>OX387244.1:154195597-154795597 GCA_947561735.1 Cenchrus americanus | reverse complement strand
ACCGCCTCCATGTGCTTCTTGCAACAACAACAGACGAACCGAACTAGCTGGAACACACAGCTTGTTAGCGCGAAACAGGAACCCGTCCTGCAGGTAAAATTTGCCCCAAGGTTTCCCATTAACACAATGAGCGAAAACATCTTTAAAATCAGCGTCGTCCACATATAAATCTTTCACAGTTTGCAAGCCAAAAATTTTAAAATCTAACCGTGACAAGATAGTATAACGACGAGACAAAGCATCGGCGATAACATTATCCTTCCCGTTCTTGTGTTTTATGATGTAAGGAAAGGACTCAATAAATTCGACCCATTTAGCATGACGACGGTTCAGATTTGTTTGGGTACGAATATGTTTCAAAGCCTCATGATCCGAATGAATTATAAACTCGCGATGCCAAAGATAGTGCTTCGCCATGTTTGCAAAGTTCGCACTAAAGCATAAAGTTCCTTATCATAAGTTGAGTATTTCAAGCTAGCACCACTTAATTTCTCGCTAAAGTAAGCAACTCGGTTTACCTTCTTGTAACAAAACAAAGCACCTAGCCCAATACCACTAGCATCGCATTCAAGCTCAAACACTTTAGTAAAATCGAGCAACCGCAAGAGAGGAGCGTGGGTTAACTTATCTTTCAATGTGGTGAACGCTACCTCCCGTGCATCACTCCAAGCAAAAGGAACATCTTTCTTTGTAAGCTCATGTAGAGGTGCTGCAATGGTGCTAAAATCACGGACAAAACGGTGGTAGAAACCCGCAAGCCCAAGAAAACTCCGAATCTGGGTAACCGTTGTCGGTGTAGGCCACTCCCGAATAGCATCAATCTTGCTGCTGTCCACCTCAATACCCTGTGGAGTAACAACATAACCAAGAAACGAGACACGTTGTGTGCAGAAGATGCATTTTTCAATGTTAGCAAATAAATGGGCAGCCCTCAACGCGTCAAAAACAACACGCAAATGTTCTAAATGCTCTGCCATAGACTTGCTGTAAATCAAGATATCGTCAAAATAGACAACGACAAACAATCCTATGAAGGGCCTCAGAACTTCATTCATCAAGCGCATAAAAGTGCTGGGAGCATTAGTCAAACCAAACGGCATAACCAACCATTCATATAAGCCAAATTTAGTTTTAAAAGCCATTTTCCATTCATCTCCCAATTTCATTCTAATCTGATGGTAACCACTACGCAAATCGATCTTAGTAAACAGAATGGCACCACTAAGCTCATCTAGCATATCATCAAGGCGTGGTATAGGGTGGCGATAACGAATTGTTATGTTATTAATAGCATGACAATCTACACACATACGCCATGAACCATCTTTCTTAGGAACAAGTAATACAGGAACCGAGCAAGGACTAAGAGACTCACGAATGTAACCCTTATCAAGTAATGCCTCGCACTGCGCCGAATCTCTTTTGTCTCATCCAGGTTTGTACGATACGGGGCGCGGTTTGGAAGCCGGGCACCGGGAATGAGGTCGATCTCGGTGCTCAATGCCACGAAGCGGTGGGAGACCCGTGGCAAGTCTTTGGGAAAGACATCAGCATACTCCCGCAAAAGGTTAGCAACCGCAGCGGAATATCCACGGATGGTGCATCATCAAGGGAAGCAAGCACACTAGAGCATACAAGTGCATAGCATGGCAAAGGAGCATCTCGAATATCATCAAAATCAGCACGTGTAGCAAGTAAAACAGGAGCATTCAACTTAATTTCAGATTTATCGAAGTGGAGGGTGATGGTTCCCGTTGTTTAGCCATTTTAACAAACTCTAGCAAGATCATCTTTAACAATTTGTTCGAGGCGTCATAGGATGTATAATTATTTTTTGACCCTTAAACATGAGAGAATAATGATTCGAACGACCATGATGCAAGCTATCGGTATCATATTGCCAAGGTCTACCAAGTAACAAAGAACATGCTTCCATAGGAACAACATCACAATCAACATAATCGCAGTAAGCACCTATAGAAAAAGGAACACGCACCGAGCGTGATACTCTAATTTTGCCACCATCATTAAGACATTGAATGTGATATGGGTTTGCATGCTTACGAGTGGGTAATGAAAACTTCTCGACCAAAGATAGTACTCGCCAAATTGTTGCGAGCCGCCGCCGTCGATGATGATGCGAATCGACCGCTCCCGCACAACACCCTTCGTATGGAACAGTGTGTCGTTGAATCTTCTCGGTCGGGGCGACTCGTGTACTAAGAACACGCCGCACAACAAGACTCTCGTACCTATCGGCGTCCCCCGATTGACATGTATGTCCGTCTTAGCCGCATTGTCGGTGGCAAGCAAAGTATGTTCAAGTTCTTCTCGAATCACTAGCCGAAGAGTACTCACCATTGTCACGAATGAGTAATGTGCGTTTGTTCGGACAGGCCCCCGAGCCACATGGCCACGTCTGATGCAACGAAAACACGTGATATCCCGTGTACGACCTGTGGTGGATGCTGCGCCTGTGGATGGAGTGGTGCCTGTGGCTGGGGTGGCTCCTGCTCCGCATAGCCGGCTTCTCACATGGTGTAGGTGTGGATGCGCAGGAAGAGCAGGTGCTGAACTGGACGACGAATTTCTACCTGCAAAAGTGTTAGAATATGTCCTCGAGCGGCGTCCCCGCACTTCACGCTCGGCTTTGCAAGCAAACTCAAATAATTGGGTCATGTCAACATATTCTTTATAATCAAGGATGTCCTGAATTTCGCGGTTCAAACCACCACGAAAGCGTGCCATTGCAGCGTCGGGTTACTCCAATATACCACAACGAATCATACCTTTTTGCAACTCCTGGTAATAGTCCTCAACAGATTGAGAACCTTGCTGAAATCGCTGCATTTTGTTAAGCAAATCACGAGCATAAAATGAAGGCACAAAGCGATGTCGCATAGCATTTTTTAATTGCTCCCAAGTGGTCGGAACAGCAGTAGGATTTTTATTCTTATACTCACGCCACCAGATTAAAGCAAAATCAGTAAACTCACTAATGGCAGCCTTAACTTGAGAGGTAGCAGCAATATCATGACATGAAAATTTTTGTTCAACTTCTAACTCCCAATCAAGATATGCAGCAGGATCATATTTGTCATTAAAGGGTGGAATTTTAAATTTGATTTTAGAGAATGAGTCGTTACCAGCGGGGCGGCGTGGTACACGGCGGGCTTTGCCGCGGCAGTCAGCATCCTCCTGCTCATCGTCACCCACACATCCTTGGGCCACCAAATCAGTTACCACCGTGTTCAATGCATCAAGTCGTGACACGATGGCGTCGAGCGTCGTCTTGGTGGCTGTCTGCGCGAGGTCGAGCTGGTCGAACCGCTCGTTGGCCGTAGTAATCGTGGAGTCCATTCGTTCGTGCATGGTCTGGATGTCGGTGACAAGGCCTTCAATCTCAGTACGCATGTCCTGCAACTCTTTCTTGTCGGTGTCGCCTGACATGGTTAGCGCAAACACAAAAACAAAACGACAACAAAAGCAGGTGTGGAACGGCTCACAAGGCGCTCAAACTAGTGCTGTTATCAAATTCTTATCCGTTCTTACCAGCACACAGGGGCGACCTGCAACCAACCGGTGGAACTCACGAAAGATTGGAGGAGCGATTGCCTGGAGAAACAAAATCTGCTCGTCGTAGAAATATGTGGAGTTCTGGGAAGGCTGCACTCAATTTGAAGGATTAGCACAATCAAACAATAATGCAAAGCTGAATAATAGTGCTAAACACGATCAAACGCTGCTGGTAACAAGTGAAACCGAAAAGGAAGTGAAAAAGATGGAGGGCGCACCTCTTTTCTTTTTTTTCTTTTTTTTCGATTTTTTTTAATTTTTTTTCAAGGTGCCCCAAAAACTGATAATATGAACACAGATGATCTCAAATAGCAACTCACCACATGCACTTTTTCCGAAAGTACAGGGGTATTCCGGTAATTAAAAGATACTCTCTCTCTCTCTCAAAAGTAAGGCCAAGCTCTGAATATGGTGTGTTGTGGCGTGGTAGTTTTACCGTGGAGAATAGCAGGAGAGGTACGGTATGCCGTGGCAAAAACGGAACCGGACTCCACAGAAAACTCCTTCAACAAGGACGAATTGGTGGCGACTTGTGACGGCGCAAAACTCTTGCACCGAGACGAAGCGGTTCCCGTTTCCCACTTGGACTGTGTCGCGGTCTCTCTTTTCTTTTGGATTCTCTCTCTTTTTTTTGTTCCTTTTTTGGATTGCTTTCCTTTTTTTCTTTTTTTTTGACCTACCGCACCACGGGGCAGGGAAGGGAAACCGAGAGGCGGCGGCGTGACGGTGGGCGTGACGGCTAGGGTTAGATGAAACAAAGATGAAACACAAGTAACCAAGAACAATTGAACGAGTAAGCACACAAATTCAACAAAGACACTTATTGAAAGAATGTGCAAGGCTAAAAGGTGGTTGCCGGGACAAGGATCTAACCCGAAATAATTTTTGTTTTGGTTTTTGTGGACTCGTAGGAAAGGAAAAACACTCGATAAAACTCACCGATCAACCTGGAAATCTGATACCACTTGATAGAGGCGGAGCGCCCGATCTTTCGGTGAGTGGAGATAGCTTCGATCTGGTGGGAGACGACCCTCACGATCCGACTACGACGAGCGAGACTCGAAGCGCCAATGCAATCGCTGAACCAACTCCCGATGGTTACCGACCTTGCCGGCGCAAGATCAGCCTGATCACGAAGATCAATTCCTGTGCGCAATCGAAGGACGAACAAGAATCCGAAGCGAGCAATCTTAATATCACTCGAAAGTGGAGTTCTGAATCACAGAGGACAGCACGTATTTGTGCGTGTTCTAGTGTAGCTAAAGCTAGATGTAAAACAAAACTCAAACCCTAATGTGGCGACGGCTACTGAATATATGAGCTAGGAGGACGTCCTCCTAGGGTTGTGGGCGACTAGGGGTCGGCCACAACATGGGCTTAAGGCCCGACACGATACACGGCCCGTTGGGCCAAAATAAGGTGACGCAGCACCTTAGACAGAAAAACAGTCCGACTCAAAACAACGATTGCGGCCGCCTCGGTGAAGATATGATAGTGATTCTGGACCCATCTGAAAGTAGACTTGATAATCTTTCCATCAAGTACTTGATCGCCCAAAACGGAGTCCGGATGAAGCCGTGGTGACCTTCACAAGTTGACGTTTGTGCGCAGTCCGAATCCAGCCACATATCCTTCATTCTTTAGCACCATGACGTAGTTCAACTCTCTTGCACGAGCCCGAGTGATTGGCCCTGAAGGTGGTGCCTGGAGTGAAGGTGCTGCTGGTGTAGATGTACTGGTGATGTCCTCATCAGTGGGCCAGTAGAAATCTTGTCGGAAAGCCTTGCTGGCCAGCGTACGAGAGGACGCGTGGTTCCCGCAGACGCCTTTGCGGATCTCCTCAAAGATGTCCTTGCCTTCTTCTTGGGGGACGCACTTCAAGAGTACTCCAGAAGTGGCGCCCCGCCTGTAGAGCTTGTCTCCGACTAGTACGTAGGACTTGGCCCGGCGGATGATTTGCTCAGCCAAATTCTTGTTAGTTAGAACCTTCTGCTCGCGGATGTAGTCAATGAAGGGTTGTCGCCAGTCCATGTCTATCATCATGACCACCTGGCCAGCTTGAGAAGGCGCTGGGTCAGTGGTCGTGGGCGCCGACTCCGGGATGGATGGCTCGTGAAGTTCGTGGATGATGACTCCCGATGGTACTTGTGCGCGAGTAGAACCAAGCTTTGACAGGACGTTCGCTGCAACGTTGTTGTCGCGGACGACGTGATGGAACTCGAGACCATAGAATTTGTTCTCGAGCTTGCAGACTTCTAGGCAGTAGGCGTCCATGTTCTCCTTGTTGCGATCCCAAGACTTGTTAACTTGGTTGATGACCACTGCGGAGTCGCCGTAGACTAGTAGTCGCTTGATGCCTAATGATATTGCGAGGCGGAGCCCGTGTAGTAGAGCTTCGTACTCAGCTTCCTTATTTGAGACCTTCCAGAAGATCTGCACGACGTACTTGAGTTGTTTGCCCGTTGGAGAGATCAAGAGTACCCCTGCACCCGCGCCCTCGAGCTTGAGTGAGCCATCGAAGTACATCACCCAATGCTCTGGTTGCTCAGTTGGAGTTGGTAGCTGATTTTCCCGCCACTCCGCCATGAAGTCGACCAGTGCCTGCGACTTGATGGTTGTTCGTGGCTTGAAGTCAATGGTGAGGGTGCGAGTTCAACTGCCCATTTGGAGATTCTTCCAGTAGCATCCTGATTTTGTAAGATGTCGCTGAGCGGATAGTCGGTGACGACGGTGATTGAGTACTCCTGGAAGTAGTGTCGTAGCTTCTGCGAGGTGATGAGCACTGCATACAGTAGCTTCTGTACTGGCTGGTATCGTGCCTTGGATTCTGACAGGACCTCGCTGACGAAGTAGACTGGTCGCTGGACTGGGTAGGTGTGGCCGTCTTCCTACTGCTCGACGACGATGGCAGTACTGACCACGTGAGTAGTCGCAGCGAGGTAGAGCAGTAGCTGCTCCTTTTTGCGAGGAGCCGTGAGGACTGGTGGCTTGGACAGGAAGTCCTTGAGCTGAACCAGAGCTTGATCTGCCTCTGGGGTCCACATGAACTTCTCTTGGTGCTTGAGTAGTTTGAAGAAGGATAGTCCCTGTTCTCCAAGCTTCGAGATGAATCTATTCAAGGCTGCCATACACCCGGTAAGCTTCTGCACGTCTTTAATGCAGGTGGGAGCTTTCATCTTGGTAATGGCGGAGATCTTCTCGGGGTTGGCTTCGATGCCGTGATGGCTGATGATGAAGCCGAGTAGTTTTCCCGAAGGTACGCCGAAGACGCACTTGTTCTCGTTGAGCTTCCACCAGTACTCCCACAGGGATGCGAATGTCTCTTCAAGATCGGCGATAAGCGTGTCAGAGTTTCGGGTCTTGATGACCACGTCATCCACATAGGCTTCGACGTTCTTGTTGAGTTGTCTCTTGAAACAGGCCCGGATAGCTCGCTGGTAGGTAGCCGGCGTTCTTCAACCCGAACGACATTGTCGTGTAGCAGTAGGTGCCAAATGGGGTGATGAAAGCGGTCTTCTCCTGGTCTTCTTTCTTGATAGCGATCTGGTGGTACCCGGAGTAGCAGTCGAGGAAGCAGAGCAGGTCGCAGCCCGCCATGGAGTCGATGACTTGATCAATCCGCGGCAACTCGAAGGGGTAGTGCTTATTGAGGTCGGTGTAGTCGACACACATTCTTCACTCATTCGTGTTCTTCTTGCGGACAAGGACGGGGTTAGCGAGCCACTCAGGATGGAAGACTTCTCTGATGAAGCCGGCCGCGAGTAATTTGGCAAGTTCCTTCTTGATGGCGTCCCATCGGTCGTCGGCAAAACGACGGAGATGTTGTCGTTTGGGGGTAGCTTTAGGATCGACGTTGAGTGAATGCTCGATCAGATTCCTGGGCACCCCTGGCATGTCCGCTGGTTTCCAAGCGAAGATGTCTCGGTTAGCCCGGAGGAAGTTGACGAGCGCGTCTTCCTATTTCGGGTCAAGGCCCGCCCCGATCATGGTTGTCTTGCTGCTGTCGCCTGTCCCAAGGTCGATCGCCTTGATTTGCACGTTCTCAGAGGGTTGAGGCTTGTTGGCTGTGTCCGACTTCTCTGGGATCTCGAATTCGGTTGGGGCAAGCTTCTTGGATGCAGCATAGATCTCCATCATTGCATTGGGTACTTGATTGGTGGCTGCGAGTTCCACAGCTTCTGTGTCACAGTCGAAGGATATCTTCAAGTCCCCTTGCAGTGAGAGTACTCTGGTAGGACTTGGCATTTTGAGTACCAAGTATGTGTAGTGGGGTACCGCCATGAACTTGGCGATAGCTGGTCTGCTGAGGATGGCATGGTAGGAAGTCTCAAAGTCCGCAACCTCGAACTTGATGTACTCGGTGCAGTAGTTCTCCCTGGTTTCCTCGAAGGTAACTGGCAGGACCACTGAACCTAGTGGAATAGCCGCGTTCCCAGGGACAATGCCGTAGAAAGGCGATGTGCTCTTGGTGAGCATGTGGGTAATGTTGAGCTTCTTCTTCTTCAAGGTCTTGGTGAAAAGGATGTTGAGCCCGCTTCCACCGTCGATGAGAACCTTCTTGAGTCTGGAGACTGCGACTACTGGTTTCAGGACGAGTGGAAAACGCCCTGGCTCAAAGAATCTTGTCCATTGATCCGCGCGGGAGAAGGTGTTGGGTACCTCCAACCACCTGAGAGGGGTCGGGACCACTGGTTCAATGTTCAGAACTTCCCGTCTGGTGGCCTTCTAAGACCGTTTGGTGGGTAGTCCGCCGAAGAGGACGTTCACCGTCTTGTCAGGTTCTTGGAAGTCGCCGTTGTCCTTGTCAGCTTTTTTCTTGCCCTTCTTGTCGTGAGGAGGCCGTGGGTCTGGGGTATCCTTGAGTGCTCGCCAGAGTTGATAGCACTGCTCGGTAGTGTGGTTGCCCTCCAGATGCCACTGGCACTTCTCTTTCAGCAAGTCTTTGAAACCGCCAGAGGTCTTTTTCGAGTTGTCTTTCGCAGGGCGCTGGATAGCGGCGACAGTGTTGTCTGGCTTGCGCTTGCGGTTAGGACCCGAGTAGTTGTTGTTGTTGTGCCCCCCGTGATCCCTGTTGTTGTTGTTGCTGCCGCCCGGGTTTTTCTTGCTCTTGCCGCGAATGGTGTCGTACTTTGCGTTAGCCTTGTCTTCTTCGTCGCCCATGAGGTGATCATGTCCTTGAGCTTGGTTATAGAACTCGGGCAGCGGCGACCGATGTCTTCAAAGGTGCGACGATGGTAGAGACTGTCTTGGAAAAGGTCGATGACCTCATTGTCGGTGACGTCGACTACAGTGGCGTGCTTGTCGAAGAAGCGTCGCATGTACTTGCGTAGCGTCTCGCCTTGTTCCTATTTCACCATTGCCAGGTTCATACGAGTACCCGAGCGTCCCATGGCACCCGCAAAATTGCTGGTGAATTGATCCTTGAGCTGGTCCTACTTGTCGATCGAGTACTTGTCGAGCGACTCGAGCCATGTGAGTGGTGCTTGGTCCAGGCAGAAGGAAAAGTAGAGGCACTTGGTGTCATTGTTGCCGCCAGCATTTTCGATGGAGAGGGCGTAGCATCTGAGCCATTGGACTGGGTCTTGCTTCGCGTCGTACTTAGTTATCCACAGAGGTTTGAATTTCTTTAGAAGAAGTAGATTGCGAAGTAGGGAAGAGAAGGCGGAGAAGCCGTCGTTGTCGCTTGCCGTGGAGGACTTGTTGCGTCATATTTCTTCAATTCTGTGGCGGGCATCGTAGCCGCCGCGTGAGGCGCCAGCGACGTGGCTGTCTGTGTGGCCTCGGCCTCCACGATTGCCTCCGCCATCGGCTCTCCTTTCAGCCCCGTGTGAGGAGCTCCCGCTGCCGCTACCTCCGCCACCAGCATCACCATGATCAGCGCCCCGACTGGCACCGGCGCTGCCAACACTATTGCCACCCTAAGAAGGTCCTCCAGCTGCTGCCCTAGTACGGTTGGGGTTTTGTGGGAGTTCTCCTCGAGTACGGTTGCGTCCATTACCTGGACTGCGACTTGTGGCTTCATGGTTCTCGTGTTCGCGAGTTCTGGGGGGAGGCACTTGGGTGACTCTGTTGTCGACTCTCATGAAGTAGGTGTCTTCCGCGAGCTTGGCGATGACTTCACCCGCGCGTATCCCCTGAGCCTGACGTGCTATCGTAGAGATAGGCATGAAGCACTATTCAGGGGTAGTGTGCACCCGGTTGGTGACTTGATCGAGGGCCTCTGCAAGATTCCGTACAGGGAGGGATTCTCGGAGACGTTTGTGTCGTTCGTTGCGCTTCCTGTTGTGCTCACGTCGGGCATTCTTGTCGTCGTTGGTTTCATCAGTAGGTGCATTGGCAGACAGCTCGTCTACTGATATGTCTTCGAAGTAGCGGTCTGGTCGGGTCCCTGAAGGTCCTAGCATCTCACCAGCAGCCATGAAGACTTGGCGATCAGGGGCACCGAGACTAGAGTCGGTACTCGCCACCTCGGTTGGAGTGTGCTCCTCTGTTGGAGCTAGGGGTGTTCCCTCCTGGAAGGGAAGCGAGTCGAGGTAGGCGACGTAGCGTGAGTTCCCGTCTGTCAGGACTGTAGGCTTGCTGTCTAGCCAGTAGACGAATCTGCCAGCGGGTGTAGATGTTATAACTAGGCCGGTGGCAGGTCCTGACAACAGTTGCTCAGTCGTGGAGTTTTCGAACTCGGGCTCGTCAGGGTCCGCCCCGAAGTCGAACTCGTAGGAGGAGTCCGAGTAGTAGCCGGAGCCGGGGTTGGAGTCCGAGGCGTAGTCGGAGACAATTTCCTTGTCAGCCCGGCGCGCAACGAGAGCTTCTGCATGAGCCCTGCTAGCGTTGCAGAGACCAAACGGGAAGTACTCGTGGAGTGGGGGGTCATGTAACACCCCGCCCACCAAAGCCGCACCACTCAGCCCTTCCGTAGGGGCGAGCACGCGTACACATAGCACCCTGCTTACACTTTCGTTCTCGCTTCGTGTAAAAGGGTTAACCCGAGGGTGGTATGGCTGGTGGACAAAGGCTTATAAGTTGGTTCCACCCTTGCTCAACTAGCAATGTGGCACTAAACACGCGCACTGCGCTCATGGGCCACTCATGGGCCATCCAAATTGGGTTGGGTGTGACATTCACCCCCCTCAAAGAACCCGACGTCCTCGTCGGTCCAACTCACCCGTCCAGTGCCAACCCATAGGCCATGTCATGTGCCCCATCCCAGGCCCACACGCACATGCATATGTCCGCACACTGACCCGAGCAAATGACCAGGAACCTTCCCTCTTAGTGCACGACCGTACGTCCAGTGCCGACCCAAATGCCATGCCGTGTGTACCATCTCAGGCCCACACGCACCATGCACCCTATGTCCGCACACTGACCTGTACGCGCAACCGCGTGGGTCGGCTCTGATACCATTTGTAACACCCCGCCCACCAAAGCCGCACTGCTCAGCCCTTCCGTGGGGCGAGCACGCGTACACATTGCACCCTGCTTACACTTTCGTCCTCGCTTCGTGTAAAAGGGTTAACCCGAGGGTGGTATGGCTGGTGGACAAAGGCTTATAAGTTGGTTCCACCCCTACTCAACTAGCAATGTGGCATTAAACACACGCACTTGCGCTCATGGGCCACTCATGGGCCATCCAAATTGGGTTGGGTGTGACAGGTCAGCACACGATGGCTCAGTAGCCGACTCGCATGCGGTGACCACGGGGACGTCGAGTTCGAGTTGGAGGCGGATCTAGACTCGAAGTCGGCGTGCTGGTTGTAGAACGAAATTTCGCCGAATTTTCCGGCGACATCGCCCATGATCACCTCGGGAAGTGTCACGAGTCCAGTCCTCGGGTTGGGTGTCATGGTGAGGTGGCGTTGGAAAGATCCGCTGCCGTCAGCGGTGCAAACCCAGGACCCGAAGACGAAGGTGTCGCCGCGGTTGAAGGCGACAGTTGGCTTGATGAAGATTGAAGCCGTTGAGTTCGCCGGATTTTTTGGTGAGACCCCCTACCTGGCGTGCAAGCTGTCGGTGTTTTTGACCGGCAACCTACCAAGGGGAGTACCCGAGGTAGATGAATGGGGTCTCGCCGAGATCGGTAACTCGAAGGAAGAGACATGTGGCACACAATTTAGACAAGTTCGGGCCGCGAGGTGCGTAATACCCTACGTCATGTATGTTGCGTAACTCTGGATTGATTGGGTGTGTTTACAAGATGATGCGTATGAGAGAGGTAAAGGTCACTACCTCGCCTTACATAGCCTGGGAGGCAGGGTTACAAGTCGGTTTGGGGAGAGAGTACTAGTCGTGTACGTCTAGGAGTTCTCTACATGGTACAGGACATGCATAGCTTCCTATTCGAGTACTTCTCCTCCGAGGTCCTTGCGCTTCACGCCAACAGGTGCCGTGCAGCCCAAGTCGAGTAGTCCCAGGGGCCCACCGAGTAGTCAGTCCTGGTACCCACCGAGGTAGTGGGCCCAGGGAGGTCCATACGACAGAGAGACATATAAATTGTTTTACAGCTTATCTAAGGTATTTCAAGTGCATGAATCAAAACATTTAAGTTGTTCAACAAAAAATCCATATAACTGAAAACTTATCACAAGCCAGTTTGTGTATAACCTTATCCTGGGGTCCCTAACAATCCAGAGATGCAGTTCCATTTTCTTGAATGTTAAGAAATAACAACCATCGATTAACAGTTGGGATTTGTGATTTCAGAGAAAGTGCAAAACAAAGATTGAGACTATGCAGATATGAACCTGGTGGAGTTGTTGTTCAGCCAATTCCTCAGTTCTAGTTGACTCACAAAGAAGCGAAGCAATTTCCGCAAGAAGTTTATGTACAGTTCGATTGTTAGTTCTGTGAAATTCATTGTCCAAATCAGTGATTAAACTGATCAAGAGACCGAAAGTCCCCGAGATCTAGTCCGAATTGGCAATTTTATGATACTCAATCTTCTTGACAAATTGCGACTTCAACTGTTAATCAGACAATGATCTGTCAAGACCAGAAATATAAAAATATATTCTACTACATGTTTTTGATAACTCAAATACATTGTTTCATTCATGAAAGTACGGTCACATAGCAGCAAGGAAAACAAGGTGTGCAAAACTCACAGCTGGTGGCAGATTGATACTATCGAATACTTTGTCAATTGCGATATATGTCATTGAATCTGTGCAGTGGAAATCTTGAGCATAACATGTATTGTTGACGTTTTTCAACTGCATTGAAATAACTGAGGTGAATCAAAATAGTGCAAAAATTCATTAGGCCAAAAAACAGCTAAGCATAGATTTGCAAAAGAACATAAAATGAAGAGTTACCTTTAGAATTCCAAAAATTCCATATTGCAACCGATGACCCTTTACAATCTGTTTAGTTTCCTCGTGTCTATCCCAAAATATAAAACGAGGTGGATTAGCTTGAACAGATTATTTAATCTCCCTCCCATGTTCGAGCTAAACCAGCAAATATAACGGCATAAACAGCAGATGCATGAGCTACCATAATAAAGAAAAATAACTCCTGAAATAGGATTACGATTTGATATGGATAGTCCTTACTCCAAGGAAATATGTTGGCCCTTTTATGTAAGCATTAGATGATGGATCATTATAAATCTTATTTTGTATATCCTTGGTGTTGTTTTTAATATCTTCCAGTATGTAGCCAACCCAGTCATAGGACTTTATACGTGTCACATCTTGGAAAATATGCAGCAATCTAGAACTGACAATGTTAAGTGTGTCAGGACCCAATATCTTGTCAGATAAAAGCAAAAGCCAACATGTGACGAAAAGGTCATCATCTTTGCCCTTATTGATCTCGTTGAGTAAATAGTCATCCGGGAATGCCTTTGCACGTTTGGGTATACACAGTTTATCTTTGAATTGATGGACATTCTGTAGCCTGCCAGTTTCTGGTCAATTTTTTCCCATCGAATGGTAATTCGGTTAACCTAGCAAGACTTCTTTTGTTTGCAGGTACGCTTTCAACAGAACCAAAATTAAAGAACATTGTCTTCTACTTCAAAGTGCGCCACATCCATGCTCCAAGCTGCAAAAGGGAGTCATTGAGCTTCATTTTTGTGACAACCCGCCCGAGAAAATACCGTATTATAGCTTAAACCAATCCACTTTGGCCATTAAGTGACAGTAAAGTACCATCCCGTCGTTGGTTGCCAAGTCAAAGCCCGGTAATCACTTGGATATCACACAGTGGATCGAACATATGCATTAAAACTCACACGAAGGCGAGTCCAGAGTACAAACACAAATTAAATCCAAATTACCCGTAAGGGTTTAATTTATTACAAACCATTATTCATGACATGATAAGTAAAGGATCAGAGTTCGAAAACAACGGGATAAAATTAACTAGTGCAATGATCCACATCACTGGAGGTCGTCCATGATGCCATCACTCGTCATCATCCACCCATTCCAGCTCCCAGCCGGGTGGAATCTCACCAGGCCAAACAACACGTGCAACAACATTTTATAGCAAGGTTGAGTATACTAATACTCAGCAAGACTTAGCCGTCGGGTGATAACTACATCACCAAACTCTAGACATGAGAGGCTTTTTGGCCAATGGAGTTCTTTTGCTGAAAAGCAACAAAGAGTAGGTCCTTACTTTCAATATTTTATCTCAGATTCTAGTTGATTACCATTTCTAAGTGTGCCAACTAATTCATTCAAGAATTGTACAATACAATTAATTCAAGTAGTAATATTCACAGAGTTCCATCATTAAGGGATATCATGGCCAGTTGATTAAGCAGTCTCAGATAACCGTGAGAGGCCGACAATCGATTGACTTATAACCTTGCAAGGTAGACCCAAACACACAGTAGGGTGCCCACACATTGGACAACCACCAGGCGGTTCCCAAAAGTCCTCGGCTTGAGATCGAATCTTATAGTGTCAGGTACAAGGCTATCTGGCATGCCCACACAGTACACCAGCCTCACACATGTACCCACCTCCCAGTTATAAGTCATGCAGGTGAATGCTCAAGATTAGTAATAGTAAGATCCCACACCGTCTCAATAAGGTACTAGGCTTACCGGTCCCATTCTCGACAAGTGCTTAGTACATTCAAAAGCTTAGCCCACGAAAGCCACTGGACCGAGCCCAAATCCCATGCTCTTACCACATGAGCAATCCATTTATAAAGGTCTTATGGTTCCAACATAAGAACCTATTCTCGCGAGTGACGAACATCACTCGACTTCTACCGGGTCCTATAGCATAGCAGCTATCGACCTAGCATACTAGGAAAAGAACATAGGTACCTAAAGATCATGCGTCTAGGGTTTCAATTCAACTCCTGAAACATAAATGCACAAACATAGTAAAGGTAATTGCATAATTTTAAAAGACAAGGTTAATGATTCGGGGCTTGCCTTCGCTGGCAAGGTTGGCCTTGGGCCCTTCTGGACTGTGGTCCAGGTCCTAAGCTATGTCCAAGTACTGCAGCTCCCCGTCAGCACCTTCGTCTTCTCCTTCCGGCACGAGCGTATAGCTACCGTCGGGAAGATCTACACGAGGATGCAAATGCAAGATTTAATTGACGGTTTTTGATTTAATTAACTACAAACAACATATGACAACTATAGGGTGCATGGTTGACCACATTCACCTAGATAAACACACATCCAGCATACTCTTCCAATAAAGGAACAATATGGGGTTCCTTATCAATTACTCTTTTTGATAGTGACTGTGTACACATTTATGCAAATAAATTAATTAAATTTCACAAACAGCAAGGGTGGCGACACTTAGCTCTTGGTATGATTTACATCTCATTCCTGGGGTCAATAGGTGTGTGTTGGTGATTTTCCAATTTAATTTAATATTAAGCTTTAAATGTCTTCCATTGCTTTTATTCATAAAATAAATTCATAAATTTAAGTGGGTGTGTTTCAGAAGCATTTCAAACCTTGACAAAGCCACTGCATACACATGCATACTTAGGAGACCTATGAAATTAATTATACCGGAAAGTAACAAAATCTAGCTACCAAAACATGATAAATGCATATAAAAATAAATACACAACAAGAAGATTCCAACTTTCTCTCATTGACTCTCTGACTCAAATCAAGGCTAGGAAATCAACAAGCACATCAAGAGCTACTCTAGATCTTGAGTTATGCATTTACATTGAAAATTAAGAATATTTCAATAATAAATATTTCTGATAGATATAAAATAATGATTCATTCACCAGAGGTTCATTTAGGCATAGCAAGATGACATGCAGAAGTTGAGCACCTAAATATATTTATTTTTAGCTACAAAAATCATTTGGACAGAATCAACATAAATACAAAACAATTCATAATAAAAGATCTACAACATAACTTTGTGCAATTTTTGGTATAGGAGATAGGCATGGAATAACGCACAACATATCCAAAATGAAACTTGAGATTACATGTAGATATTGAACTACAACAGATTTAGGTTTAACTGATTTCTATTTTTCATGCAAAAACTATCACTCAAAAGTAGGGTCATGCTTCGTGAAAGTTGTAGGGTTATTCACATAGATACCAAAACAATTGAGTTTGCATTTTTCTTATTTTTCTATGATTTTATATGAATTTTACAAGAATCTGCTAAAAGCTTAACACTATTTAAGATCCACTTTTCACCAAGGTCCCGGAAACTTTTCAGCCTTCACAACCATGCCCTCGGGGCAACTTATTCTCACACATCAGCCCTTTCGGCGACGGTGAGCTCACCGGCGGCGATGTGGGGCCCGCTGAGGCAAACAAATGACTCAGGGGTGCGTGTGACCTGGGAGGCGAGGCGGCCTTGGGATGTGCAACCTGCGTGGGGAGGGCCCGGACGCCGAGGCTGCGGGGACGCCACGTGGCGGGTCGCGTGGCCGCGCTAGAGCACGGCGTCACAGCGCGACACGGCGTCGCCCGTTTTCAATTCTGTTTACACAAGTTTGACCGTGTTTCTCTCCAAATTCTCAAATAAAACCCCACAAAACTTTGAATGCCAAAGTTGTAGAGCATCTATAGGAGAGCAACTTTTGCAAAGGCCGACCTAGGTTTTCATCAACCGTTTGAGCATGAACTCCTGGCAAAGTTGTTGTTTTTCATGGTGCCGGCGAATAGTGAATACTGAGTTTGACTGAGATTTTCACCAATTTCCACTTAAAATCTCAAATGCCGTCAATTATGAAAAGTGTGTCCCTTGAAGAGACGAATAACTTTTGTATTGGCTGATTTTGAAGTGTTTAAATGAAAATTTGAGAACACAGCAAAAGTTATAGGCAAGGTCTTAGGGTCCAAGGGTTTGACTAGGGTTTTGACCCTATCTTTGACCAAGGTTTGACCACAAGTGTGCATTGACCTACTTAGGAGGGTCATTAGTGATTGTTGACTGGGTTTCCGAGGTCATGACCCACGTTGATCAAGGTTTTACTAGAGTCAACGTGTTTGACTCGGACATTAGCACTAATTAGGCTAATAAAAACCTAGGGCTTCACAATTTCCAAATAAGAATCAAGACCAATTTCAATAATTGTTTCTCTCTGTTTTGCATTCATATTTTTGTTGGCTTTGATCACTGATCTTCGAGAGCACCTTGTTCTTATATGTACATCCTTCTCTTGGCAAATAAAAACATATAGAATTATATATGGCAACAGCCAAATTACAAGAAAGAAGGAGTATTGATTGGAATCATATAGTTTGAATCCGTACCTTCGGGTGAAGACCAAGTACGAAGATGGTCAGATCTTGTCTTAGTTTTTTACTTGAGGGTTCTGAATCAGACACTGAAGTCTGAGTGACACATTTTCTAATTTTGCCTTTGGTGCGAAAACTGGATTCCTCTTGGAGTTGGAACCTTTAGATACAACAAAAAGAGCAATGCACCAATTGAAGTTACGGAATGGCCGACACAATGGGAACACAAAGATACAGGGAAAATTAATTAATACTTTGGCAAAATAACACAAATTCCCATGACAAGTAGCATCGACATTTTCGTGATAGATGTATAAACGTCAACACTATGTAAAAGATTTATGTCAGCAAATTGAATACCATAAAACCCCACTGAGACTGGCCTAAGTCTGACCAGCAAAAATCCTAATGGGACAAACTTACTAGTACATGGTTAAAAATTTTATTGACAAGTCAGTCAGAATACAGAGCTTTGCGCTTTTGAGTTATATGGCATCTACACTTCACCTGATAGAATGGGAGTGCCCGATCTTTCGGTGAGTGGGATAATGTCGATTTGGTGGTGGTTCAGCCCTCACGATCCGACTACGACGAGCGAACCCGTTGCGCCAATGCAATCGCTGAATTGAACCTCCAATGGTTACCAACCTCGCGATGCGAGGTCATCCTGATCACGAAGATCGTTTTTCCTGCACGCAATCGATAGAACGAACAAGAAAAAAATAGAACAAGCAATATCACTAATCACTCACAAGGTGGAGTCTGAATTCACGACGGCGGCGTAGCGTACGCGGCTGTTCGGAAAGTAGCAAAAGCTAACAATGAAAACAAACTCAAGTTTTTCATCTACTAGGACCCCTCTAATATAGATGGAACAAAACAACTAAAAAAGGAAAACTCCTAGCGGCTAACCCTAGGACGGCCAGGGAATCAGGCGGTTCCCTCGTGGAACCGTGCCATGCACGGGAGGTGCACCCGGCCCAAGGGGTCAGGCGGTTCCCTATGGGACCGTGACATGCACGAGAGGCAACCGTGACATGCACGGAAGGCAACCTCGCGCGCCCACGCAATCATGGCACGCACGGCCAAGAACTAAACTGCTGGACCTCCCACTGGTTGGATCGGCTTCAATTCTTCTCGACCTTCATTCTTTAACAGCAAGATGTAATTTAATTCACGTGCACGAGCCCAAGTAATTGGTCCTGACGACGACGCCTGGAGTGTATCTTCTGGTGACGCCGAAGCTGGAGCTGTTGATGTAGATGTGCTCGTGTCGGTATTCATGTCCTCATCATCCTCCCCTTCTTGAAGTGAAGTCATCCTCGACGGCAACTCCCCAGCTTCCCCCGCATATCGCTTCAAATCTGCAACATTAAAACTAGTGGAAACACCAAACTCCGGGGGCAGGTCAAGAACATAAGCATTATCATTAATTTTGGTTAGTATCATGAAAGGACCAGCAATACGAGGCATCAATTTAAAACGTCACAAAGTAGGGAATCGATCTTTCCTCAGGTGCAACCAAACTAAATCACCAGGTTCAAAAGTAACAAATTTACACCCTTTACTACCCACAACCTGATATTTAGCATTAGCAACTGTAATGTTTTTATGAGTTTGTTCATGCAACCAACGCATGTGATCAACATGGGCAATAGCATCGACGTGTAAATCATCTGCAGCATGAGAAGCAAACAAACCAACAGGTGCCTGAGGAATATAACCATACACAACCTGAAAAGGGCACATCTGTGTAGAAGAATGCGTTGCATGATTATAAGAAAACTCAACATGAGGCAAACAATCCTCCCAACGGGTCAAATTTTTGTCTAAAACAGCCCTAAGCATTGTTGATAAAGTACGATTAACCACCTCAGTTTGCCCATCAGTCTGAGGATGACAAGTTGTGCTAAACAATAATTAAGTGCCCAATTTTTTCCAAAGTGACCTCCAAAAATGACTGAGAAATTTAGCATCACGATCAGAAACTATTGTGTATGGAATACCATGCAAGCGAATAATCTCTCTAAAGAACAATTCAGCAACATTGCTAGCATCATCACTCTTATGACAAGGTATAAAATGAGCCATTTTGGAAAAACGATCAACAACCACAAAAATGTTGTCCCTCCCCTTCTTAGTTCTAGGCAATCCCAGGACAATGTCCATCGAAATATCACGCCACGGAAAAGTAGGAACAGGCAAAGGCATATACAACCATGGTTGTTCAGGTGTGAGTTAGCTTTCTAACAAGTAGTGCAACGGGCAACAAGTCGCTCAACATCAGGACACATCCGAGGCCAAAAGAAATGGGCATCCAACACCTCATGCGTCTTGTAAATGCCAAAGTGTCCCATAAGGCCGCCACCATGTGCTTCCTGTAACAACAAAAGACGAATCGAGCTTGCTGGAATACACAGCTTGTTAGCGCGAAACAGGAACATCCTGCATATGAAATTTGCCCCAAGGTCTGCCATGCATACAATGAGCAAAAGCATCTTTAAAATCAGCATCGTCGACATATTGTTCTTGTATGATCTGTAGACCAAAGATACGAAAATCTAACTGTGACAACATAGTATATCGACGAGACAAAGCATCAGCAATGACATTTTTCTTCCCGTTCTTATGTTTAATGATGTAGGGAGAAGACTCAATAAATGCTACCCAATTAGCATGACAGCGGTTCAAATTTGTTTGTCTACGAATATGTTGTAAAGCCTCATGATCAGAATGAATAATGAATTCGCGATGCCAAAGATAGTGCTGCCATGTTTGCAAAGTACGCACTAAAGCATAAAGTTCCTTATCATAAGTAGAATAACGCTGTCTAGCACCGCTTAATTTCTCACTAAAATAAGCAACGGGTTTTCCTTCTTGTAGCAAAACAGCACCTAGCCCAATGCCGCTAGCATCACATTCCAGCTCAAAGATCTTATCAAAATCAGGCAATTGCAAGAGAGGAGCGTGTGTTAACTTATCTTTTAACGTATTGAATGCTTCCTCTTGTGAGTCACGCCAATCAAAGAGCACACCCTTTTTTGTAAGCTCGTGGAAAGGCGCAGCTATGGAATTGAAATCACGGACAAACCTGCGATAGAAACCTGCAAGCCCAAGAAAACTTCGAATCTGTGTGACCGTCGTGGGTATAGGCCACCCTCGAATGGCATCAATCTTGCTGCTATCCACCTCAATGCCCTGTGGAGTAACAACTTAGCCAAGAAACGAAACACGTTGTGTGCAAAAGATACATTTATCCATATTACCAAACAGATTAGCAGCACGCAACGCATCAAAAACAGCACGGAAATGTTCTAAATGTGCTTCCATGGTTTTGCTATAAATCAGAATGTCATCAAAGTAGACAACAACAAATAATCCAATGAAAGGCCGAAGAACTTCATTCATTAAGCGCATAAAGGTGCTGGGAGCATTAGTTAATCCAAACGGCATAACCAACCATTCATACAAGCCAAATTTCGTTTTAAAAGCCATTTTCCACTCATCCCCTAATTTCATTCTAATCTGATGGTAACCACTACGCAAATCAATCTTTATGAAAATAATGGCACCACTAAGCTCATCTAGCATATCATCAATGCGTGGTATAGGATAACGATAGCGAATGGTGATGTTATTAATAGCACGACAATCTACACACATACGCCAGGATCCATCTTTCTTGGGAACAAGTAACACAGGAACTGAACAAGGGCTGAGAGACTCACGAATGTAACCCTTATCAAGTAATGCCTGGACCTGACGCTGGATCTCCTTTGTCTCCTCCGGATTTGTATGGTACGGTGCGCGATTCGGAAGCTGGGCGCCAGGGATCAGATCAATCTGATGCTCAATGCCACGGAGTGGTGGAAGGCCCGGTGGAAGATCGGCGGGAAAAACATCAACATACTCCTGCAAAAAGGTTAGCAACCACAGGGGGAACATCCAACGATAGTGCGTCATCAAGAGAAACAAGCAAACTAGAGCATACTAGGGCATAGCAAGGCAAGTGAGCATCACACAACGCATCAAAATCGGCACGAGTAGCAAGAAGAACAGGAGCATTCAACTTAATTTCAGAATTAACCGACGGAGACGGGTCGATTCTTCTTGCACTTTTAGCAGCGCTAACAACATCATCTTTAACAATTTGTTCAGGTGTCATGGGGTGGATAATTATTTTCTGGCCCTTAAACATGAAAGAATAATGATTTGAACGACCATGATGTAAACTATCAGTATCATATTGCCAAGGTTGACCAAGTAATAAAAAACATGCTTCCATGGGAACAACATCACAATCCACAAAATCAGAATAAACAGCCATAGAAAAAGAAACACGGACTGTTTATGTTATCTTAATTTTGCCACCATCATTAAGCCAGTGAATATGATATGGATGCGGATGCTTACGAGTGGGTAAAGAAAGTTTCTCGACCATCGTAGTACTTGCCAAATTGTTGCAACTGCCGCTGCCGATGATGATACGAATCGATCGTTCCTGCACAACGCCCTTCGTATGGAAAAGGGTGTGGCGGTGATTCTTTTTTGGCGAGGCGACCTGTGTACTGAGGACACGCTGCACAACAAGAGATTCATACCTATCGGCGTCATCTGGGTTGACATGAACATCTGTCTGTGCTGCAAAGTCAGTGGCCAACATAGTATGATGATTATCCTCAGAATCACTAGTGGAAGAGTACTCACCATCGTCACGAATGATCAAAGTGCGCGTGTTGGGACAGTCCCGAGCCATGTGATCACGTCCACTGCAACGAAAACAAGTGATATCCCACGTATGACCTGTGGTGGGAATGGCGTCTGTGGACGGAGTGTTGCCTGCAGCTTTGGCCGCCTTATCACGAGATGTAGACATGGTGGTAGGTGGTGTAAAAGGCGCGTTCCCAGAAACGGAAGTCGACCTTTGCCCTGCAAAAGAGTTAACAAATGGCTTCGAGCGGCGTCCCTGCACTTCACGTTCAGCTTTGCAAGCATATGAAAATAATGTAGTCATGTCATCATATTCCTTATAGTCAAGTATATCCTGAATTTCACAGTTTAACCCACCACGAAAACGTGCCATAGCAGCGTCGTTGTCCTCGAATAACCCACACTGAATAATACCTTTTTGTAGCTCCTGGTAATAGTCCTCAACAGACTGAGAACCTTGCTGAAAACACTGCATTTTATTAAGCAAATCACGAGCCTAATATGATGGTACAAATCGATGTCGCATGGCAGCTTTCAGTTCATCCCAAGTGGTCGGGACCGTGGTGGGATGTTTAGTTTTATACTCACACCACCAAATTAAAGCAAACTCAGTAAATTCACTAATAGCAGCTTTAACTTGAGAATTTGCAGCAATATCATGGCATGAAAATTTCTGGTCAACCTCTAATTCCCAATCAAGATATGCAGCAGGATTATATTTACCATTGAAAGATGGAATTTTAAATTTAATCTTAGAGAAGGAATCATTATCGGGGCGGCGTGGTACACGATGAGCTTTGCCGCGGCGGTCAGCATCCTCCGGCTCATCGTCACCAACACACCCTTGGGCCACCAAATCAGTGACCACCGTGTTCAATGCATCAAGTCGTGACACGATGGTGTCGAGTGTCGTCTTGGTGGCCGTGTGCGCGAGATCGAGCTGGTCGAGCCGCTCGTTGGTCGTAGTGACCGTGGAGTCCATCCACTCGTGTATCGTCTTGATGTCCGTGACCAGACCATCAAGCTCTGTCCGCAAGTCCTGCAACTATGTCTTTTCGTCGTCGCCTGACATCGTTAGCGCAAACACAAAACAAAAACAGCTGCAAAAATAGGGTGGAACTGCTCACAAAGACACTCAAACTAATGCCGTTATAAAATTCTTATCCGATCCTACCAATCACACAGGGGCGACCTGCAACCGACTGGTGGAACTTCTCGAAGGCAAGGCGCAACAACTGATCGGGAACAAAGTCAGCTCATAGTAGAATTTTGTGGAGTTCTGGGTAGGCTGCACTCAGATGAAGGATTAGCACAAACAAACAGTAATACAGAGTTGAAAAAGAGTGCTAAACAAGTCACAACGTTGCTGATCACAAGTGCGGAGAAAACGAAAAGAAAAAAGAATGGAAATACGAGAGGAGAAGGAAAAAAGGCACATGCAAGCCCGAGACAGTTTGTGGTATGCGGTGCCGAACCGATCATCTCTCTATCCATGTTTGGGTTTTTTTCTTTTTTTTTCTTTCTGTTTTCTTTTGCTTTTCTTTCTTTTTTTTAAATGCACGCAGGGGGGAACGACCGGGGCAGAGACGCGCTGGCGAACAAAACGGCCCGTGCACGCAACAAGGGGGGTGGCCGGTTCACCGCTGGGACTCGAACCGCGTGCGCCGCTGGAGCGGAGAGCTGTGGCATGCGGCGCTACGGTGCGAGACGTGGCGGCCCAAAGTAGCGATCTGAACGGGGCGCGACTCGCGGTGTTCGCTGCCCAACCGAGACAGGACGTGTCGGACTGGAAAACGACGCCAAGATCCTGCGAAAGGAAGAAAAAAAGAGACGGCGGCGGAGGAAAAGGCGACTAAGAAAAGATAAGATGGAAAAGATACACCGAGATCAGCAACGAAAAAAATGAAATTAGCACGCTAATTCAACCCCAACACTTATCGAATGAAAGTGCGAGGCTAAACGAGTTGCGGGGACAAAGGTAAAATTTTCTTTTGTTAATGGTTTTTGTGGACTATGGGAAAACAAAATACACTCGATAAAATCACCAATCAACCTGGAATCCTGATACCACTTGATAGAATGGGAGTGTCCGATCTTTAGGTGAGTGGGATAATGTCGATTTGGTGGTGGAACCCGTTGCGCCAATGCAATTGCTGAACCGAAGCTCCAATGATTACCAACCTCGCGGTGCAAGGTCAGCCTGATCACGAAGATCATTTTTCCTGCACACAATCGATAGAACGAACAAGAAAAAATAGAACGAGCAATATCACTAATCACTCACAAGGTGGAGTCTGAATTCACGACGGCGGCGTAGCGTACGCAGCTGTCCAGAAAGTAGCAAAAGCTAACAATGAAAACAAACTCAAGTTTTTCATCTACTAGGACCCCCTCTAATATAGATGGAACAAAACAACTAAAAAGGAAAACTCCTGGCGGCTAACCCTAGGACGGCCAGGGAATCAGGCGGTTCCCTCGTGGAACCGTGCCATGCACGGGAGGCGCACCCGGCCCAAGGGGTCAGGCGGTTCCTCGTGGGACTGTGACATGCACGGGAGGCAACCGTGACATGCACGGAAGGCAACCTCGCACACCCACGCAATCATGGCACACACGGCCAAGAACTAAACTGCTGGACCTCCCGCTGGTTGGATCGGCTTCAATTCTTCTGGACCTTCATTCTTTAACAACAAGATGTAATTTAATTCACGTGCACGAGCCTGAGTAATTGGTCCTGACGACGACGCCTAGAGTGTATCTTCTGGTGACGCCGAAGCTGGAGCTGTCGATGTAGATGTGCTCGTGTCGGTATTCATGTCCTCATCATCACCTTCTTTGACTTCATGAAATTGCCCCAACGCAACATCATGACAGCCACTATCTTTTACAAAGTAGCACAATAAGCAATCAGACTATGGTGCATTAACTTAAAATAGAAGGGAAAGGAAGGACGACAAGGCATAAACACAGAAAGTTCAAGATACCTTCAGCATTTGTTCTCAAATGATCCATTTCCAAACCAGTATCAAAGCTCCTATGGAGATCCCTGGCAAGTAGTAGACTTTCCTTTTCAGGGACAAAATAATCACAAAATAATACTTGATCAATTCCCACAACACACACACACCACTAACTCCCATTAGTGGACAAACGCACCGCAAGTAAACTCCTATATTAAATATGAGGTGGTGGCAGTGCTCCTGCCTTCATTTCCAAAAAAGAGTCTGCTTGGTTACGACAACAAGAACAAGTGCATTGCATTGGCAGCCCAAATTTCTACAAATGCCTAGAATTAGGTTAGGCAAACAATTGAAAGGCATCCCTGCAAGTTTTGATTTCCTACACTCGCCAAAATTACAGGATGGAACTACAAAATAAAATAAAATAAAAGAAAATGCTCATGAATTGGGTGGGGTGGTGGCGGGACGGAAGAGGTGGTGGGCTACCACACCTCCTCCTCCCCATTATCCTGCCTGCCCCGCCCCCGCTATATGCCGCCACATACTGGGGCCCCGCTGTTGACGGTGTATTTTGGTTATGGAACTAACCCGCCACTAGGCACACTAATCATATAACAAGTTCATCTATATGCATGCATTTGGAAGTGTTGTGTTTATGTAGGAAAACATGAACTTAAAGGACGGATTCGCAACTAGTTCAAAGGAACATTTACAGAGTCTTGTTCGTGTTCATGAGCTTGATGAAATCACTTCCAATGGTGGCAAGGACCGAAGTGCTATGTATGAACACCCCCGAGGATTGAAGCGTAAAAGACCGAACTTCATGCATGGAGAACCTCCATCTTGGACGCGAGGATGACATTGTCAAAATCATGCAAGTGGAAGGGGCAAAGTGCATAATCACCTGAGGACCCACGGGAGCGAAGGGGCGACTGAACCGGGCCGAATTGGGCCTGGGCCGGTCGGCCCAGGTCGGCCGGCCCAGCCCAGTTCCGGTGTCGGTTTGGCCCCCCTTTCCTTGCACCTAAAGGATCTTCAACCCTAAAACTCTGGAGGCGCCGCCATACGCAAGGGGGAGAGCCATTCGCACCAGGAGGCCATCCAAAAGCTAGAGAGAGAGGAGGGAGACCTCCGGAGGGGGATCAATCACCTCGAAGGAAGCACCCACAAGTGGAGAAGAAGGAAGAGACCGTCGGAAGGGTGACCATGATCAACGGTGCTATGTCTAGCACCTTGATGGTGTAATCTCCTTATTCGTCCATGGGTTGTAATCGATCTTGAGATGTAATCATACTTTGTTGGATTATCTATCTATCATCTTGTGTTCAATATACTTTATTGCTTAAGGTTAGCTACCATGCCGTAAAGGGAGTAGAGCTCCAATGCTCCCTTGGATCCATTCAATACGACGTGTCCATCATAGGTCTAGTCATGAATACTTTCACGTAGTGACAGTACGAGAGGAGGGAACGGGCGAAACCGTGGTCACAACCCCCGATAGATTAGATTGGTTTTCTTGTTTAAAGCGATTGCATGCTCTTGTATCGTAAACCCATGGGCGAGTGTCTTTTATCTTGATTGCTTAATCATTCTCTCTAGTGTAGTTTAGTCGTTTTCTAGTTTAATTATAGTTAGGGTTTTAGTAGCTAGTGTGTAAAGGTAGATTAAACGCTTGTAATCCCCTTGCTCCGCAGATTGACAAGAACCTTGGGAATCCCATGGTGAAAAAGGTGTGGGTCTGTACGCTTGAGGATCGTAGAGGGATACGTCTTTTATCCGTCAACATGCCCCTTTTTCAGGCGCCGTTGCCGGGGAGCAAGCTAGTTTACATCGTTTGGTTTGCATTTAACTTAGTTTTATATTTAGTTTATCTTTTATTTGCTATATCTAACACATATTATCTAGAAAACCACTTGTTTTGTTTTTGTTTTTGTTTTTATCTTGTTGTCTAGATGGCGTTCATCAATCAACCCGTGGAAGAACTGGAGAAATCACTAAGGGGTTATGCTAGCCCTCGATGTGAAGACATAGGAGTACAAGAGTCGAATTCGAAGCTCGAAGCGACCAAGTATGAAATCAAATCCTAGATCATCGAGATGGTGGCGGCAAACCCGTTTGAAGGGATGGTTACGGAGAACCCATATAGACACATAAGGCATTTCACGATGCTATGCAACACGGTGCGTCAAGAAGGAGTTCCCGATGAATGGTTCAAATGGAATCTCTTTCCCTACTCACTTGCCGGTGAAGCAAAGACATGGTACTCGTTTGCGTCCTTTGAAGTTGAAGGCAATTGGAACAAGGTTACAAAGAAGTTTTTGCGAGAAGTTCTTTCCAATTAGCAAGGTTCAACAACTAAGGAGGCAAGTGATCACTTTCACGCAAGGAGAAGAGGAAGGGATAGACCAAGCTTGGAATAGGTTTAATGAGTTGATCGAACAAGGACCAAGACTCGGCTTCTTCAGTGACGTACTCTTGCATACATTTTTATTTTCCCTAACCCCTAGTTGCATGCAACACGTCCAAATGTGTGCAGGTGGGGATCTCATGGAGAAAACACTCACGGAAGCTGCTCAACTTCTACAAAAAATTAGTAGAGCGGCTGCCATGCGAAGAGATTGGGAAACAAGACTTGCAGAAGAGCCGAAATATAATTCAAGGATGAAGAAGTGTGCCGAATTTTCTAAAGAGGCAACCCTGGAAGTCACAAAAGAGGAGCCAATCTCGAAAAAGCTTGAAGAAGAACACATCAAGTCAAGAACCACCCCGAGCGTTGACTTCGCCGTATCAACTGAAACAAACAAGAGAAGCATGTCAAGCGCGAAGCCACTAAGGTAGTTCGAACCAATGGATTGGGTTCCTATTGATTACGGAGAAGTATTCGACAAGGGAAGACCGTTCCCTAATCAGAAGGGGATGGCAAGAGCATTGGAAGTGGATTTCCCACCGGAAAAGAAAGCGAAAGATTCATACGACTTTGAAACCACCGGTGAGATCTTTCAAAAACTCTTTGGAGTTGATGATGTGGATCCGGAACACAAAGCCGAGGTGAAGAGAATCATGGGGATCAAGCCTGAAGCATCACCATATGCTCGCCTCGCCGAAGTTTACACGATAGGATGCGATGAAGAAGAGAAGATGGCACCACACTTGAGTTGCGAGATCAACGGAGTTCAATGCAAGGCTTTATGCGACATCGGAGCCCAAGTAAGTGTCCTATCTTCTAAAATTTACGATAAAGTTCAAGACCACAACCTAGACTTAGCTCCAACATCAACAAAATTAATTATGGGAGATGGTAGAACTATTAGACCTCTAGGTATTGCTTGCAACATGAAAGTAAAAATCTCTGGAAAATGTATACCAACCGATTTCTTTGTTATTGATGCTTACCATAGTAATCATGATCACATAATCCTAGGTAGGCCCTTTCTTAAGTTGGTTGATGCCGTGTTGGATGCCGGAGAAGGCAAAGTAACAATGAACCTTAATGGAACAAAGTACACATATAACTTTCTTCGCGTTTCTAAACACCTTACACCCTTTCCTCCCAAAGATGAACAAGTAGAGGAGGTAGATAGTCTTTGTTTTGTTGAAACCCTTAGAGACCCTCTGCAAAGAGCGATGGAAAATCAAATTAGTAATCAACAAGATGAAGAACTAGAACAAGCAACAAAAGGCTTAGAACCGCATGATGGAAGCGTGGAGGAAGAAAAATTCGAAGACATAGGAGAAATTAAACCCGAGGAGCCACAAGTGCCCGAGGTAGACCTTAAACCTTTGCCCAAAGGATTAAAGTACGAATGTTTGGGACCAGACAAGACTTATCCAGTCATTGTGAGCGACGAGTTGAGTCCCGACGAAAATGAGAAGTTGCTGATTTTATTGAAAAAATATAGGAAGGTGATTGGATATTCAATCAATGATCTCAAAGGTATTAGCCCAGCCTTTTGCACTCATCGTATACCAATGGAAGACCAATGTAAGCCCGTAGTGGACCACCAAAGGAGGCTAACTCATGCCATGCGAGAGGTAGTAAAGAAAGAGGTCATCAAGTTACTTGATGTCGGAATCATCTACCCAGTTTCGCATAGCGAGTGGGTGAGCCCGGTACATTGTGTACCAAAGAAAGGAGGTTTGACCGTGGTGAAGAACGAGTGGATACCGCAAAGAACTGTGACCGGGTGGCGGATGTGTATCGATTATCATAAGTTGAACAAAGCGACGAAGAAAGATCACTTCCCCCTACCGTTCATTGATGAGATGCTCGAGAGATTAGCGAACCACACTTATTTTTGCTTTCTCGATGGGTACTCGGGGTTCATGCAAATTCCCATTCACCCGGACGATCAACACAAAACAACGTTTACATGCCCTTATGGAACGTTTGCATATAGAAGGATGCCCTTCGGTCTATGCAACCGGCCTCTTTTCAACGTTGCATGATGGCCGTATTCTCGGAATTCATCGAAGAAATTGCCGTGTTCATGGATGATTTTTCTGTCTATGGGACGACATTCATGGATTGCTTGGCAAACTTGGATAAGGTCCTCGCGAGGTGCACGGAGGTAGACTTGGTGTTGAATTGGGAAAAGTGCCGCTTCATGGTTAAGCAAGGGATAGTGCTCGGACATGTTATATCCGAGAGAGGCATTGAAGTGGACAAGGCTAAGGTAGAGACAGTTGAGCAACTCCCACCTCCGACGGATGTTAAGTCCTTGAAGAGCTTTCTAGGCCATGCTGGATTTTATAGAAGATTTATTAAGGACTTCTCAAAGATCACTAAGCCATTAACACATCTCCTTCAAAAGGATGGGGCTTTTGACTTTGATGAGAAGTGCCTAGCGGCATTCCGGATCTTGAAAAGTGCGTTGGTGAGTGCTCCCATTATTCAACATCCGGATTGGAGCCACCCTTTCGAGATCATGTGTGACACAAGTGACTACGTCGTAGGCACGGTTTTGGGTCAAAGAAAGGACACGCCGTTTACTGCGCTAGCAAAACTCTTAATGGGGCACAATTAAACTATGCCACTACGGAAAAGGAGTTGCTAGCGGTGGTGTTCGCTTTCGAAAAATTCAGATCTTACATCGTGAACTCGAAGGTCATTGTTTACACCGATCACGCAGCCATCAAGTATCTCTTGGCTAAGAAGGATGCTAAACCACGATTGATTCGTTGGATCCTTCTTCTCCAAGAATTTGATGTTGAAATTCGTGACAAGAAGGGGGTGGAGAATGTTGTGGCCGAACACTTGTCTAGGATAAATCGTGGACAAGATGATAAAGAGCCCATAGAAGATAAGATGAGAGATGACCACCTCTATCGAGTGCTCGATAAAGACACTTGGATGATTGATATCCTTCGAGCGATTCGGAAGATGCCTCTCGATCATCTAGATAAAAACTCTCAAAAGAAGATAATCTCCGAAAGTAAGAAGTACTTTTGGGATGCACCATACCTCTTCAAACTTGACAATGATGGGGTCATGACAAGATGTGTGCCAAGAGAAGAGAGGGTAGAAATTCTGAGAAAGTGCCACCCGGCGGAGTACGGTGGACACTACAGCCATTTTTGAACCCAAGCAAAAGTATGGTCAAGCGGATTCTATTGGCCGGAGATGCATGAAGATACTAAAAGATATGTTGCATCATGCCCTAAATGCCAAAGAACCGGAAACATCTCTCAAAGAAATTCTATGCCTTTGAAATACAATCTACAAATCGACTTATTTGATGTGTGGGGTATAGACTTCATGGGGCATTTCAAAAACTCACACAGATATGAGTATATTCTAGTCATGGTTGATTATGTATCCAAGTGGGTAGAGACTATGCCATGTCGTAAAGCTTCCACGAAGGAGTCCATTACTATGATGAAGAACGTGATTTTTCCTCGTTTTGGTACACCGAGAATCTTGATTAGCAATGGAGGAACTCACTTCACCGGGAAGAATTTCAGAAAGTGCTTGTCCAAGTTGGGAATTGAACATAGGGTCTCTACGGCCTATCATCCACAAACCAACGGACAAGCGGAAACGTCGAATAGGCAATAAAGAAGCATTCTCAACAAAACCATAGAGAAGGGAGGCAAGGATTGGTCAAAGAAATTTGACGGAGCTTTGTGGGCTTATCGAACGGCGTTCAAGACACCGATAGGTATGACCCTTATCAATTCGTCTATGGAAAAGCTTGCCACCTTCCGGTTGAGTTGGAACATAAAGCCTATTGAGCGATTAAAGAGATGAACCTTGATCTCGATGCCGCGGTGGTGAAACGAAGGATTCAAATAAGCGAGCTAGAGGAGATGAGGTTGAAAGCATACGAAAATGCAAGCATATACAAAGAGAGAATCAAAAGGTAGTATGATAAAAGGTTGAAAAAGAAAGAGTTTAAAGAAGGAGATAAGGTCCTCCTCTACAATTCAAAGCAAGTGGGACGGACCTTATGTTGTGCATTCGGTGCTCTCCAACGGAGCGGTAACCATTATGAATGTGAAAGGCGATCAATTTATGGTGAATGGTCAACGGCTTAAGGTTTACTACGAACCCGACGTTGTGCCCCTTCACCACATTGATGTCTTCACCATGGAAGAAGAGCCCGAACGTCCCTCCTAGGACAAAAAACAAGGCATGGATTTTTGTAAATAGTTTTTCTTTTAATTTTTCGGAGTTTCTCGCGAAGATTTACTGGGCCAACTTTTTCCCATGGGCTAAGAAGGCGAAAAAAGGGCGGTACATGGAAAACCAGACAGGCTCGGCCCCCGAGACAGGGTGGGCCGGCCGGCCCAATCCGACCGGCCCAGGTGGGTCCCGGCGGCGGTTCGTCCCGGTTTTTGCCCGAATTGCTCCTTTTCGACTTCCTTCTTCGTTCGGAAAATTTTAAGGGAAGTTTGAATAAGGAAAATGAGGTTCCTAGGGTTTTCCTCTTTGGACTATTTATTTGGCCGAATTGGGAGCTCGGGAATCAATCCCATCAAGCAATATTTTGCACCCTCGCAGCAGCCATGGTGTCCCCGAGGAGCTTAGAGTTGAAGCAAGGCGCCAAGGAGCCATCGATGGAGGAGGTGAAGCGATGTGAGCTCAAGCTACCCATCGAGATCAAGAGGACCGCCTGCATCCGTTGCGGAGAGCGTGTCCCGACCGGAGCTATCACATCTCGCAACCCTGACGAAGAGGAGAAGGTCTCTACTCCCGTTCGAAGGTCGGCGCGCATCCGAGGCATGAAGAGTAAACACTACAAGGAGGTGTCGCCCGAGCCTAAGGACTATGGGGATTGCGACTACTCCGACGATCATAGCCTGAGCTCGTGGGCGGCCGCCGGAAGAGATGATAACGATCTTTACATTTGGGATGAGGTGCCCAAGGAGAAGACTCCCGAAGGCCCCAACGGCGGCGGCGACGATGATGACGACGACAATGGTGGTGGCGACGACGATGGCGACGACCATGGTTGTGGCGACGCGTCTGTTCAGTGTACTGGGTAATAAGTAGTGGTAACTCATGTCGACGAATGGTCATGTTTAGGAACGGAGGCAGTTTATCCATGAGTCAATCATTGCCATTTGTGAACATGGCTCTACTGGACACTAACATGTAAACTTCCAAGCAAGTCGACTTCTTAGTCTCTAGCAAGGAAGCGAAAGCAGAAGGAACCGTGTGGCAGTACAAGGAATCTGATACATTCATGGTTAGAGGTCGTCAATGGTGGCTACATTGCTATCCTACATGTATGAATGATCATCAGTGAATGGATGTACCAGACATCATTGCCGTCCTCGTCGTTCCTATGAACATTGCCCAAAAGGTATGTTTCTTGTTCCTATGAATGAATACACACATTCACACATGCATATATGCTAGCATTGTTGTCAAGCCTGTGACGACACCGCATGGTTGTTCCACGTAGGTGCGAGTATTATTATGAGCGCTAGCTGGAGACCCAACCGATGATGATGACACGTTTCGAGTTCAAGCTACAAAAGCTATTGAATTCAAAAATGGGGATCTAGGACAACGAGGCTTGGAATGTCTAGTGAAGCATCGTGACATTGAGCTTGTGAACTCCAACAAAGGCCGCATAAACATATAGTGTGTTGTTACAGTACTTGAGGATGACCGCATTGATGTTCATCCTCCATCAATATGCAGAAGCATATGCGCAACACTTGCAGCCCAAGCCCCCGTGGATGCTATCTTCACCATAGGCAATCGTGTGATACAAGCGATACGTGCCGATGTGGCTGCAGTACCTTGTGTGATGAAGCAATGCTCTACGGTGGCGGAGTGGAGTCGAACTCTGAAACTGTTCAAATCCAAGACACACACCCTGACGGCTTCTCGCTTCTGATCAAATATGCTAGTGAAGGATCACTCCTGGAGGAGGCCAATTTATGGGACACCCCTACCAACATCTAGCCTATGTTACTCTCAATCGCCGACATGTACTGCGTCGAAAGGTTGAAGATGCACTGTGCGTCAAAGATGTGGAACATGGCAAGCGAGAAAAATGTGAGTGCATTTCTACAATGGCAATTGAGACTAGCAACACCCAAATGCAGGAGAAGTACATGTCTCTCTTAGAACGAATCTGGCCGCATTGAATACTCACAACGGATTTTGTGTTTGTATGCTTTCACCATCCCCATGTTATGCTTGATCTCCGTAGTAGATTACATGAAGGCATGTACTAGGGCCCCTGCTTGTAGTATGCAGTGTTAATGTTTTATTTATTAGGATTGTGCCCGTGCGTTTCTACCGACAACACATCTTTTATATTGCAATGCACATTGAAATGGTTACATTGATCTGAATACGTCCATTATAGTTGTCGACATTGGTTACATTGATCTGAATGTGTCCCTATGGAGGTGCCGGGAGTGGGGTGACAACGGGGCATTGTTTTCTCCCGTTGCAAGGCGGGGCATTGTTACTAGTATCCAATTAAATATCAAATTTAAATATTATATGTCCTGACAAGCCGTTGTGGGCCTGCGAGCGCCCCGTCCCCATGAAGCCACCATTCATTACATTGGACGGACGACGACAGGACACACCTGCAGGAGCCTCGGGGCCATCGATCTGCATAACTAGTTGGTGATGAGGACACCACGAGTACATCTATACCAGTAGCAGCGTAGGCATCTCCAGATGCTCAGGTGCCATCTCCAGAAATTCAAGCGCCACACCAAGATGTCCCACTACGTCAGGCGCCACCAGTTGGGCCAATTACTCGGGCTCGTGCAAGGGAATTAAACTACATCATGTTGTTGAAGAACAAAGACCCAAGATGCATAGAAGACGGCCCAACAGTATGGCCCAGGAGGGGCTCCTAGGGTTGGGCGCCAGGAGAGGGAGCCGTGCGCCCTCCCCCTAGAGAGGTGTCGCGCGCCCTTCCTCCCAAGGGTGCTAGGGGCTGCGCCCCCTTCTCCCCTCTATTTAGATAGACCCCTTTTTTTAGACTTGAGTTTGTTTTACATGTTAGCTTTAGCTACAACCGAACAGCCGCATAGTGCTACCTTCGTGTATTGCATACTCCACCTTCGAGTGATATTAAGATTGCTTGCCTCAAATTCTTGTTTGTTCTTCGATTGCAAACAAGAATTGATCTTCGTGGTCAGGCTGATCTTGCTCCAACAAGGTCGGTAACCACAAGGAGTTGGTTTAGTGATTGCATTGGCGCTCCGGGCTTGCTCATCGTAGTCGGATCGTGAGGGTCTACTTCGGTCGAATCGAATTTATCTCCACTCATCGAAAGATTGGGCACTCCCCCTCTATCAAGTGGTATCAGTTTTCCAGGATGATCAGTGAGTTTATCGAGTGTTTTTTAATTCCTATAGTCCACAAAAACCCAAATAAAAGTTGTTCTAGGTTAGATCCTTGTCCCAGCAACCATTTTAGCCTTGCACGTTCATTCAATAACTTGCTTTGTTGAGTTTGCGTGCTTTGTTCATTCGATCGTTGCTGGTTACTTGTGTTCTCCTTTTGTTTCTCGTTTTCCTTCTCTTCTAACCCTAGCCCTTGCTGCTTTTCCCTCTGCTGCCCTGCCTACCACGCCAGCACTCCCCCTCACACCGTGATCTTACGCGTCGTTGTGCCATGGGGTCTCCTCGCGCCTCGGTCTATCGGGACACAGCGCCCCCTTTCCGTGATCGGCCCCCTATTGGTTGGCAAGTAAAAAAGGAAACATATCAAAGAAAAAAAGAGGAAAGTCCAAAAAAAGAAAGAAAGAAAGAAAGAAAGAAAGAAAGAAAGAAAAACTAATCCGACCGGGAGAAGGACCGATCCGGGTTGGCGCTGGCCCTCGCCCCAGCACCGATTTCGTGAGCAACCGGGACTCCGAGTCCGTTTTCCCACGGGTTTGTCACCGAGCCCCCCCAGCATGCCACACCCTCTACCTTCCTTCCCTTCCCCTTCAACGGGCCGAGGCTACACCGAGCCTCTACTACCCCCACCACACATGTCGCGCCCTCCCTGCCTCCTTGTTCAGCTTTGCGAGGTTGCACCGAGCCTTCCGCACTCCCACGCACGCCCCTACCCTTCCCTAGCTCGTGGGTTCCACTTTCCTGCTGTGCAAGTTTGTCATATCCGTATCTCTCTTTCTTGGTACCATATTCGGAGGCTCGCCTTACTTTTAGATTGTGTGTGTGTGTTTGTGTGTCGTAATTACCGGAATACCCCTGTACTTTCGGAAAAAGTGTGTGTCGTAACTTGCTGTTGGAGATCCTCTATGTTCATATTTATCAGTTTTGAGGTCTCCCGAAAAAAGCAAAAAAACAGCAATTTGTTGCATCCGTTCCTTCACTTTTTCTCTTGTAATCAGCAACTTTTGTGACTTGTTTAGCACCCTTATTCAACTTTGCATTATTGTTTGTCTGTACTAATCCTTCAATTGAGTGCAGCCTTCCCAGAACTCCGCCAAGTTCTTCGACGAGTAGGTTTTGTCCCACCAGGCAATCGCTCCTCCAATCTCTCCACCGGTTAGTTGCAGCTCTCCCCTGAATGCTTGGTAAGAACAAATAAGAATTTGATAACAACACTAGTTTGAGTGCCTTTGTGAGCTTTACACCCTATTGTTGTCGTCAATTTTGTTTTTGTGTTTGCACTAACCATCGCAGACGGCGATGACAAGAAGGATGAACAACTGTAGGAGATGCGGACGCCGATTGAGGGACTTACCACGGACATGAAGACGCTACATGAGAGGCTGGATTCGATGGTCACTTCATCGAACGAGCGGTTTGATCAGATTGACCTTGCACAGATAGCTGCTAAGACCATCCTCGACGCCGTTGTGGCACGACTCGATGCATTGCACACTACGATCATGGAGTTACAGAAAGATTATGGTGGTGATTCGAAGCAGGACGTTGGAGACAGTCACGGTCGTGCCCGCCGAGTACCACGCCACCCCACTGGTAACGATTCATTCTCTAAAATCAAATTTAAAATTCCACCCTTTAATGGCAAATACGATTCTGCTGCATATCTTGATTGGGAGTTAGAAGTTGAACAGAAATTTTCAGGTCATGATATTGCTGCTAGCTCCAAGTTAAGGCTTCTATTAGTGAAGTTAATGATTTTGCTTTAATTTGGTGGCGTGAGTATAGAAATAAACATCCTACTGTTGTTCCGACCACTTGGGAGCAATTAAAAACTGTTATGCGACATCGCTTTGTGCCTTCATATTATGCTCGTGATTTGGTTAACAAAATGCAGCGATTTCAGCAAGGTTCTCAGTCTGTTGAGGACTACTACCAGGAGTTGTAAAAAGGTATAATTCGTTGTGGTATATTGGAGGAACTCGTCGCTGCAATGGCACGCTTTCGTGGTGGTTTGAACCACGAAATTCAGGACATCCATGATTATAAAGAATATGCTGACATGACCCAATTATTTGAGTTTGCTTGCAAAGCTGAACGCGAAGTGCAGGGACGCCGCTCGAGGACATATTCTAACACTTTTGCTGGTAGAAACTTGTCGTCTAGTTCAACACCGCTCTCCATGCGCCGTCCAGACCTACACTGCATGAGAGGACAGCTAAGCCTGTAGGAGCCGCGCTAGCCACAGGCGCCACTCCATCCACAGGCACAGCACCCACCACAAGCCGTACGTGGGATACCATGTGTTTTGTTGCAGTAGACGTGGCCACGTGGTTCAGGACTGTCTAGACAAGCGCACATTACTCATTCGTGACAATGGTGAGTACTCTTTAGCTAGTGATTCAGAAGAACTTGAACATACTTTGCTTGCCACTGACCATGCAATTAAGACGGACATACATGTCAATCCAGGAGATGCTGATAGGTACGAGAGTCTTGTTGTGCAGCGTGTTCTTAGTACACATGTTGCCCCAGCCGAGAAGAATCAGTGACACTTTGTTCCATACGAAAGGTGTTGTGCAGGAGCGGTCGATTTGCATCATCATTGACAGCGGGAGCTTCAACAATTTGGTGAGTACTATGCTGGTAGAGAAGTTGTTGTTACCCACTCGTAAGCATTCAAACCCATATCACATTCAATGGCTTAATGATGGTGGCAAAATTAGAGTATCACGATCGGTGCGTGTTCCTTTTTCTATAGGTGCTTACTCTTATTATGTTGATTGTGATGTTCCTATGGAAGCATGCTCTTTGTTACTTGGTAGACCTTGGCAATATGATATTGATAGCTTGCATCATGGTCATTCGAATCATTATTCTCTCATGCTTAAGGGTCAGAAAATAATTTTACATCCTATGACACCTGAACAAATTGTTAAAGATGATCTTGCTAGAGCTGTTAAAATTGCTAAAGAACAAGAACTATCACCATCCACTTCTGATAAATCTGAAATTAAGTTGAATGCTCCTGTTTTACTTGCTACACGTGCTGATTTTGATGATATTTGAGATGCTCATTTGCCATGATATGCACTTGTACGCTCTAGTGTGCTTGTTTCCCTCAATGATGCATCATCTTTGGATATTCCGCCTGCGGTTGCTAATCTTTTGCAAGAGTATGTTAATGTCTTTCCCAAAGACTTGCCACTAGGTCTTCCACCGCTTCATGGCATTGAGCACCAGATCGACCCCATTCCCGGTGTCCAGCTTCCAAACCGCGCCCCGTACCGTACAAACCCGGATGATACAAAAGAAATTCAGTGCCAGGTGCAGGCATTGCTTGATAAGGGTTACATTCGTGAGTCTCTTAGCCCTTGCTCGGTTCTTGTGTTACTTGTTCCTAAGAAAGATGGTTCATGGCATATGTGTATAGATTGTCGTGCTACTAATAACATTACCATTCGTTATAGATACCCTATACCACGCCTTGATGATATGCTAGATGAGCTTAGCGGTGTCATTCGTTTTACTAAGATTGATTTGCATAGTGGTTACCACAAGATTAGAATGAAATTGGGAGATGAATGGAAAACGGCTTTTAAAACAAATTTTGGCTTATATGAATGGTTGGTTATGCCATTTGGTTTGACTAATGCTCCCAGCACTTTTATGCGCTTGATGAATGAGGTTCTGAGGCCCTTAATAGGATTGTTTGTCGTTGTCTATTTTGATGATATCTTGATTTATAGCAGGTTTATGGCAGAGCATTTAGAACATTTGAGTGCTATTTTTGACGTGTTGAGGGTTGCCCATTTATTTGCTAACATTGAAAAATGCATCTTCTGCACAAAATATGTCTCGTTTCTTGGTTATGTTGTTACTCCATAGGGTATTGAGGTGGACAGCAGCAAGATTGATGCCATTAGGGAGTGGCCTACACCGACGACGGTTACACAGATTCGGAGTTTCATTGGTCTTGCAGGTTTCCACCGCTGTTTTGTTCGTGATTTTAGCACCATTGCAGCACCTCTACATGAGCTTACAAGGAAATATGTACCTTTTGCTTGGAGTGATTCACAGGAGGTAGTGTTCAACACATTGAAAGATAAGTTAACCAACACCCCTCTCTTGCAGTTGCCTGATTTTGCTAAAGTGTTTGAGCTTGAATGCGATGCTAGTGATATTGGGCTAGGTGTTGTGTTGTTACAAGAAGGTAAACCGGTTGCTTACTTTAGCGAGAAATTAATTGATGCTAGCTTGAAATACTTAACTTATGATAAGGAACTTTATGCTTTAGTGCGCACTTTGCTAACATGGTAGCACTATCTTTGGCATCACGAGTTTATAATTCATTTTGATCATGAGGCTTTGAATCATATTCGTACCCAAACAAATCGGAACCGTCGTCATGCTAAATGGGTATAATTTATTGTGTCCTTTCCTTACATTATAAAACACAAGAACGGGAAGGATAATGTTATTCCTGATGCTTTGTCTCATCGCTATACAATGTTGTCACAGTTAGATTTTAAAATTTTTGACTTGCAAACTGTGAAAGATCTATATGTGAATGACACTAATTTTAAAGATGTTTTCGCTCATTGTGTTAATGGGAAACCATGGGGCAAATTTCACTTGCAGGATGGGTTCCTGTTTCTCACTAACAAGGTGTGTGTTCCAGCTAGTTCGGTTTGTCTGTTGTTGTTGCAGGAAGCACATGCAGGCAGTCTCATGGGGCACTTTGGCGTTTACATGACACATGAGGTGCTTGCCACCCACTTCTTGTGGCCCCGGATGCACAAAGATGTTGAGTGCATTGTTGCATGTTGCACTACTTTTTAGAAAGATAAGTCACGTTTGAACAATCATGGTTTGTATATGCCTTTGCCTGTCCCTACTTCCCCTTGGCTTGATATTTTGATGGATTTTGTTGGGATTGCCTAGAACTAAGAAGGCGAGGGACAACATTCTTGTGGTTGTTGATCGATTCTCTAAAATGGCTCATTTTATACCTTGTCATAAGATTGATGATGCTAGCAATGTGGCTGGATTGTTCTTTAGAGAGAGTATTCGTATGCATGGTATTCCAAATACAATAGTCTCGAATCGTGATGCTAAGTTTCTCAGTCATTTTTGGAGATCACTATAGAATAAAATGGGTACTAAATTGTTGTTTAGCACAACTTGTCACCCTCAACTGATGGGCAAACTGAGGTGGTTAATCGAACTTTGTCAACCATGCTTAGGGCTGGTTTAGATAAAAACTTGAAATGTTGGGAAGATTGTTTGCCTCATGTTGAGTTTGCTTATAATCATGCAACACATTCTTCTACAAAGATGATCCCTTTTCAGATTGTGTATGGTTACATTCCTCGGGCACATATTGATTTATTTTCCTTGATGTTGAGGCTGCCCTGCACATAGATGTTGTTGCACATGTTGAACAAATGATTAATCTGCATAAACAAACTCAACAAAACATTGCTGCTGCTAATGCTAACTAAGTTGCTGGTAGTACACCAATTGCAATTCAAATCCGAGTGTACGATGAAATATGAATCCATTGTATATGGTCATCCATCCTCTAGTTCCCCAAATCTAGAAATCCCCATCCCTAGGTCGATAGAGGAAAATATAGTGGCTCAAACCAGAGGACTGACCTTGTCGTCCTGTTTCATGAACTCGTAGCCGGGAGGTGGCGCATAAACTTCCCTCTCATCATCGCCAGAATCCGTCATTCCTACCACGAGCCGTTGCAGATCTGCGCGTAGCAAAAGTCGAGAGTCTTTCGAAGGCAGTGAAGTGTTTCGCCTGCGAATTACTGATTTATATCAAAGATTCAAAAAATTGCTTACATGTGGAACCCAATTGACTTTTATGACGACTTAGAACACTCTATTTCTAAAATAATACTTACATGTGGGACCAAATTTGGTTTATGACGCCACTGACCTGGCGAAATGCTTACATGTGGGACCTTGCAAAATTTTATGACGAGCTAGAAACTCCATTTTTGAAAGAATAATTACATGTGGGGCCCTTCCGAATTTTATGATGACTTGGAACATTCTATTTTTAAAATAATGGTTGCGGAGCTTATGGCATCACAAAACTGTCTTGGAACAGGGAATGCTCGGCTACAGTACCAACCATTGTGACGAAAGTTTTTTTGTCACTAAATTTGCTCGGAAGTGAAATATTATGATAAGGTCATCCAGGAACGTCATAAATCAATGATGCTAAAATGTGGTTTCGTCACTAGTTAACGATTTTCTTGTAGTGCGGGTTGACACATTCATCCATCTCAACTTGCAATTTCATTTGCTTCTTCTCCATGATCTGCTCTTTCGCACTAACCATGCCCTGGACCCTGCCTCCACCCTCTTGGCATAATTGTCTTCTTTCTTCTTGCCTTCCTCCTTGTCAATCTTGATTTCAGCTATCAAACCGCTAGGTGCTCTGACCATGGGACTTTTGGTTCTCTTGACAGGACTTTTTTCTGTTGTGACAGTGCTACTTGGCCACTTGGTGGTACTAGTGCTCATGGGACTACAATCATCTTCTCTCCCATCAAGATCAAAAGGGTCTGTTGCAAGGCTTGTACTCTTGTTCCCCTCATTGGCTGCCTGCTCAAAGCCTGGACAGAAAGTTGATCTTCCATCTACTATTAAATTCTAGAAGATCTCCATCAGGTCATCTAGGTAGGGGGGATGCGATGGTTGAACACTTTGTAGCATTCCGCTTTTCCATGTAATGTCACAAATAAAGGACATCAATACATAATAATAGGCAACAAACAATTGACAATAGGCACCTCTCGGTGATCATTACCTTAGTGTTTTCAATCCACCACGGATCTGATGCTACGATTGCACCATTAGGGGCCTAGTCTAGTGGAGAGGAGGTGCTCTTCCCAAAAGGTTGACAAACTCTTAATTTGTGTGTACCTATTCTTCATCTGCTTCTTGGAATAATTATGTATAGTCGATTAAGAAAATCCCTACAGATATTCTCCCACCCTACCACATCTATTTGACTATTTGGTCGATTCCCAGCCCTAATCTCGCGTACAACTAATTGACAATAAACAGTTGTCCGCTCCTCAGTCCATCTAGCATGATCATACCCACGATGTAATGTAATCGGACAACATTGCCATCAAATTCAGTATTATATATGGACATGTAGAGAAACATTTTTTATTGTGTATATATCCATAAACAAGGCTTGAGTTAGACTATGTTAGCATTACAAATGCTAGCTACAATATGCATCATTAAAAGTTCATGATTTTGATTTTTCATTAATGAGCAATAAACATTGTGTGTCATATCAGTTTGTAAATATGCTTGCAATCGAATATCAAGTAGCAGAGCACACAACAAAAGGCGCAGATGGTGCATGCATAGCCACTAATTGAGTATCAAGTACCTCCTCGGAGTCGTCCTCATCTTCACACGAGTCCACCATGAATGCATCACCAAACATTGGATGTTCTGATAGAGAAGGAGTGGTGAGTGGAGATAAATCCGATTTGGTGGAAGTCGACCCTCACGATCCGACTACGACAAGCAAGCCCGAAGTGCCAATGCAATCGCTAACTAACTCCTTGTGGATACTGACCTAGTAGATGCAACATCAGCCTGATCACGAATAACTATTCTTGTACGCAATTGAAGAATGAACAAGAATTTGAGGCGAGCAATCTTAATATCACTCGAAGGTGGAGTTCTAAATCATAGAGGACATCACGTATTTGTGTGTGGTCTTATGTAGCTAAAACTAGATGTAAAACAAAACTCAAGTTGGAAAACAAAAGGGACTCTAATTAAATAGAGGAGAGAAGGGGGCACAACCCCTAGCACCCTTGGGGGAAAGAGGGTGTGCGGCACCCTCATGAGGGGGGAGGCGGGGCGTGCAGCTCCCACGTGGCTCTCACAGCCAGAAGGAGGGTTGCCCCTTCTTTTGGAACCCAACCCTAAGGGTCCCTCCTGGGCTGTCATGTTGGGACGTCTTCTATGCATCCTGGGCCTTTGTTCTTTAACGGCATGATGAAGTTCAATTTTCTGGCACAAGCCCGAGTAACTGGCCCAACTGGTTGTGTCTGTCATAGTGGAACATCTGGAGGTGGCGCTTGAGCTTCTAGTGGTGGCGCCTGGGCATCCGGGGGTGCCTGAGTTGCTGGTGTGTAGATGTACTCATGGTGTCCACATCATACTCCCCTTCTTGAACTGAAGTCGTCCTCGACGGCAACTCCTCATGTTCACCTGCATATGGTTTCAGATCATGGTTGTTTAATCGTGTCTTAGCTTTCTGACAAGTAGTGCAACATCTTTGCGCATAGGCCAAAAGAACTGAGAGGCCAACACCTCCTGCGTCTTGTAAATGCCAAAGTGCCCCATGAGACTGCCTCCATGTGCCTCATGCAACAACAAAAGACAAACTGAGCTAGCTGAAACACACAGCTTGCTAGTGCGAAACAGGAACCTGTCCTGCATGTGAAATTTGCGCCATGGTTTTCCATTAACACAATAAGTGAAAACATCTTTAAAATCAGTGTTGTCAACATATAAATCTTTCACAATTTGCAAGCCAAAAATGTTAAAATCTAATTGTGATAGCATAGTATAGCGACAAGACAAAGCATGAGCAATAACATTATCCTTCTCGTTCTTGTGTTTTATAATGTAAGGAAAAGACTCAATAAATTCGACCCATTTAGCATGACGACGGTTCAAATTTATTAGGGTAGGAATATTTTTCAAAGCCTCATGATCAGAATGAATTGTAAACTCACGATGCCAAAGATAGTGCTGCCATGTTTGCAAAGTACGCACTAAAGCATAAAGTTCCTGTCGGTGTTTTAGACCGGCAACCTACTACGGGGAGTACCCGAAGTAGATGATTGTGACTCGCCGAGATCGGTAACTCGAAGGAAGAGACACGTGGCACACAATTTAGACAGGTTCGGGCCGCGAGGTGCGTAATACCCTACGTCCTGTATGCTGTGTAGCTCTTGGATTGATAGGGCACGATTACAAGTCGGAGTAGGGAGAGAGTACTAGTCGAGTACGTCTAGGAGTCCTCTATACAGTGCGGAACATGTACAGCTCCCTAACCGAGTACTACTCCTGTGTAGTCCTTGTGCTCCACGCCTTCAGGTGCCGTGTAGCGCAAGCCGGGTAGTCCCAGGGGCCCACCGAGTAGTAGGTCCTGATGCCCACCGAGGTTGTGGGCCCAGGGAGGTCCATACGACAAGCCCCCGAGTACTTTGTAGTCGAGAAGGATAGCTTCAAGTAGTCTTGATGGCCCTAGCAAGCAGTCCTCAAGCGTCCCCGAGTGCTGCAAGTCAAGGTCCTCAAGAGTAGTCGAAGCATCCCAAGGCTGGAATGTACTCCAGCTGATGTTTGAGCAATCTTGAAGTCTTCTCGAGTAGTCCCAAGCGTCCTCGAAAACTGCCTTCGGAGGTCTTCAAAAACTGCCTGTCTTGCCATGAAGCCGAAACTGATATGGAGGTGCGACTTGTAAAACCGCACTCCACATGGAGTAGCCCCCGAGCCCTGAGCCGCGGGCCCCAGCTGAGGGTCCATCTGAAGTCTTGGCAAGAAAATCCCGAAAAATCCGGAGAGAAAAAACCGAAGGACACGTGGCACGGAGCCCCCGAGCCTTGAGTCGAGTACTTCCTCTCGAATTGAAGGGTCTTCTTGGAGAATGTGTCCTGAGATGCTCTTGAGACTAGCCGCTTCCCAGGTAATGGAGTAGAAGTAGCCGAGCCCTCGAGGTGAGGCGCGTCGACTAGTGGAATACGAAGAGTCACGCGCAGCCGCTGAGTCAGCCGTGCGTGGACTTATCCGGCCGCCCGTTGCGGAGTCGATTTGGCTTATAAATAGAAGCCAAAACCCTTAGGGTTTTTCACCCATTCGAGCCGCAGTCATTCCATATGAATCTTGAAGCGAATCCACTCCCATCGCTTACTGCCGCCGTAACAGATCCAAGCGCGCCGCCACCCGAAACCTTTAGGGTAGCCCCCGAGCGGATGCGAGTGAAGACACCTTGTACTTGGAGGATGAAGCCGTCGCCGTCCAAGGCATCCAAGACCGCCGGGAAGAAGAGGAGCCGTGAAGAGGCCGCCGCGGCTGCCACCGGAGCAGCGCCGCCCATGTCTCCACCGCGGGCTGATCCTAGCCGCGAGTGGAAGAAATCGAAGGTGAAGACGGAGGACCTGCTGACCCTGCTGAACAGTGGGTTCATCAGGGAGAAAGAAGTCTACATGTGGAGATCCGCCGCGGGAGACCCATATCCAATGGAGAAAGCCGAAGACGAGATCCCGATGTTCTCGCGGTTCGTGGAGCGCGGTCTTGCACTCCCAGCCAGCGACTTCTTCAAGGGGCTGCTCGGGTACTACGGGATTGAGTACCTGAACCTGAACCCCAACGGCATCTTCCACACGTCGGTCTTCGTCCACTTCTGCGAAGCCTTCCTCGGAATCAAGCCGCACTGGGTGCTCTTCCGGAAGTTCTTCCGCGTCAAGCCGCAGCCCAGTGCCTCCAACCCCAGAGTAGTCGGAGGGGCCGGCATCCAGCTGAGAGAGGACGCCGCGGAGCAGTACCTGGCGTACAAGCTCGTCGACTCCAACACGGACTGTAAGACGAGGTGGTTCTACATCACGAACCACCACCCTGGCCTGCCGAAGCCGAGCGGACGGCAGCCCAGGCACCGTGAGTGGTGGAATACGGAGCCCACCATGCAAGAAGGGATCCAGCTCCCCGAGCTGCTAGCACGCATCAGGGTGCTCAGGGAGGCGGGACTGAGGGCCGAGCACGTGGCCTTCAGTTTCACGAAGCGCAGAATCCAGCCGCTGATGGCTCGGGAGACCCTGGGCTTCGAGTACGCCGGCGACGACGACACGTCGCGGATGCCGGGGGGCGAGCTGGACGACAACGACATCGTCGAGAGGTTGTCGCGGATCTTCAAGGACATGCCGCCTTACACGGCGTGCCCAGTCGAGGAGTACTCCGCCGCGCGCCCGCCCAAGGAGGTGAGTAGTCGTACTCCCCTCGTCGAGTAGTGAGTACTTGTAGTAGAGTTGCTGACGTCTTGTGTCTTGCGCAGGATGATGTGAAGCGGTTCGTCTCCGAGCCGCAGCCACCACCGAGCGGGATCGAGATCCCGGTGGAGGGGAAGGTGAAGGAGCGCCGCGAAGTCGGTGAAGGCGACGAAACCGTTGTCGTGGAAGATACTTCCGAAGACGACGACGAAGATGAAGAAACGTTGCAGGACCGCTTCCAGCTGCGGTCGAGGTTTAGCCGCCCGGGCTTGCCTCATGTTCCACTGGTTCAAGACCCTCCGGCTAGCCTGGAGGCTAGCCTTGCTGCGCCGCCACGGAAGCCGCGCAACCCCGCCAGGAAGCGGGTGACGAAGAAGCTAAAGGTCTCGGAGACCACGCCTCAGGAGGTAAGTCGTCTTGAGCAGAGTAGTCGAGTACCCGTTGTTCGAGTACGTTGCTGACGAGTAGTATTCCTTGTGTGCAGGAGGTGCCGCCATCGGAGCCCATCGAAGAGGGCGACGAGGGCATGTGGGAGACGGTGGGGGAACCGGCTGGAGGTCGTAGTCCAGCCCCCACCGTCGAAGAACTTCTGGCGCAACTGGAGCGCCAGCCCCCTGCTCCAGAAGAGAGCAGAGGACCCGTGGCCGCCGCCGTTGGAGAGGTGCTGGCCTCAGGAGTGCAGGAGACATCTGCGCCGGCCGCCGCCGCCGTGGAGGAGGCAGTAGCCGCAGGAGCGGAGGAAGAGACGCCCGCCGAGGGTGGACTGGTTGATATTGCCAGCATCCTCGGTGCTCCGGCCGTGACCATCGTCCGGTCGAACTTGTAAGTACCATATCCTCACGAGTAGTACTTGCTTTAGTAGTCGATGTTTGCCTGACGACCATCTGTGAATATTTCTGCAGAAAATCCACAGATCTGAGCTGGGATGGGGATGAGCCCTCATCAGCGGTGGCGGAAGAAATCACGCCGCCCGTCGAGGAGACCGCTCCCGAGGCCCAAGCCGCGACTGAGCCCCCGGCTACCGAAGCGCCGCTGCCGGAGGCGTGTGTAGTCGAAGGTGAGTACCCTTCGTGAAGCTGCGGAGCTCCAGGAGGAGTAGTCGTAGGCGCTAATGCACTTGTCGTTTGTTGGCAGGCGCTGAAGGAGGTGACATCCCTGCGGGGGTGCCAATGCGGGGAGTTGACACCGGAGGCCCCGCAGGCCGCGAGAAGGAGCCCCGAGCCCGTGGGGGAGGTCGTCGAGAAGTCCGCCGGGGGAGAGGCGGTCACCACGTCGCCAGAGATTGCTCTGGAGGTGGCTATCCGCTCCCCCGAGATCCAAGACGCGGAGCCCATCCGTTCTGCCCCGATGACGGAGGCTACCTCGAGTAGCCGCGGCGGGATAGAACTTCTGGCGGACGATCTCGTCGAGCCGGCGACGGTAGCCAAGCACCTGGAGGCGATCCGTCAAGCCGAGCAATGGATGAAGGTACGTGGCCGTAGCCTTGGAGTAGTCAATCCTTTTGACGTTGAGTACTCTTCTTGACTTGAGTTGTCTTGTGCAGGACGTCGCGGAGCGATCCCGCGAGAAGTCGAACCTGCTGCAGGGTTACGGCGACACCGTGCTCCGAGCCGAGGCCCTGGAGGAGCAGCTCGTGAAGTCGCGCAAACACGCGGCTGCCATGCAGTCAAAGCTCGACGCCGCCTTCGCCAAGTATCACAACGACGTCATGGAGCTGCAGGCGAAGGGCGACGACTTGGTGCGGAAGAACAAGGGCCTCCGCAACAAGAATAAAGGTATATCCTTCGACTTGTCGAGTACTTGTTGAAAGCTGATAAGCATCTGACCCGCTGTTGCGTTGCTGTGTTGCAGAGCTTGAGGGCCAGGTGGAGCAGCTGAAGGCCTCGGAGGTGAGCATGAAGAACCTCTTCTACCGGGAGCAAGAAGCCCGCCAGGTACTCGAGCTCGACTACAAGGAACTCGCCTTCGAGTGCGAGAAGCATATGGAGCTGCGGATTGCTTCTGACAGGGATCTCGTCAACTGCTACAAATCTTTGCAGAAGTTGAATGAAGATTGCGAGGCGTTGCGGGCCCAGTTGAGGGAGTTGGAGGAAGCCGCTCTCCCGATCGCGAGGCTCCTGGTGCCGCACCCGGGCGGCCCCAAGATCGCTCCTCTGGTGGATCGACTCCGTGAAGCACCAAGCCGGCTGGCCGCCTATGTCAAGCATATGGCCAAGTCGATCCCAAGACAAGTCTTGGCCTTCATGAAGTCGTACTTCCCGAAGGCTCTAGTGGAGGTGGTCGCCGGCGGGGTAGCCGCCAACTGCTCGGATGAGCAGTATGCAGAGCTGCTGGAGCAGATGGCTCCCATTGCGGAGCGAGTAGGCCGAGAAGCTCGAACCTCCGATAGCCCTGTAATAGGTAGCTAGTAGCCATAGTTGTACAGGAAGACAATTGTAATGAATTGTTCAAGTATCAATGAAATGAAATTTTCCAGCAATGAGTGCTCGTAGTCGCGATCTCAGAGTGTGGAGCGCCCATCGTGGAGTAGGTGCGAGTAGTAGTACTCGACTTCAGTAGTCCCGTTGTAGGGAGTAGGCAGTAAATAAGTTGATGAACAATCAAACTTTATTACTGAAGGAGTACACCTGGGTGGCCAGGGCCGTAGTTACAAAGTAGTCGCCTGGACCCGGAGGCCGCTTACAGCCGAGTGGCGGCTGGAGCGGGTAGCCGCTTGCAGCAAGTGATCCGTAGGTAGCTGTGTAGGCTGGATCGTAGATCCGTAAGTAGCCGCGCAGGCTGGATCTTGGAGTGTGGTCTCTTGGTAGACCACTGCTAGAGTCCTTGACGCTCGTCACAGCCCATGGTCCGTAGGTAGCCGCACGGGCTGGACCTTGGAGAAGAGTAGTCCGGAGACTGGAGCGAGGACCCGGAGGGTCGCTTGCGGCGAGGGGTGTTGATGTAGTCGATTAGACTTGAACCCCGGAGTAGTCGTGTGGACTAGGCGTAGAATCGACAGAGTTGGTCGACGTTCCACGAGTTGTTGACGTCTTCGCCTTCAAGTGTTTGGAGGCGGTAGGAGCCCGGCCCGGTCACCTTAGCCACGGTGAAGGGGCCTTCCCGAGGGGGAGGCGAGCTTGTGGAGTCCTTCCGTGTTCTCGGATACGGCGGAGGACAAGATCTCCAACGTTGAAGGAACGTTCCTTGACGTTGCGATCATGGTAGCGTCGGATACCCTCCGGGTACCTAGGGCGATTGGACGAGGGCGGCGCGGCGAGCTTCTTCGAGGCCGTCGATGTCGACTCGTCCGTCGTCTTCCGAGACGCCTTCGTCGTAGTGCTCCACTGCTGGCGAGTTCCATATGACGTCGGCAGGGAGGATGGCTTCAAAGCCGTAGACCAGGAAGTAGGGGGATTGCCCTGTTGGCTTGGATGGTTGAGTCCGCAGCCCTCAGAGTGCGTTGGGTAGTTCCTTGATCCACTTGCCCCCTTTGGAATTAGCAGCGTCGTGCAGCCGCTTCTTGAGGGCGTCGAGCACCATCCCGTTGGCACGCTCGACTTGTCCGTTGGCCCGTGGATGGGCGACTGAGACGTACCGGACGTCTATTCCTCTGTTCTCGCAGTACTCCCAGAACTGGTGGTTGTTGAAGTTGGACCCCAGGTCTGTGATGATGCGGTGGGGTAGCCCATAGCGGTGTACAAGTTCGTCCAGGAAGTCGAGTACTCTGTCAGCCTTGGGGCATGTGACCGGCTTGACCTCGATCCACTTGGTGAACTTGTCGATAGCCACCAGTACCCTGTTGAATCCTCCTGGCGCAATTGGCGGTATGGTGACTAGCTTGTAGGCTGGGACATGTTGCTGCTTGGCGAAGTACTGACATCCTTGGCACCTTCTGACGAGTTCTTCGGCGTCACCCAGGGCTGTGGGCCAGTAGAAAGCTCGCCGGAAGGCCTTGCTGACCAGCGTGCGTGAGGACGCGTGGTTGCCGCAGACGCCCTTGTGGATCTCCTCCAGGATGTCCTTGCCTTCTTCGCGAGGGACGCACTTCATGAGTACTCCAGAAGATGCGCCCCGCTTGTAAAGCTTGTCTCCGACGAGGACGTAAGACTTGGCGCGGCGGACGAGTTGTTCGGCTGCGTTCTTGTCGGAGGGGACCTTCGCTCGCCGAGATAGTCGATGAAGGGTTGCCTCCGGTCCACGTCGATCATCATGACCTCTCGCCCGGCCGGTGGATGGGCCGGTACGGTGGTCGGTGGCGCCGGCTCCGGGATGGATGGCGCGTGAAGCTCATGGACGAAGACGCCCGCTGGTACTTGAGCGCGGGTGGATCCGAGCTTCGAGAGGACGTCCGCTGCAACGTTGTTGTCGCGGACGATGTGATGGAACTCGAGACCATAGAATTTGTTCTCGAGCTTGCGGACTTCTAGGCAGTAGGCGTCCATGTTCTCCTTGTTGCGGTCCCAGGACTTGTTGACTTGGTTGATGACCACTGCGGAGTCGCCGTAGACTAGTAGCCGCTTGATGCCAAGTGAAGCTGCGAGGCGGAGCCCGTGTAGGAGAGCTTCGTACTCGGCTTCGTTGTTTGAGACCTTCCAGAAGATCTGCAGGACGTACTTGAGTTGTTCGCCCGTTGGAGAGATCAGGAGTACCCCTGCGCCTGCGCCCTCGAGGTTGAGTAGCCATCAAAGTACATCACCCAATGCTCTGGTCGCACGGTGGGAGTAGGCAGCTGGTTCTCCGCCCACTCGCCATGAAGTCGACTAGTGCTTGCGACTTGATGGGCGTGCGTGGCTTGAAGTCGATGGTGAGGGCGCCGAGCTCGACAACCCACTTGGAGATTCTTCCGTGGCGTCTTGGTTCCTCGGGATGTCGCCGAGCGGGTAGTCGGTGACGACGGAGACCGAGTACTCCCGGAAGTAGTGTCGTAGCTTCCGCGAGGTGATGAGTAGAGCGTACGGGGAGCTTCTCGCACGGGCCGGTAGCGAGCCTTGGACTCGATAGAACCTCGGCGACGAAGTAGACCGGGCGCCGGGACCGGGTAGGCGTGGCCGTCTTCCTGTCGCTCGACAACGATGGCGATCGACCACGTGAGTAGTCGCGGCCTAGGTAGAGCGATGGGCGCTCGCCCTTGTGAGGAGCCGTGAGGATTGGAGGCTTTGACAGGAAGTCCTTGAGCCGGGCAAGGGCTTGATCCGCCTCTCGTAGTCCACACGAACTTCTCGTGATGCTTGAGTAGTTTGAAGAAGGGGAGGCCCCCGTTCTCCTAGCCTCGAGATGAATCCGTTCGGTGCCGCCATGCACCCCGTCGGCTTCCGGACGTCTTTGATGCTCGTGGGAGCTTTCATCCTGGTGATGGCGGAGATCTTCTCGGGGTTGGCTTCGATGCCGCGCCGGGCGATGATGAAGCCGAGTAGTTTGCCCCGAAGGAACGCCGAAGACGCACTTGTTCGGGTTGAGCTTCCAGCGGTACTCGCGTAGCGATGCGAAGGTCTCTTCAAGGTCGTCGATGAGGGTACTGGAGTCCCTGGTTTTGACAACCACGTCATCCACGTAAGCCTCGACGTTCTTGTTGAGTTGCCGCTTGAAGCAGGCCTGGATGGCCCGTTGGTAGGTAGCGCCGGCGTTCTTCAACCCGAATGACATGGTCGTGTAGCATTATGCGCCAAACGGGGTGATGAACGCGGTCTTTTCCTGGTCTTCCTCCTTGATTGCGATCTGGTGGTACCCGGAGTAGCAGTCGAGGAAGCAGAGCAGGTCGCAACCCGCCGTGGAGTCGATGACTTGATCAATCCGCGGCAACCCGAAGGGGTCCTTGGGGCAGTGCTTGTTGAGGTCGGTGTAGTCGACGCACATCCTCCACTCGTTCGAGTTCTTCTTGCGGACGAGGACGGGGTTGGCGAGCCACTCAGGGTGGAAGACTTCTCTGATGAAGCCAGCTGCGAGTAGCTTGGCGAGCTCCTTCTTGATGGCGTCCCGTCTGTCATTGGCAAAGCGTCGGAGGTGTTGTCGCTTAGGGGTGGCCTTTGGATCGACGTTAAGGCAGTGCTCAATCAGCTCCCTGGGCACTCCTGGCATGTCCGCTGGCTTCCACGCGAAGATGTCGCGGTTAGCCCGAAGAAAGCTGATGAGCGCATCTTCCTATTTTGGGTCGAGGCCGGCCCCGATGGTGGTGGTCTTGCTGGGGTCGCCTATTCCGAGGTCGACCGTCTTGACGAGTACCTCCTCAGGTGGCTGAGGCTTGTTGGCGCTGTCAGACTTCTCTGGGATGTCGAGTTCGCTTGTGGCAAGCTTCTTCGACGCGGCGTAGACCTCCATCATCGCGTTGGGTACTTGGTTCGTGGAAGCGATCACCACGGCTTCTGTGTCGCAGTCGTGGGAGATCTTCAAGTCCCCTTGGAGGGAGAGTACACCGGCTGGACTTGGCATCTTGAGTACCAAGTAGGTGTAGTGGGGCACCGCCATGAACTTGGCGATGGCCGGCCTGCCGAGGATGGCGTGGTAAGAGGTCTCGAAATCCTCGACCACGAATTTGATGTACTCGGTGCGGTAGTTGTCCTGAGACGCCCCGAAGGTAACTGGCAGTACCACCGAGCCCAAGGGATAGTCGCGTTGCACCGGGACGATGCGAGAGAAGGGCGTGCTTGCTCTTGGTGAGCATGGGGGTGACGTCGAGCTTCATTTTCTTCAAGGTTTTGGTGAAGAGGACGTTGAGCCCGCTTCCACCGTCGATGAGCACCTTGTTGAGCTTGGAGCCCGCCACCGTTGGCTTCGGGACGAGGGGGAAACGTCCCGGTTCGGAGAAGCCGGTCCATTGGTCCGCGCGGGAGAAGGTGATGGGTACCTCCGACCACCCGAGAGGGGCTCGGAACCGCCGGCTCAATGGACATCACTTCACGACGGGTAGCCTTCTCGCTCCCGCCCGCCGGGCGCGTCCGCCGAAGAGGACGTTGACGGTCTTCTCGGGTTCTTGGAAGTCGTTGTTGTCGCCGTCCTTCTTCTTGCCCTTTTGGTCGTGAGGGTGCGGTGGCTCCGGCGTGTCCTTGAGTGCATGCCTGAGCTGGTAGCACTGCTCGGTAGTGTGGTTGCCGTTTGGATGCCACGGGCACTTCTCCTTTAGCAGGTCTTTGAACCCGCCAGAGTTCTTCTTCGAGTTCCCTTTCGCAGGGCGCTGGATAGCCGCGACGGTGTTGTCTGGCTTGCGCTTGCGGTTGGGACCCGAGTAGTTACTGTTGTTGTTGTTGTTGCGGCCGCCTTGGTTTGTATTGCTGCCGCTGCCGCCGCCCTGGTTCTACTTGGACTTGCCGCGGATGACGTCGTATTTGGCGTTGGCCTTGTCCTCTTCATCCGCCCAGGACGTGATCATGTCCTTGAGGTGGGGGATGGACCTGGGGCGGCGTCGACCGAAGTCCTCGAAGGTGCGGCGATGGTAGAGGTCGTCCTGGAAGAGGTCGATGACCTCCTTGTCGGTGACGTCGACGACGGTAGCGCGCTTGTCGAAAAAGCGGCGCATGTACTTGCGGAGGGTCTCGCCCTCGTTCTCGCTTGATCATGGCCGGGTCCATGCGAGTACCCGAACGGCCCATGGCGCCCGCGAAGTTACTCGTGAACCGCTCCTTCGGTCGGTCCCACTTGTCGATCGAGTGCTTGTCCGGCGACTCGAGCCATGTGAGTGGTGCTTGGTCCGGACGTAAGGGGAAGTAGAGGCATTTGGTGTCGCTGTTGCCGCCAGCGTTCTCGATGGAGAGGGCGTAGCATCGGAGCCACTAGATAGGATCCTGCTTCGCGTCGTACTTTGTGATCCCCAAAGGTTTGAACTTGTCGGGGAGGAGCAGGTTGCGAAGTCGAGGTGAGAAGGCGGGGAAGCCGTCGCCCTCAGCGGCATTGGTCGACTTCTTCCGCCGCAGCTCCTCAATCTTCTGGCGAGCGTCGTACCCGCTGTGCGAGGCGCCGGAGGCGTGGTCGTTCGCGTGGCCTCGGCCGCCGCGGCCCCGCCGCCTCCGGCTCTCTCGTTGGCCCCATGGTTGGAGGCTGCCGCCGCCGTCGCCGCCGCCGTCGGGATCGTTGCCGCCACCACCGGCCGGAGCGCGGTGGGGAACGACTTCTCGGTTGCCTTGATCTTGCCGTGAAGGCCCGCCGGCGTTGGAGCGGCGGCGGTTTGGCTCGGGCCGGAAGGTCGGCTCGAGTACGGTTGGGGCCAGCGTTGGCGCTGCGACTAGTAGCTTCGTTGTCGCGGGGTTTGGCTGGAGGAGGTTGGCTGACTCTGTTGTCGACCCGCATGAAGTAGGCCTCTTCAGCGAGCTTGGCGATGACCTCTCCAGCGCGTATGCCCTGAGCCTAGCGTGCGATCGTTGTGATCGACATGAGGCACTGCTCAGGGGTGGTGTGTACTCTGCTCTCGACTGCCTCGAGAGCTTCTGCAAGGTTGCGGATGGGGAGGTTGTCTCTGAGCCGCCGGCGTCGCTCGCTGCGCTTCCTGTTGAGTTCGCGTCGAGCGTCCCTATTGGCGACGGTCTCGTTTGCAGGTGCATTGGCAGACAGCTCGTCTGCGGAGATGTCCTCCAGGTATCTGTCCTCAGCCGTGCCTGAAGGTCCCGGGGTGTCGCCGGCAGCCATGAAGACTTGGCGATCGGGGGTGCCAAGGCTGGACTCAGAGGGTGCCACCTCAGTTGGTGTGTTTGAGTCGGCCCCCGGCTAGCGGTGTTCCCTCCCCGGAACGGTAGCAAGTCGATGTAGGCGACGTAGCGTGAGTCCACCTTTGCCAGGTCAGCAGGCTTGCGGTCTGGCCAGTAGACGTATCTCCCGGCCGGCGTGGATTTTTATAACCAGGTCCCGAGGCTGGCCCTGACAAGGGAAGCTCAGTGGAGTCGTCTTCGGACTCGGGCTCCTTAGGGTCCGACCCGAAGTCGAACTCGTAGTCCGGGTTCGAGTAGAACTCGGAGAGAGGGCTGGAGTCCGGAGCGTGATCGGGGGCTGCGTCGGAGTCCGAGTTGAACTCGGGTACGGGCTCCTTGCCGGCCCGGCGCGAAGTGGGAGCCTCTGTCTGCGGGCCCGGGCCGAGGGGTGCGGGGGCCGCATGCGGAGGGCTCGAGCGGTGAGGAGGCCGCTGCGATGGCCGAGTAGCCGGCTCGCATGCGATGGCCCATGGCGACATCGGGTTCGAGTTGGAGACGGACTCGAGCTCGAAGTCAGCGTGGTGGTTGGAGAGCGAAATTTCACCGAACTTGCTGGGCGAGTTCACCCGTGACAACTTCGGGAAGCATCACAAGGCCTGTCTTCGAGTCGGGCTGCATGATTAGGCGACGCTGGAAGGAGCCCGCGCCATCGGCAGGTGCGGACCCGTGCGCCGAAGACGAAGGTGTCGCCGCGGTTGAAGGCGACAGTTGGCTTGAAGTAGACGGAAGCCGTCGAGTTCGCCATATGATCTCGAGCGAGAGCCCCTACCTGGCGTGCCAGCTGTCGGTGTTTTAGACCGGCAACCTACTACGGGGAGTACCCGAAGTAGATGATTGTGACTTGCCGAGATCGGTAACTCGAAGGAAGAGACACGTGGCACACAATTTAGACAGGTTCGAGCCGCGAGGTGCGTAATACCCTACGTCCTGTATGCTGCGTAGCTCTTGGATTGATAGGGCACGATTACAAGATGGTGCAATGGTGCGCCGTGAGTTGTATGAGAGGAGATTGGATGAGGGGATCGGTCCCTGCCTCGCCTTATATAGTCCGGGAGGCAGGGTTACAAGTCGGAGTAGGGAGAGAGTACTAGTCGAGTACGTCTAGGAGTCCTCTATACAGTGCGGAACATGTACAGCTCCCTAACCGAGTACTACTCCTGTGTAGTCCTTGTGCTCCACGCCTTCAGGTGCCGTGTAGCGCAAGCCGGGTAGTCCCAGGGGCCCACCGAGTAGTCGGTCCTGATGCCCACCGAGGTAGTGGGCCCAGGGAGGTCCATACGACAGTTCCTTATCATAAGTTGAATATTACAAGCTAGCACCACTTAATTTCTCACTAAAGTAAGCAACCGGTTTTCCTTCTTGTAACAAAACAACACCTAGCCCAATACCACTAGCATCAGATTCAAGCTCAAACACTTTAGTAAAATTAAGCAACTGCAAGAGAGGAGTGTGGGTTAACTTATCTTTTAATGTGTTGAACGCTACTTCCTACAAATCACACCAAGCAAAAGGTACATCTTTCTTTGTAAGCTCATGTAGAGGTGCTGCAATGATGCTAAAATCACGAATGAAGTGGTGGTAGAAACCTGCAAGTCCAAGGAAGCTCTGAATCTGCATGACCGTCGTCGATGTAGACAACTCCCTAATAGCATCAATCTTGCTGCTATCCACCTCAATGCCTTGTGGAGTAACAACAGAACCAAGCAACGTGACAGGTTGTGTGTAAAAGATGCATTTTTCAATGTTAGCAAATAAATGGGCAGCTCTCAACGTATCAAAAACAACACTCAAATGTTCTAAATACTCTGCCATTGACTTGCTGTAAATTAGGATATCATCAAAATGGACAATGACAAACAATTCTATAAAGGGCCTCAGAACTTCATTCATCAAGCGCATAAAAGTGCTGGGGGCATTAGTCAAACCAAACGGCATAACCAACCATTCATATAAGCCAAATTTCATTTTAAAAGTCATTTTCCATTCATCTCCCAGTTTCATTCTAAGTTAGGGGTAACCATAACGCAAATCTATCTTAGTAAAATGAATGACACCACTAAGTTCATCTGCCATATTATCAAGGCGTGGTATAGGGTGATGTTATTAATAGCACGACAGTCTACACACATTTCCCATGAGCCACCTTTCTTAGAAACTAGTAACACAGGAACCGAGCAAGGGCTAAGAGACTCACGAATGTAACCCTTATCAAGCAACGCGAACACCTAGCGTTGAATCTCCTTCATCTTATCTGGATTTGTACGATACGGCGCGCGGTTTGGAAGCTGGGTGCCGGGGATGAGGTCTATCTGGTGCTCAATGCCACGAAGCTGTGGAAGACCTGGTGGCAAGTCTTTGGGAAAGACATCAGCGTACCCCTGCAAAAGGTTAGCAATCGCAGGCAGAGTATCCAAAGATAGTGCATCATCAAGTGAAACAAGCACACTGGAGCATGGCAAATGAGCATCTCGAATATCGTCAAAATCAACACGTGTAGTAAGTAAAACAGGAGCATTCAATTGAATTTCATATTTATCATAAGTGGATGGTGATGGTTCCAGTTGTTTAGCAGTTTTAACAGCTCTAGCAAGATCATCTTTAACAATTTGTTTAGGTGCCACAGGATGTATAATTATTTTCTAACCCTTAAACATGAGAGAATAAATGATTCAAATGACCATGACAAAAGCTATCAGTATCACATTGCCAAGGTCTACCAAGTAACAAAGAGCATACTTCCATAGGAACAACATCACAATCAACATAATCAGAGTAAGCACCTATAGAAAAAGGAACACACACCGATCGTGATAATCTAAATTTTCCACCATCAATAAGCCATTGAATGTGATATGGGTTCGAATGCTTACAAGTGGGTAACGACAACTTCTTTACTAGCATGGTAGTCACCAAATTGTTGCAGCTCCTGCTGTTGATGATGATGCGAATCGACCGCTCCTGCACAACACCCTTCATATGGAACAGAGTGTGTCGTTGATTCTTCTCGGTTGGGGTGACCTGTGTACGAAGAACACGTTGCACGACAAGACTCTCATACCTATTAGTGTCGCCTGGATTGGCATGTATGTCCGCCTCAGCTGCATGGTCAGTGGCAAGCAAAGTATGTGCAATTTTCTTCTGAATCACTAGCTGAGGAGTACTCACCATCGTCACGAATGAGCAATGTGCGCTTGTTCGGACAATCCCGAAACATGTGGCCAAATCCTCTGCAATGATGACACTGAATATCTTGTATACGACCTGTGGTGGGAGGAGTTGTGCATGTAGGTGGGGTGGTGCCTGTGGTTGGGGTGGCTCCTGCAGGGTTAGCCGTCCTCTCGCGTGATGAAGTGGCAGGTATGGATGGTGTAGGGAGAGCAGGTGTTGAACTAGACGACAAACTTCTACCTCCAAAAGAGTTAGAATATGTCTTCGAGCGGCGTCCCTACACTTCACGTTCAGCTTTGCAAGCAAACTCAAATAATTGGGTCATGTGAGCATATTCTTTATAATCAAGTATGTCTTGAATTTCGCGGTTCAAACCACCACGAAAGCATGCCATTGCAGCGTTGGGTTCCTGTCGTATGGACCTCCTTGGGCCCACTACCTTGGTGGGTACCAGGACTGAATACTCGGTGGGCCCTAGGACTACTCGGCTTGGGCTGCACGGCACCTGTTGGCGTGAAGAACAAGGACCTCGGTGGAGAAGTACTCGGATAGGAAGCTATGCAAGCCCTGTACCATGTAGAGAACTCCTAGACGTACACGACTAGTACTCTCTCCCCAAACCGACTTGTAACCCTGCCTCCCGGGCTATATAAGGTGAGGCAGGGACCTTTACCTCTCGGATACGCATCATCTTGTAAACACATCCAATCAATCCAAAGCTACACAGCATATAGGACGTAGGGTATTACGCACCTCGCGGCCTGAACCTGTCTAAATTGTGTGCCACGTGTCTCTTCCTTCGAGTTACCGATCTCAGCGAGGCCACATTCATCTACCTCGGGTACTCCCCTTGGTAGGTTGCCGGTCTAAAACATTGACAGCTGGCGCGCGAGGTAGGGGCTTTCGCCGAAGATCTCATGGTAAACTCGACGGCTTCAATCATCATCAAGCCAACTGTCTCCTTCAACCGCGGCCACACCTTCGTGTTCAGGTCCTGGGTTTGCATCGCTGGATCCTTCCGACGCTGCCTCACCATGACACCCAACCCGAGGATCGGGCTCGTGACACTTCCCGAGGTGATCACGGGCGATCTCGCCGGGAAATTCGATGAAATTTCGCTCTTCAACCAGCACGCCGACTTCGAGTCTGGATCCGCCTCCAACTCGAACTCGACATCCCTGTGGGTCACCGCATTCGAGTCGGCTACTGAGCCATTGTGTGTCGATGCCCCACTCCACGAGCACTTCCCGTTTGGTCTATGCAATGCTAGCAGGGCTCACGCGGAAGCCCTCGTGGCACGCCGGGCCGGCAAGTAGATCGTTTTCGACTACTCCTCGAACTCCAACCCCGGCTCCAGCTACTACTCGGACTCCTCCTACGAGTTCGACTTCAGGTCGGATCCTGACGAGCCCGAGTCCGAGAACCCCACGAGTAGCTGTGGATGACCGTGGATGACCGGTTCCCACGGTTCAATAAAAACCGGCCGGCAAACCGGTCAAACCGGCCGGTTTACAGCGCTTGTGAATTTATAGGCACGGTTTTGGGGTGGGAACCTGACCGGTTCGTGTACCGGGCCGGACCGGTTCCACCGGGAACCGGTCGAACCGGACCGGTTCCCACCGGTTTTGCGAACCCAGCCCACGACTAAGCAACCGCTGTAAGGACCAGCCATCGGCCTGGTTATAACATCTACACCCGCCGGCAGATTCGTCTACTGGCCTGAAAGTGCATCTAGGCCCCTAAGTGGATTTTGGTGAATTGAATGACAAGGCGATTAAAGGACTAATGCTTTTGTCTAAGATTGTGAGCAGGTTTTCATTATATATTCATGAGCAACCATTGAAGTATCTTAATTATGGATGTATTTTATGGCTCACATCTATGAAGACAAGTATATGGTGCAAGTCTTCATAAGGTTATTGAAAGAGAACAAGATGATGAGTGTACACTCTATGGTTCTAAAATTGGAAGCTTGCATATCCGTTGCCAATCCAGATCAAGCAATTGAAGCAAGGTTTTTCAAATGAAAAGTTAATTGTGGATGAAGCAAAATGGAACTCAAAGTGGATTGGATAAGTGATGAAGAGATCAACCGAGATGTCTAGGGTGAGGGACTAAGCAATCTTTGGGGCCGTAGCTAAGCCGCCATAAGTGTTTTGCTAGGGTGAAGGTCTAGCATCCGTGGGGTCTTCAAGTATCATATTCAAACCTTAACCGAGGAAAGCTTTGCAAGTCATCAACTTTTTAAGATTGGCAACATGGAGTGACCATGGATCCAAGCGTGCATTCCTATGCTATATGGAAAGATCCTAAGTCATTAGCTCAAGTATGGACGTGCTCAAGTCAAAGGCTATGTTGAAAGCCCTCAAGTGGTTATTGATCAAGTATGGCAAGAATTGAAGATTGTTCAAGCTCAAGAGGTGTAACACCCTAAAATTCCATCACCAAATTAATGTAAGCAACATGGTGTTTTAGATTTTATTTTCTAAGGATTAATTAAATTATCAAATAAATTTGGCCTTTAAAATATTTTAATATCATTTTAATAATTTAGAAGCGATAAGTGCTTGTGCATCATGATTTGAATGCATGAGTTTTGGTTGTGATGTGGTTTTAAAAGTCTTAAAATACTTGTGAAAATTCTTAAAAATAATTGTGAAATATAATTGTGAAAATTTGTGTAAAAGATTTGAATTTAAAAAGGGTTTGAAATTGTTTTGAAATGGATTTGAAAAAGAAAAAAAAACAAAAAAAACAAAACCTATCTAACCTCTACCCGCGGCCCACCTCTTTTCCAGCCGCGGCCCAAATCCTCGCCCGGCCCACGTATCCCGCAGGCCCGCCAGCGCTCGCCACCTCTCCCTCTCTCTCGCGGTCACCGACAGGTGGGGCCCACCTGTCGGCACCTTCTTCCTCCTCCGCCCCCCACCTCTCCTCTCGTTTCATAACGGGGAGCGCGGCGCCAGCCATTGGCCGCCTCTCCCGCGTCTCCCTCCGCCTTCAAGCCTCCATCAAGGCGCATTGAAGCACCCGCCTTCACTCCCCCATCGCTTTTCCCCATTTCCTCTCCATTCAAGTTTCCCCCCTCTTGAATGCTTTGAAGCCGCCGCCCCCATGGCCATTGATGGCCATTACTTCCGCCGAAGCCCCCTCTCCCCTCCTCGCCCTATAAAAGCACACCCAGAGGCTCAGAGTTGCCCCTTCGTCCTCTCCCGTGCTCCCACACCCTCCCTCCCCTCGCCCTCCCCCACACGCGCCGCCGCACCGGAGGTCCACCGCCGCCGAGCTCGGCCGCCGCCTCGATCTCCACGACCGCCGCTTCCCCATCGACCGAGTTGTCTCCAACCCGTTGCTGTGGTGGTGAGCAAGCTCTCCCTCGCTTCCTTCTATTTTTCCTCGGGCCATAGCACCTCCCCGCCGTGAGCCACCCGGCCGCCGCCCGCCCCAAGGATGGGATGCCCCAGCCGTAGCCCAAGCCACCTCCCTGAACCTCCGGATGAGTTTGCCTTGTCCTCAGCTGCGCGTAGGAGCAAACCACGCCTGAAATAGTGGCCGGGAGCTCGAGATCAAGCGAGCTGCGGCGAGCCGCCGCCGCTCCGCCGCCGTTTCTCGCCGCGCGCGCGCCGGTCTCCGGCCGCCCGTCGCCCGCGTGCGGCCGGGGCCGTCCGATCGGCGCGGACGGCCCGGATCGAAAGGGGCGTACCCCTTTGATCCGGTCCACGGTGGACCGATGGACCAGGTCCACGGCCGCCGGTCCACAGCTTGCGTCAGCAGCTACGTCACCGCTTGCGTCAGCATCGCGTCAGCACAACCAACCGCAACCCGCCACGTGGCGCCACCGCAGCCTCTCCGCCGGCCGCCCTGGTAATTTTGCAAAAAGAACCCCGAGTTTCTGGAAATTACAAATATACCCTTCCACCTATCAGAACTCTTACAATTCAGTCCTGATTCTTATGTCTAGGCCCCTGATCTCCTTGATTTCTCTATTCTAAAGCCCATCATTGATCTTTTACATGCTAGACCTCCTAGTTTCACACATAATTATGTTTAGGTCTCTGAAATCTTGCAGAAAACCGCCTAAACTTCCAGATATTCACAAATTAGTCCCTGAATCTTGTTTTAGCCATATCTTTTCCGTCCTAGCTCCGTTTTAAGCGTTCTTGGTGTCCATGCGACCGTCTTTTCAAGCCCGTCAGTTTTAGAACCTTGTTTTGGCCGTATCTTGTGCGTTTTAGCTCTGTTTCCACCGTTTCAAGTTGCGTTAGGATCATATCAACTCAAAGTACGCGTTAGGAGCAATGATGAACATGTTCTTTGTTTTATATTTTATTTAAATATTAAATATGATTAAATCCTATTACACATGCTTTTCTTATTAAAATCTAATTAGAAGTTTAAACACGTGTTTTCATAAGAAAGTTAATATGATTAATATTAAATGAACATTTCTTTTAATTAAAAGTTAATTAGATGTATACCTCGGTTTTATAATCAAACTTAATTTGATTAATGATTATGCAATTTGCTTTCTACTAAAAAGTAACATAGGCTATATCCCGAGTTTTCTTAATTAAATGTTAATTTGATTAAAATGAATATAAATGTGTTTTTAAATTATAATTTGATTTGAATAACTCGAAATACAAAGATAAGCGCCTAGATGCTTTTACATGCTTCTTTTAAAATTAAATGTTTAATTTGCATAAATCATACATGAATATTTATAAGTAAAATTGGACTAGGCCTACATCGTATTTTAAATACAAATATAGCTTGCTTAATTATAAATAGGGTATTTCTCTGAAATAACCTATACACATGATTTTAATTAATTAAAAGATATCAAACGCATAGCTAGCTCTTGTTTGTGATCATCCAAATCTTCCGCTAGTTCCGAGTGTACCTTGTGTTCGCTTTCCTAGACCCAAACCCCGTTTTCCCTTTAAGCTTTTCATGCTTGGTGTATTGTTTTGTTTATTGTATGTATTCTTGTGTGCTCGTAGACATCGTGCCGCTTTCAAGCGAGCACCAGTTGAAGTAGATCAAGAGCAAGTGTTTGAAGAAGAAGAACCTTAGTGTTTAAGCAAGGAAGGCAAGTGGTCTTCTCCCCCCGCATGATTCTATTTTATCCTATGTAATTGCATGACAACTAAGTTTATATTTATTATGTTATTGCATTAAATTGATGGGAACACCCTTTTTAAGGACTTACCTAGACTTTTATCCACAATCCTTGGATCAACCCGGTTTAACAAATGTTTTTGGGTAGAATATGCTAGTTGCTCAACTTGGGTTGGATAAAAATTGTTTTCTAAGATAAAGGCTTGTATGTTTTATGACGATGATGCTTTTGGTAATACAAGATCATGTGATTTAATCGGAACATGGAGAACCACCCAAGAAAACATGCGCAACCACAGTGTTACATGGCTCTGACCTTAGCCAATTAATTAGGTGTGCGATTGATCTGATGGCCCTTTTCCGAAGGAGCGGAGGGGGATCCGGTTGCGGGGGTATAGCCCGGTCCTTTTGGGGTAGCGACCTTTGCTAAGGTGCCGACCACTAGGGAGGGTTATGGTCCGCCCGATCCGTAACTATGCGGGTCGTTAGTCTCTTGTATACCTTTGTAAAGGCTTCGTAGCGTCCCTATGCAATCACACCTCGGAAGTGTGGTATGATGCCTGATCAGCATCGCATGGTTGGGTTCAAAGTTCTTCGGAACTTTTACGCGAGCTGTGGGTAAAGTGTGCAAACCTCTGCAGTGTAAACCGATCGATCGGCCGTGCTCACGGTCATGAGCGGCTTGGACCCTCACATGATTAATAAACTTGAAGATGAGAATAAATCGTGCTTTGGTGAAGCTCGATGAGTTTTGGGTTGTTTTGCTTAAAAGTTTTCTTAAGTGGGTTGGTATATACTTACATCTAGTAACTAGGCGTTCTTTAATTAAAAGTTTGACCAACATTAAAATGCTAACCGCTGCAAAACCATAGCCTATCCTTGATAGCCTTGCATATTCCCCCACTTGTTGAGTACCAACCATAAGTGTACTCAGCCTTGCTTATCGCTGTTCAGAAGAGAACAATGGTGAAGAGTTCTACAACGACTTTGAGGAGTTTTGAGGCATGCGTCTCCCCCAGTCAAGTGCCTGTGGAAGTGGAAGACGAAGACTCGTAGTGTAGTTATCGTTTTCCGATGTTAAAGACCTTCGTGTCTTCCGAATGAGTGTAGTAAGTTGTTAAACCCCTTGTTACGTTTTACTGTCTATGATATTACACTCATTTCGTCTATCATATGTGTGGAACTAGATCCTGGCACACATATGAGATGCATCTGGTTTCCCTCCGGAAATCGGGTGTGACAGAGTGGTATGGAGTTTTGAGGCATGCGTCTCCCCCAGTCAAGTGCCTGTGGAAGTGGAAGACGAAGACTCGTAGTGTAGTTATCGTTTTCCGATGTTAAAGACCTTCGTGTCTTCCGAATGAGTGTAGTAAGTTGTTAAACCCCTTGTTACGTTTCTTGTCTATGATATTACACTCATTTCGTCTATCATATGTGTGGAACTAGATCCTGGCACACATATGAGATGCATCTGGTTTCCCTCCGGAAATCGGGTGTGACAGAGTGGTATCAGAGCAGTGTTGACTGTAGGAACGCAGCCTTAAGTTAGAAATGGTCGAAAAGTAAGGATTCATGTTCTAGAAAGCCATGTCATCCTTCAAAATTATCTTATTTACGCATAAAAATCTAATTTATCCTTTGTTCTTTGACAAAACCCATCATTTGTTTTTGATCTATACTGAGTTCAGTTCTTGTTCTGTCAGCTGGATCCACCACCAATGTTTCCTAGTATAAGTTCTTAGATGGCCTACCCTCTTATCAACTTCGATAGAATCGTTCTTGAGAGGACGTGCGATGTAAATGCTTGATTGTTTGAACTCATATTTGATTTGGAGTTTTGATTGTGTGAGTTGTATTGTGGAGTGATGGCCACAAATGCAACAAGGAATAAATGGTTAGGTTAATAAAGATAGTTTGGGTTCAAATCTGGCTTATCCTTATCTGCCGTTCAAGTTGGTTGGAGGATGTCAGAAGATCAAAGTCTAGAAGCAACACCAACATCAACAACCAGAAATCTACAAGCATATACAGACATCAATGTATGAAAGAAGTTAAAGAAAAATATGGTCAATTTCTTTCATCACTATTATTCTCCTCTCTACCACAATGTGATTACAATCACAAGAGATGGATATGATATCAATAATTTTACCCTGCTCTTCAATATGTTTCCAATCTCTTCTGAGCTTATCTTTAACACACAACCAGATGGCGAGTCCTAATAGAAATCACAAAGATAAAAGACAACAAAGGAAACATCGACATTCCATCTACAACCTCAGCATTTGAACGCAAGATGCTAGAGCATATGGCAACACAAACTCAGACTCTGCAAGCAATGACTCAAACCATGGTTAACATTCATCAGTATATTATAGAGCAAGCATCAAATCCTCAGAACTCCAACCTTGTTTTGGGTGAAACCGTCAGATTCCAACTGTTTCATCGTCATTGGATAAAGAAAATCTATCAGTCATGCAAGCTCAAGTCTTACAAGGACATAAGCAGACCAACACGTCACCTCCTCATAACACAGAGATAACCAAAAGTTGGAGTTTCCGCCGGACCAATAAAGAAAAGTTGTAGAAGCATTGAACCATCAAAATAATAAGAGAAGTCATGGAGCACAAGAATTGCGGACGAATGAACAACATGAACATATGAAGATTACAGGAACATGTCCATGTTGTAAGCATTATGGTCGTTCACGTCTCCAAAAAGAAGCCAGCCTAATGAGAGATGAGGCTAGACAATGTTACCATTTGGATATCAATAAGAAAAGGAAGTTATGTACCCAAAACCAGTCCCAGAAGAAGTTGCTCAAGCTGTAGATAGTAATCAGATTATCAACCTTGAGGATTGGAGTATAAATTTCAATGAATTTCAGCCTGACGGAATCAAACAACTCAAGAAGCATGTAAGTGAAGAAAGTCAAGGCAACCAAGACAAGAGAAATGATAGCAGTAACAACCTGGGATGTGATCAATATGTGTCACCATATCCAAACCCGGAGGATACACGTACAAAGTTCTGGAATACTGAGCCACCTATGTTCTCTAACACTATGGATCACCTAGAAGCTGATGAATGGATCACAACAATTGAACAGAAGCTAGACTTGGTGCAATGCAATGATAGAGAGAAAGTTTTGTTTGCATCAGGACAACTTGTAGGAGCACCTCGAATGGTGGAATTCTTACATCTACGAACATGAGCAACCACAAAGTATTGTTTGGGAAGAATTCAAGGACAACTTTATAACACACTTCATTCCTGTAAGTACGATGAAGCTCAAAAGGAAGGAGTTCCTTAACTTGAAGCAAGGGCAAATGACAGTGAATGAGTATAGGGATAAATTTATTCAGTTATCTATGTACGCACCAAGATCGTCTGAAAGTGATAAAAAGAAACGAGAACATTTCCTCAAGGGTTGAATGAAGACCTTCAGAGTATACTAAGCTTACATGAATATTCTAGTTTGCAAGATGTCATCAACAAAGCTATTGAGTTAGAGAGCAAACTACAGGAAATCATAAGTAAGAAGAGGAAAATGAATTTTCCAGAGCAACATGAGAACAATTCACATCTTTACCATTTGACTCAAGGATCAGAACATGAGTATGAAGATCCACCACGCAATCGTCGAAACATTAAAGAAAGTGGAGATTGTTTCTACTACCAAGATCATGGACATTTTATTAGCAGGTGTCCTAAGAAACGTACTGACCAATATGAAAAGAAAGCTCAGCAGAGACAGAATAAGCAAATCAATACCCAAGAAGCCTTGGATCGAATGGAGAAGAATATTAAAGGTTGTGTATGAGGACCCGAAGTATGATTCGAGGTGGCTAAGCTTAGGAAAAGAAACAATTCTGGAGTCGATCCAGCTCTATTCAAATCACTTTATCAAGAAAAGAAGAAAAATCCTACAAAGGCAAATCAACAGAGTCAAGAGAAAGGAATGGACAGTTACAAGTGGAGTTAGGTTGAGTATTCCAATGATGTTTATAAAGTGAGTTGTGAAGAATAAAGAATTATACTTATGGAGCTTGTGTAAGACGAATTATATGGAAGCAAGATAAGCAGTGTTGGATGCTAAACACCCGAACTCTTGTTTCATGCTAGCCTTTGTGAATCTCGGGATGAGAATCTGTCTTAAATTGGAAGTTCAAATTGCTTCATCTTTTTGAGTTCATCTCTTCATGCATTAGTACACTATTCATATCTGGAATATCTTTCTCTAACAATTAGATGATAAGCACCAGGTCAGGAGAAGGTCAAGACATTCCATCTGTTGTCTGTGCTCATATTGCTAATCAGCAGAATCAAGCACCACCCCCACCCCTTCAACCGAGCAATGGATCCAGTAACGCAACAGTTCCTTGTCACTCAGATGCGGCTAATCCAAAATCCGACTACCACTATTTCAAAACATTCAAGCTTTGCAAAATCAGTCACCACCAGCAGCACCACCAACACCGGTGGACAAGCATAAGGAATTCATGAGTCACCGTCCTCCGACATAGTCCTACTCAACCGATACATTGGATGCTAATGATTGATTAAAGATGGTCACCAAGAAGTTGGAGATGACACAGTGCACTGATCGAGAGATGGTCTTGTATACAACAGGCTGTTTGTAAGGATTAACAGCTGAATAGTGGAGTGCGTACACTGTTGCACATGTTGTACCTAGCACCATCACCTGGCAACAGTTCAGGTGTAGTTTTCGCGTGCACCACATTCTCTCTGGTGTGATCAAGCTTAAGCAAAGGGAGTTCCTCGCTCTAAAGCAAGACAATATGTCAGTTAACGAGTATCTGGACAAGTTTACTCAGTTGTCTAGCTATGCATCATATGAAGTTAACACTGGCCCAAAGAGGCAAGAACGCTTCTTGGATGGTCTGATAGGGTCACTCAACTATCAACTACAGAGTCACAGCTTCCCGGACTTCGCTATATTACTGAACAAAGCTATAGGTCTAGAGAATAAACTTGTGGAACTTGGTGAACAGAAGCGCAAGTTCCAAACACATGGACAATCTAGCAACACACGCCCCCGCTTCAACTCATCACATGGTTCTCAGTTTAGTTCTGGTAAATCAAGTGGAAATTATTTGCAAAATTTTCAGTTGCAGCGTTCAACCCAGCAGTCCTAGCATTCTAGCCAACAGACACCACATATTCCAAATCATCATCGAGATCGTTTAGGTGCACTAATGAGAAACAAATCTCAGGTTCACTCTAATGGTTGTTTCAGTTGTGGAGAATTGGAACGGTATGCCAGCACCTACCCAAATCGTAACATCTAGACTCCCCAGAAAGACAACAGTCAAAGATTCGGATAACCATCATCTCAGATACACCATGGAAGTGCAAATTCTCAGATCAACAAGGGTCATCGGAATTACGTGCGTGGCAGAGTGAACCACGTGACAGCTGAACAAGCTCAAGATGCTCCTGGTATTGTGCTGGATACGTTTCCTGTCAACTCTGTGTCTGCAACGGTTTTATTTGATTTCGGAGCATCACATTCATTCATTACTGAATAGTCTGTGTCAAAGCATGATATACCTATAAAGACACATTTGTTGGTTAGATACACGAATGGTCAAATAAAATCTGCATATGTATGCCCACAAGTCAATCTTAAGATCGGGGGAATGGATTTTCAAGCTGATCTAGTAGTTCTTACATCTAGTGGAATAGATGTAATACTTGGAATGGATTGGTTGGGAAAATGTGACGGAATAATTCTGTGTGCCAAGAAGTCAGTACTCTTAACCAGTCTGCAAGGAGACAAGATTGAGGTTGTTGCTACTGCCCTACCCAAAGAAGAAGGCAAAGTGTACCAAGATTAAGGAAAGTAGGTGAAGGAGCTAAGCCTGTTGGAAGAACTCAGTGTACAAGATGGACTCAGAATAATACCCTTAGTTCTTTTCAATCTCTCCGAATCTCGGGACGAGATTCTTTTTAAGGGGGGTAGATTTGTAACACCCTAAAATTCCATCACCAAATTAATGTAAGCAACATGGTGTTTTAGATTTTATTTTCTAAGGATTAATTAAATTATCAAATAAATTTGGCCTTTAAAATATTTTAATATCATTTTAATAATTTAGAAGCGATAAGTGCTTGTGCATCATGATTTGAATGCATGAGTTTTGGTTGTGATGTGGTTTTAAAAGTCTTAAAATACTTGTGAAAATTCTTAAAAATAATTGTGAAATATAATTGTGAAAATTTGTGTAAAAGATTTGAATTTAAAAAGGGTTTGAAATTGTTTTGAAATGGATTTGAAAAAGAAAAAAAAAACAAAAAAACAAAACCTATCTAACCTCTACTCGCGGCCCACCTCCCCTCCCTCATTTCTTTTCCAGCCACGGCCCAAATCCTCGCCCGGCCCACGTATCCCGCAGGCCCGCCAGCGCTCGCCACCTCTCCCTCTCTCTCGCGGTCACCGATAGGTGGGGCCCACCTGTCGGCACCTTCTTCCTCCTCCAGCCCCCACCTCTCCTCTGTTTCATAACAGGGAGCGCCGCCGCCAGCCATTGGCCGCCTCTCCCGCGTCTCCCTCCGCCTTCAAGCCTCCATCAAGGCGCATTGAAGCACCAGCTTCACTCCCCCCATCAGTTTTCCCCATTTCCTCTCCATTCAAGTTTCCCCCCTCTTGAATGCTTTGAAGCCGCCGGCCCCCATGGCCATTGATGGCCATTACTTCCGGCCGAAGCCCCCTCTCCCCTCCTCGCCCTATAAAAGCACACCCAGAGGCTCAGAGTTGCCCCTTCGTCCTCTCCCGTGCTCCCACACCCTCCCTCCCTCGCCCTCCCCCACACGCGCCGCCGCACTGGAGGTCCACCGCCGCCCGAAGCTCGGCCGCCGCCTCGATCTCCACCACCGCCGCTTCCCCATCGACCGAGTTGTCTCCAACCCGTTGCTGTGGTGGTGAGCAAGCTCTCCCTCGCTTCCTTCTATTTTTCCTCGGGCCATAGCACCTCCCCCGCCGTGAGCCACCCGCCGCCGCCCGCCCCAAGGATGGGATGCCCCGGCCCGTAGCCCAAGCCACCTCCCCGAACCTCCGGATGAGTTTGCCTTGTCCTCGGTGCGCGTAGGAGCAAACCACGCCCGAAATAGTGGCGGGGAGCTCGAGATCAAGCGAGCTCGGCGAGCCGCCGCCGCTCCGCCGCCGTTTCTCCGCCGCGCGCCGCCGGTCTCCGGCCGCCCGTCGCCCGCGTGCGACCGGGGCCGTCCGATCGGCGCGGACGACCCAGATCAGAAAGGGGCGTACCCCTTTGATCCGGTCCACGGTGGACCGATGGACCAGGTCCACGGCCGCCGGTCCACAGCTTGCGTCAGCAGCTACGTCACCGCTTGCGTCAGCATCGCGTCAGCACAACCAACCGCAACCCGCCACGTGGCGCCACCGCAGCCTCTCCGCCGGCCGCCCTGGTAATTTTGCAAAAAGAACCCCGAGTTTCTGGAAATTACAAATATACCCTTCCACCTATCAGAACTCTTACAATTCAGTCCTGATTCTTATGTCTAGGCCCCTGATCTCCTTGATTTCTCTATTCTAAAGCCCATCCTTGATCTTTTACATGCTAGACCTCCTAGTTTCACACATAATTATGTTTAGGTCCCTGAAATCTTGCAGAAAACCGCCTAAACTTCCAGATATTCACAAATTAGTCCCTGAATCTTGTTTTAGCCATATCTTTTCCGTCCTAGCTCCGTTTTAAGCGTTCTTGGTGTCCATGCGACCGTCTTTTCAAGCCCGTCAGTTTTAGAACCTTGTTTTGGCCGTATCTTGTGCGTTTTAGCTCCGTTTCCACCGTTTCAAGTTGCGTTAGGATCATATCAACTCAAAGTACGCGTTAGGAGCAATGATGAACATGTTCTTTGTTTTATATTTTATTTAAATATTAAATATGATTAAATCCTATTACACATGCTTTTCTTATTAAAATCTAATTAGAAGTTTAAACACGTGTTTTCATAAGAAAGTTAATATGATTAATATTAAATGAACATTTCTTTTAATTAAAAGTTAATTAGATGTATACCTCGGTTTTATAATCAAACTTAATTTGATTAATGATTATGCAATTTGCTTTCTACTAAAAAGTAACATAGGCTATATCCCGAGTTTTCTTAATTAAATGTTAATTTGATTAAAATGAATATAAATGTGTTTTTAAATTATAATTTGATTTGAATAACTCGAAATACAAAGATAAGCGCCTAGATGCTTTTACATGCTTCTTTTAAAATTAAATGTTTAATTTGCATAAATCATACATGAATATTTATAAGTAAAATTGGACTAGGCCTACATCGTATTTTAAATACAAATATAGCTTGCTTAATTATAAATAGGGTATTTCTCTGAAATAACCTATACACATGATTTTAATTAATTAAAAGATATCAAACGCATAGCTAGCTCTTGTTTGTGATCATCCAAATCTTCCGCTAGTTCCGAGTGTACCTTGTGTTCGCTTTCCTAGACCCAAACCCTGTTTTCCCTTTAAGCTTTTCATGCTTGGTGTATTGTTTTGTTTATTGTATGTATTCTTGTGTGCTCGTAGACATCGTGCCAGTTTCAAGCGAGCAGCCAGTTGAAGTAGATCAAGAGCAAGTGTTTGAAGAAGAAGAACCTTAGTGTTTAAGCAAGGAAGGCAAGTGGTCTTCTCCCCCTGCATGATTCTATTTTATCCTATGTAATTGCATGACAACTAAGTTTATATTTATTATGTTATTGCATTAAATTGATGGGAACACCCTTTTTAAGGACTTACCTAGACTTTTATCCACAATCCTTGGATCAACCCGGTTTAACAAATGTTTTTGGGTAGAATATGCTAGTTGCTCAACTTGGGTTGGATAAAAATTGTTTTCTAAGATAAAGGCTTGTATGTTTTATGACGATGATGCTTTTGGTAATACAAGATCATGTGATTTAATCGGAACATGGAGAACCACCCAAGAAAACATGCGCAACCACAGTGTTACATGGCTCTGACCTTAGCCAATTAATTAGGTGTGCGATTGATCTGATGGCCCTTTTCCGGAAGGAGCAGAGGGGGATCCGGGTTGCAGGGGTATAGCCCGGTCCTTTTGGGGTAGCAGCCTTTGCTAAGGTGCTGACCACTAGGGAGGGTTATGGTCCGCCCTGATCTGTAACTATGCGGGTCGTTAGTCTCTTGTATACCTTTGTAAAGGCTTCGTAGCGTCCCTATGCAATCACACCTCGGAAGTGTGGTATGATGCCTGATCAGCATCGCATGGTTGGGTTCAAAGTTCTTCGGAACTTTTACGCGAGCTGTGGGTAAAGTGTGCAAACCTGCGCAGTGTAAAACGATCGATCAGCCGTGCTCACGGTCATGAGCGGCTTGGACCCTCACATGATTAATAAACTTGAAGATGAGAATAAATCGTGCTTTGGTGAAGCTCGATGAGTTTTGGGTTGTTTTGCTTAAAAGTTTTCTTAAGTGGGTTGGTATATACTTACATCTAGTAACTAGGCGTTCTTTAATTAAAAGTTTGACCAACATTAAAATGCTAACCGCTGCAAAACCATAGCCTATCCTTGATAGCCTTGCATATTCCCCCACTTGTTGAGTACCAACCATAAGTGTACTCAGCCTTGCTTATCGCTGTTCAGAAGAGAACAATGGTGAAGAGTTCTACAACGACTTTGAGGAGTTCTGAGGCATGCGTCTCCCCCAGTCAAGTGCCTGTGGAAGTGGAAGACGAAGACTCGTCGTGTAGTTATCGTTTTCCGATGTTAAAGACCTTCGTGTCTTCCGAATGAGTGTAGTAAGTTGTTAAACCCCTTGTTACGTTTTACTGTCTATGATATTACACTCATTTCGTCTATCATATGTGTGGAACTAGATCCTGGCACACATATGAGATGCATCTGGTTTCCCTCCGGAAATCGGGTGTGACAAGAGGTTAACGAAGCTCATTTATTCTTTTCTTGAGTATAGGTATGCCGTAATATCAAGAGGGATGCAACTTAGCAAGTTGACCAAGTCAAAGTGCTCTTTAGTTGACCTAAGTGAGAATTAGCCTTAGAGTGTGCTAACAAACCCTCCTAACCTATCCTGGGTCATTTCATCCTGGTGGTGAAGTGCTAGTTTCTTTAATAGAGGTTTTGGAGGTAACTCGGGCCTGACCGGTCTGACCGGTCAGAGGCACCGGTCTGACCGGTGCCGCTAGCCCAACGGCTAGTTTTTCGAACACCGGTCTGACCGGTGTGAGGCACCGGTCTGACCGGTGCTGCCCGGGGACTAACGGCTAGTTTTCTCCTTTGAGGGGTATAAATACCCCAAGCCTTCTTCAAGTGAGGGTTGCTGTTTCTAGTGAATTTGCTGAGGTCCCAAGCCATTTCTAACTAGCTCTAAGCCTTAGTAGCTCTCCCCAACCATCTCTTTGTGAGATTTGTGGATTCAAGCCATCATCTTTGTGTTGGGTTGAGGAAGTGAGCTTAAGAGTGACTTTGTGAGCTAACAAGAGCAGTTTCCATAGCTTGAGCACTTTGGTTTCGCGTCTACAACCTTTGAAGTGTTTGTTACTCTTGGAGGTTTGCCTCTTAGACGGCTAGGTGTCGCCGGCTAGCTTCCAAGGTTGTGGTGAGCAGCGGGAAGTTTGTGAGGGCTGCGATCTTGCCTCTTCGTGGAAAAGATCACCTTAGTGGAAAGGAGGAAAATGGTTGAAAGAGACCCGGCTTGTTGTGGGAATTGTCCCTTACAAGCTCCTCAACGGAGACGTAGCCATTCCTCAGTGGGTGGTGAACTTCGGGAAACAAATCCTTGCTTCTTCGTGTGGTTCGACTCTCTAAGTTGTTCATTCTAGCATATTACATTTGCTTCCGCTTCGATCTACTTGGGTGTGTTACTTGTGTGTGCAGGGCTCCTTACTCTGCTTGTGATCATCTACAAAGGCCACACCCTGAGTTTGGTTCGTGCTAGAAGCCTAGAGGTGCTTGAAGTTATTTTTGCAGGTTCTCTGTGCTACACCGGTCTGACCGGTGAGGCGCACCGGTCTGACCGGTGTCACTTGTGAAGTCCAGTGCCTGACCGGTCTGACCGGTCACCACCACCGGTCTGACCGGTGGAGCACTGTTAGCTCAAGTGTTTGGGGAGAAAGAGTTTAAATTGGTCGTCTCGCCTATTCAACCCCCCCCCCCCCTCTAGGCGACATCAAGGTCCTTTCAATTGGTATCAGAGCTTGGTGCTCCGATTCGAGCTTAACCGCTTGGAGTTCTTCGATGTCGACAACTTGTGAGGTACCGTTTGAGCCTCTAGCTCTAGATGGCTCAAACTATTCTTCTTGGTGCTCTAATGTTCTCATTGCACTTAAGGTTTTGGGCCCTACCGCTGAGAGCATTATGGTTGCGAGTATCCTTCCAAAGGATGAGACATGTGTCTCGCCAATGGACTTGGAGAAGAAGCAACTCAATGCCGTTATTACTAACCTTTTGTGTAGCCGTGTATGTAGAGAACTAAAGTATATTATCTTGAAGAGCAAAAAGATTTCCGAAGATGCTCATCTCATTTGGAAATTACTACTTGAGTTGGTAAACACCAAATGGGATGAACTCGAGAGCGATGATGAAGATGAGTCAGTGGAGATGTGCCCTACCTCTACAACATCCACTGATCATCAAGCATCAAACCCCAAGCAAGAAAAAGAGCAAAGAAGCGAAGACGCTGTCCCTCGCAGGGACCGGCCGGACCGGTGACACCCACCGGTCAGACCGGTGCCAGCAGGGGCACACCAACTTGCTTGATGGCCAAGAAGGAAAAGAGAAGCAAGAAGAAGAGACAAGCCAAAGGGGCTAAGGAGCAGAAGATTGAAGCTTCAAGCTCTTCGTCAAAAGAACTTGAACTTCTCAAATCCGAACTTGCATCTTTGGTTTGTAAGTATGAAACTTTGGCTAACAAATATGATCATGACATCAATTCCTTTGCTTGTAGAGCTAAAATAGAAGAAGATGCCAATGATGTTCTAGAAGCCAAATTAGCGAAGCTCACTAGCGAGTATATGGTCCTACAAGCTAATCACAATGAACTTGAACTTTCCTATGAGAAGCTTGTTGATTCTTATGCAACACTAGAGATAGCCCATGAGGTTGTGCTTTCATCGGTAAAATCTATACAACCTCTATCTCACACATGCACATGCTCACAATTTCAAGTTAATTTATCTTGCGCTAATGATTGTTTGTCTCAAGCAAGCTAATCTAGCATTGAGCATGTACTTGTAGAATCTTGTGATGACCTCATTGCTGAAGAAAATGATAAACTAAAGCAAGAGGTTGAAAAGCTCCAAAAGAACTTGTATGTGTTGAAGGAGAAGAGCAAAATGCAACCTTCTCAAGATAACCGTGAAAGCATGGTGAAGAAGCTTGAGAAGGGATCAACCGCCACTAGCTCAACCCCTCAACAACATACAACGTCCAACAAGAACAAGATTCAAGAAAAGAGCGAGATTGGGCAAATCAAACCCCAATATCGCCCGATGAAGCACAAGGCACAAGAGTCACTCTCCAAGAAGCCTAGAAGCTCCAATAAGTGGAGGGTGTGCTACAAGTGCAGAGAGAAGGGACACCTTGCCGACTCGTGCCCAAAAGCAACAACGGGCAGTGGCTCTAACCGTGACCGGTCAGACCGGTGCACGCCACCGGTGAGACCGGTGCTGGCCAGGGCAGCCCCATTTCAAGCAAACAAGGCAAGGAAGCCATCTTCTCCAAGAACAAGACTCAGAAGCAAGTGTAGAAATGAAATTGCAAGGAATGGTGTGACAAACAAGAACAAAAGTCGCATTTGCTACGAATGCCGTCAAAAGGGTCACTTGGGCAAGGATTGCCCAAATGGTAACATTCCTAAATCAAACCTTGTCCATTATGATTTCCATAAGCTTAGGAACGATAAGAATAGAACTTGTGCTATGAGGGAGATTAGTTCACCTCATTGTAGCATGAGAGATATTTGGGTTCCTAAGCACCTTGTGACTAACCCAATAGGACCCAACAAGTGTTGGGTACCAAGAAATGCTTACTGAGCTTGCAGGTTGAAAGAGATGCATTGAGCACATGGTTGGAAGACTTGGAAATCTTGATGGATTCAATTAACCATGTGAAGAGCAAACTCATATAAATCGTGAAATCAATGTCATCTCGGTAACCAATGCGCTAAATTGAGTCTAGGTCACTTTTGGTCCTTGGTGAACACTCATGTGACGCTCTTCTTGCATGAGCAAAACATGAGGTAGTGACTTTGACTATTTTTATGAAAATTTACTTTCTCATGCCATTCGATGCTTTTAATGGCTCTCTAGTAGAGCAATGCCTTATCCTTGATTGCAGGATTTAAATTAGTGATACATTCACTCACTCAAGGAAAAGGGAAAGAAAAATCACCAAAATGGTGTCAGGTGGTGGTCACCGTCGGCCGTGGAGTGCACCGGTCTGACCGGTGCCAACGCAGCCTGCACATTTGGGTGGGTGACCCGGCACGGGTGCCCGGGTGACCCGGTGCGGCTCTGTATGCTGCAGGGTGACCCGACATGAGTGCCCGGGTGACCTGGGGTTGTCCAAACCATCAAGAAGAAGGGTGATTTGGCGTCGAAGGTTATGAGAGGCTAAACACATTTCAATTAACAAATCATTCATGTGTTGTGACCAATTTTGGAATGAGCCTCACCGAGTTCTTAATTGAACAAAGTGCATTGATCGAGAAATTCAAAATCTCTAGCACTACTTAATGGGGAGCTCATTACAACACTTGAGTCACTTGTGGGACTAACAATTTCATCTAAGTGATCTTGTAGTCTCATTCGTTTGTGCATCTCAAAGAAAGCTCTCGATAAGCGTAACTACCAAAAGAACAAGTAAGAGCTAACACCGTTTGAAATTTAATATATGCACAAATAAAATGGTCTTAAGGCAAAGGTATGTTTTCACGAAACTCATTGAAATACCGTAATGCATCTAGGCCATAACATCATGCTAGTGTGCCATCCTTAGCGTGTAATTGCCTCAAGCAAATCTCTTGTGCTCCTCACTAGATATTTGGTTGATATCTTTATTTCCACTCGTCTTTGTGTCTCGAGGATGAAGATATGAGCTAAATATGCTTGTTAGGGCATTCATTTGAAGTGGATGCATGCACTTTGTGACATAGGATAGATTTTTCGAAAACCCAACTAGCATGTATAGGAAGTGTGCTTACTTTGAAAAAATATTTGGTTCTTGGTCTTAGTGACCCAATCAACTTAGTTGTGACTATAGTTCTCCTTGTTTGATGGATGGCTAGTCACAATTAAGAAGATTTTCTCAAGTCCATAAAATCCATCCTTATTTATCTCTCTCAATCTTAGAAGGATCAAGAATTCACAAATAAATTGGTTAATCCTCCATTCTTCTAAGAATTGATGGTTTTTGGATCAATATCATCTTACTATCTCATATCCAAAACATCTCTAAAGGTTGAAATGGAAATCTTTTGTTGTGGCTCAAAATGCTTTCGAAGGGTGCAGCCTCGATAGGTGCTAGCCACCTGGCCACGACCGGTGGTGACCTTGAAGTCACATAATCCTTTTTCTGCGACCTAAGTGGATGCAAATTGTCCTATAACATATTTGGAGAAGTTTCAAGGAGCAAAATCTCAAAAAGGAGGAAAAGGGTCGGTACTACCGAGGGCGTGTCGGTTCTACCGATAAGGACTTTCTGTCGAATTTTATTAAGATCTTCGGTTCTACCGAGGTTGGGTCGGAAAAACCGATAAGGGCTCTCTGGCTCGACCGGCGGCGGTCACCGGTCTGACCGGTGCCCGTCATCGGTCTGACCGGTGACGCCCGGTGTCAACCCGTGGGGCCACAGTAAAAGGAATCCTCTTTTACCCCCCCCTTCCTTCTCTCTCCTCTATCATTCACCCCCCTGCTGCCTCAAACCGTGGAGCACATCCCCTCTCTCTTATCTCCTTCACCTCTCTCAAAATCCATGGTGGTTTGAAGATTGAACCAAGGAAAGGCCTCAAGATTGGAAGCAAAAGGATCTCCCAAGGCCCCTCTTCACTTTCCCCTTCGAGTTTCTTGATTCACCTCGAGTTCCACTCTCCAAAGGTATTCAAACCTTTCTTTTGCCCGATCTCCTCACATGGTGCAAAGTTTTGAATTTCCTTTGGTAGAACATCTTCTGAGATCACCTAGAAGACATTCCTATAGATCCATAACGTTTTGTTGAACACATTGTGAGAAATCACGAATTGGGGTCGGACGGCCTTCACCGTCCGACCGCGTTGCGTCACCGGTCCGACCGTGGCGCATGTCCACCCCCAAATTGTGTTTTCTTCATGTTTTTCAACACATATCTATTCTAGGATGTCTTTTGTTCATCTAGACCAAATCTTAGATTGATAGCTGCTCAGATTGAATGTGGGAGCAATTGGCTCTGTTCTGGGTGGCACCGGTCTGACCGGTGCCCCTCACCGGTCTGACCGGTGTGGCCCAGAGCAGACCCAATTGTTCTGAACTTTCAAGAATCAATTCCATTTCAATTCAATCTTTTTCCTTGAGTCTTATACACTCTTATCATCCTATTTGTGACTCAGGACAGCAGCTATGGTACGGGAAAAGGAGGGGCAAAGAAAAGAAGAGAAGAAGTGCTCACTCGCCGAGGAGCTATCCCCGGTGATTTTGGGGAAGGGGGCAGCACCGTCAACATCTGCGGCAAGAGGTTGAGACGCCGCTCAGCTCAAGCAAGTGCTGAGGATCCCGACTTAGGAGGTGACACCGGAACTAGCAGCGATGACAATGTCGAGGATGAGACCTTTCCGGGTCAGTTTGAGCTGAGGAGGCACTAGGAGGCTGGGTCGGACAGCGATGAGGATGAGGAAGAGGATGAGGAGGATGAGGAAGAAGATGTGGATGCCATGGACGAGGATGACGATGACCAGGGTAGATTGAGGATCATGCCACCCACTTACATTTACCCTGACAGACCGGTGAAGTACCACGGGGCTGGCATGACCAAGGCCCTAAAGAAGCTGAGGGACAAGAACCCATATGAGGAGGGAAAGACCGCGTCGGATCCGAGGTTTTGGGCTAAGTTTCAGCAGGATTACTATGCTACCGTGATTATAAAGAAGCCCAAAATCACTCACAAGGCACAATATGTGGATTGGGAGCAGATGGCTAGGAAAGGAGACCCAATATTTGATGAAGTCATTAGCAACTGTGAGAGGCAAAGGGTGAAGACACTTATGGGGTTCCGACAGGATTGGAACAAGGAGATCATCGCTCAGTTCTTTGCTACAGTGCACTTTGGTCACATTGAGACCGATAGGGCTATGACTTGGATGACCAATGGCCAGAAGTACTCCATCACGTTCCATAGATTTTTGAGGTGCTTTGGGATCATGGCAGGAGATGGGAGTTGAGGAAGCTCCATGATGAGGGAGAGCTGGAGAAGGATGCTTTGCATGTGATGTACCCTCGTGGTGAGCATGCCAACTATGGGAAGGTGAAGAACCTCTACACCTACTTTGCTGTCCTAAATAGGCTCCTTAGGGTGTCTATTACACCTAGAGATGGAAACCCCTCAGAAATCACAAAGTTTCAGAAAAACTTGATGGTTGCTTTGAGGCCGGGAGCTCCAGAGTTTAGTGTTGGGGATTTTATTTGGCAAGAAATCAAGCACTTATCCGAGGACCCCAAGAAGATTTGTAGCTATAGTCCTTATATCATGTATATGATTGAAAAGGTTGCAAAAACAGAGTTTCCCAAAAACGTGACACACAAGCCTCTGAAGCTCAATCCTAGCAAGAATCCTCGGTTTCCATCTCCTAGAGTTTAGCATGCACCGGGTCATTAGGAAGAAATATTTGAGGAGGGAGCAGCTCGGCCATATCTGCCTCAAGCAGGGGCTCAGACCGTCACCGGTGATAGAGGGGGAGTGCCCGATCTTTCGGTGAGTGGGGATAGCTTCGATCTGGTGGGAGACGACCCTCACGATACGACTACGACGAGCGAGACTCGAAGCGCTAATGCAATCGCTGAACCAACTCCCGATGGTTACCGACCTTGCCGGCGCAAGATCAGCCTGATCACGAAGATCAATTCTTGTGCGCAATCGAAGAACAGACAAGAATTCGATGCGAGCAATCTTATTATCACTCGAAAGTGGAGTTCTGAATCACAGAGGACAGCACGTATTTGTGCGTGTTCTGGTGTAGCTAAAGCTAGATGTAAAACAAAACTCAAACCCTAATGTGGCAGCGGCTACTGAATATATGAGCTAGGAGGACGCCCTCCTAGGGTTGTGGGCGACCAGGGGTCGGCCACAACATGGGCTTAAGGCCCGACACGATACACGGCCCGTTGGGCCAAAATAAGGTGACGCAGCACCTTAGACAGAAAAACAGTCCGACTCAAAAAGACGATTGCGGCCGCCTCGGTGAAGATATGACAGTGATTCCGGACCCATCTGAAAGTAGACTTGATAAGCTTTCCATCAAGTACTTGATCGCCCAAAACAGAGTCCGGATGAAGCCGTGGTGACCTTCACAAGTTGACGTTTGTGCGCAGTCCGAATCCAGCCACATATCCTTCATTCTTTAGCACCATGACGTAGTTCAACTCTCTTGCACGAGCCCGAGTGATTGGCCCTGAAGGTGGTGCCTGGAGTGAAGGTGCTGCTGGTGTAGATGTACTGGTGTTGTCCTCATCATCCTCCCCTTCTTGAACTGAAGTCGTCCTCGACGGCAACTCCTCATCCTCGCCCGCATATGGTTTCAAATCTGCAACATTGAAAGTAGTGGAAACACCAAACTCCGCAGGCAGGTCAAGAACATAAGCATTATCATTAATCTTGGTTAGCACTTTAAAAGGACCAGCAGCAACGAGGCATTAATTTAGAACGACGCAAAGTAGGAAAACGATCCTTCCTCAAATGCAACCAAACCATATCACCGGGTTCAAAAGTAACAAGTTTTCTACCTTTACTACCAGCAACTTGATACTTAGCATTAGCAGCAGCAATGTTTTGGTGAGTTTGTTCATGCAGATTAATCATTTGTTCAACATGTGCAACAGCATCTATGTGCGGGACGTCCTCAGCATCAAGCGAAAATAAATCAATAGGCGCCCGCGGAATGTGACCATACACAATCTGAAAAGACTCATCTTTGTAGAAGAATGTGTTGCATGATTATAAGCAAACTCAACATGAGGCAAACAATCTTCCCAACGTTTCAAATTTTTATCTAGAACAGCCCTAAGCATGGTTGACAAAGTCCTATTAACCACCTCAGTTTGCCCATCAGTCTGAGGGTGACAAGTTGTACTAAACAGCAATTTAGTTCCCAATTTATTCCAAAGTGATCTCCAAAAATGATTGAGAAACTTAGCATCACGATCAGAGACTATTGTATTTGGAATACCATGCAAACGAATAATCTCTTTAAAGAATAAATCAGCAACACGACTAGCATCATCAGTCTTATGACAAGGTATGAAATGAGCCATTTTGGAGAAACGATCAACAACCACAAAAATGCTATCCCTCCCCTTCTTAGTTCGAGGCAATCCCAAAACAAAATCCATCGAAATATCAAGCCAAGGAGAGGTAGGGACAGGCAAAGGCATATACAGACCATGGTTGCTCAAATGTGACTTAGCTTTCTGACAAGTAGTGCAACGTGCAACAACGCGCTCAACATCTTTGCGCATCCGGGGCCAAAAGAAGTGGGCAGCCAGCACCTCATGCGTCTTGTAAACGCCAAAATGCCCCATGAGACCGCCTCCATGTGCTTCCTGCAACAACAACAGACGAACCGAACTAGCCGGAACACACAACTTGTTAGCGCGAAACGAGAACCCGTCCCGCAGGTGAAATTTGTCCCAAGGTTTCCCATTAACACAATGAGCGAAAACATCTTTAAAATCGCGTCGTCCACATATAAATCTTTCACAGTTTGCAAGCCAAAAATTTTAAAATCTAACTGTGACAGCATAGTATAACGACGAGACAAAGCATCAGCGATAACATTATCCTTCCCGTTCTTGTGTTTTATGATGTAAGGAAAGGACTCAATAAATTCGACCCATTTAGCATGATGACGGTTCAGATTTGTTTGGGTACGAATATGTTTCAAAGCCTCATGATCCGAATGAATTATAAACTCGCGATGCCAAAGATAGTGCTGCCATGTTTGCAAAGTTCGCACTAAATCATAAAGTTCCTTATCATAAGTTGAGTATTTCAAGCTAGCACCACTTAATTTCTCGCTAAAGTAAGCAACTGGTTTACCTTCTTGTAACAAAACAGCACCTAGCCCAATACCACTAGCATCGCATTCAAGCTCAAACACTTTAGTAAAATCGAGGCAACCGCAAGAGAGGAGCATGGGTTAACTTATCTTTTAATGTGGTGAACGCTACCTCCTCGCGCATCACTCCAAGCAAACGGAACATCTTTCTTTGTAAGCTCATGTAGAGGTGCTGCAATGGTGCTAAAATCACGGACAAAACGGCGGTAGAAACCCGCAAGACCAAGAAAACTCCGAATGCGGGTAACCGTTGTCGGTGTAGGCCACTCCCGAATAGCATCAATCTTGCTTCCTGTCCACCTCAATACCCCGTGGAGTAACAACATAACCAAGAAACGAGACACGTTGTGTGCAGAAGACACATTTTTCAATGTTAGCAAATAAATGGGCAGCCCTCAACGCGTAAAAAACAAAGACGCAAATGTTCTAAATGCTCTGCCATAGACTTGCTGTAAATCAAGATATCGTCAAAATAGACAACGACAAACAATCCTATGAAGGACCTCAGAACTTCATTCATCAAGCGCATAAAAGTGCTGGGAGAATTAGTCAAACCAAACGGCATAACCAACCATTCATATAAGCCAAATTTAGTTTTAAAAGCCGTTTTCCATTCATCTCCCAATTTCATTCTAATCCGATGGTAACCACTACGCAAATCAATCTTAGTAAACAGAATGGCACCACTAAGCTCATCTAGCATATCATCAAGGCGTGGTATAGGGTGGCGATAACGAATTGTTATGTTATTAATAGCACGACAATCTACACACATACGCCATGAACCATCTTTCTTAGGAACAAGTAACACAGGAACCGAGCAAGGACTAAGAGACTCACGAATGTAACCCTTATCAAGTAACGCCTGCACCTGGCGCTGAATCTCTTTTTGTCTCATCCGGGTTTGTACGATACGGAGCGCGGTTTGGAAGCCGGGCACCGGGAATGAGGTCGATCTGGTGCTCAATGCCACGAAGCGGTGGGAGACCCCGGTGGCAAGTCTTTGGGAAAGACATCAGCATACTCCCGCAAAAGGTTAGCAACCGCAGCGGAATATCCACGGATGGTGCATCATCAAGGGAAGCAAGCACACTAGAGCATACAAGTGCATAGCATGGCAAAGGAGCATCTCGAATATCATCAAAATCAGCACGTGTAGCAAGTAAAACAGGAGCATTCAACTTAATTTCAGATTTATCAGAAGTGGAGGGTGATGGTTCCTGTTGTTTAGCCATTTTAACAGCTCTAGCAAGATCATCTTTAACAATTTGTTCAGGAGTCATAGGATGTATAATTATTTTTGGACCCTTAAACATGAGAGAATAATGATTCGAACGACCATGATGCAAGCTATCGCATCATATTGCCAAGGTCTACCAAGTAACAAAGAACATGCTTCCATAGGAACAACATCACAATCAACATAATCAGAGTAAGCACCTATAGAAAAAGGAACACGCACCGAGCGTGATACTCTAATTTTGCCACCATCATTAAGCCATTGAATGTGATATGGGTTTGCATGCTTACGAGTGGGTAATGACAACTTCTCGACCAAGCATAGTACTCGCCAAATTGTTGCGGTACTGCCGTCGTCGATGATGATGCGAATCGACCGCTCCCGCACAACACCATTCGTATGGAACAGAGTGTGTCGCTGATTCTTCTCGGCCGGGGCGACTCGTGTACTAAGAACACGCCGCACAACAAGACTCTCGTACCTATCGGCGTCCCCCCGGATTGACATGGATGTCCATCTTAGCTGCATTGTCGGTGGCAAGCAAAGTATGTTCAAGTTCTTCGAATCACTAGCTGAAGAGTACTCACCATTGTCACGAATGAGTAATGTGCGTTTGTTCGGACAGTCCCGAGCCACGTGGCCACGTCCGCTGCAACGAAAACACGTGATATCCCGTGTACGACCTGTGGTGGATGCTGCGCTTGTGGATGGAGTGGTGCCTGTGGCTGGGGTGGCTCCTGCCTGCGTAGCTGGCTTCTCACGTGGTGTAGGTGTGGATGGCGCAGGAAGAGCAGGTGCTGAACTGGACGACGAATTTCTACCTGCAAAAGTGTTAGAATATGTCCTCGAGCGGCGTCCCTGCACTTCACGCTCAGCTTTGCAAGCAAACTCAAATAATTGGGTCATGTCAACATATTCTTTATAATCAAGGATGTCCTGAATTTCGCGGTTCAAACCACCACGAAAGCGTGCCATTGCAGCGTCGGGTTCCTCCAATATACCACAACGAATCATACCTTTTTGCAACTCCTGGTAATAGTTCTCAACCGACTGAGAACCTTGCTGAAATCGCTGCATTTTGTTAAGCAAATCACGAGCATAATATGAAGGTACAAAGCGATGTCGCATAACGCTTTTAATTGCTCCCAAGTGGTCGGAACAGCGGTAGGAATTTTATTCTTATACTCACGCCACCGCATTAAAGCAAAATCAGTAAACTCACTAATGGCAGCCTTAACTTGAGAGGTAGCAGCAATATCATGACATGAAAATTTTTGTTCAACTTCTAACTCCCAATCAAGATATGCAGCAGGATCGTATTTGTCATTAAAGGGTGGAATTTTAAATTTGATTTTAGAGAAGGAGTCGTTACCAGCGAGGCGGCGTGGTACACGGCGGACTTTGTCGCGGCGGTCAGCATCCTCCTGCTCATCGTCACCCACACATCTGTGGGCCACCAAATCAGTTACCACCGTGTTCAATGCATCGAGTCGTGACACGATGGTGTCGAGCGTCGTCTTGGTGGCTGTCTGCGCGAGGTCGAGCTGGTCAAACCGCTCGTTGGCCGTAGTAACCGTGGAGTCCATTCGTTCGTGCATGGTCTGGATGTCGGTGACAAGGCCTTCAATCTTAGTACACATGTCCTGTAACTCTTTCTTGTCGGTGTCGCCTGACATGGTTAGCACAAACACAAAAACAAAACGACAACAAAAGCAGGTGTGGAACGGCTCACAAGGCGCTCAAACTAGTGTTGTTATCAAATTCTTATCCGTTCTTACCAGCACATAGGGGCGACCTGCAACCAACCGGTGGAACTCACGAAAGATTGGAGGAGCGATTACCTGGAGAAACAAAATCTGCGCGTCGTAGAAATATGTGGAGTTCTGGGAAGGCTGCACTCAAGTTGAAGGATTAGCATAATGAAACAATAATGCAAAGCTGAATAATAGTGCTAAACACGATCAAACGCTGCTGGTAACAAGTGAAACCGAAAAGGAAGTGAAAAAGATGGAGGGGCGCACCTCTTTTCTTTTTTTATTATTTTTTTCGAATTTTTTTTAATTTTTTTTTCAAGGTGCCCCAAAAACTGATAATATGAACACAGAGGATCTCAAATAGCAACTCACCACATGCACTTTTTCCGAAAGTACAGGGGTATTCCGGTAATTAAAAGATACTCTCTCTCTCTCAAAAGTAAGGCCAAGCTCTGAATATGGTGTGCTGTGGCGTGGTAGTTTTACCGTGGAGAATAGCAGGAGAGGTACGGTATGTCGTGCCAAAAACGGAACCAGACTCCACGAAAAACTCCTTCAACAAGGACGAATCGGTGGCGAATTGTGACGGCGCAAAACTCTTGCACCGAGACGAAGCGGTTCCCGTTTCCCACTTGGACTGTGCGGCGGTCTCTCTTTTCTTTCGGATTCTCTCTCTTTTTTTTCCTTTTTTTGGATTGCTTTCCTTTTTTTCTTTTTTTCTCTTTTTTTGACCTACCGCACCATGGGACAGGGAAGGGAAAAGGAGAGGCGGCGGCGTGACGGTGGGCGTGACGGCTAGGGTTAGATGAAACAAAGATGAAACACAAGTAACCAGCAACAATTGAACGAGTAAGCACACAAATTCAACAAAGACACTTATTGAAAGAATGTGCAAGGCTAAAAGGTGGTTGCTGGGACAAGGATCTAACCTGAAATAATTTTTGTTTTGGTTTTTGTGGACTGTAGGAAAGGAAAAACACTCGATAAAACTCACCGATCAACCTGGAAATCTGATACCACTTGATAGAGGGGGAGTGCCCGATCTTTCGGTGAGTGGGGATAGCTTCGATCTGGTGGGAGACGACCCTCACGATCCGACTACGACGAGCGAGACTCGAAGCGCCAATGCAATCGCTGAACCAACTCCCGATGGTTACCGACCTTGCCGGCGCAAGATCAGCCTGATCACGAAGATCAATTCTTGTGCGCAATCGAAGAACGAACAAGAATCCGATGCGAGCAATCTTATTATCACTCGAAAGTGGAGTTCTGAATCACAGAGGACAACACGTATTTGTGTGTGTTCTGGTGTAGCTAAAGCTAGATGTAAAACAAAACTCAAACCCTAATGTGGCAGCGGCTACTGAATATATGAGCTAGGAGTACGCCCTCCTAGGGTTGTGGGCGACCAGGGGTCGGCCACAACATGGGCTTAAGGCCCGACACGATACACGGCCCGTTGGGCCAAAATAAGGTGACGCAGCACCTTAGACAAAAAAACAGTCCGACTCAAAACGACGATTGCGGCCGCCTCGGTGAAGATATGACAGTGATTCCGGACCCATCTGAAAGTAGACTTGATAAGCTTTCCATCAAGTACTTGATCGCCCAAAACGGAGTCCGGATGAAGCCGTGGTGACCTTCACAAGTTGACCTTCACAAACGACGATTTGCGGAAGTTTCTCAACTTCATATTTGGGATGTGCAGGAGCCAGCTTGACATCCAAGTTGAGAAACAAAGGTCGAGAAGGGCTAATAAGCAAATGAGGGACACGATGAAATTGATGCACAATGCCCAAGGATTTCAACCTCCTCGCTCTCCACCGTCTCCAGAGTCTCCACAGGTTGAGATACCGTCCTTTGAGGAAAGGATGAGAGGATGGGCCAACTCCGACTTGCTTAATCCATATGGCCCCATGTTCTTCGAGTCTGGGCAAGGACAAGGATCGTCCTCATCGGTTCCTCCTCCACCTCCACCATTTGTACCTCCTCCTCCTCCGGATGTGGCTGGATCATCTCACTTCATGGAAGAGGAGCAAGCACCCCCACCTCCTCCACCTCCCGAGCAAGTACAAGATTGGGGCGCGCGCTTCTCCGCCGAGATCTTTGTCTACAACCCTTACTTCTATGGTAAAAACTGCGCTCCCATAGCTCATCCATCTCAAATGACCGTCTCGGAGTCGATTTACCTAAACTCTCCTTTGCATTGGATTCTTGACGAATCTCAAATAGGAGGGAGCTCTCACCCGGGAGACGGATCTCAAGGACAGTGATCGGCAGCTGCTTCTTCTCCGTGGCCCTTCTTGGATGCTTGATGACAAAGGGGGAGAAGAATCGAGATTAAAGCCACAAGTCCGTGCCGATCGGGTTCTTGTCGTATTGCACGGCTCGACCGGTGCCCTGCACCGATCGACCGGTGCCACCTGCACCGGCTCGACCGGTGCCCGCTGGCTGTTGAGAGAAGCCTTGTAAAAAGTTAGAACTTTATCTTAGTGGACTTGAGAACATTTGTGTGAGTGCTACTGTGTGTTTTAAACCTTATTGTAATATTTAAGCGACTTTATTGCTCGTTTGTGATGCATGAATTGAGTGGTGTTTGTTTGTGTTTGCTAAATGGAGCAAAGTGATCTAAACCAGCTTGCAACCCTGGCATGATTACCTTGGACCAAATAGCACGCACTTCTATTGCTTTGTGCGCTGACTGGACCTGATCGGTCTGACCGGTCAGGGACACCGGTCTGACCGGTGCCGCCCAGTTGAGTGGGCTGGCTGGACCTGACCGGTCTGACCGGTTAGTAGCACCGGTCTGACCGGTGCTGCCTAGTCAGCACACTTCTCTTTGCTTTGTGCATATCTTATCATACGCATCACGGTTTTAATTTTGTCATTCACACATGTTGCACTCCACTGATTCTAAGATATAGGGGGAGCTCACACGCGTTTTCTTCCAAATTTGTGCTATTGGCATTTGAGTCCAACCTTTTGAAATTCAACTCAAAGCACAAATTAAGGGGGAGCTCTAGCTATATCTAAGAATCTAAATGCGCTTTAATGCTTTATTTGTAAGCTTTAATCGAGTTGTCATCAATCACCAAAAAGGGGAGATTGAAAGTGCATCTAGGCCCCTAAGTGGATTTTGGTGAATTGAATGACAAGGCGATTAAAGGACTAATGCTTTTGTCTAAGATTGTGAGCAGGTTTTCATTATATATTCATGAGCAACCATTGAAGTATCTTAATTATGGATGTATTTTATGGCTCACATCTACGAAGACAAGTATATGGTGCAAGTCTTCATAAGGTTATTGAAAGAGAACAAGATGATGAGTGTACACTCTATGGTTCTAAAATTGGAAGCTTGCATATCCGTTGTCAATCAAGATCAAGCATTTGAAGCAAGGTTTTTCAAATGAAAAGTTAATTGTGGATGAAGCAAAATGGAACTCAAAGTGGATTGGATAAGTGATGAAGAGATCAACCGAGATGTCTAGGGGAGGGACTAAGCAATCTTTGGGGCCGTAGCTAAGCCGCCATAAGTGTTTTGCTAGGGTGAAGGTCTAGCATCCGTGGGGTCTTCAAGTATCATATTCAAACCTTAACCGAGGGAAGCTTTGCAAGTCATCAACTCGTTAAGATTGGCAACATGGAATGACCATGGATCCAACCGTGCATTCCTATGCTATATGGAAAGATCCTAAGTCATTAGCTCAAGTATGGACGTGCTCAAGTCAAAGGCTATGTTGAAAGCCCTCAAGTGGTTATTGATCAAGTATGGCAAGAATTGAAGATTGTTCAAGCTCAAGAGGTTAACGAAGCTCATTTGTTCTTTTCTTGAGTATAGGTATGCCGTACTATCAAGAGGGATGCAACTTAGCAAGTTGACCAAGTCAAAGTGCTCTTTAGTTGACCTAAGTGAGAATTAGCCTTAGAGTGTGCTAACAAACCCTCCTAACCTATCCTGGGTCATTTCATCCTGGTGGTGAAGTGCTAGTTTCTTTAATAGAGGTTTTGGAGGTAACTCGGGCCTGACCGGGCTCGACCGGTCGAGGCACGGCTCGACCGGTGCCACTAGCCCAACGGCTAGTTTTTCGAACACCGGCTCGATCGGTGTGAGGCACCGTCCCGACCGGTGCTGCCCGGGGACTAACGGCTAGTTTTCTCCTTTGAGGGGTATAAATACCCCAAGCCTTCTTCAAGTGAGGGTTGCTGTTTCTAGTGAATTTGCTGAGGTCCCAAGCCATTTCTAACTAGCTCTAAGCCTTAGTGGCTCTCTCCAACCATCTCTTTGTGAGATTTGTGGATTCAAGCCATCATCTTTGTGTTGGGTTGAGGAAGTGAGCTTAAGAGTGACTTTGTGAGCTAACAAGAGCAGTTTCCATAGCTTGAGCACTTTGGTTTCGCGTCTACAACCTTTGAAGCATTTGTTACTCTTGGAGGTTTGCCTCCTAGACGGCTAGGTTCTGCCGGCTAGCTCCCAAGGTTGTGGTGAGCAGCGGGAAGTTTGTGAGGGCTGCGATCTTGCCTCTTCATGGAAAAGATCACCTTAGTGGAAAGGAGGAAAGTGGTTGAAAGAGACCCGGCTTGTTGTGGGAATTGTCCCTTACAAGCTCCTCAACGGAGACGTAGCCATTCCTCAGTGGGTGGTGAACTTCGGGAAACAAATCCTTGCTTCTTCGTGTGGTTCGACTCTCTAAGTTGTTCATTCTAGCATATTACATTTGCTTCCGCTTCGATCTACTTGGGTGTGTTACTTGTGTGTGCAGGGCTCCTTACTCTGCTTGTGATCATCTACAAAGGCCACACCCTGAGTTTGGTTCGTGCTAGAAGCCTAGAGGTGCTTGAAGTTATTTTTGCAGATTCTCTGTGCTACACCGGTCTGACCGGTGTCACCTGTGAAGTCCAGTGCCTGACCGGTCTGACCGGTCACCACCACCGGTCTGACCGGTGGAGCACTGTCAGCTCAAGTGTTTGGGGAGAAAGAGTTTAAATTGGTCATCTCGCCTATTCAACCCCCCCTCCTCTAGGCGACATCAAGGTCCTTTCATGACCAGACCGCGAGCCCACAGACCTGACAGATGGGAACTCACGCTACGTCGCCTACCTCGACTCGCTTCCCTTCCACGAGGGAACACCTCTAGCTCTCCAACAGAGGAGCATACTCCAACCGAGGTGGTGAGTACCGACTCCAGCCTCGGTACCCCTGATCGCCAAGTCTTCATGGCTACTGGCGAGACGCCAGGACCTTCAGGTACCCGGCCCGATCACTACTTCAAAGACATATCCGCAGACGAGCTGTCTGCAAATGCACCCGCTGATGAAACCAACGACGACAAGAACGCCTGACGCGAGCACAACAGGAAGCGCAACGAACGACGCAGACACCTTCGAGAATCCCTCCCTGTACGGAATTTCGCAGAGGCACTCGATCAAGTCGCCAACCGGGTGCACACCACCCCCGAACAGTGCCTCATGTCTATCTTTATGATAGCACATCAGGCTCAGGGGATACGTGCGGGAGAAGTCATCGCCAAGCTCGCGGAAGACGCCTACTTCATGAGAGTTGACAACAGAGTCACTCAAGCACCTCCCCCCAGAACTCGCGAACACGAGAACCATGAAGCCACAAGTCGCAATCCAGTGGGTAATGGACACAACCGTACTCGAGGAGAGCTCCCCCAGAACCCCAACCGTACCAGGGCATCAGCTGGAGGACCTTCTCAGGGTGGTAACAGTACTGGCGGCGCCGGTGATAGTCGCGGCGCTGCCGGTCATGGTGATGCTGGTGGAGGAGGCAGCGGCGGTGGGAGCTCCTCACATGGGGCTGGAAGAAGAGCCGGTGGCGGAGGCGATCGCGGAGGCCGAGGCCATGCAGACAGCCACGTCACCGGCGCCTCACGCAGTGGCTACGATGCCCGCCACAGAATTCAAGAAATGCGGCGCAACAAGTCCTCCACGGTAGGCGACAACGACGGCTTCCCCGCCTTCTCCTTTCGACTTCGCAATCTACTCCTCCTAGAGAAATTCAAACCCCTGGGGATCACCGAGTACGACGCGAAGCAAGACCCAGTCCAATGGCTCAGATGCCACGCTCTCTCCATCGAAAACGCTGGTGGCAACAATGACACCAAGTGCCTCTACTTTCCCTTCTGCCTGGACCAAGCACCACTCACATGGCTCGAGTCGCTCGACAAGTGCTCGATCGACAAGTGGGACCAGCTAAAGGATCAGTTCACCAGCAACTTCGTGGGTGCCATAGGACGCTCAGGTACTCGCATGGACCTGGCAATGGTGAAACAGGAACAGGGCGAGACGCTACGCAAGTACATGTGGCGCTTTTTCGATAAGCACGCCACTGTTGTCGATGTCACCGACAAGGAGGTCATCGACCTTTTCCAAGACGGTCTCTACCACCGTCGCACCTTTGAAACTTCGGTCGTCGCCGCCCGAGTTCTATAACCAAGCTCAAGGACATGATCACTTCATGGGCCGATGAAGAAGACAAGGCTAACGCCAAGTACGACGCCATCCGCGGCAAGAGCAAACAAAGCCCGGGCGGAACCAACAACAACAACAACAGGGATCAAGGGGGTCGCAACAACAACAACTACTCAGGTCCTAACCGCAAGCGCAAGCCACACAACACAGTCGCGGCCATCCAGTGCCCTGCAAAAGACAACTCGAAGAAGACCTCTAGCGGCTTCAAAGACTTGCTAAAAGAGAAGTGTCTGTGGCATCTAGAGGGCAACCACACCACTGAGCAGTGCTATCAACTCCGGTGAGCACTCGAGGATACCCCAGACCCACGGCCTCCTCACGACAAGAAGGGCAAGAAAAAAGGCGACGAGGACAACGACGACTTCCAAGAACCCGACAAGATGGTGAATGTCCTCTTCAGCGGACTACCCACCAAGCGGTCTTAGAAGGCCATCAGACGGGAAGTCTTGAACATTGAACCAGCGGTCCCGACCCCTCTCAGGTGGTCGGAGGTACCCATCACCTTCTCCCGCGCGGATCAATGGACAAGCTTCTCCGAACCAGGGCATTTTCCACTTGTCCTGAAACCAGTAGTCGCGGGCTCCAAACTCAACAAGGTACTCATCGACGGTGGGAGCGGGCTCAACGTCCTTTTCACCAAGACCTTGAAGAAGATGAAGCTCGACATCACTCACATGCTCACCAAGAGCACATCGCCTTTATACGGCATCGTCCCAGGGAACGCGACAATTCCACTGGCTTCAGCGGTCCTGCTAGTTACCTTCGGGGAAACTAGGGAGAACTACCGCACCGAGTACATCAAGTTCGAGGTTGCGGACTTCGAGACTTCCTACCATGCCATCCTCGGCAGACTAGCTATCGCCAAGTTCATGGTGGTACCCCACTACACGTACTTGGTACTCAAAATGCCAGGTCCTACCGGTGTACTCTCGCTGCAAGGGGACTTGAAGATATCCTTCGACTGCGACACAGAGGCTGTGGAACTGGCAGCTACAAATCAAGTACCCAATGCAATGATGGAGATCTATGCTGCATCTAAGAAGCTTGCCCCAACCGAACTCGAGATCCCAGAGAAGTCGGACACAATCAACAAGCCTTAACTCTCTGAGGAAGTGCAAGTCAAGGAGATCGACCTTGGGACAGGTGACAACAGCAAGACCACCATGATCGGGGCGGGCCTCGACCCGAAATAGGAAGAGCGCTTGTCAGCTTCCTCCGGGCTAACAGAGACATCTTCGCTTAGAAACCAGCGGACATGCCAGAGGTGCCCAGGAATCTGATCAAGCATTCACTCAACGTCGATCCTAAAGCTACCCCCAAGCGACAACATCTTCGCCATTTTGCCGACGACCGACAGGACGCCATCAAGAAGGAACTCGCCAAACTACTCGTGGCCGGCTTCATCAGAGAAGTCTTCCATCCTAAGTGGCTCACCAATCCCGTCCTTGTCCGCAAGAAGAACACAAACGAGTGGATGATGTGCGTCGACTACACCGACCTCAACAAGCACTGCCCCAAGGACCCCTTCGGGTTGTCGCGGATTGATCAAGTCATCGACTCCACGGCGGGCTGCGACCTGCTCTGCTTCCTCGACTGCTACTCCAGGTACCACCATATTGCTATCAAGGAAGAAGACCAGGAGAAGACCATGTTCATCACCCCGTTGGCGCCTACTGCTACACGACCATGTCGTTCGGGTTGAAGAACGTTGGCGCTACGTACCAACAAGCTATCCAGGCATGTTTCAAGAGACAGCTCAACAAGAATGTCGAAGCCTATGTGGATGACATGGTCGTCAAGACCCGAAACTCTGACACGCTCATCGTCGATCTTGAAGAGACTTTCGCATCCCTACAGGAGTACCACTAGAAGCTCAACCCGAACAAGTGCGTCTTCGGCGTACCTTCGGAACAACTACTCGGCTTCATCATCAGCCATCACGGCATCGAAACCAACCCCGAGAAGATCTCCGCCATTACCAAGATGAAAGCTCCCAGCTGCATCAAAGACGTGCAGAAGCTTACCGGGTGCATGGCAGCCCTGAACAGATTCATCTCGAAGCTTGGAGAATGGGGACTATCCTTCTTCAAACTACTCAAGCACCAAGAGAAGTTCGTGTGGACCCCAAAGGCAGATCAAGCTCTGGCTCAGCTCAAGGACTTCCTGACAAAACCACCAGTCCTCACGGCTCCTCGCAAAAAGGAGCAGCTACTACTCTACCTCGTTGTGACTACTCACGTGGTCAGTACTGCCATCGTCGTCGAGCGGCAGGAAGACAGCCACGCCTACCCAGTCCAGCGACCAGTCTACTTCGTTAGTGAGGTCCTGTCGGAATCCAAGGCACGATACCAGCCAGTGCAGAAGCTACTATATGCAGTGCTCATCACCTCGCGGAAGCTACGACACTACTTCCAGCAGTACTCGATCACCGTCGTCATCGACTACCCTCTCGGCGACATCTTACAGAACCAAGATGCTACTGGAAGAATCTCCAAATGGGCTGTCGAACTCGGGGCCCTCACCATTGACTTCAAGCCACGAACAACCATCAAGTCGCAAGCACTAGTCGACTTCATGGCGGAGTGGCGGGAAAATCAGCTACCAACTCCAACCGAACGACCAGAGCATTGGGTGATGTACTTCGACGGCTTACTCAAGCTCGAGGGCGCGGGTGCAGGGGTGCTCTTGATCTCTCCAACGGATGAACAACCCAAAGTACGTCCTGCAGATCTTCTGGAAGGCCTCAAACAACGAAGACGAGTACGAAGCTCTACTACATGGGCTCCGCCTCGCAGTATCCTTGGGCATCAAACGACTACTAGTCTACGGCGACTCCGCAGTGGTCATCAACCAAGTCAACAAGTCTTGGGATCGCAACAAGGAGAACATGGACGCCTACTGCCTAGAAGTCCGCAAGCTTGAGAACAAGTTCTATGGTCTCGAGTTCCATCACATCATCCGCGACAATAATGTTGCAGCGGACGTCCTGTCAAAGCTTGGTTCTACTCGCGCACAAGTACCAGCAGGAGTCTTCGTCCATGAGCTTCACGCGCCATCCATCCCGGAGTTGTCGCCCACGACCACTGACCCAGCGCCTCCTCCAGCTGGTCAGGAGGTCATGATGATAGACGTGGACTGGCGACAACCCTTCATCGACTACATCCGTGAGCAGAAAGTTCCCACTGACAAGAACTTGGCCGAGCAAATCATCCGCCGGGCCAAGTCCTACGTACTAGTCGGAGATAAGCTCTACAGGAGGAGCGCCACTTATGGAGTACTCATGAAGGGCGTTCCCCGAGAAGAAGGCAAGGACATCTTGGAGGAGATCCACAAAGGTGTCTGCAGCAACCACGCGTCTTCTCGTACGCTGGTCAGCAAGGCTTTCCGACGAGCTTTCTACTGGCCCACAGCCTTGGGAGATGCTGAGGAACTCGTCAGAAGGTGCCAAGGGTGCCAATACTTCGCCAAGCAACAGCACATCCCGACCTACAAGCTAGTCACTATACCACCAACTTGGCCTTTCGCCTGTTGGGGGCTCGACATGATTGGGCCTCTACCGACTGCGCCAGGAGGATTCAACAGAGTCTTGGTGGCTATCGACAAGTTCACCAAGTGGATCAAAGTCAAAATGGTCACTTGCCCAAAGGCCGATAGGGTACTTGACTTCTTGGATGAACTCGTGCACCGCTACGGACTACCCCACTGCATCATCATAGACTTGGGTTCCAACATCAACAACCACCAGTTCTGGGAATACTGCAAGAACAGCGGGATCGACGTCCGATATGTCTAAGTCGCCCATCCACGGGCCAACGGACAAGTCAAGCGCGCCAATGGGATGGTACTCGACGCTGTCAAGGAACGGCTACATGACGCTGCTAACACAAAAGGGGTCAAGTGGATCAAGGAACTACCCAATGCACTCTGGGGGCTTCGTACTCAGCCTACCAAGCCAACAGGGCAATCACCTTACTTCCTGGTCTACGGCTCCGAGGCTATTCTACCTGCCGACGTCATGTGGGAGTCGTCGGCAGTAGAGCAGTACGACGAAGGCATCTCAAAAGACAGCAGACAAGTTGATATCAACGGGCTCGAAGAAGCTCGCTGCATCGCTCTCGTCCAGTCAGCAAGGTACCTTGAGGGTATCCGACGCTATCACGATGGCAACGTCAAGGAACGCTCCTTCAACGTTGGTGATCTAGTCCTTCGGCGCATCCAGAACACGGAATGACTACACAAGCTCAACTCGCCATGGGAGGGTCCCTTCTCGATTGCAAAGGTGACCGGACCAGGCTCGTACCGCTTCCAAACACTTGAAGGCGACAACGTCAGCAACTCGTGGAACATCGACCAGCTCTGTCGATTCTAGCGTAGTCTCTCGACTACCCTCCGGGAGTCCAAGTCTATAGGACTACTACTAGGCCCTTCGCTGTAAGCGGCCTCCGGGTCCAAGCACTAGTCTCCGGACAACTCTACTCCAAGATCCAGCGTCAACGGCTACTAACGGATCTCGGGCTGTTCAAAGCATCATGGACTCTAGCAGCGGTCTACACAGAGACCATGTACTCTTAGATCCAGCCTATATGGCTATTAACGGATCTACAGCTGTAAGCGGCCACGCGTCCTAGCACTACTTCAGCCATAGGCGGCCTCTGGGTCCAGGCGACTACACTTGTAAACGGCCCTGGCCATCCAGGTGTACTCTTTCTTCAGTAATAAAGTTTGATTTTCAGTCAACTCATTTACTGTGTTTTCCTGCAATGGATCTTCTATCGAGCACTACTACTCGCAACACCCCCATGTTGAGCACTCCGCACATACAAACAGTGACAACGAGTACTCATTTCAGCAATATATCATGGAGATTTTCATTCAAACTTAAACAAGTCCATCATGACTTTGTTTATATTACATCTGCTACTGAAAGCTAACCCTACAGCACAACTACTGGAGGTTCAGCTTCTCCGCGACTTGTTCCACGATTGGCGCCATCTGCTCTAGCAGCTCCTTGTACTGATCGTCCGTACAATTTGCGGCTAATCCACCCGTGACTACATCTACCGGGGCCTTGGGGAAGTACGACTTCATGTACGCCAAGACCTGGTTCGGGATGGACTTCGCCAGATGCTTCACATATGTAGCCAGACGACCGGGGGCTTCCTTCAACCGATCCACCAATGGAGCTATCTTGGGCCCGCCCGGGTAAGGCACCAGCAATCTCGCAATCGGAAGTGCGGCTTCTTCAAGCTCCTTGAGTTGGCCGCGCAGCCTCTCGCAGTCTTCATTAAGCTTCTGCAGAGATATATAGCAATTGACAAGATCACGGTCCGAGGCTTCACGAAGCTTCATGTGCATGACGCATTCATGAGACAGCTGCTTATATTCGTACTCAAGTACCTCGCGGGCATCCTTCTCTCGGTAGACGATGTTCTTCCAATCAGTCTCTGATGCCTTCAGCTGATCTACACGGGCCTCAAGATCTGCAATAGCTCAAACAAGACGTGTCAGATTACTACAAGGTACCTGCAATAAGTACTCAACAGGCTTACGGCGGCATACCTTTATTCTTCTGGCGCAATGACTTGTTCTTGCGAATCAAGTCATCGCTCTTTGCCTGCATCTCCTGTACTTCATTGTGGTACTGGGCAAAGGCTCCATCAATTTTGGACTGCATCATGGCGACGTGCTTCCTGGCCTTATTGAGTTCTTTCTCTAGTGCTTCTGCCCGAAGCACTGTATCGCCATATCCCTAGAGCATATCAGATTTCTATCGGGATCTCTCCACGACATCCTGCACAAGGCATCAACCATTACTTGGGTACTCGGTTCTTGCGGAATTCGACTACTCAAGGGTATCGTCACATACCTTCATCCATTGCTCGGTCCGGCGCATCGTCTCCAAGTTCCGAGCTACCATCGCCAGGTCGATGAGGTCATCTGACAGAAGTTCCAGCCCGCCATGACTGGTTGGCGCAGCCTCTGACATCGGCGCCGAACGTATCGGCTTCACGTCTTGGATCTCTGGCGACCTCATGACAACGTCCATGCTCGACTCCGGGAGCAGGTCATCGTGAACCTCTTCCGTGGGCTCGGGGGCTACTGATACTTCTGGTCCGGTAGTCGCTCCCTCCAGCACAACAGCTTCCGACGTGGTGCTCTCGACTAGCACGGCTTCAGGGATCGTGGTCCCCTCAACTCTTGTTTCTGTTATCACAAGACATGTGATGTTAGTACCCGGGGGCTATGACTACTAATTGAGGCAAGCGACATCGTCCAAGTCTACGTACCTTCCACTACGGTGACCTCTGGTGGCGTAGCCTTTGCGCCTGGCTCCACGGTCTCAGCCTGGGGAAGGGGAGTGGACTCCTGCACAGCTGGCGATGGGTCCTCCTCAACAGCTGCTGTATTGGGTTCTTCTCCTTCCCAGGACAAATCGGTGGATTTCCTGCAAAGTACAAATTTGGTTGTCAGCCAAGCAAGACTATCAAACTACATGTACTACTCAGGGATGGACTTCACTTACAAGCTAAACCAGACTACAGTCACGGTCGGAGCGCCAAGTATACTGGCAATATCAACAAGCCCAGCTTCCGCGGGCGCCTCTTCTTCAGCCTCGGCTGCTACTGGTCCTCCAGGTCCAGTAGTCGTGGAGGGTTCTGGCCTCCCTTCTTCGGTCGACGCAGGCGGCTCGCCGGCGCCAGTTGCTTGTTGTGCCGACTCCGGCACGATTTCTTCGACAGTGGGGGCTGGGCTGCGGCTTCTCTCAGTCGCTCCGCCCACTGTGTCCCAATTGTCTTCTGCCCCCTGATCCACGGGGTCAGACGATGGAATCTCCTGCGACAACTCCAGATTTAACTATCAGCATGCAATGCTTCAAGACAAGTGCTCGACTACTCTACTCGAGGAACATACCTTGGGGGATGTGGTCTCTGTCACCTTCAGCTTCTTGGCGACGCGCTTCCGTGCCACATTGCGCGGCCTCCTCGGTGCAGGAAGACTAGCCTCCAAGCTGGTCGGTGGATCGTCAACAAGGGGTACATAGGGTAGTCCAGGATGGTTGAACCTAGACCGAAGCTGAAATCGCTCCTGGAGCGTTTCCCCATCCTCCTCGTCGGACGTGTCTTCAATAGTGACAGTGTCGTCACCCTCGCCGACTTCGTGGCATTCCTGCACCTTGCTCTGACCCTCCTCTGGAACATCTACAAGTCGAGGAGGGGGAGTCGGGTCGGAGACAAATTTCGCGATGTCAACCTGCAGCAATCAATTTGGGTGAGCGTGACTTTTTCAGGTCAATCAGTACTTGGAGATTGAGGCCACAGTTACTAACCTTGTTCGGCGGACGAGCTGCAGAGTACACGGGGACTGGGCAAGGAGTGTACGGTGGCATATCCTTGAATATCCTACCCAGCCTCTCGACAATGTCCTCATCGTCGATTTCATTGCCGGGCATCTTCGACGTGTCTTCGTCGCCCGTGTACTGGTACCCGAGAGTGTCTCGAGCCATCAGCGGCTGTACTCTCCTCTTCATGAAGCTGAAGGCCACATGCTCGTCCCTCAGTCCGGCCTCTCTCAAGGCCTTGATCTTCTGCAACAACTCGGGTAGTTGAATACCCTCTTGCATCGTCGGCTCTGTGTTCCACCATGCCCGATGCTTCGGCTGCTTCCCGCTTGGCTTCAGCAGCTCTGGGTGGTGGTTTGTGATATAGAACCACTTGGCTTTCCAATCTTAGTTTGAATCAATGAGCTTGTATGCCAAGTACTGGTCGGGCGCATCTTCTCGCATCTGGATGCCCGCTCCTCCGACTACTCGCGGGTCGTTGGCCCTGGGCTGCGGCTTCACACGGAAGAATTTTCAGAACAAGATCCAGTGGGGCTTGATCCCCGTGAATGCCTTGCAGAAATGTACAAAGATGGAGACGTGAAAAACACCATTGGAGTTCAAGTTTAGATACTCGATATCGTAGTACTGAAGCAGCCCCTTGAAGAAATCGCTGGCCGGAAGTGCTAGTCCGCGCTCCACGAACCTGGAGAACATGGGAACATCGTCGGGGTTCTTCTCCATGGGGTACGGGTCGCCCGCGGCGGCGCACCACATATCCATCTCCTTCTCCCGTAGGAACCCGCTGTTCACCAGGGCTAGTAGATCTTCGGTCTTCATCTTGGACTTTTTCCACTCCTTGGTTGGATTGGGGCGCAGGGGAGATGTTGGCGGCGACGACACTTGGGCAGATCCCTCTGCCTCGCTGCGGGATCTTTTCTTCCCGGCTCGAGCTTTTGAGCCCTTGGACGGAGATGGCTTCATCCTCCAAGTGCACGGGGTCTTCACTCGCATCCGCTCGGGGGCTACGCTGGTAACGAGCAGCGGCAGCACGTGTTGACTCGAAATCTACGGCGCGGGATCAGGAGCAACAGTGGATGGACACTCGGATGGATCTAATCCAACAACTGCTACTCAGGGGAATGAAAAATCCTAAGGGTTTTAGCATCTATTTATAACCTAGCGAGCGGCACCGCAACGGCCGGATGGATAAGTATCGGCGGTTGACTCAGCAGCGGCTGCCTGACTCTTCGGCTTCCGGTACTCAACACAGCCCATTTTGGGGGCTCAGCTGCATCCGCCCGGTTTAGTGGGTGACGACGAGACTCAAGATCCACTCAGGACACATTCTACAACCAAGATGACCCTTCAATTTGAGAGGAAGTACTCGACTCAAGGCTCAGGGGCTCCGTGCCACGTGTCCTTCGGTTTTTTCTCCGGATTTTACAGGATAATCTTGGTAGAACATTTCAGATTGACCCTCAGCTTGAATCTACGATTCGACCTAAGGCTCAGGGGCTACATTCAATATAGAATGCGATTCTTCGAATCGCGTTTTCCATATGGTTTCTACTTCAAGACAGTGCGAGTACTATTGAAGACCTTCAAGAGAAGAACTCAGGGAGGCTTGGGAACTACTCGGGAAGACTTCAAGACTACTCACGGATCAGCTGGAGTACCTTCCAGCCTCGGGATGCTTCGAATATTCTTGAGGACTTTCGGCTTGTGGTACTCGAGGATGCTTGAGGACTACTCATCAAGGCTGTCAAGACTACTCGAAACTATCCTGCTCGACTACAAAGTACTCGGGGGCTTGTCGTATGGACCTCCCTGGGCCCACTACCTTGGTGGGTACCAGGACCGACTACTCGGTGGGCCCCTGGGACTACTCAGCTTGGGCTGCACAACACCTGTTGACGTGAAGCACAAGGAACTCGGTGGAGAAGGCGAGGCAGGGACCTTTACCTCTCGGATACGCATCATCTTGTAAACACATCCAATCAATCCAGAGCTACGCAGCATACAGGACGTAGGGTATTACGCACCTCGCGGCCCGAACCTGTCTAAATTGTGTGCCACGTGTCTCTTCCTTCGAGTTACCGATCTCAGCGAGGCCACATTCATCTACCTCGGGTACTCCCCTTGGTAGGTTGCCGGTCTAAAACACCGACAGTTCCTCCATTATAACACAACGAATCATATCTTTTTCTAACTCCTAGTAATAGTCCTCACATCTGAGAACCTTGCTGGAAATGTTATATTTTGTTAAGAAAATCACGAGCATAATACGAGGGCACAAATTTATGTTGCATAGCAGTTTTTAATTGCTCCCAAGTGGTAGAAACAGCAGTAGGGTGTTCATTTTTATACTCACGCCACCAAATTAAAAATATCAGTAAACTCACTAATGGCAGCCTTAACTTGAGAACTAGCAGCAATATCATGACATGGAAATTTTTGTTCAACTTCTAACTCCCAATCAAGATATGCAGTAGGATCTTATTTGCCATTAAAAGGCGGGATTTTAAATTTAATTTTAGAGAATGAGTCATTACTAGGGCAGTGTGGTACACGGCGGGCACGACCGTGGCTGTCTCCGGCGTCCTACTCTGAGTCAACACCATAATCTTTTTGTAACCCCGTGATCGTAGTGTGCAATGCATCGAGTCGTGCCATAACGGCGTCGAGTGTGGTCTTAGCAGCCGTCTGTGTGAGGTAGATCTGATCAAACCGCTCATTCGACGAAGTAACCGTCGAAACCAGCCGTTCTTGTAGTGACTTCATGTCTGTGGTAAGTCCCTCAATCTACGTCTGCATCTCCTGCAGCTGGTCATCCTTCTTGTCGTCGTCTGCCATAGTTAGCGCATACACAAAAACAAAATCGATGACAACAATAGGGTGTAAAGCTCACAAAGGCGCTCAAACTAGTGTTGTTATCAAATTCTTTTTTTAACTTGCCAACCAACAGGAGAGCCGATCAGGTAGTAGGGGCGCAGCGTATCGAGAGATCGAGGCGCGAAGGGGAAATGACTCCCATGGCCCTACGATGCGCGAGATCAGGTGCGAGAGGGGAGGTGTGACAACCCACTTAGGAAAATATCGTACTATCACCTAAAACCAATCCACTTTGGTCATTAAGCAATAGTAAAGTATCATCCTATCATTAGTTGTCGGGTTAATGCCCGGTAAATCACTTGCAATTCATATAGAGGATCGACATATGCATTAAAACTCACACGAAGGCGAGTCCAGAGTACAACACAGATTAAATCCAATTTATTACAAACCATTGTTGATGACAGGAGGTAAAGGTTCAGAGTTCGAAAATAGAGGAAATAAATAAACTAGCGCGACGATACACATCACAGGAGGCCAACTGTGATGCCATCACTCGTCCTCTTCCACCCATTCCAGCTCCCAGCCGGGTGGAATCTCACCAGGCCAAACAACACCTGCAACAACATTTTAAAGCAAGGTTGAGTATACTAATACTCAGCAAGACTTAACTGTCGAGTGATAACTACATCACCAAACTCTAGACATGAGAGGCTTTTTGGCCGGTGGAGTTCTTTTGCTGAAAAGCAACAAAGAGTATGTACTTACTTTCATTGTTTTAGCACAAGTTCTAGTTAATTACCATATCTAAGTGTGCCAACTAACTCAATCAAGGATTGTACAATACAATTATTTAATTCACGCAGAAGTATTCACCAAGTTCCATCATTAAGGGATATCATGGCCAGTTGATTAAGCAGTCTCAGATAATGGTGAGAGGCCGACAATCGATTGGTTTATAACCTTGCAAGGTAGACCTGAACATACGGAGTGGTGCCCCGATAGAGCTGACACCGACCAGGCGGTTCCCAGAAATACTTGGCTTGGGATCAAAGCTTACAGTCCCAGGTACAAGGCTATCTGGCATGCCCCACACAGTACACCCAGCCTCACACATGTACCCACCTCCCGGTTGCAAAGCGACAGGTGATTACTCAAGAGTAGTAAGGAGGAGTTCCTGCACCGTGTCTTTAAGGTACTAGGTACCGGTCCCATTCCCGACAAGTGCTTAGTACATTCAAAAGCTTAGCCCACGAAAGCCACTGGACTGGAGCCCAAATCCCATGCTCTTACAACATGAGCAATCCATTTATAAATAGGGTGATTCCAAAAAGGAGATCCTATTCTCGCGAGTGACGAACATCACTCGACTTGTACCGGTCCTATAGCATAGCAGCTATCGACCTACCATACTAGTGATAGAGCATAGGTACCTAGGGATCATGCAACTAGGGTTTCAATTCAACTCCTGAAACGTAAATGCACAATCACTGCAAAAGATAATTGAATAATTTTAAAAGATGGGGTTAATGATCCGGGGCTTGCCTTCGCTGGCAAGGTTGGCCTTGGGCCCTTCTGGGCTTTGGTCCAGGCCTTGAGCTACGAACACGTGCTGCAGCTCTTCGCTAGCACCTTCATCTCCTCCTTCCGGCGAGCGTATATCTACCGTCGGGAAGATCTACACGAGGATGCAAATGAAAGATTTATTTGACGATTTTTAATTTAATTAATTACAATGAACAAATGACAACCATGGGTGCATTGTTGACCACATTCACCTAGATAAGAAATGCATTCAGCATACTCTTCCAAAAAGGACCAATATGCAGCTCTTTATTAGTTATTCTTTTGATAGTGACTGTGTACATATATATGGAAATAAATTAATTTAACTTCACAAACAGCAATGGGTTGGTATTTATCTTTTTAAGATGATTTTCATCACACACAAGGTCATCAAAGGTGGGTTGGCGATTTTTCCCATTTAATTGACTATTAAGCCTTAAATTGCTTCCATTGCTTTTATTCATAAAATTAATTAATAAAATTCAGTGGAAGAGTTTATTAAGCACTAATCACCTATAACAAGCCACTGAACACACATGCATGCTTAGGATAGCTATGAAATTAATTATTTTGAAAATAACAAAAACTAGCTAGTAAAGCAAGGTAAATGCACACAAAAATAAATACTCAACAAATTGATCCTAACTTTCTGACACAGGACCTATGGTCCAAAACTAGACTAGGGATGCAACATATAAACCTAGAACTATTATGGATCTTGAGTTATGCATTTACAAATAAATTCAAGCATATTTCAAGAATAAATATTTCTGACAATTATAAAATTGTGATTAATTCACCAGAGGTGAATTTTGGCATAAAAAGACAACATGCAGAAGTTGGTCACAAAAAGCTAATTATTTTTAGCTACAAAATTAATCTAGGCAGATTCTGCATATGTATAAAACAATTTATATAAAAAGATTTAGAACCTAACATTGTTCAATTTTTGGCACAAGATCTAATCATAACATAGCACACAACATATCCAAAAATTGGCTACAGGGGACTTATATATTTTGAGATATCACAGATGGTTTTTCACATTTCTATTTTTCATGCAAAAACTATCAGGAAACAACCTAGAAAAATTTAACAAAAGTTGTAGAACTTTTCACCAGGAGTCCAACAAAATTGGGTTTGCAGTTTTTAGATTTTTTTGTGATTTTCTACGCAATTGACAAAATTCAGCCAAACACATATACTATTTGAGATGAGGTTTTGCATCAGGGTCCCTAGAAACTTTTGATTCCTTATAGATATGCCCCTACTTCCCACAAAGGACCCTGGAAACTCTCCCAGGCTTGCATGGGGTCCTCGGGCATGGCCACCGGCGGCTCCGGTGGCGGGGTCGGCCGGGGAAGGTGGGGAGGAGGACTAGGGGCTCACCACGCGTCGGTTTGAGGTCGGAGACGGGGTGGGGATGGCGTCGGCGAGCAGTCTCGGCGGCGTCGGGCGGCGCCCCGGCCGGAGCGTCCGCTCCGGCGAGACTGCGGCCCGGCTACGACCACACGTGGCGCGGGAGGCTCGAGTGGTGTAGGAGGAAGGTCCTGAGGGTGTTGGCCGGTGACGGAATTGAGTGGAGGGCAGGAGCTCACCGAGCGGCGACCATGGTGGCTGGCGGCGGAGCAAGGCGGAGTGGCCGGGGCTCGCACGCGCAAGGGCGAGGCGGCCCGGCCTTTTTATAGGCGGCGGCCGTGGCGTGGGGAGGGGCCTCGCCGCGGTGCGGCGACGGCCTAGGTAGGCGCACGCGCACGGGCGGGGGCGGAGGACGGGCCGACGGTTAAAGGCGCGGCTCGCGACCGGTCGGTACGGCGCACGGCGCGGGGGGGAGGGTCTCGAGGCGGCTCGAGGCGCGTGCGGCTGGGAAAGGCGCGTGGGTGCCTCGGGAAGGCGCGCCGGCGGGGCCGGACGCCGACGCGGCGGGCGCGGCGTTGGCGCGCGGGCGCGCTCCAGCTCTAATGTTTTAGTGTACCTCTCTTTGACCGTGTTTTTCTCAAAATTTCTCAATTAAAGTGCACTAAGTGATGAATAGCAAAGTTGTAGATCTCACTACCCTCTACAACTTTTACAAAGGCTCTATAGTGTTTTTCTCAACGGATGTTGCACAAAATGCAGCCAAACTTTGAATGCCGCCATGTCTCAATGAACAAGAATTGCTGTCGGTTGACCACGCTTTTCACCAATTTCCTCTCAAAATTTGAAATGCCATTCTACATGAAAGTTGTGTCCCTCGACAAACTGGACAACTTTCATATTGGGAGATTTTGAAGTGTTTAAGTGAATTTTGGAGAACGCGGCAAAAGTTCTAGAAGACATTCACCGACGTCAGGGTTTAAGCGGGGTTTAACCGTGTCTTTGACCCAAGTTTGACCACAAGTGGTTTTGACTTGACCAAGAGGGTCATTAGGGATTGTCGGCTCGGTTTTCGAGGTGATGGTCCAGGTTGACCTGGGTTTGACCAATGTCAGCCGGTTTGACTTGGCTGATTCGGCCATTAGCGTTAATGACGCTAATTAAAAGTCTGGGGCGTCACAGGAGGTGCTGGCCTAGTTGCAGGGCAGCGGAGGGAAAAGCGGCGGCGGCTAGGGTTAGAAGAGAAAAAATAAGAAACAAACGCTAGAACTTTTATTTGTGTGTGGTGGAGTTCTGAATCATAGAGGACAACACGTATTTGTGTGTGGTCAGGTGTAGCTAAAGCTAGATGTAAAACAAAACTCAAGTTGGAATACAAAAGGGACTCTAACTAAATAGAGGGGAGAAGGGGGCGCAACCCCTATACTCAGGGGAAAGGGGGCACGCGACACCCGCGCGAGGGGGGGCGCGGCTCCCATGTGGCTCTCACACCCAGAAGGGAGGGCCGCCCCTTCTCCTAGTGCCCAACCCTAGGGGCCCTCCTGGGTTGTCCTATTAGGTCGTCTTCTATGCATCCTAGGCCTTCGTTCTTTAGCAACACGATGAAGTTTAATTCTCTCGCACGATCCCGAATCACTGGCCCAACTGGTGGCGCCTGTCATAGTGGAACATCTGTAGGTGGCGCCTGAGCTCCTGGAGGCGCCTGAGCTGCTGCTGGTGTAGATGTACTCATGGTGTCCTCATCATGTTCAGTAGTCATTAACGTTCCCTCGTCATCGTTAGTCATTCCCGGTGGATTAGCGACCACCGCTTCACGAGCAGGAAGTACCACGGCTGCCACGCATAGTACCACGACCACCACGCGCAGGATCATCCCTTGCACGAGGAGGTCGAGATGTGCTGCGCTAGGAGGGGGGACGGCCGATGAAGCCCGTGTGACACCTCCGCACGCATTCTTGCGGTGAGGCTGGCTCGCAGACACTATCGTCCCGATGCGCCCACGGACCGAGACATCCCCAAACTGTAGGGACTGCTAGTACTCGCCGAGGTCGGGAAAGGAGCCCGCCGACAAGTTGAAGTCGCCGATGATGTAGGGATCCACTTGTGAGTTGAAGTCGACGAGGCCAGGAACCGCTACTGCCTCCGAGTTGAGGTCCAAGCCGCTGTTGCCTTCCATTCGCACCAGCCTGGGAGCCCGGAATCCCAATGCGGACGCACCCATTCGCGGTGCGACCGCGCGCAGGAGGAGGATTGTAGTCGAGCGCCAACAGAGAGTAGGTAGCCACCTGCGAGCTGTCGTGACCGAAGAAGTCCTCGTCGACAACCTGGGAGCCGTCGAATAAATCGAGCGCTCCTCGCGTTCCCGGCCATGGTGGGGAGGGGGAAGAGACGGCGCGCGGCTTCCGATGGAGCCGTGAAGGGTGTCATGCGCGGGGACCTGGAAGCATCAGCGGTGCGTGCACCGTCATGCGGGATCTGCAAGCGGAGGTGCGGGTTGCACGGCTGGGAAGGGCGCAAGGGTCCCGAGGCGCGAAGTAGATAAGGTTGCGGTGGAACTCACCAAGCTTAGAAGGAGAAAAAGATGGGAATAAATCACTTTAAGTAGGTGGATCAACTTATGAGACTTATAAGTGAGATGACTTAAAGTGCAAATAAGTTAGAGCTATTTGGTTCAGACATGTGACTTGTTTTTAGTTTTTACACTTAACCAGACATGGCCTTAGTCAACTCTCTGAAGCCGTGGTAGCATAACAACAAAATCCAACACATGGAGGACACATCATGACAGTTATTGCTTAAAAAAAATATGACAGCTCTGAACAGGCGCTATTGTTGTCATTCAATAGCGCCTTTGTTCCCTGCCCCAACCATCAGTTGTGCAACCCCACCACGAACTGCAAGACACAGCAGGACGTGATTGAAGAATCGCCACCTAAGATATCATGCTATCTGAATGGTAATCGCATAAAAGAGCAAATTCGTTTGGGAGAGATGGTAATCGCATAATCTTGTTCGTTTGGCTGGTGGCTGATGCTTGTTTATTTTGAGAGAAAAGTATTACTGGCTGATTGCTGGTGGCTGGTTTGTTCTGAGAGAAAAGCACTACTGTTTGGTGGCTGATAAGCCAAGTGAACAGGGCGAAAAATTGAACAATACTTATACACCTGAGACATCCATAAGTTACACATGATGTGACAAGTAAATTAATCACTGTTGTGTCTTGCGTCCAAGATCAAATTATCCCTGACTACCCAAGGACTCGATCAGAAGCTGGTAACCTTCAGGCACCCGGCTAGTTTTTACACATGCAGCTAGGGTAGGCACGTCCGACTTTACATCTAGGAAAGTAGCAATCTTGAGCAGCAAATGGAAGTCGGAGATCCGCCAAGCGAACAGGGCGAAAAATTGAACAATACTTATACACCTGAGACATCCATAAGTTACACATGATGTGACAAGTAAATTAATCACTGTTGTGTCTTGCGTCCAAGAGCAAATTATCCCTGACTAGCCAATGACTCGATCAGAAGCTGGTAACCTTCAGGCACCCTGCTAGTTTTTACACATGCAGCTAGGGTAGGCACGTCCGACTTTACATCTAGGAAAGTAGCAATCTTGAGCAGCAAATGGAAGTCGGAGATCCGCTTGACAAATGTCAGATGCTTTGTGCGATCCAGGTGGCTTCTCAGCGCGCTCATCCCTACAGGACTTCCACGATTCTCTATTGGAAAGCCTACTGAGAGTGGACCCTGCATACACCAAGTGAAATAAGGTTAGAATATTGAAATATGTACAGCTGATATTTGTAATCGGCTCCTCCATTTCAAATTACTTCATTTTGGCTTTTCTAGATACTTTTGCTATGCACCTAAATATATATTTATATGTCTAAATACATAACAAAAGGAATGTATCTAGAAAAGCGAAAACAACAAGTAATTTAGGACCGAGGGAGTACAACGAAAGGTACAGACGTACAGTACAGAAAAATATATCCACTGAAGCCAGATGACTTTTAATACAACTAGGGCATCATTAATCATATTATGAAAATTCTAATTACTGAACAAGAGTTTATAAAAACCATAATCAAGAATCCCTTCCAAATATAATCCTCAATCAAATCAACAGAACTCACAGGAACCACCATACATCTGTAGCACAACAGGAACAAAGACTAATTAAACTCTTCTGCTTGATTTAAAAGCTATAAGCATCCCTTGAAAAGAAAGAAGTATGCAATCTAACATGATTTGAACATATAAATATATATGTGATTAACCTAACATTTGTGTAGCTTACCAAGCCATACATGTGAGAACTGATATGTTCAATAACTGATTATGAGTCGATAGGAGAATACAGCAATCAGGAAACCATGTTATCAAGTATAATCATACAAGGATTTAGGTTTGTTATCAAGTAACAAGAGAAAATCATACCAATTATCCACAGTTAATGGTAGTTACCAGGTTTAATATGATCTTTTTTGACCGAAAGTTTAATATGATCTTCCTAACCCAAAGTTCAATATAGTCATGTTAGGCTATTCCAAGTAGGAAAAAAGCATATACTCTGAGATTGTATTCTAGAAACTAGAAAGAATCTGTGAAAATGAAATATACAAGTGAGCAGGTGAAGATCGCATCTAAGTCATAATTGCAACTTATGGCTGACCTGTTCCATTTCTATGCACCGAAAGAGGAGAATCATGCATTGGATAAAAAGTTGGAATTTCAAAGCCATAGACCCCTTACGATGAAGATTCTGATAATTCTTTTAATGGTAAATATACAGAAAATTTGTAGGAAGCAATTCTAGTGCCCTAGATGTGAAATACCATAAGATAAAGATTCCAATAATTCTCATAAAGGTAGATCCATAGAATATTTGGTGAAAAGCAAAGAAGATTCTAATAATTCTTATAAAGGTCCATAGAATATTTGGGGGAAAAGCAAAGGTACAGTCATAATCTTCAGGCAAATCCATTTCAAATATTCAGGCAAAGCCACTAATCTTAACAACATACTGAAGAAGTACATGCCGAAAACAATTATCTCATGAGTCATGACATTTGACAGATACTGCAAATCCATTTCAAATATTCAGGCAAAGCCACTAATCTTAACAACGTACTGAAGAAGTACATGCCGAAAACAATTATCTCATGAGTCATGACATTTAACAGATACATTCACGGACCTTCCACCCAACACACAGCCAATATTTTTTAAATAAAGTACGCAACATTCAAGTAAATCACATATTCTTATGATTCTATTAGATTCCAAAATTGTGTCCCATATAACACTTTTATGCAATATAGCAGACCACTCTCCATAAAGTGAATGTTTCTTACAGGGCAAAGGGTATTTACGTTGCTGGGGCAAGCATAAGTTCACATCTTATTAAGAAAAATGCCAGAGCTCTTTTTGTTTAAAAAGAACAATATGGCATACTTAAACTATAAATCTCCGTAACCTAACCAACCCCAATTTGTGGATCATACCCACTTCAAGCACATCTTCATGTGAATGATGCTGAAGTCCATAAATCCCTATCTAGATGTGATTCAAAGACTTACCCACAATACAATCACAACAAAGCAATGCATTTAACTACAGTGAACTGCGGAGTAGGTTGTGTCACTTCAAGTAACACCTAACATTGGGATTCTTTCTTCTAAGAATAGTGTGTGAAGTTACTAACAGGGGCAATCCTACAGTTTTAAAGTCAAATGTATAGTGTGCAAGTTACCAAAGGGGTTCTAATGGTTAAAGTCATAAATATAGTGTGTCAATTTAATAATATTTCAAGAAAGGATAATATTTGTGATACACTTGTAATTCAAAGCCCCAAATGAAGCATGGTGTTATTGATCACACATACATTTTGCACCTAAAATGTTATAATTTTCAACTTAACTGTGGTGCCTTTTACAATGCATGATGTACTCCCAATTTTAATGAAACAAAAGCTTAACTAGCCAGATGCCACTGAAGCATCAAGCCTGCCGGTCAACAAAAAGAACAAAAATATTTTGCAAAATCAACTATGCTCACTAAAAAGTAACTACATGAACAGATTTAAATTGAATGTTAACATGTGAATACTCACTTGGTTCACTTCAGAAATTCAATACTCCTATTAATTCAACAACAGTGGATAAAAATAAGCTATCCTGAAGAGATTCAATGTAGCACTACCTAATTATACTCAATATATATATATATATATATATACACATGTTAATCTACACCCAGGGTGTAGAGTAAAATTCTACACCCATCAGTAATTACTGGCCAAACTGATTAACAATTGCTGAACTAAGTCCTGAGATTACTGAACCATGCTCACCGGTCAGTAATCTCGCGATTTGGTTCAGTAATTTTTTACGCGGTTGGTCGCATCATCGTTGGGTGTAGAATAGGATTCTACACCTAGGGTGTAGATTAGCGCTACACACACACACAGATATATATATATATATATATAGTTTTGCTATAGTGCACCTGGGTGCATTCTGTATAGAGAATGCACCGACCCTTGTTGCAACTAGGTTTTGTCCAGTTGCAACTGGGGCTCATTCTGATTGCAATTTATTCACGTCGGGTTGCAATTTGTCCACGTCGGGTTGCAATTAGGAGTCTAGTTGCAATTGGTTCGTGTCCAATTGCAACAGAGTCAGATTCGTTGTAATTAGTTCCGTCAAGTTGCAATTAGTATAGTGTCACAGTTGCAATCGGTTAGTCTCTTTGTTGCAATTGGTTCGCGCCTAGTTGCAACTCGGCTGGGTTTAGTTGCAATTGGTTCGCGTTGAGTTGCAATTGGTCCGTCACGTTGCAATTGGTTCGCGTCGAGTTGCAATTGGTCTGTCAAGTTGCAATTGTTTTAGCTGCGAAGTTGCAACCGCGAGGTCCGTGCATTTGCTATACGTAATGCACCCGGGGTGCATTTTAGTATCGCCCTATATATATATATATATACACACACACATATATCCAATCATCCATTTTTATTGCCCATAAATTTCAAACCACAGAATGAATAGTAGAAGTGAGTAAAGAAGTATACCTGATGATCAGAGATCTTGACCGGGACAAGGAAGAAGTCATTGTCCACCTCCACGGTATCCTTACCACCTGCCACCACCTCCTTCCGCATCTTGGACAAGCGGGGATCGTCGGTATCCCCGACCTCAGTTTCCAGAACCCCATCCTTGAAGAGCTTGACACAAATCTCACTCATCTGGAAGGCCTCAAAGTGCACATCACCGGTACCGTCGTCCCCCACCTCCAATTTCACTATGGCAGTGATCCACTCCGGGATCACTCCCTCGGCCTGCAGCTGGGCCGCCTGCACAACCTCCCGGTTGGACACAGTGTACTCGCCAGTATCGCTGGCCTTCCTCCCCACGGCCTGCGTGAACACGAGGCCGACCCGGCGCATCCCAAGCCCTTCAGCGATGGCATCGACGCGGGCCTCCTCATCGGGGTCCCTCATGAGGTGGACAACGTCCTCGGAGCCCTGCTGCGGGGGCTCGTAGATGAAGTCGACGAAGACCTCCTTGGTCTCGGCGTCGACGCGGCCGTAGAGGAAGCCCGCCCGTTTGACGGCGAACGCAAGGGATTCAGCGACGTAGAGCTGGAAGGCGTTGGCGGCATCGCGGTCGAAAGAGGCGGCGGCGCAGAGCGCGTTCTCCTGGCGGGTCACGCGGATCTGGCGCGCGATGAGGTCGTCCATGGTCATCTTTTTGCCGAAGGAGCCGGCGGCGGAGAGCGCCTTGGGCGGCGGCGGGCGGGCGGAGCGCGCGTCAGGCGGGTAGGCGAGGTAGACGAAGGCGCCGTTGGCTAGGCGAAGCGAGGCTAGCGGGGCGGCCGGGTCAGCGAGGAGGGGGACGGCGGCGGAGGGGCTGGGGAGGAGGAGGGCGGGGTCGAGGGAGAGGCGCTGGAGCGTGACGGGCACGGTGAGGTGCGACTCGATGAGGCGCTGTAGGTCGGCGACGGTGGCGGCAGCCGGGTCCGGGACCGTGATGCGGTCCGTGCCGTCGCGGCTGCGGATGCGGAGGATCATCGCGCCTGCGGTGAATTGCTTACCTTCGGCGATGGGTTTTGCTGTGATGCGGGATGCACTGGTGTGGTTTATAGGCCGACTCCCAGGGTGGGTTGCGGGCGGAATCTGTGCGCGAGGAGGAAGCAATTTGTTTTGGGCTAAACAATCGAAAATAAGGATCACTTTTTCCTGACCATGGATTATAGATCTACTAGTGGTGAATTTTTTTCACTAAAGAAAAATGATTGATTTTTCAGTTTGTGTGAACAACAGCAGATTGAACTTTTTGGGTAGATCCGGATCCGTTTATATAACTAAGGGGCTTGTTCGCTTTCATGTGATTCAATCCGGCTGGAATAATAAATGTATGAACAAAATTATGATAGGGACTCCGATTTATTCCGGATCAAAAATTAATTTACCAATCATTATAGGTAGAACAAGAGACCGTAGAGCCGGATTGGTTCCACACCTCTTGACTAGTGGATTGATTCCGAGCCTTTTGGTGTATCTATCATGAGCAAATTAGTTTTCGACCCGGAATAAATCCGGATCACTCATAGTTAGTATCATGATTTTTTGTTGTATTTATCTATTCCGATTGGAATTGATCCCGTGGAAACGAATAAGGCCTAAAAGGAAATGGACGCAGACCGACTCCAACAAGTTGTGAAAAATTGGGAGAGGCATTCATGAGTTTGCATTGCCTAAAGTATTTACATCATCCACGCAGAAAAAACAATCTTCAACTTCGCGGATGCAAAATCCCTCCCCTATCCCTCCAACTCCCTCTCCCACGCGTCTGCCCTGCCCATGGTCTCTCCATGGCTACCGCGAGAAAGACCACCATCGTGGCGTGGAATTCGCTCCTCCCCCGTCGAGTTCCTTGGCCCACGTGTCGCGGTCGCATCTGTCGTCGTCCTGCACGTGCCTCCACGACTTCTTCTTCTTGACCGTCAGCTGGGGCACGTCGTGGAACGGACCCACCGCTCCACCACTGCTACGCTGATGCGTCCCGCGGGATTGGACAACGCGAAAGAGGAGCCGGTGCTCGAAGAGCCTGCGCCCACGCTGGCGGCGGAGGCCAAGAGGCACGGGTCCCCCCCACTCACCGGCCCCTTCTCCCGCGGCAGAGCAGGCCCACGCTGACGGCCGTGGATCGGGCTCAAGCTCCGGCGCCGGCTCTCTCGGTGGCGGCGGCGCAGCGGCCGACTTCGGGTTGACGGCGAGCGCGCGAGGCCCCCTCCTCGCTCCCTCTCGCCGCGCGCTAGATCCGGCTAGAGCTCGATTCGGGGCGCGGCCCCGCCCGAGTCCTCCGCCGGCGAGCCCCCCGCACGCCGCCCCGAGTCCTCCTCCACGCTCGCCTCCCTCCTGCGCACCGCGACGCCCTCACCCATGCACCGCCGCCCCCGCGCTCACCTCCCTCCTCCTTGCGCGCAGCTGGCACTCTCCTTCTCCCTGCGCGCAGTTGGCCCCAAGTCCACTCTGACGGCATGACTACTTGTCGGGGACAGCCCTAGGGGTCCCCTTAAACAATGGGGAAAACCTCACTTAAAACCCGCAACGAAACCAAAATACGTTAAGCCTAACCATGCAGGTGCCTAACCATGCAGACACGACCCACGGGACTCCGACGGCCCATCGAGGCGGCCCACGTAAGGATCCCCTCGAACGGCTCCGCCTCGTTCGAGGATGCGCGCTCCCTTCGGGCGGGCTTCGCCCGCTCGAGGGGCGGCACTTCCCTCGAGCGGGCTCCGCCTCGCTCGAGGGTACGCCCCGCCCTCGGCGGGGTCCGCCACGCTCAAGGGTGCCCCTCACGCGTGCGCCGGCCCTCGTACACGGGCATTTAACGCCCCGACGCCGCGGGACGGCGCCATCATGCGCCCGGGCTCGCACCCCGCGCCGCCGCACCAACTCCCCGGGGAGGAGCCCATCCCCGCCACCGTGGGAGGGGACCGTGTACCGCGCGGCCGGTGTCGTCCCGTGACACCGTGCGCACGCCCCAGTACGGCTAACGCGCCGAGCCCTCGAAAGGGGGCCGGCGCACCCTCGATTCACTTTCTTGTGACCCTACAGGGTTAGGTGGAGGCGCTAGGCCGGTGGACTGCCATCCCTGCCACTGTAACGGCGTGGTCGTCGTACCCACTGAAAGGATCGAGGCAATGTGGCCCAGAGGGGGGGGTGAATAGGCCTGCACACAGAATTTAAACTTTTTCTGCGAAAACAGTGTCAGACCTCGGAACCTCCGAGATTATTCTCGGAACCTCCGAACGAGGCAGCCTCCGAGAATAAACTCGTAACTTCCGACAACATTGTTAGAACAGAGCACAAATGACAAGAGCAAGAAGAAACTTGATGGAAACCGGATCTACTAAATTCTAAGAGGTACTTAGGACCTAGCAAGAAGATTTCTAAGCAAAGTACAAGCTAGCAAAGCACCACAAAGTAGATCGGGAGCAAACCCTAAAAGATCTAGTCAAGCACAAGCATGAACAAGTAAGTAAATGAGAACACGTATGAGACAAAGATTTATCCCGTGGTTCAGCTCGCCACAAAGGCTTGCTTACGTCCACGTTGTTGAGGAGGCCACCAAAGGCTCGGACCACAAAGGTCAACTCCTCTCTCACACCTATCACTTTGGGTAATAGGTGGAGGCTTTCCACTAGAATCACCATGGGTAATACAAACACCTTGGAGCTTCCACAAATCGGTTTGGAGAGCTTCCAAGGACCTCTATCCGTCTAGGAGCAAAGCTCCAAGAGTAATAGATCCACCAAGCTTGCTAGGGTTCTTCCAAGTGCTCAAGTTTCAAGGGAGAAGAGATTGGCTCACTAACTCACTTCAAGAATCCACTCTCAATCAATGCTAGGCAAGGATTTGGAAGAGAGTAGGTTAGGAGTGAATGCAAGGTGAGAGAAAACAAAGTGGGGAACCGCGTTCGTGCCGAGGAGGAAGAAGATAACCGTTGGGGGACCGTGGGGTATAAATACCCCCGCATCCGGAACGAAGAACGGTCATATTCCCCGAGTTCGAACCTCCGAGAAAAATCTCGGAACCTCCGACTTTTGAAAAACTCTCGCAGATCGTAGCCCGTACGGTCGGAACCTCCGAGAAAATCTTCGGAACCTCCGAACAAAGACACACGGCAGAAGCAAAATTGCAGTTACTTCCCTTGGTGTGAGGATTAGGGTTTAGGAAAGATGGATCATGAGCACTTGAAAACCACCCTAACTCACCATTAGTATCCCTCTTGATAGTACGGATTGTCCTATACTCAAATTCAAAAGATAAAATAAATAAACTCCTTCAAGTAGCATAGGCAATCTTCTTTGTAACACGTTGAGGGGTCTCCAATCAATCTTTTGCACCTGTGATAATAACTTTATGCTGCACAACAAACTCAAAGGCTCATTAGCTCTTTAATTGTGTGGTCAACATCACCAAAACCCTCATAGGGCTTGATTGCACTTACAATCTCCCCCTTTTTGGTAAATGTTGACAACCCAATTAAAGTTTACAATTTAATTTGAAAGATTGAGCTTTTGATGATTTGAGTACAAGTCTCCCCCCTCAATGTATGCATGTACCTTTTGAATAGGGAAAAATGTCTTAGCCGACAATTAAGTTGCATACATTGTGAGTAAAAGTGACAAGAAAGTTGTACTCAAGTCAACGAGGGGTGCAAAAGAAGTGTAGCAGATAATACGTGATGCATATGCCATGTGACAACACTCAGAGAGTTATCTGTTAGCAGAGTTCGGAACCTCCGAGAAAGTTTCCGGAACCTCCAGGAGTTGGAGCCTCCGGAAAATTCTCGTAACCTCCGAGGTCCGCAACGTATACTCCAACGATAACAACAATACACAGCAAAAAACAACAGATAAGACCGAAAATAGCAACCTAGATAAGGATAACAGCATTCAACACATCTAGCCCTATTACATCCATCACACAGTTTTAAAGTTTTGCAAATCCCCTACAACCATGACCAGAACCTGCTTGCCAACAGAGGCAAGCTAAATGTTTTACAGCAGTTCAACAAATTTCCACCAGGAGTTTATGAGAGAAGTTAGCACTCTCATCTCATCAAAAGAACAAAAGAATGTTTCTGAGGTTAGCAGGCCAACAAGGAGCTTCAGGTCTTCAGATGCTTCTCAATCTTCATCTCTCCCCCTTTGTCAACAGTTTAACAAAAAGGAAAGAGAAGAAGAGAGGAAGTGGGAACAGAACCTAGAGAAGTCACTCCTCATCACTGAAGTCAGAGTCCTCCTCTTCTGCTTCGGTGGACAAGGCTTGTCGGAGCCAAGGTCGAGCCGATGACGGATCTATGGGCCTTCCGACGTGCCTCCCGCCAGCCGGCCTTTCTCCCGAGTCTTGTACCGCATGAGGACCCCATTGCCTTCTTGCCCGCCAGCCTCTTTCCTCACCTGCCATTTTAGCACCAAGAGGTTCTTCATCTTCTTCATCTGCAGCAAAGTGGGCAGCAGGAGTATCCTCAGCCATGGGAGTAGCAGGCTCCTGCTCACCCTCATCCTCACTGGTAGTGTACTCTGGAAAGTCAGGGAAGAGAGGAGGGGGGTGATGCATGGCATCAAAGGACGCCCCGGTGCTTCAAGCAACTGTTCATGTCTTCCCGAGCTCAAAAAGCCGATGGGAAGTCCATCTCGCAGTACCTCCAAGTGTCCCTAACCATCCCTCTCGCCTTGTGCGGACCAACGAGGCATGGGAGCCTTGCCGGATCCTTCTTCTCCTACCGCCGGGACCGTATCCGGATGGCTTGTTGCCGGCCTTCTTAAGGATGTGCTCCTCCACAATGTGTCGCTTCTTCGATGCCGCCACCGCTTGACTTGATAGGAAGCATGCTCAACATCTTTCTTGTAGCCGACCCCCGAAACCATCTCTATCATGTACATAAGATAAGGGGCATAGGGCGAGGTTGCACTTCCCACTCTCTCGTCACTTCTACTAGGTTGTACCAAATAAATCGCTCACGAGAATGGCCTAGCTCCAGGCAGCAGCCTAGCCAACAGGTTTGGTGCAAACCTCCTAAGACTTGTTGAGTCACCGCCCCTTTGGGTAAATGGTTTCCCCGAACATATTGTTAAGCACATAGAATACCGATTTCGGAGCAAAGGTGGAGCCATCACCCGCTCCTCATACTCATAAGTCAGCAAAGAATTTTGTTGGGGTTCATGTGGGCCTCAAATGGATAATATCAAGCATCTCTCGTCCTCCTTGCTGAACCCAAACAATCTAGCAAAGGTGAGAAAATCTATTTTGTAATGCACTCCCTCTGTCATCCAGTGAATGGTTTCCTTGTTGTCTTCATGAAAGAATGTGGCATGAAACTGAGCTAAAACCTCTATGTTCCAATCATACTTGAAACTCATGATGTCCCTCATCCTATACTTGTCAACCAAATCCAGCACTTCCTCCTTGACAGGTTTCTCTGCTGCCTCCAAATGGGTGAAATCTATCCACTTCATCTTGATTAACTTCATCTTGGTGTTGAGGACAGTTTCATAGAATTTGAAGTGAAAGACAGACCAAAATCTGTAATCAATGGCTGCCATCTTGGGGTTCACATAGGGATTTTCCTCTCTTGCTTTCTTGACCAAGAAGCCACTCCATCATAGTTGGTGTGCTCAATATACACTGAGTTGTCATATTTGGTTGGAGGATGCCTTTTGAGTAGCCCCTTGTGGTACTTGAGATAGGTTGAGTCTATCTCTCCTAGGGGCATGTCATCTTCTAGCTCTATTGGAATGGTTTTGCCTTCAGTCCCTCCATTATCATCCACATGGGCAGTAGACCCTGAGCCTCTGCCTCCTGACAAACTGCCACCTCTGCCCCTCCTAGGAGTGGCCTTTCCTCTGCTGCCACTGCCCCCTGCTGTTGCTCTTGCTGCTAACTTGAAAGCCCGCTCACCAGCAGGTGTCTCAAAAGGAGGCCTCTGCCTCTTGGTGTATGTCTTGTCCACAGGAGTGCCAGACATCTGTTAGAGAGACAAGTGAGCAGCAGATAAGAGTAGGATCAGGACTGATAAGGATAGAGGAACAAGATTAGCAAGATGTTCAATTGATTTCCTTTCGTTGAATTTTGAATCACGATCTCGTCACTTGTCAGTACAGACATCGGAACCTCCGAGAAAGTTTCCGGAACCTCCAGAGGTTGGAGCTTCCGAAAAAATTCTCAGAACCTCCGAAGTCAGTGTACTGACAGAGGACAGTTCTGTTGATTCAACTTTCAACTGAATTTTGATCAATAAAGCAAGCATGACTCAAATTAGCTAGGACAAGTGAAAAAGGATGTTACAGGTAAAGTGATGTTCAGTGGAACTTTGAATCAAGGTCAGCCTACAGTGGGTTACGGTGGTTCGAACCTCCGAGAATTTTCTCGTAACCTCCGAGCCTCCGTCAACCTTACTGCATTCTCACATTTGATTCAACTTTCAACTAAACCTAGCTTTTACTTGCAACACAGGCATTTAGGAACAGGATAGATAGGCAACAATCTACAGATTTCAAGATTTAGAACCCTAACAGCATGCAGATCTAGGAATTTAGGGTTAGGGTTAGGATACGGCCACTGAGTACCTTGATTGGGATCAAGGAGAAGGAAGACGAAGATCTTCAAAGCTTGTGCACACCAGAGAATCAACAGGAACGGGTGCGGGTTGGAACCTTCTTCTTCCTCTCCGTACGGGATCCAAGGCGACCTCTTCCTTGGCACTCCCCAGCGGCGTCCCACGAACGAGAGGAGTGGCAGGGCTTCGTGCGGGTAGCCCGCAAGAGGTGCGGTCACCGGCGGCGAGGGAAGCGGCGGCGGTGAGGCGGTGAGGCGGTGGAGAGGATGGTGCGGTTTCGCGTCGGGAGAGAGAGAAGGAAGCGGTGAAAGTAGATCTGAGTGGGTTGACCGCGGTGAAAAGGGAAAGGCTGGTTTTACCCTAGGTAAGGAATATTCTGCGAAGATGCTTTATTCCCTTTAACTCCTCTTCGGTTGAGACTGAGCGCTAAGTCTGTAAAGATTGGAGCTTCCGAAGATTTTCTCATAACTTCGAGGCCCGGAGCCTCCAAAGATTTTCTCGGAGCTTCCGAAAAAAATTAAATTCCAGAGACAGCTAGCTTCCACTCCTTTTGAGATTTTGAACTTTCTATCAACTGAGAATCTTAGGTCATGGTACCCTTGACTCAAGTGGCTAGAAAACAAGCAATCACACACACAACTATAGCCACTTAAGACAAGTTAGGGATAAGCAAATAGATTTTGAAAAACCTTTAAGATAGAGTTTTCATACACATTTTTCAAACAAAATTTTCAGAGAAAACTAACAGATTTGAAGCAAACAAATATGGCATGCTAGAGATCAAACCACGCAACGAGAATCAAGAATATTTAGTTCATTCCTTAAACTACAAAACCTTGACTCATCGAGAGGTTTAGTGAAGATATCGGCTAGTTGCTTGTCGGTGCTCACATGACTTAAAACGATATCTCCTTTGGCTTCGTGGTCTCTCAAGAAGTGATGACGGATGTCTATATGTTTTGTGCGAGAATGGCTTACGGGGTTGTTTGCAAGCTTTATGGCACTTTCATTGTCACACAAAAGTGGGATATGGGAAAAGTGACATCCGTAATCCTTTAAGGTTTGCTTCATCCAAAGTAGTTGAGCACAACATGCGCCGCCGCAACATACTCGGCCTCGGCGGTGGAAAGGGCTACCGAGTTTTGCTTTTTAGAACTCCAAGACACTAGAGACCTACCAAGGAATTGGCAAGTCCCCGATGTGCTCTTTCTATCTACTTTACAACCGGCATAATCGAATCCGAATAGCCAAGTAGATCGAAAGTGGAGCCCTTAGGATACCACAAGCCAAGGTTAGGGGTATGCACTAGATATCTCAAGATTCTCTTTACGGCCATGAGATGGCACTCTTTCGGGTTAGCTTGAAATCTAGCACACATGCACACACTAAGCATAATATCCGGCCTAGATGCACATAAGTAAAGAAGAGAGCCGATCATGGAGCGATATACCTTTTGATCCACAGATTTCCCTTCTTCATTGAGGTCCATGTGTCCATTAGTAGGCATTGGAGTCTTGATGGGCTTTGCCTTATCCATGTCAAACTTCTTTAACATATCCCTTGTATACTTGGTTTGACATATGAACGTCCCTTCTTTAGCTTGTTTGATTTGAAATCCAAGAAAGAACTTGAGCTCACCCATCATGGACATCTCAAACCTTTTTGTCATCACCCTACTAAACTCTTCACAAAAAGTTTCATTAGTACTACCAAATATTATGTCATCGACATATATTTGGCACACAAAAATATGACCATCAACTTTTCTAGTAAAGAGAGTAGCATCGGCTTTGCCTATCTCAAAGCCTTGCTTAAGCAAGAAATCCTTAAGGCATTCATACCATGCTCTTGGTGCTTGCTTTAGCCCATAGAGCGCCTTATGGAGTTTGTAGACATGATTAGGACGCTTGGGATCTTCAAAACCCCGTGGTTGCTTAACATATACTTCTTCTGAGAGTGGTCCATTGAGAAATGCACTCTTGACATCCATTTGATAGAGCTTGAAGTCATGATGGGCAGCGAAAGCTAGTAAAAACCGAATTGCTTCAAGTCTTGCTACCGGTGCATATGTTTCTCCAAAGTCTAGCCCTTCAACTTGGGTGTATCCTTGAGCAACCAATCTTGCTTTGTTCCTAGTCACGACGCCAAACTCATCTTGCTTGTTCCGAAAGACCCATTTGGTGCCAATGATGTTTGTATTTGGTCTCTCTACCAACTCCCACACTTGGTTTCTTTCAAAGTTGTTCAACTCCTCTTGCATAGCCATCACCCAATCCGGATCCTCGAGAGCTTGCTCTACCTTGGTTGGTTCAAGAGAGGAAACAAACGAGTAAAATGCACAAAAATTCTTAAGACGAGAACGCGTTGTTACCCCTCTCCTTATGCTCCCAAGAATATTGTCAACGGGATGATCCCGTTGAATGACTTGATGTACACGAGGATGTGATGGTCCAAGAGGTTGGTGTAGAGGTTGATCTTCATCATCTTCATCGCTTGGGGCTCGATGTACTTGCTTGAACATCCCCTTGCCGATCAATTTGCCGGTTCGTGGTGTCTTGTTGTGTTGAACTTCCAGACCCGGAACCTCCGTGAGAATTTCTCGGAGGTTGGATTCCGTTGTCGGCCTCCCGGAACCTCCGAGGAAATTCTCGAACCTCCGAAGTCCGCACCGCTCCCGAACCAGAGGCTTCGGCCCTTCGAGTGGTGTTGAGGCTTGTGCTTGGTTTTCATCTTCTTCTTGTGCCTCAACCGGTCTAACATCACCTATGGCCATTTGCTTGATTGCTTCACAAGATGGCTTCTCTTTACCTACAACATTCAAATCAACTTGCTCCACTTGAGAGCCATTAGATTCATCAAAGGTCAAATCTACCGTGACTTCAATCTTTCCGTGGTTAGATTGAAGACTCGATAAGCATGCTCATTTGGACCATAACCAAGAAGAAATCCTTCATCAACCTTTGGTGCAAACTTAGAGGTTCGGGGCCTCTTGTTTAGAATGAAACATTTGCACCCAAACACTCTAAAGTAAGACACCTTGGGCTTTTTACCGGTAATAAGCTCATAGGAGGTCTTCTTGTGAAACTTGTGAAGGTAGAGGCGGTTGATTGCATGGCAAGCCGTATTGATAGCTTCGGCCCAAAAGATGTCTTGAGTCTTGTACTCATCCAACATAGTTCTTGCCATCTCGATAAGAGTTCTATTCTTTCTCTCAACCACCCCATTTTGTTGAGGGGTATAAGGTGCTGAAAATTCATGCTTGATGCCCTCTTCATCAAGAAATTCTTCAACATAGGTGTTCCGGAACTCCGAGCCATTATCACTTCTCACTTTCTTGATTGGTAGCCCGAATTCCCTTTGTGCTCTTCTAATGAAGGTCTTCACCTTTCCTTGCACTTCACTCTTGTCAAACACAAAGAACACCCACGTGAAGCGAGAATAATCATCAACAATAACCAAACCATATTTGTTACCGCCAATACTTATGTAGGCCACCGGTCCAAATAGATCCATGTGGATGAGCTCCAATGGGCTTGAAGTAGTGAGGATGCTATTTGGTGGGTGAGGTGCTCCTACTTGCTTTCCGGCTTGGCATGCTTTGCAAATCCTATCTTTCTCAAAATGTACATTTGTTAGTCCAAGGATGTGTTCATCTTTCAAAAGTTTGGCCAAGTTCCTCATGCCAACATGGGCTAGACGGCGATGCCAAAGCCAACCCATGCTAGATTTTGCCACTAGACAAGTCTTGGGAGAAACTTTACTTTTGTTGAGATCAACTAGGTAAAGCCTCCCCCTCAAGCGACCCATGAGGACAATAGAGGAATCCTCCCTTTTTATGATGGACACATCCTTATCCGTGAAGTGGCAATCAAAACCAATCTCACTAAGTTGTGAAACCGATAATAGATTGTAACCCAACGGATCAACATGAAGAACATTTGTAATTGAGTAATTTTGAGATATAGGGATATCACCTATACCGATGACTTCTCCTTTAGTATCCCCTCCATATGCAATAGTTTCCCTTGGTCCTTCCAAATGGAGATAGGATGAGAACATACTCTTTTCTCCGGTCATATGATGTGTACATCCGCTGTCAAGCACCCAACTTGAACCACCGGAGGAGTATGCCTACAAAACAATTTAGTTCCTTCTTTTAGGTCCCCAATTTGACTTGGGGCCTTCCACGTTAGCAACCAAAACTTTTGGAACCCATAGTGATCTTTTCACATATATGTTGGACTCATTTCCAACATACGTGGCAACAACTTTACCAACATTGTTGCGTCTCAACACATAGCTAGGAGGTATGTCTCTAGATGCATGGGCTTTGCTTTTGTTGGGACTCAAGTTTCTTCTAGGCACCATTAGATGATTTTCAACCCGCATACAAGTGTTAGAGGCCCCGGAACCATGCCGCTTTCCGAGTTTTACTCCTTTTCTTTGTCCTCGTCTTTGCAGCCCCCGAACTTCCGAGAATTTTCTCGGAACCTCCGAGTTGGACTCGTCCGAGTCGCTCGGGGCTTCCGGACTCCGAACCTCCGGCTTGGAGGCTCGGAACCTCCGGGTCCGGGAGAACAGGAATCCGTAACTCTTGAATTCAAGGCATTCTTTTTCCTTGATGATTTTTCTTTCATTGGTCTTGCCACCTTCAATATATCCAAAGCCTGGATTCTTGCTTTTCTCTAACACTTTCCTCTTGGTGAATCTTGGCCTTTTGTTTTCTTCACCCATGCACCCTCTAGCTATGATTAAGTTCAACCTAGCAACTTCTTTCTTTAAAGCTTCCATGTTAGCAAGGTTAGTGGCATAAGATTCAATATCAATATTATGACATCTATCACAGCCCTTGCTAGTAGAAGCACTAGAGTTGCCTTTTACCTTCGAGGGATGTGAGGTGCTACTCCAAAGGAGGCTATATTGCTCCTCAAGCTCTTCATTCCTCAACTTGAGAGAATTACATTGAGCTTGAGTGACAAGAAGGTCCTCCTTGAGAGTAGCTATGACACTCTTTGCTTGATTGATTTCCAAGCGCAAAGTCTCAATCTCACTTCTATCGGAGATAATGGTGTCTTGGCTTTTCTCTAGTTCAACTATTAACTTAGCCATAAAATCCCTAGATTGCTCATCCATTTTACGAACAAGTTGGTTAGCTTCTTCATCACTAGTATCATCACTAGAGTCCATTTCCGACTCATCACTAAGTTGAGGAAAGGGTTTTGGGGCAGTTTTTACCTTCTCACCCTTGGCCATGAGACAATGAATGGAAGTGCTCTCTTCATCATCGGTCAAATTGTTGAACAATCTTGAGGTGGAGGGAAGCTTCTTGATAGCCACAGTTGCAACTTTCTTCCCTTCCTCTTCACTAGAGCTTTCATCCCCGAGTTCCATTCATGACCAATGTGGGCTTCACCACCATAGTGTCTTTTCTTGTAATGTGGCTTTTGATCTTTCTTGTAACTCCCTTTACCCTTGTCATTTCGTTTTCTTTCTTCTCATTAGGACAGTCAGCAATAAAGTGCTCGGTACTTCCACAATTGTAACAAGTTCTCTTTTTCTTGTTGGGAAACTTCCTCTTGGTAAACTTGTACCCTTGCTTCTTCAACCCTCTCTTGTAGGTCTTCATAAACAAGGCCATGTCTCCAATCTCAACATGAGAACCTTCATCTTCATCTTCGCTTGAATCACTTGTGGAGCTCACTACTTCCACCCTATTGGACTTCTTGAGAGGCTTGGAAGAAGTGGTGTGCTTGGATGAGGATGAGGGTTTGCTTGACTTGTGAGAGTGGAGAGCCACCTCTTTAACCTTCAAGTTGTTTAACTTAGCCTCCAACTCCCCAATCTTCTTTCTATGTTGAATTTCCTTGTCCATGAGCTCATGTGTGAGAATTCTACCAAGAACATCATTTGGGGAGAGTTCCTCAAATCTTTTCTTCTCTCTAATCAAGGTGACTAGAGTAGGGTTCCTTGGTGCAAAAGCTTCCAACATCACCTTCACAACAAAGTGGTCATCTAGCTCATCACCACCTAGACCTCTTATCTTTCCAACAATGACCATCAACCTATCAAACATCTCTTGTGGCCCCTCTCCATCAAAGATAGTAAATCTATTAAGCTCGGCCATCAATATGTTGATCTTGGATTTCTTGACCTTGTCAACACCCTCATGTGCAATGTGGAGAATGTCCCAAATCTCCTTGGCAATCTCAAGTCCACTAACACGGTTATACTCTTGGGCATTCAAAGCACTAAGGAGTATGCTTGTAGCTTGACCATTCCTTCTAATGTTGCGTCGGTCAATTGGAGTGAGGTTCCTAAAATCTTTGGGATCTTCAAAACCTACACACACGATATTCCACAATTCCAAGCTTAAGCCAATTAAATAAGCTTTCATCATATGCTTCCATTTAGCAAAATTAGTCCCATCGAATTGGGGTAATTTGCCAAGGGGAATAGTCACTTCATCCTTGGATTTGACATCCAAAGAATCATAGTTAAAGGATACGCTTTTGTAGTCGTTCTTTGCTTTAGACTTTGACTTTGGCTTGATTGTTCGCTTGGGAATTCTTGTGCCGTAGTACTCATCATCATCATCTCCATTCTCACTAGATGAGGACGACGACGAGGATGATGAGGATGGTGATGGAGATGGTGAAGGTGTTCTTTTTCTTCTTTTCTTCTCTTCTTTCTTTCTCCTCTTCTTCTTTTCTTGCTTGCTGTCTTCTTTCTTCTTTTCTTCCTCTTCTTCCTTTTTCTTGTTCTCTTTCTTGCTTTTCTTGCTTCCATCTTTTGAGCTTTCCTTCACAGCCTTTTTGAGCTTTTCAAACTTCTCTTGAGTTGATGTATCGCCTACTTCCGAGGCATCACTTTCAGCCTCGCTTGCTATGTCTTCAAACTGCTCTTCTTCGTGCTTGTCATCATCACTTGCCATATCCTCACACGGTTAGGTGTTTACGAGGATGACCCGCTCTGATACCAATTGAAAGGATCGAGGCAATGTGGCCTAGAGGGGGGGGGGGGTGAATAGGCTCGCACACGGAATTTAAACTTTTTCTCGCGAAAACAAGCAGTCGGACCTCGAACCTCCGAGATTATTCTCGGAACCTCCGAACGAGGCAGCCTCCGAGAATAAACTCAGAACTTCCGACAGCTGTTAGAACAGAGCACAAATGACAAGAGCAGCAAGAAACTTGATGGAAACCAGATCTACTAAATTCTAAGAGGTACTTAGGACCTAGCAAGAAGATTTCTAAGCAAAGTACAAGCTAGCAAAGCACCACAAAGTAGATCGGGAGCAAACCCTAAAAGATCTAGTCAAGCACAAGCATGAACAAGTAAGTAAATGAGAACACGTATGAGACAAAGATTTATCCCGTGGTTCAGCTCGCCACAAAGGCTTGCTTACGTCCACGTTGTTGAGGAGGCCACCAAAGGCTCGGACCACAAAGGTCAACTCCTCTCTCACACCTATCACTTTGGGTAATAGGTGGAGGCTTTCCACTAGAATCACCAGGGGTAATACAAACACCTTGGAGCTTCCACAAATCGGTTTGGAGAGCTTCCAAGGACCTCTATCCGTCTAGGAGCAAAGCTCCAAGAGTAATAGATCCACCAAGCTTGCTAGGGTTCTTCCAAGTGCTCAAGTTTCAAGGGAGAAGAGATTGGCTCACTAACTCACTTCAAGAATCCACTCTCAATCAATGCTAGGCAAGGATTTGGAAGAGAGTAGGTTAGGAGTGAATGCAAGGTGAGAGAAAACAGTGGGAACCGCGTTCTGTGCCAGAGGAGGAAGAAGATAACCGTTGGGGGACTGTGGGGTATAAATACCCCCGCATCCGAGAGCAAGAACGGTCATATTCCGCAGTTCGGAACCTCCGAGAAAAATCTCGGAACCTCCGACTTTTGAAAAACTCGCAGATCGTAGCCCGTACGGTCGGAACCTCCGAGAAAATCTTCTGAACCTCCGAACAAAGACACACGACGCAAAAAAGTGCAGGTTACTTCCCTTGGTGTGAGGATTAGGGTTTAGGAAAGATGGATCATGAGCACTTGAAAACCACCCTAACTCACCATTAGTATCCCTCTTGATAGTACGGATTGTCCTATACTCAAATTCAAAAGATAAAATAAATAAACTCCTTCAAGTAGCATAGGCAATCTTCTTTGTAACACGTTGAGGGGTCTCCAATCAATCTTTTGCACCTGTGATAATAACTTTATGCTGCACAACAAACTCAAAGGCTCATTAGCTCTTTAATTGTGTGGTCAACATCACCAAAACCCTCATAGGGCTTGATTGCACTTACACCCACGCGTGCAGGCGCACGACAGGCCCTGTAGCAACGACTCCAGCCCTGTAAAGCGCGTCGGGAAGGAACGCTGTTCTGTCTACTCCTGTACGCCGTACAGGCCTGCGTCAGCACCTCCCTCGAGCCTATCAGAAGACATCACCGCCATCCGCAGCTCTCCTACCCTCGAACCGCCACTGTTCGGGTACAAGTCAGGCCATGATGACCAGATCGCTGCGAGGATCGCCCGGACGGCCGCCCACTCTACAGCGTAGCACGTCGTGCTTCTCCACGTAGCTAGATAGCGCGGCATGCATGTAATTCGCCTCCCCCTTGATCTATAAAAGGGGGACGAACCCCCCAGCCGCAAGAGAGAGAGGGGAGACAGACACAACACAACAGGAGACAGGCTGCGCCACGCACTTGCTCTCCAATTCTCCCACAATATCTTCAGCCACTCCACCAGGGACTTGGAAGCCACGCTTCCTCTCCCGCCTTGCTTGTAGTAGCCCCACTACAGGCACCCCCGGTGCTGAGCAATATAGTGCCGTGAGCACACCCCTGCTGGACGTACGGCCTCCCGGGCCGGAACCAGGATAAAAACCCTGCGTCACTTGTTGCTTAGCATCGACCATTGAGGGATAGACCTCGGCGCTATCTACTGGTTAGTGTCGGAACCATATTCCGCACTGACAGTTGGCGCCCACCGTGGGGCAAGCGAGCGCCTAAGGTCATTTCGCCAACTCCCTCCATGGTGATCCGCACTGAGTACCGTGCTACACGCTACTGCATGGGTAGCTCGGACCCCCTCCCAGCCGGGTTCGAAATCCGATTCGGGGACCCGAACTTTCGTGCCATGGGGAACGGCTATCTCATGCGCCTCACCAACCGTGAGGAACTCCCGCGCGCGCGCGCCGGCCGTGTCCGCTCGTACCCCCGCCGCACGCACGACTCGGCGCAGGCGCCCACAGCACGGATGCCGCGGGCCCGTCGGCGCCACGACGCCACCGTCGCTCGGGCGGCGCCGCGTCGGGCGCGGACCGAGCGGCGGTAGGCCGAGCGCGCCGCCGCCCGCAGCGGTGCGCCCACCATCACGACCGCCACCGCCCCGGCGGGCGGGGCCGCGCGCTCTCCGGACCGCGCATCCCCATCGGCCGCGTGGCGCTACGACGGCCTACAACGCCAACGTCAACACGACGATGCGCGAGGTTCCGCCCGGCCGCCACGTCTTCGTCGCCAGGGACCCCGGCGCCTCAGCAGGGGATGAGTCATCCCTGGGCTCCGTCGACACGATGTCACCCGCCAACCGCCACGGATACGCGGAGTGGGACTTCTCCGGCGTGCCGGACCTAGTCGCGTTCCGGCGTTTCCTCGACGCCGCTGACTACTGGTTTGGCTGCTCCGACGACTCCAGCACAGGGAGCTACGACCCCGCGCGGGAGTGTTGCGCCGTCATCACCAACGACCCGCCAATGCCGCCGTGCGGGGGCGCCGGGAGACGGGGAGGTCACACCCGCCCCGGGATTGCGGCGCGCCCGGCCGCGAGGCCAAGCGCTCCCCGCCGGGGCCGACGCCGACGCACGCCTAGCCCAAGCCCGCGAGCTCGAGGCCAAGCCGGCGGAGGAATACCGAACGGTGCGGCCGCTCCGCGCCTCAATGGCGGGGGAAGCCTCCGCGCGCGGCGAACGCGCACGGAGCCGGGCCGACAGTCCGCGACCGCATCAACACCGTCCCCAACGTCGAAAACGCGTACGTGCCCCCCGCGGGTGAGCCGAAGCTCGCCGCCGCCGCGACGCCGCGCTGTGCTATGCGCACCTTCGACCCCCGAGGCTCGAGACATGCACCGCGAGGTGCAAACTCTCATCGAGCAAGCGGCCGTCCAACAAAGCCGAGAGCTCGGCCTCACGCATCCGCCAACAAGGGGGATGCGCGGGGCGATGAAGCTGCACCGGGAGGCGAACCCTCGGTGCACGCGGGGGGCCGGCGGGGGCGACCCACCGAGCAAGGGCGCACGCCGCCAAGGAGCGGCTCCTTGACGCGCGCAGGGCGCTGGATGGCGACGCCCGCAACGTCATCAACGCCAGGCGCACCAGCAAGGCGGACGCACGAGCGGCAAGGGGCTACCACCCTCGACGGGGTGGGCGCTACGACAGCGGCGAAGACCGCTCCCCGACGCCGGAGCCCCCAGGCACCCGTGTGTTCAGCCGGGAGATCCGTGCGGCAGCGTTCCCCCAACGCTTCCGCCAACCCTCGACGATCGTCAAGTACAACGGGGAGACGGACCCCCGCGTGTGGCTCAACGACTACCACTTGGCTTGCCGCCGGGCGGGGGCCACCGCCGACGAGGTCATCATCCGCAACCTGCCCCTACATCTTGGCGACGCGGCCCGACATGGCTCGAGCACTTGCCCGCCGCCCGCATCCATAACTCGGGACGACCCGGTCCACACGTTTGTGGGCAACTTCCGTGGCACATACGTGCGCCCTAGAAACTCATGGGACCCGCGCTCCCCGCACGCGTGGCCCCGCGAGTCGCCGCGGGACTTCATACGGCGCTTCTCCAAGCGCCGCACGGAGCTCCCCGGCCGTGGCACGCTCCGAGATCGTGCACGCCTTCCTCGAGGGCACCACGTGCCGAGACCTCGTGCGGAGCCGGGACGCAGCCCGCCCGCGGACTCCAACGAGCCGTTCGACATCGCCACCGCCCTTCGCCTCCGGGAGGAGGCCGTGGGGGCGATCTTCGACGGCAAGAAGGGCAAGCGCTCCGAGGACGCGCCCACGGAGGGGCGCAAGTCCAAGGAGCCGCACCGCAACGACAAGCGGGGCAAGAAGGGGAAAAAGCCGCGCCGCGAGGCGCGCGAGCAGGGGCGCGACGGCGGCAACGCCGAGGCCCTCGCTCGTCGACCCGGCTCGACGGGGCCCTCGACCGGCCCCTCGAGGCCCGGGGGTGTTCGATGACATGCTGAAAAAGCCATGTCCCTACCACAAAACCCCAGTACATCATACCCTTGAGCAGTGCGACATGCTCAAAAAATTCTACGGCCGTGCCGCCGCGAAGGAGGCAGAGGCCAAGAAAGACAGAGGCGATGGCGACGCGGGCAGCTTCCCCGCCGTCGAAAATGTGTTCCTCATCTTTGGGGGGCCAACTGTCGACATGTCGACACGCCAACGCAAGAAGGAGCGGCACGAGGTCCTCGCCGCTGAGAGGGCGCCTCCGTCCTTCCTCAATTGGTCGGAGGACACCATCACGTTCAGCCGGGAGGACCACCCAAACCGCGTCCCCAACCCGGCCGCACCCGCCGGTGGTTGACCCCATCATCGGGAACGCCCGGTTCTCGAAGGTCCTCATGGACGGAGGCGGCCAGCCTCAACATCCTCTACGCGCATACGCCGCGCCCCGATGGGGATCGGATTGGACCGGCCGCGGCCCGAAGACGAAGCCGTTCCACCCGCATCGCGCCCGGCAAGCAAGTTCAACCCCTCGGGCAGATCGACCTGCCGGTCTGGTTTGGCACCCCTAAGAACTTCCGCAAGGAGACCCTCACCTTCGAGGTGGTGGGGTTCAAAGGGGCCTACCATGCTATACTTGGGCGACCCTGCTACGCCAAATTCATGGCGGTCCCCAATTATACCTACCTAAAGATGAAGATGCCCGCCCAAACGGCATCATCACCGTCGGCTCGTCGATCGAGCACGCGTTCGACCGCGATGTCGAATGCGTGGAGCACGCAGGCACCGGCGCCGGGACGAAGCGCCGGTGAACACACCGGAGAAGATGGTCAACGAAGACCTCGACCCCGCCGCCAAACACGCCGGCACCTTCGAGGCCGCGGAGCGCACCAAGGGGGTCCCCTCGACCCTTCGCCCCCGAGGGCAAGGCGTTGAGGGTCGCCTCCACCCTCGACCCCAAATAGGAAGTGGTGCTCGTCGACTTCCTCCGCGCCAACGCCGACATCTTCGCGTGGAGCCCCTCGGACATGCCGTGCATCCCGAGGGAAGTCGCCGAGCACTCCCTTGACATCCCGCCAAACGCCGCGCCGTGCAAGCAACGGCTCCGCCGCTTCGACGAGGAGCGGCGACGGGCAATCGGAGCGGAGCCGCGAAAGCTTCTCGAGGCCGGATTCATCAAGGAGGTGTTCCACCCAACATGGCTAGCAAACCCCGTGCTTGTAAAGAAAAAAGAATGGGAAGTGGCGGATGTGTATAGACTACACTAGTCTCAATAAAGCATGTCCTAAAGTTCCTTTTCCTTTGCCACGCATTGATCAAATCGTTGACTCAACAAACCGGGTGCGAACTCGCTCGTTTCCTTGATGCCTATTTCGGGTACCACCGCATAAAGATGAAAGAGTCCGACCAGCTCGCGACCTCGTTCATCACACCATTCGGGACGTTCGCTACGTCACGATGCCATTTGGCCTCGAAACGCGGTGCAACATATCGCCGTTGCATGCGGCATGTTTTTGGGGATCACATCGGGCGGACGGTCAAAGCGTACGTGGACGACATCGTCGTGAAGACCAGGAAGGCGGACGACTCGGTTGGCGACCTTGGCGTCGCGTTCAACCGCCTACGGCCAATGGGGTCAAATTAAACCCCGAAAAATGTGTCTTTGGAGTGCCGCGAGGCATGCTCCCCGGGATACATCGTCTCCCGACGGGGAATCGAGGCCAACCCCGAAAAGGTCGCGGCCCTCGAACGGATGGGTCCGATCCCGGACCTCAAGGGGGTGCGAAGGTGTTGGGGTGCCTCGCCGCCTTGAGCCGCTTCATCTCGCGGCTCGGTGGAGAAGGGCCTCGCCCTCTACCGCCTACTCAAGAAGCACGAGCGCTTCTCCTGGACCACCGAGGCCCAGGACGCGCTCGACAAGCTGAAGGCGTCTCTAACGCACGCCCCGATCCTCACACCGCCGCAGGACGGCGAGCCCCTGCAGCTCTACGTGGCCGCGACCACCCAGGTGGTGAGCGCCGTGATCGTTGTGGAGCGCACGGAGGAGGGGCATGCCTTGCCTGTGCAGCGGCCGGTCTACTACATCAGCGAGGTCCTCTCGGACACGAAGACGCGCTACCCCCAGGTTCAGAAGTTGCTATACGCAGTGGTTCTTGCGCGGCGCAAACTACGCCACTACTTCGAGGCCCACCCCGTCACGGTGGTTTCCTCCTTCCCACTAGGAGAAATCATCCGCAACCCCGACGCCGCGGGCAGGATCGCCAAGTGGTCCGTGGAGCTGATGGGCGAGGCGCTCGCCTACGCCTCGCGCAAGGCTGTCAAGTCCCAAATCCTGGCGGATTTCGTCGCCTAATGGACGGACACGCAGCTGCCGCCGCCACAGATCCAAGCGGAGTGCTGGACTCTGTTCTTCGACGGCTCGGTGATGAAAACGGGGGCGGGCGCGGGCCTGCTCTTCGTGTCACCCCTCGGGGAACACATGCGGTACGCGGTGCGCCTCCACTTCCCCGCGTCTAACAACATGGCCGAATACGAGGCCCTCCTCTGCGGCCTCAAAATCGCTATTGAGTTAGGCGTCAAACGCCTCGACGTAAGGGGCGACTCGCAGCTCGTGATTGATCAAGTCATGAAGAACGCGACCTGCCACGATGACAAGATGGAGGCCTACTGCAAGGCCGTGCGAGCCCTCGAGGACAAGTTCTACGGCATCGAGCTCAACCATGTGCCCCGAAGGTACAACGAAGAAGCAGACGAGCTCGCCAAGATCGCGTCCGGGCGGATCACCGTCCCCCCGAACGTTTTCGCACGCGACATCGCTCAACCCTCGGTCGCTTTTGAGCCCTACCCCTCGAATCACAACGAACCCTCGGGGGCTCCCTCGAATCCAGCGGGTGCGGAGCCCATGGACGAGGACCCCTCGAACGAGGCGTACGTGCTCTCCCTTCTCGAGGGGTACGGCTCCCACGAGGCCAATGTAATGGACATCGAGCCGGCCCCCGTCCAGGCGGACTGGCGGGAGAAATACATTGCCTGGATCGCTCGAGGGGAACTCCCCGCGGACCGGGCCGCGGCTAGGCGCATCGCTAGGATGGCTAAGTCTTTCGCCCTCGTCGACGGTGAGCTGTACAAGCGCGTCGCCTCCGGCATCCTACAGCGATGCGTGCCCATTCCCGAGGGGCGCGAGCTCCTGCGGGACATCCACGCGGGGGTCTGTGGCCACCACGCCGCGCCCCGCACCCTCGTCGCGCAACGCGTTCCGCCGGGGCTTTTGCGGCCCACCGCGGTCGCGGACGCCGCCGAGATCGTGCGCACCCGCGAAGGGTGCCGCTTCTACGCCCGCAAGTCCAACCCCGCCCGCCCACGCCCCTACGCACCATCCCCCGTAACATGGCCGTTCGCCGTGTGGGGGCCGGACATCGTCGGGCCCCTCGCGGAAGGCGCCGGGGGCTTCACCCACTTGTTGGTCGCGATCGACAAGTTCTCCAAGTGGGTGGAGGTGCGCCCCATCACGAATCTAAGGGCAGAGCAGGCGGTCACATTCTTCACCGACATCGTCTACCGCTTCGGAGTGCCGAACTCCATCATCACCGACAATGGATCCCAATTCACGGGCAAGAAGTTCTTGGAGTTCTGCGACAAGTTCCACATCCGTGTGGATTGGGCAGCTGTGGCGCACCCACAGACCAACGTCCAAGTGGAACGTGCCAACGGCATGATCTTACAAGGCCTAAAGCCCAGAATTTTCGACCGCCTGAACAAATGCGGGAGAAATGGCTCCAAGAACTACCGGCGGTTGTGTGGAGCCTAAGGACCACCCCCGAGCAGAGCCACCGGGTTCACCCCGTTTTTCCTAGTCCACGGCGCGGAGGCCGTCCCCCTCCCCACGGACTTAGAATACGGGTCGCCCAAGGTTCGAGGCTATAACGAGGATGTTAACCAACGAGCCCGCGAGGACTCGTTGGACCAGCTGGACGAAGCACGCCTCGTAGCTTTGATGCATTCCGCGAGGTACCAGCGGTCCCTCGTGCGCTATCAAGCACGCAAGATACGCCGGCGGGATTTCAGTGAAGGGGACTCGGTCCTAAGGCTACGCCAAGACAACCGAGGGCGCCACAAGCTATCGCCCCCATGGGAGGGACCCTACGTCGTGGTGAAGGTACTCAAGCCCGCACATACAAGTTGGCCAATGAGGACGGTGAAGAGCTCACCAACGCTTGGAACATCCAACAGCTACGTCGCTTCTACCCTTAGCTAGGATTTCCAAGTATTTTTGTTGTAAAAACCGCACGGCCAACGCCCCAGTTGGCTACAACTATGTAAAAGCTTTAAGCTTAACAAAAAGGGCAACTCGGCTTTCCCCTGAAACCCAAGTTACCCTCGGGGGCTACTGCGGGGGGCATCCCCCCCAAAATGGTCCCATTTTTTCGCGCAAAAATAAAAATAACTCACACGCGCTAAGTTTGTTTCCTACTTCAACCTCGAGCCACGATTCGAACAGGGCGCAGGCGGCACAGCGGAAGGAGCGTGCGAGCCAGAGATAGCCTACGCCGCGTGGATATGGCCCTTCTCTCTCGCCTCCAACCCAAACAGCCCCCCGCGAAAATCGAACTCCCCTAACTAGAATCTACTCGGAAGAAGGAGAAACAAAAAGCGTGATAAACAAACGACTTCATTTACAGCAAATGCTCATGTTCATGAAACAACTTGTTTATTTACAAAAGGCCACGAGGCCAGGATATTGATACACATCAAAAAACGGGCCTAGCGCCCAACTGCTTTCAGGCGGGAGGAGCAGCAGCATCAGCGACGTCCGGGAAGAGGAACTCCTCGAAGGCCTCGGCGAGCGACCCGGCGGCGTCGGCAGCGAGCGCATCCACACGCTCCATGGCCACCTCGTCCTCGACGCCCTAGGGAACGATGTAGCCCTCCGCCAGCGCCTCGAAGTTAACCTCGTAGTGGGATCGCACCACTCCGAGGGCCTTCTGGACGCCCAACCGCGCCGCCCGGCGCATCCGCTCGGTGACATGGCTACCAAGGGCACGCAGACGGCTGGCCAGGGAGCTGCCGGCTCGCGCCTCGCCCTCCTCAACGCGCGTGGCGAGGTCTCGAGGGCCGCATCGCGCGCCTCCCGCAGCCCTGCTCGGAGGAGTTGTAGGAGGCTCCGAGCGCCTCGGCCCGCTCAGCCGCATGCCCAAGGGCGGTGCGCAAGCCTGGAAACGCCAAGGCAAGAAAGAAATCAGAACAAGGGAATGCGAGTTCCCAAACAAAAAACCAACAAGACAAGAGTCAGACAGTGGCTCACCTTCGACTTGCTTCCTCTCCATCTCGAGGTCGCGGCGCACGGCCTCGACCGTCAGCTCGAGGCGCTCGACGGTCTCACCTTGCTCCCGGAGGGACATCTCCTGGTTGGCGTTGGTGATGCTGAGCATAATCACCTCGCCCTCGGCCTTGGAGAGCTTGGCGTCCCGATCCGCCAAGGACTTCCGCGTCACCTCGTGGGCGGTGCGCTCCTCGCTCCCGGCGCACGGGCGTCGGTGAGGGCGGCCTCGCTCCGCCGGAGCCGCTCCTCGGCCCCTTGGCGGGCGGTGCTCTCTTACGGAGCCGCTCCTCGGCCGACGACAAGGGCCGCGGCCTTGGCGTCGAGGGCGGCCTTCGTGTCATCGGCCTCCTTGGCCCGTCGCTCCCGGCCTCGCGCGCCCGCTCCTCGCCCCCGGCGCCGCCGCGCCCTGCGCGCCCCTCAAGCGACGAGCGAAGCTCCCGGGTTTCGGCGCGGACGGTCGCCACCTCCGCCTCCCAGTTAGCGGCCAGCGTCCGCGTCTTCTCCAAGTCCGAGCGTGCGTGCCACAGCGCCTCATCACGGTCGATGAGGGCTGCTCGCACCCGCTCGAGGATCGAGCGGCGCGCCGTGTCCATCCTCGAGCTCTCGGGGAGCTCGTCAGGCCAGGCCAGGGCCCGGTACGCCAGCCAGCTGTCCGGGGACCTGAGAGCGTCAGCAAGCGCGTCGAAAGCGCTGCACCGCTCCCGGAGCTGGTGGACCTCGGCGTTCACCCGGTCGAACGCATCGTACTTGTCATGGGCGCGACGCTCGAGCTCCTGGCAACCACAGAATCAAAACCCACAAGTGCCGTGACACGAAGGCAGCATACACAAACGAAAGAAAGAAGAGAACAAGCAACCACGGCTAACCTGGAAGACGAGCCATGCCGGGCCGCCATGGACCCGCAACGCCTCGTTCAGCGCGCGGTTGAGCGTGGCGCCGTGGCTTCGGAGCTCGTCCCGCAGCTCTCGCTCCACCCGAGCGTCGCAAACGCCGGGGGATCATCGACGGCCCCCTCCACCTGGGCGGGACGGCGGCGCGGGAGGACGAGGCCTCGGCGCCGTGTCCTCGACCCCCCACCACCGAGTGACCCTCGCGCCGCCTCACGAGGGCCCCCTCCTCGGGGCTCGGGGGGTCGCGGGCCACCGGCCCACCGATCCCCACCCGGGCGGCGGGGAGTCGTCCGAGACCTCCACCACCTCCGCTTGCGAACGCCGGCGGGCGCCGCCGCTTGTGCCGCCTCCACCGGCGCCTCCACTCGCGCCTCCGTGGCCATGGGCGCCGGATGCGGCGCCACGGCCCACCACCTCCGGCCGTGCCGCCGCGCCACGGGCGCCGCCGCGGGTTGCTCCCGCTCCGCCTCCTCCACGGCAACGCCTCCGGGGGCGCGCCTCCACCACCGCCGCCGCCGCGGCCCTCGCACCCCCACGACGACCGCGCGCCGGCCGCTCCTCGGCCGACCGCCGGCCGCGCCGCGGCGGCCGATCCGCGCGCCCGAGGCCTCGAGGCCTCGGCCCGGCTTCGCGAGCTCTCGCCCGTCGCCGTCGTGCTTGTCCCCGGCCGCGGCGCCCTCGACGAGCGCCGCCGGGTGGGGATGGACGCGTCCGTCCTCAGCACCTTGGCTGGTGCAAGGGGAGGCACGGTTGGCACCACCCTGCGCAGGCACGAACAGAGGGTCAGAGCGCCTAATCATCGACTAATTAAACCAAGCAAAGCATCGAGCCCCTTACCTCGAGGAGGAAAAGGCACGCTTCCTTTTCCTCGAAGCCTCAGCGGATGAGGCCGGCGCGGCCGGCGCGCCCGCCGCCGCGTCTCCCCGACGGCGCCGCCGCGCGTGGGCGCGCCCGCCCCGCGCGCGGTCACACCCGATGCCGCGCCTCCCGACGGCGCGCGCGCGCGCGCGCGAGCACGCTTCCCCCGCGCGCAGGGCACGCTCGATGCGCGCACGGGCACGCTCGCCGTGCGCGCCCCCCGAGGAGAGCGCCGGCACCTCCGCGCGCGCGCGCGTCCCCGATGTCGATGGCACGGCGGCGGCGCCGTTGCGCCCGCCCCGGCGATGCCGCCCTCGCCGCCGGCGCCGGCTCCGGCGATGGGGGCGCGAGGCGCCACCGTCGAGGGGCCCTCCCCCTCCGGCCTCTTCCTCTTCGTCCTCCTCCGAGGACGAGTACTCTCCGGTCCCCGGGGAGGAGAGCCCCGGCCTCTTCGCGCCGTCGGTACTCCGCGGCCCGCCGGTCGCGACGCGCTTGACGTCGCCTCGCGCGCTCCCTCTTGCGCGCCGCCCGCTCCCCGCCGCCGCCGCCGCGTCGCCCGGCCCAGCGCGCGGGAGTCGGGGGTAGGCGGAACGGACTTGGCGACGGTGAAGGTCACCAGCTGTACACAGGAGCAACAAGGGCGCGTCAGGAGGCAAAGGCAACACAAAGAGCTAAAACGAAATCAAGAACTACGCTCACCAACGGGCCGGCGGGGAGCATCTCGAGGTCCCACGGGGTCCGACCCGCAGGCATCGGCGGCGTCCGGGTGTCGACGGCGCTCCGCACCCGGTGAGCGCATATGGCCGCTCGAGGGGCGTCGGGAGCATCCGCGACCTCGCCAGGTCGATGGGGTTGGCCGCCTCTGTCATCTCGAAGATGCAGAGCGGCCTCTCCATCAAGGGCACGACCCGCCTATGATGGAGGAAGGCGAGGACGCCCATCGCGTTCAGCCCCATCGTCGCCAGGCGGCGCCGGCGCGGCGGCCAGACCGACTCTTGCCGCGCCCGATGCTGGGCCGTGGACACCCCGTAGCCCCAGGAGTCAGGCCTCTCCTTGAACACCCGGCCGGTGTAGGGGGGAAGGCCGGGCTCGGCGTTGCGCAGATAAAACCATCCCCGCTCCCAGCCGGCGTTGTTCGTCGTCATGGTGCAGGGGATGTAGACGTTCTTGAATTGCCCCCGCAGGGCAAGCGACATCCCGCCGGCGCGCACCGCGCGGTGGGTCCTTGGCTCCGTCGTGGGCTGCGTGAAGAGCTCCGCGCGGAAAAGGTGTACCCAGAGCTCCCAATTGACTGGGATCCCCAGGTACCCTTCGCAGACGCCGACGAACGTGGCCGCCTGCGAAATCGCGTTGGGGGCGAAGTTGTGAAGCTCCACTCCGTAGTGGTGGCACATCGCCCGCATGAAGCGGCTCGCCAGTGCGTTGAAGCCCCGCTCGTGGTAGCGGATAAAGCTGACCACATAGCCCTCCGGCGGGTTGGGCGCACGGTTCGCCGCCGGCGGCACTATCCACTCCGCCGGACGTCCGTCTTCATTGGCCGCCAGCTGGCCGGCGGCGACCAGCTCGCCAAGGGACAGCGGCGTCACCGTCGACCTCTCCCAAGCGTACGGGTCCAAGATCGTGAGGGGAAGCTGGGGCGGCGCCATGAGGAAGGACGAAGGAATGCGAGGACGGAGGACGAAAAACGGAAGACGAGCTCTAACGGTGACACCGCACAGTGACAAGGGCGAGACGAAGACGAAGGGGCGGTGGACTGAAAATGGTGAGGCGTCAAGGTAAAAAACCGCCGTCTCCTTTACCCCTCAGATTTATAAGCCGATGGGCGAGCTCTCCGGAGCGGATGCCCCGCTCGCATTAACTGCAGGGAATCTTCCCCTCACGCCGACGGACGGGCCCCACCACGACTGCAGCGGCCACATCACTGCAGGCGGGCCATCATCACGGCGAAGACCCGCAGGGACCGAGGTGAAGCCGTCACGTCCACCTGCCACGCCGCCCACTACGCGCGCGCGCGCGCGCGCGCGCGCCTAAAAGACGCGCCCGCGCCGCACAACCGCAGCCTCGACTGCGAGGCATTTAAAGAACGGGTCCCTTGCCAAGCAAGGAGAACCCTCGAGCGGGGCGAACCCCCGGCTCGAGACAAGGGCAACCCTCGATGGGATATCGACGTGAGAAGGCCGCCCGGGACCTGCTTGATGTAAAGCAGGCACCGCGGGTACCCATGCCACGTAAAACCCTCGAGCGGCACAAGCCCTCGACTCGAAACGAACACAGCCCTCGATGGGATATCGACGTGAGAAGGCCACCCGGGACCTGCTTGATGTAAAGCAGGCACCACGGGTACCCATGCCACGTAAAACCCTCGAGCGGCACGAGCCCTCGGCTCGAAACGAACACAGCCCTCGATGGGATATCGACGTGAGAAGGCCACCCGGGACCTGCTTGATGTAAAGCAGGCACCACGGGTACCCATGCCATGTAAAACCCTCGAGCGGCACGAGCCCTCGGCTCGAAACGAACACAGCCCTCGATGGGATATCGACTTGAGAAGGCCGCCCGGGACCTGCTTGATGTAAAGCAGGCACCGCGGGTACCCATGCCACGTAAAACCCTCGAGCGGCACGAGCCCCCGGCTCGAGACAATATCAACCCTCTAAAGAGGGCACGCGCGTGAGAGGGTCGCCCAGGGCCTGCGTGAAGTAAAGCAGGCACCGCAAGCGTCCATGCCGCGCCACGCTACCAACCAGCGCCTCGAGGGCTGGCTCGCCCAGACCCCTCGACGGCCGCAAACGCGAAAAGACGGGGCCGCCCAGGCGCCACCCCGCACGGCCCTACTGATCAGAGGTTCGAAGCCTGACCCTCGACGGGTTCGAACAGGTGCCACAGATCGCAGAGTTAGGGACGACGAGGGCACGCGCATTCGAGCCGTTCCTCGAGCCCGTCGGCTCGAGGGTGCCCCACATGTCGTGTTCAAGAGCCAGCGAGGGCAGCTAGCAGGGGGATCCCACCGAGGGAGAGCTTCCGCGCCCTCGGTTCCTATCGAACGGGACCGAGCCCCACCTAGCAAACCCACGCAAGCGCTTCCATGGACGTGTCCCCGGACCGCGCAGCCTACCCTTGTCGAACGGGGCATGGACGTCCACTTGAACCACCCGCTAGCAGCTCGACGAGGAATCCGCAATCCGCGACCCGCTCGATGGGGGTTGCGGAAACCTCACCCTCCGTTCCGCGGAGGGACGGCGAGGGCGCGTTAAAAAACAAGTCGCCAAGCTCTACCCGATCGCCTCGAACGGGCCAAGGCTCGGGGGCTTGACGCACGGCTACACCTCCTTGAAATTGCACCCGCCGGAGATAGTGCCAGCAGTGCGTGCACCCCCGAAGCCGGCTGAAATACCGCCGATGCCGGTTGGAATATGTGCCACGCCCTCTGACCAAATTCTCGCGGTTAACCCCCGCGGGAGAGTACCCACACTCCCCGCGGGCTTCGAGGCTAGACCCGTGGGTCCGCCGACGCGGCCCCACGGAAAGCGTTCGCAGAACAAGGAGGGAAGAACGTCCTATCAGTAGGTTCCAGCATCTGCGGGAGCCTCAATGGCAAACCCACAGATGCTCGGGGGCTACTGTCGGGGACAGCCCTAGGGGTCCCCTTAAACAATGGAGAAAACCTCACTTAAAACCCGCAATGAAACCAAAATACGTTAAGCCTAACCTTGCAGGTGCCTAACCATGCAGGACACAGCCCACAGGGACTCCGACGGCCCATCGAGGCGGCCCACGTAAGGATCCCCTCGAACAGGCTCCGCCTCGTTCGAGGATGCGCGCTCCCTTCGGGCGGGCTTCACCCCCGCTCGAGGGGCGGCACTTCCCTCGAGCGGGCTCCGCCTCGCTCGAGGGTACGCCCCGCCCTCGGCGGGGGTCCGCCACGCTCGAGGGTGCCCCTCACGCGTGCGCCGGCCCCCCGTACACGGGCATTTAACGCCCTGACGCCGCAGGACGGCGCCATCATGCGCCCGGGGCTCGCACCCCGGTGCCGCCGCACCAACTCCCCAGGGAGGAGCCCATCCCCGCCACTGTGGGAGGGGACTGTGCAGTGCGGCCGGTGTCAGTCCCGTGACACCGTGCGCACGCCCCAGTACGGCTAACGCGCCGAGCCCTCGAAAGGGGGCCGGCGCACCCTCGATTCACTTTCTTGTGACCCTACAGGGTTAGGTGGAGGCGCTAGGCGGGGGACCGCCATCCCCGCCACGCGTACGCGCGTGGTCGCCGTACCCACGCGTGCAGGCGCACGCCAGGCCCTGTAGCAACGACTCCAGCCCTGTAAAGCGCGTCGGGAAGGAACGTCGTTCTGTCTACTCCTGTACGCCGTACAGGCCTGCGTCAGCACCTCCCTCGAGCCTATCAGAAGACATCACCGCCATCCGCAGCTCTCCTACCCTCGAACCGCCACTGTTCGGGTACAAGTCGAGCCATGATGACCGGATCGGCGCGAGGATCGCCGGACGGCCGCCCACTCTACGAGCGTAGCACGTCGTGCTTCTCCACGTAGCTAGATAGCGCGGCATGCATGTAATTCGCCTCCCCCTTGATCTATAAAAGGGGGACGAACCCCCCCCCGCAAGAGAGAGAGGGGAGACGGACACAACACAACGGGAGACAGTCGCGCCACACACTTGCTCTCCAATTCTCCCACAATATCTTCAGCCACTCCACCAGGGACTTGGAAGCCACGCTTCCTCTCCCGCCTTGCTTGTAGCAGCCCCACTACAGGCACCCCCGGTGCTGAGCAATATAGTGCCGTGAGCACACCCCTGCTGGACGTACGGCCTCCCGGGCCGGAACCAGGATAAAAACCCTGTGTCACTTGTTGCTTAGCATCGACCATTGAGGGATAGACCTCGGCGCTATCTACTGGTTAGTGTCGGGACCATATTCCGCACCGACACTACTTCTCAAGCTCCACGGCTTGATGCTAAATTACTACTCGGAAACTCTCCAGCTCGAGAGCTGCATTCAAATTAGTACTCGAAGATAACTCTAGCAGACTTCGCTCGCCTCAAGCTCGGTGGCTCTACAACAACTACTACTTGATGTGGCTCATATGGCTCTCTTATCTCGGGGGCTACACGCTGCAAGAGTACTCGGATGATGACTTCCACAAACATTGAAGACCCTTGGATTGATTCTTTTCAATCGTTCCAAGGCTCGGGTACCCCCTTGGTAGGTTTGCTGGTCTAAAACACCGACAACGGTGCCCAGTCGATTCAGATTCGCGGGCCCTTCAGGTGTCGAACTGTCGCGCGGATGTGCGCCAGTTACCCTGGAGGGCACGCCCCTTGAGTGGGCGGCTTTTCAGCATGGTAGGGCCATCATTTAAGGCCGACACCCATGCCTTCTCCTTATTGATTGTGCGTTAGTTGAGTTTTCAAAACCCATTACTTCTTCTCTTCAATCCCTGTAGAGGCCAACACTGTCTGTTCCTCTGCTCCCTACATCTGTTGTGTCGCCGCTGCTCTCTACATCTTCAATCCCCGAGTACGGGCTGCAACTTCAACACTTCAACCCGAACATCATCCAGCAGATGGCGGCGTTCGAGGCGTTGTGCGAGGGGTACCTGGGCGTGGGAGCCCACTGGCATCTCTTTTGGTATTTCTTCAAGTTCATCTGCTTGAAGGACAACAAGATCCTGGCGACAATCGGGTGCACCAACCTCCGAACGAAGCAGGGAGGGGGAAGAGTACATGTACTCTCCTCCTCGTTGACAAGCTCCAACAACGGTTGGCACAAGGGTTGGTTCTACCTCAAGAACGACCCTGAGCACGTGCTGCCGGAGTACACCGGTGTCTCAATTGTTGAGGCGCCACGGAATTGGAACTACGGGCCAGTCGTATAGACCTCCCTGGGACCACTACCTCGGTGGGTACCAGGACCGACTACTCGGTGGGCCCCTGGGACTACTCGGCTTGTGCCACACAGCACCTGATGGCGTGGGGCGCAAGGACTACGGTGGAGAAGTACTCGGATAGGAAGCTAGACATGTCCTGTACTATGTAGAGAACTCCTAGACGTACCCGACTAGTACTCTCTCCTCAAACCGACTTGTAACCCTGCCTCCCGGGCTATATAAGGTGAGGCAGGGACCCCTATCTCTCTCATACGCACCATCTTGTAAACATACCCAATCAATCCAGAGCTACGCAGCATAAAGGACGTAGGGTATTACGCACCTCGCGGCCTGAACTTGTCTAAACTGTGTACCACGTGTCTCTTCCTTCGAGTTACCAATCTCGGCGAGGCCACTTTCATCTACCTCGGGTACTCCCCTTGGTAGGTTGCCGGTCTAAAACACCGACAGCTGGCACGACAGGTAGGGGCTCTCGCCGAAGATCTCATGGCAAACTCGACGGCTTCAATCTCCATCAAGCCAATCGTCGCTTTCAACCGCGGCGAAACCTTCGTCTTCGGGTCCTGGTTGTGCACCGCTGACGGCGCTGGATCTTTCCAACGCTGCCTCACCATGACTCCCGACCCGAGCACGGGACTCGTGATGCTTCCCGAAGCGGTCACAGGCGAACTTGTCGGGAAATTCGGCGAAATTTCGCTGTTCAATCAACACACCGATTTCGAGCTTGGATCCGACCCCAACTCGAACTCGACGTCCCATGGGCCATCGCATGCGAGCCGGCCACCGAGCCATCGTGTGTGGATTTCCCTCTCCACGAGCACTTCCCATACGGCCTCTACAACGCTAGCAAGGCCCACTGCGCGCCGAGCCGGCAAGGAGATCGTCTCCGACTACACCTCGGACTCCAACCCCGCCTCCGGTTACTACTCGGACTCCTCCTACGAGTTCGACTTCGGATCGGACCCCAACGAGCCCGAGTCTGAGATCTCCACGACCGAGCAACCGCTGTCAGGACCGGCTACCAGCCTGGTTATAACATCTACAACCGCCGGGAGATTCGTCTACTGGCCAGACTACAAGCCTGCAGACCTGACATACGGTAACTCGCGCTGCGTCGCCTACCTCGACTCGCTTCCCTTCCAAGAGGGAACACCACTAGCTCCAGCAGAGGAGCAAACTCCAACAGAGGTGGCGACTACCGACTCCGGTCTCGGCACTCCAGATCACCAAGTCTTCATGGCTGCCTGCGACACGCCGGGACCCTCAGGGACACGCCCTGACCGCTACTTCGAAGATATCTCAGCAGACGAGTTGTCTGCCAATGCACCCGCAGACGAGACCATCGACGACAAAAACGCCCGACGTGAGCGCAACATGAAGCGGAACGAACGGTGTAAACGTCTCTGCGAGAGCCTTCCCATACGGAACCTCACGGAAGCACTTGACCAAGTCGAAAGTCGGGTGCACACTACTCCTGAACAATGCCTCATGTCTATCACCACGATAGCACGTCAGGCTCAGGGGATGCGCGCGGGAGAGCTCATCGCCAAGCTCGCGGAGGACGCCTACTTCATGAGAGTTGACAACAGAGTCACTCAAGTGCGTCCCCTCAGAACTCGCGAAGCCGACCATGAAGCCACAAGTCGCAGTCCAGCGGACAACGGACGCAACTGTACTCGAGGAGAACTACCGCAGAACCCCAACCGCACTAGGGCATCAGCTTGTGGACCTTCTCAGGGCGACAACAGTGCCGGCGGCGCTGGCGGTAGTCGCGCCGTGGCGGCTCATGGTGATGCCGGCGGGGGAGGCAGCGGCAGCGGGAGCTCCTCGCACGGGGCTGGCAGGAGAGCCGGTGGCGAAGGCGATCGCGGAGGTCGAGGCCACGCAGATAGTCACGTCACTGGTGTCTCACGCGGCGGCTACGATGCCCGCCGCAGAATCGAAGAAATTCGACGCAACAAGTCCTCCACGGCAGGCGAAAATGACGGCTTCCCCGCCTTCTCTGCTCGACTTCGCAATCTGCTTCACCCAGAGAAATTCAAGCCTCTGGGGATCACCAAGTACGACGCGAAGCAAGACCCAATGCAGTGGCTCAGATGCTACGCCCTCTCCATCGAAAACGCTGGTGGCAACAACGACACAAAGTGCCTCTACTTCCCTTTGTGTCTCGATCAAGCTCCACTCACATGGCTCGAGTCACTCGAGAAGTGCTCGATCGACAAGTGGGACCAACTAAAGGAGCAATTCACCAGCAACTTCGCGGGCGCCATGGGGCGCTCGGGTACTCGCATGGACCTGACTATGGTGAAACAGGAACAGGGCGATACCTTACGCAAGTACATGCGGTGCTTCTTCGACAATCGCGCTACCGTAGTCGATGTCACCGACAAGGAGGTCATCGACCTCTTCCAAGACGGCCTCTACCATCACCGCACTTTTGAAGACTTCGGTCGACGCTGCCCGAGTTCTATAACCAAGCTCAAAGACATGATTACTTCATGGGCTGATGAGGAAGCCAAGGCGAATGCTAAGTATGTCGCTATTCGCGGTAAGAGCAAGCAAAATCCAGGCGGCAGCAACAACAATAACAATGATCAAGGCAGTTGCAACAACAACTACTCGGGTCCTAATCGCAAGCGCAAGCCAGACAACACAATCGCGTCTATCCAGCACCCTGCGAAAGACAACTCGAAGAAGACCTCCGGCGGCTTCAAGGACTTGCTGAAAGAGAAGTGCCCGTGGCATCTGGAGGGCAATCACACCACCGAGCAGTGCTACCAACTGCGGCGAGCACTCAAGGATTCTCTAGACCCACGACCTCCTCACGACATGAAGGGCAAGAAAAAAGTTGACAAAGGCAACAACGACTTCCAAGAACCCGACAAGACGGTGAATGTCCTCTTCGGTGGACTACCCACCAAGCGGTCTTAGAAGGCCATCAAGCGGGAAGTGTTGAACATTGTGAAGGCATCTAGGCCCCTAATTCGTGTTTTGGTAATTAATGACAATCATTATGGACTAACAATTTTATTTGAGTTATAAGAATAGGTTAGTTCGGTGAAATGATGAGATCATGTGGTATACATGAGAAGGTCTTGGATGACTTGCGTTGGAAAGGGCTCAAGGCAAAGGTAAAAGATAGGGTTTTATTTTTACCGGTCATAAGGTGATTAGAGGAAGTTAAATGACCGGGTTAATAGGATAGATAGTCGTACTATCAAGAGGGATCAATTTCATTGGCTTGACTTTCCATAGTGCCACTTGGATCAAAAATTTGCATGCATTGCATTTAGATGAGTGGTGGTTTCTCTTGGTAAAAGGGTTTCATTGAAAATCATAAGAAAAACAAGTTTTCAGGTATCTGGCGGACAGTCCGGGCCCTTGGGACGGACGGTCCGTGGGTTGTTGGTTTTTATTTAATACCTGAGTTTTTGGCAAAAGTTTTCGAGAAAATGCGCTTCGGGCGGACGGTCCCGCGGGGTCCGGCGGACGGTCCGCGTGGACAAGACGGATGGTCCGCGAGGACCGGCGGACGGTCCGCGTGGCACTGGCAGACGGTCCGCCCGGCCCAACGGGCAGTCGCCCCAGCCGTTGACTTCGTGATTTTACCGTTGGAATTCAAACGCGGACAGTCCACGAGGGCTTCCCGGACAGTCCGCGAGGTACGCGTTTTGCCCCTAACGGCTAGTATCCGGAAGGGGCAGTATTTATACTCCAAACCCGGGGTTAGAGAGTCTATCTTGGCACTTTGAAAGGTTCATACTCCCTTGTAGAGCTCTCCCTCTTCTCTCTCTCACTCACTTGACTTAGTGGTGGTATTCTTTGTGAGATTGAGAGTTTCTAGTGCATTGCATCAAGGTTTTGATCTTTGTGGCAATAGGGAATCATCAAGCAAGTGGTTGATTTGTTACTCTTAGAAGTTGCCGCTTCCTAGACGGCTTGGTGGTGGAAGAATCCGTTGAAGCTCGCAAGAAGATTGTGCGTGGCTCCGGATTTGGTGTTGTGAGAGGTATTGTGCTCACCTCACCGGAGCGGTAAAGAGCAACTCTAGTGGAATCGAGGTGTGGAGTGGTTCTCTTGTTCTAACCGGCTCAAGATCAAGTGGTGTCTTGATAGAGGAGCGGTTGAACATTGAATCCACCTCAACGTGGATTAGGGGTGACCAAGCAAGTCATCGATACCACGGGATAAAATTCATCTCTTGTGCTTGGTTATCTCTTTCCTCAATTTCCTTTCAAGCACTTTACTTTGAGCATTCTATTTCTAGAGGTTGTTGTTTATCTTGTCACCCTAGGCCGCAAAACCCCCAACATAGGAATATAGTAGGTAGAGATTTATTTCTCCTTGTGGTTCTAATTAAATTTCTCTAGTGTTGTGGTTTTAGTTTTTAAACCGCCTATTCACCCCCCTCTAGTCGGTATCCTAGATCCTACAAGTGGTATCAGAGCCGAGGACTCCTTGTTTGAGATATTTAACCATCTCGGAGTAGGATAAATGGGTGAGGAAGATAAGTTTCATGTTGGGAAGCCACCGGTCTTTGATGGGAACAATTATGACTATTGGAAGAAAAGAATGGAGGTTCACTTTAAGGCCTTGGGAAGAGAATTATGGAAGATTGTAATGGAAGGATATGTTATTTTAGATTCTAAGAATAAGACGGATCAAGATGATAAAAATGAAAAACTCAATGATAGAGCTTTGAGTGTACTTTACAATGCTCTTGCTCTTAGTGAATTCAATAGAGTGAAGGGACTTGAGAAGGCAAATGAGATATGGGAGAAGCTTATGGAAATTTACGAGGGAACATCTACAGTTAAGGAAGCAAAACTTTATGTGTACAAGGGAAAGTTCAATGAGTTCACCGTGAAGAAGGATGAAGATGTTTCAACCATGTTCAACCGGTTGAATGATATAGTGAATGAACTCAAGTGTCTTGATTTTGATGTATCAAACAAAGATTTCTCTCACAAGTTCCTTAGGTGCCTTCCGGCAAAATATGAGACAATTGTGACCTTGCTTGTGAGGAGTGATTTGAGTAAGATGACTCCTACGGAGGTGCTTGGTGAAGTGCAAACTCATGATCTATTCAAGCAATCACAAAAGGAAGTTCAAGGCCAATCAATTAATGAAGAGAAGAAAAATATTGCTCTCAAGGCCAAGGCTACTCAAGAGGAAAATGATGATGAGAACCAAGATATTGACTCCGATGAAGAAATGGCTCTTATTGTAAAGGGACTTAGAAGAATCATGAAGAAGAAGAAGTTTGGCAAGATGGGGCAATCTTCAAAGAAGAATCCTTTTGAAGGAAAAGATTGCTTCAATTGTGGTGAAATTGGACATATCTCAATTAATTGTCCAAACAAGAAAGAAGACAAATATGGCAAGAAGAAAGACAACAAGAGTGTACCTAAGAGGAAGAAATATTACAAGAAGGAGAAGAATGGTCAAGCATATTTTGTTGAGTGGGATTCCGATGCAAGCTCCGATGAAGAAGATGATGACAAACCTTCAAGAGGACTTGCCGGGGTTGCTATCAAGGAAGCGCCTTCTCTCTTCTCCAAGCCATATTGTCTCATGGCAAAAGGTGAATCTAAGGTAATAATCGACGATGATGATGATGATGATGATTGTGATAGTGATAATGATGATAATGCTTTATCTTATGATGATCTTGTCGCCATGATTATTAAGTCCGATGACAAATTGCGCTTAGAGAGATTAAAGTTGAAGGATTTGGAGTTGAAAAATATTTCACTTCAAAATTCTTTTGAGGAGCTAAAGACTACTCATGAAAATCTAAATACTTCGCATGAAACACTTAACATTTCTTGGGAAACTCTTAAAGATGAGCATGAGAAGCTTAAGGAAGGTCACAACTCTCTCCTTGCACAAGTAGTCAAAGGGAAAATGAGTATGGGTGTTGAATGTAATATATTGAATGCTCCTCTTTGTTCATCTAACCCATCTTGTAGCACAAGCACTAGCACTTGCATTAGTGAGAATATGTCTTATGACTCTCTATTATTGGAAAATGAATCTTTGAAGAAGGAGATTGAGTGCTTATCTAATGATCTTGCACGGTATTTTGGAAGTCATGTTCGGTTTAATCATATTTGGACAAATAAAAAATTCACCTTAAATAAAGATGCACTTGGTTACTTGCCCAAAAAGGAAAAGAGGCTTTCATTCCTAAGGAAAGTATCTTTGTAAATTCAAATGTTTCCTTTGAGGAAGAAGAAAAGATTAAGATGTGCCATAAGTGCAAGACAAGGGTTGATGTGGATCACCAATGCAAGAGCAAGAAGACCATATCCTTGGATCCTTCATATATTCTTAAGAAAGATTCTAAGGGAGTTGTTTGTGCTAAATATGTTGGTCGTTCTCTCGGTAGTAGTAAAAAGAAATCTATTTGGGTGCCTAAAATTTTGGTCACTAACATTGAAGGACCCAAGAAAATTTGGGTACCTAAAACAAAGTAATTTCTTTTGTAGGTGAACTATAAAGCCGGAGGAATACATTGGGTAATTGATAGTGGTTGTACAAACCACATGACCGGCGAAAGAAAAATATTCTCTCATCTTGATGAAGACATTTCCGATTTTGTTAGCATCACTTTTGGAGATGATAGCAAGGGAGGTGTAAAAGGCATTGGTGAAATACCTATCTCTAAAGACTATAATCTCTCTAATGTCTTACTAGTTGATTCTCTCAATTTCAATTTGCTATCTATTGCTCAACTTTGTGACAATGGCTATAAATGTACTTTCACTAGCAATGATTTTGAGGTTACCTCACTTGATGGGAAAGATTCTATTTTTAAGGGCTTTCGTCATGAGAGCTTATATCTAGTGGATTTCTCATCGAAAAAGGCAAATTTGACTACTTGCTTATTCTCAAAGGCCTCTATGGGTTGGTTATGGCATAGAAGACTTGGCCATGTTGGTATGAAACAACTCAACCGATTGGTGAAACATGACTTAGTTCTTGGCTTGAAAGATGTAAAATTTGAAAAAGATAAATTATGTAGTGCTTGTCAAGCCGGAAAGCAAGTTGCCAACTCACATCCTAACAAGAGTACTATGTCAACCACAAGACCATTGGAATTACTACATATGGATTTATTTGGTCCTACTACCTATAGAATCATTGGTGGCAATACCTATTATCTTGTAATTGTGGATGATTATTCAAGATACACATGGGTATTCTTTCTTCATGACAAAGCTATCACTTGTGATATTTTCAAGTCATTTGTGAGAAGAGCCGAAAATGAATTTGAGCTAAAGTTGAAGTTAGAAGTGACAATGGTAGTGAGTTCAAGAACACAAATGTTGAAGAGTTTTGTGATGAGAAAGGAATCAAGCATGAGTTTTCAACTACATATACACCGGAACAAAATGGTGTAGTCGAGAGGAAGAATAGAACCTTGATTGAGATGGCAAGATCAATGCTAGATGAGTACAAAGTTTCGGATTCTTTTTGGGCCGAAGCTATCAACACCGCTTGCCATGCCTCTAATAGGCTATATTGTCATAGATTCTTCAACAAAACACCTTATGAACTTCTAAATGGAAGGAAGCCAAATATTTTATATTTCCGGGTTTTTGGTTGCAAGTGCTATATCTTGAGGAAAGGATCTCGGTTGTCTAAATTTCAAAGCAAGTGTGATGAGGGATTTCTTCTTGGATATTCTTCAAATTCCAAAGCCTATAGAGTATACAACAAGTCTAAAGGATTTGTTGAGGAGTCATATGATGTGCAATTTGATGAAACTTTGGGCTCTCAAGATGAAAAAGAGAATTTAGATGATGTGAGAGGTGAAGAATTAAACAAAGCAATGAAGACTATGGCCATTGGGGATATCATGCCTAGAGAAGAAGACGATGATGAAGATCCATCGATATCTATTGAAGTAAACCCATCTACTTCCACAACAAATGATCATGATCAACAAAATGGTAACTCAAGCAACAATGGCTCACCCCAAGAAGATGATCAAATTACACATATGACTACACCTTCTCCATCAACTCAAGAACAAATTGATCAACCAAGAATTCATCATCAAGTCGCCAAAGATCACCCTATTGATCAAATCATGGGTGACATTAGTAAGGGTGTTCAAACTCGATCTCGTGTTGCTTCTTTTTGTCAACATTATTCTTTTGTCTCTTTCCATGAGCCTAAGCGTGTAGATGAAGCACTTAATGATCCGGATTGGGTTATTTCCATGCAAGAAGAATTAAATAATTTCACTAGAAATGAAGTTTGGGAGTTGGTTGAAAGACCCAAGAATCATAATGTTATTGGTACTAAATGGGTCTTCCGAAGCAAAGAAAATGAAGAGGTATTGTTGTGAAGAACAAGTCGAGATTAGTTGCTCAAGGTTATACTCAAGTAGAGGGATTGGATTTTGATGAAACCTTTGCTCCCGTAGCTAGACTTGAGGCCATAAGAATCTTGCTTGCTTATGCTTGTTCACGCAATATCAAGTTATATCAAATGGATGTCAAAAGTGCTTTCTTAAATGGGAAAATTAGTGAACTAGTTTATGTTGAGCAACCTCCCGGTTTTGAAGATCTCACAAAGCCTAATCATGTGTACAAGCTCTCTAAGGCATTATATGGGTTGAAACAAGCCCCTCTGCTTGGTATGAAAGGCTTCGGGACTTTCTTATTTCAAAGGGCTTCAAAATTGGAAAGGTTGATACTACATTGTTCACCAAGAAAATTGGAAATGACATCTTTATTTGTCAAATTTATGTTGATGATATCATCTTTTGTTCAACAAATGAAGATTTTTGTAAAAAATTTGGAGAAATGATGTCTAGGGAATTTGAAATGTCTATGATTGGTGAATTGAGTTTCTTCCTTGGTCCTCAAATCAAACAATTGAAGGAAGGCACTTTTGTTTGCCAATCTAAATATGTGAGGGACATCTTAAAGAAATTTGGCATGGAAGATGCAAAACCCATCAAAACTCCTATGGCTACTAATGGACATCTTGATCTTGATGAGGGAGGTAAACCGGTTGATCTTAAGCTTTATAGGTCCATGATTGGTAGTTTGCTTTATCTTACCGCATCTAGGCCCGATATCATGTTTAGTGTGTGCATGTGTGCTAGATTTCAAGCTGCTCCTAAAGAATGTCATTTGACTGCCGTAAAGGGATCTTGAGATATTTGAAGTATTCTCCTAACATTGGTCTTTGGTATCCAAAGGGTGCTCAATTTGAGTTAGTAGGCTTTTCGGACTCAGATTATGCTGGTTGCAAAGTTGATAGGAAGAGCACTTCCGGAGGTTGCCAATTGCTTGGACGGTCACTTGTTTCTTGGTCATCTAAGAAGCAAAATTCAGTGGCTCTTTCAACCGCCGAAGCGGAATATATCTCGGCGGGGAGTTGTTGTGCTCAATTGCTATGGATGAAGCAAACACTTCTTGATTATGGTGTGAAATTCAAGGAAACTCCTCTCTTATGTGACAATGAATGTGCTATCAAGATTGCAAACAATCCGGTTCAACACTCTAGAACCAAGCATATTGACATCCGACACCATTTTCTTAGAGATCATGTGAGTAAAGGAGATATCAAGATTGATGAAGTAAGCACGGATGATCAATTGGCGGATATTTTTACCAAGCCTTTGGATGAGTCTCGGTTTTGCAAATTGAGAAATGAGCTAAATGTGATTGACATCTCAAATGTGGCTTGAGAACTAGCACATGTGTTTATCCATATGCTTTTGTCTATCTCTCTTATTTATTTCTAGCTCATCTCTTGCTTTTTATTCTTAATTTTCTTATGAAGCTTGCCTTTTGCATATTTTTTCCTAGCATTACTCGGTTCATTGCATTATTCATTATTTTTCCTTCATTAATTTTGACCAATGATCCCAAAAGATATCCTTGAAATCTTTATCTCAAGTTATTTCACGCTGAAATTAAAAAGGAGGTCGGACCGTCCGCAGCAACAGGGCGGACCGTCCGTCTGCTCCTGGCGGACTGTCCGCCAGGGCAGCGCGGACCGTCTGCGTGGCTCGTGGGAAGGAGGTGCATCTCTGGTCATTCTGGAAGCAATAACGGACAGTCCGCGCTTGGGGTCCGGACCGTTCGCGCGCCTCGCGGACTGTCCGCGGGGGTGTCACGGACCGTCCGCCCGTGTCGCGCGCGGGTGGGACCCAGGCCGCGAGATGTAATCAAGCAGCCATCCTTCTCCTTTCCCAAACCCGACCCTCTCCTCTTCTTTCTCTCCTTTCTTGCTCCCACTCAAAGAAAAGGGCTCCCTCTTAGGGATTTCGTTTGGGGCACTCCCCGGACCGTCCGAGCACATCCCCGGACTCTCCGCGAGGTTCTCCACCATGTCATCTGGTGCTCTCAAGGCTATAGCTTCACTCACTAGAAAGGTGACCAAAAAGGGCACATCCAAGAAGAAGGGCAAGGATGTTGGGACATCGAAGAGGCGGAGAAAAGATGATACCTCTGAGGAAGAAGAGGAACCCGACAATCCAAATGACAACGACTTTAATCCAGCCGATGAAGCAGCAAGTGCCTCTTTCATGGTGGATGAAGATGAGATAAATCAAGGGGGAGGTAATAATGTTGAAATCATTGATGTGGTTAATTACACAGCTCCTAGAAGGCAGTGGACACAAAGAGAGTTTGCTATTGCTCGAAATGAAAATGCTTATAATCAAACCCGCGACACCCACAATTTATTCTTCCACACTCTTGTGCAAGAACAAGCATTTTTTGGTAGTTTGATGGAGTGCACAGTTTTCTCTCATCAAAGGGTTGATTTTGATTATCTTGAGTCTAAACCTGTCCTTGCTGGGGTGGCAACGAAACTTGAATCTTTGGGGTTAAAACCATTTCTTCAGCATAGATGTGACTGGAATGATACAATAGTCAGACAATTCTATGCAACTTATGAAATGGATTTCATAGGGAAGAAAATGAGATGGATGACTGGTAAGAGTGAGTATGAGGCCACATTTGCAGAATTTGCGGCTGCTAATCATCTTGACTATGAGTATTTTAGTGAGGGTGTTGATGTTTATAACGAGGATATTCTTGAAGATACGAAATTTGTATTCTATGAGCCTGGCACCCCTAATGCAACTATAATGAACTGGCTAGCAGCGAGGACTTAGACACCATCCGGCTGCCATCAACAACATCATTAGGCACACTTTTATGCCTAAAAGTGGTAATAAGGATAAAGTCCGGGAACATTATTGGAATGTGATTGATTATGTTATGAATGGAACTAGATTTAATGTTGTGAAGCTTATTCTTGATCAAATGATTTGCAAGAAGCGTCTTGTTCGAGATAGTATTTATTTTGCTCCCTATATTATGTCATTGATCAAGATCAAGACGGGGTTCAATGGGTTATGTGATGTGAAGCATGAGCTTTATCGTCCATTTTATAATGCAAAGCCTTTTTGAACAAGCCATTGACACCCTATGGACAGGAAGCAGAGGCTCACAATGTTGCAGAAAATATTGAGGCTCATGGTGGTGATGATGAAAATGCAAATGTTGGCAACATGGGCTATGTTAATGTTGATGAGGGTCCTTATGCTATGCCTCCTCCTCCTCCTCCAGTTCCTCCCATGCAGCCACAGTGGGAGCCTCCTGCTGGATATTTTGATTCCTATTTTGCTAATATTCAACAGTCAATGAACTCTCAGTTTCAGCAAATGCAGTCGGGGTTTCAATCTCACTTTGAGGCATATGGACAACAGATGACCGATACTTTTGAGACTATGCAGTAGAATTTTCAGCATCAGATTGATACTAGTCTGGATACCTTTGGTCATCATGTCTATAATACTATGCATGACCCCATGATGCAGCGGTTGGGTGATATGCAGACTGATCTTCAGAATGACCTCAGTGCCCTCAATGATTGATTCTCTCAGATGTCCACCTCAGAGCAGTATCAGCAGCTACACGATCAGCAGACTAAGCTTCAGCACGATGTCCATGCCCTGAACACAACTTTTGGAGACTTTAGAGATCATTTTTATCATTACTATCCAGCTCCAGCTCCTCCACCACAGTTCTGCCCCCCACCACCATTCTATCCTCCTCCGCCGCCGCCTCAGGATGACTAGGCCCTTTTGGTATTTGATGCCAAAGGGGGAGAGAGATTTGGAGGAGTGTGTGATCTTTAGGGGGAGCTCACTTTGCTTGCATGAATTTGGAACTCTCTTGCATTGCATCTACATGTTTAATTTCGGTTTTGCATGAACTTCGATTGGCTTGTAATAATTTTGTGAGACTTACGTTTTGGTGTGTGATGTGATTGAGAACTAGAACTTGTGGTTATCTTGTAATGTTCTCTAATTGTGATCTTATTTTATTTATCTTATGACTTGTTCTAGTTCCCGCAATAGTTTTTGAAGCTAACCCTTCCTTAATCTTTTTGGATATATATATGTGGTTGTTGCCTTGATCTCTATTTTGTAGGGGAACTCCATCAAAATTTATTATGTTTATGCATATGAGTAAAAATCAAATGGAAATTACATGCACATATGTAGGGGGAGTTCTCTCTATATTCTTGTTTTGGAGACATTCACTCTATCTATTTATTGAATTTATTTGAGAAGAGTAAGTGATTCCAAAACACAAAACCCTTCTTATATCACTCCTTTAAATGGTTGTCATCAATTACCAAAAAGGGGGAGATTGAAGGCATCTAGGCCCCTAATTCGTGTTTTGGTAATTAATGACAATCATTATGGACTAACAATTTTATTTGAGTTATAAGAATAGGTTAGTCCGGTGAAATGATGAGATCATGTGGTATACATGAGAAGGTCTTGGATGACTTGCATTGGAAAGGGCTCAAGGCAAAGGTAAAAGATAGGGTTTTATTTTTACCGGTCATAAGGTGATTAGAGGAAGTTAAATGACCGGGTTAATAGGATAGATAGCCGTACTATCAAGAGGGATCAATTTCATTGGCTTGACTTTCCATAGTGCCACTTGGATCAAAAATTGCATGGATTGCATTTAGATGAGTGTCGGTTTCTTTTGGTAAAAGGGTTTCATTGAAAATCATAAGAAAAACAAGTTTTCAGGTATCTGGCGGACAGTCCGGGCCCTTGGGGCGGACGGTCCGTGGGTTGTTGGTTTTTATTTAATACCTGAGTTTTTGGCAAAAGTTTTCGAGAAAATGCGCTTCCGGGCGGACGGTCCGCGGGGTCCAGGCGGACGGTCCGCGTGGACAAGACGGACGGTCCGCGAGGACCGGCGGACGGTCCGTTATTTGTAACGAACGAGGTGCGCTCGGTGGACGGGGCGGACGGTCCGCGGCCCGCCCACGGACGGTCCGCGTGGCACGGGCGGACGGTTCGCGTGGCACTGGCGGACGGTCCGCCCGGCCCAACGGGCAGTCGCCCCAGCCGTTGACTTCGCGATTTTACCGTTGGAATTCAAACGAGGACAGTCCGCGAGGGCTTCCCGGACAGTCCACGAGGTACGCGTTTTGCCCCTAACGGCTAGTATCGGGAAGGGGGAGTATTTATACTCTAAGCCCGGGGTTGGAGAGTCTCTCTTGGCACTTTGAAAGGTTCATACTCCCTTGTAGAGCTCTCCCTCTCCCCTCTCTCACTCACTTGACTTAGTGGTGGTATTCTTTGTGAGATTGAGAGTTTCTAGTGCATTGAATCAAGGTTTTGATCTTTGTGGCACTAGGTAATCATCAAGCAAGTGGTTGATTTGTTACTCTTGGAAGTTGCCGCTTCCTAGACGGCTTGGTGGTGGAAGAATCCGTTGAAGCTCGCAAGAAGATTGTGCGTGGCTCCGGATTTCGTGTTGTGAGAGGTATTGTGCTCACCTCACCGGAGCGGTAAAGAGCAACTCTAGTGGAATCGAGGTGTGGAGTGGTTCTCTTGTTCTAACCGGCTCAAGATCAAGTGGTGTCTTGATAGAGGAGCGGTTGAACATTGAATCCACCTCAACGTGGATTAGGGGTGACCGGCAAGTCATCGATACCACGGGATAAAATTCATCTCTTGTGCTTGGTTATCTCTTTCCTCAATTTCCTTTCAAGCACTTTACTTTGAGCATTCTATTTCTAGAGGTTGTTGTTTATCTTGTCACCCTAGGCCGCAAAACCCCCAACATAGGAATATAGTAGGTAGAGATTTATTTCTCCTTGTGGTTCTAATTAAATTTCTCTAGTGTTGTGGTTTTAGTTTTTAAACCGCCTATTCACCCCCCCTCTAGTCGGTATCCTAGATCCTACACATTGAACCAGCGGTGCCGACACCTCTAAGGAGGTCGGAGGTACCCATCACCTTCACCCGCGCGGATCAATGGACAAGCTTCTCCGAACCAGGGCGGTTTCCTCTCGTCCTGAAGCCGGTAGTCGCGGGCTCCAGACTCAACAAGGTACTCATCGACGGTGGAAGCGGGCTCAATGTCCTTTTCACCAAGACCTTGAAGAAGATGAAGCTCGACATTACTCACATGCTCACCAAGAGCACATCGCCTTTCTACGGCATCGTCCCCGGGGACGCGGCTATCCCACTGGGCTTAGTGGTCCTGCCAGTTACCTTCGGGGAAACAAGTGAGAACTACCGCACCGAGTACATCAAGTTCGAAGTCGCAGATTTCGAGACTTCTTACCATGCCATCCTCGGCAGACCAGCTACCACCAAGTTCATGGCGGTACCTCACTACACGTACTTGGTACTCAAAATGCCAAGTCCGGCCGGTGTACTCTCGCTACAAGGGGACTTGAAGATATCCTTCGACTGCGACACAGAAGCTGTGGAACTCACAGCCACCAATCAAGTACCCAATGCCATGATGGAAATATATGCTGAATCGAAGAAGCTTGCCCCAAGTGAACTCGACATCCAGAGAAGTCGGACACAGCCAACAAACCTCAGCCATTCGAGGAAGTGCAAGTCAAGGCGATCGACCTTGGGACATGCGACAGCAGCAAGACTACCATGATCGGGGCGGGCCTTGACTCGAAATAGGAAGACGTGCTCGTCAGTTTCCTTCGGGCTAACCGAGACATCTTCACTTGGAAACCAGCGGACATGCTAGGGGTGCCCAGGGACCTGATCGAGCAATCACTCAATGTCGACCCTAAAGCTACCCCGAAACGACAACACCTCCGCTGTTTCGCCGACGACCGACGGGATGCCATCAAGAAGGAACTTGCTAAATTACTCACGGTCGGCTTCATCAGAGAAGTCTTCCATCCTGAGTGGCTCGCCAACCTGTCCTTGTTCGCAAGAAGAACACAAACGAGTGGAGGATGTGCGTCGACTACACCGACCTCAACAAACACTACCCTAAGGACCCCTTCCGGTTGCCGCGGATAGATCAAGTCATCGACTCCACGGCGGGCTGTGACCTGCTCTGCTTCCTCGACTGCTACTCCGGGTACCACCAGATCGCTATCAAGGAAGAAGACCAGGAGAAGACCGCGTTCATCACCCCGTTCGGCGCCTACTGCTACACGACCATGTCGTTCAGGTTGAAGAATGTTGGCGCCACCTATCAGCGAGCTATCCTGGCCTGTTTCAAGAAACAGCTCAACAAGAACGTCGAAGCCTACGTGGATGACATGGTCGTCAAGACTAGAAACTCCGACACGCTCATCACCGATCTTGAAGAGACTTTTGCATCACTGCGAGAGTACCGCTGGAAGCTCAACCCGAACAAGTGCGTCTTCGGCGCACCTTCGGGAAAACTACTCGACTTCATCATTAGCTACCGCGGCATCGAAGCCAACCCTGAGAAGATCTCAGCCATCACCAAGATGAAAGCTCCCACCTCCATCAAAGATGTGCAGAAGCTTACCGGGTGCATGGCGGCCTTGAACAGATTCATCTCAAAGCTTGGAGAGCGGGGACTACCTTTCTTCAAACTACTCAAGCATCAAGAGAAGTTCGTGTGGACTCCAGAAGCGGATCAAGCTCTGGCTCAGCTCAAGGACTTCCTGTCCAAACCACCAGTCCTCACTGCTCCTCGCAAAAAGGAGCAGCTACTACTCTACCTCGCTGCAACTACTCACGTGGTCAGTACTGTCATCGTTGTCGAGCGGCAGGAAGACGGCCACGCTTACCCAGTCCAGCAACCAGTCTAGTTCGTCAGCGAAGTCTTGTCGGAATCCAATGCATGCTACCAACTAGTACAAAAGCTACTGTATGAAGTGCTCATCACCTCGCGGAAGCTACGACACTACTTCCAGGAGTACTCAATCTCCGTCGTCACTGACTACCCGCTCGGTGACATCCTGCGGAACCAAGATGCTACTGGAAGAATCTCTAAGTGGGCAGTCGAACTCGGCGCCCTCAACATCGACTTCAAGCCACGAACAGCCATCAAGTCGCAAGCACTAGTCGACTTCATGGCAGAATGGTGGGAGAATCAGCTACCAACTCCAACCGAGCGACCAGAGCATTGGGTGATGTACTTTGACGTCTCGCTCTAGCTTGAAGGCGCGCGGGTGCAGGGGTACTCCTGATTTCTCCAACAGGAAAACAACTCAAGTACGTCTTGCAGATCTTCTGGAAGGTCTCGAACAATGAAGCTGAGTACGAAGCCCTGCTACATGGGCTCCGCCTTGCAGCTTCTCTGGGCATCAAGCGACTACTAGTCTACGGCGACTCTGCAGTGGTCATCAACCAAGTCAACAAGTCTTGGGACCGCAACAAGGAGAACATGGACGCCTACTGCCTAGAAGTCCGCAAGCTCGAGAACAAATTCTATGGTCTCGAGTTCCATCACGTTGTCCGCGATAACAACATTGCAGCGGACGTCCTGTCGAAGCTTGGTTCTACTCGCGCTCAAGTACCAGCGGGTGTCTTCGTCCACGAACTTCACGCACCATCCATCCCGGAGCCGGCGCCCACGACCACTGACCCAGCGCCTCTGCCAGCTGGTCAGGAGGTCATGATGATGGACGTGGACTGGCGACAACCCTTCATCGACTACATCCGCGAGCAGAAGGTTCCCATGGACAAAAACTTGGCCGAGCAGCTCATCCGCCGGGCCAAGTCCTACGTCCTAGTCGGGAACAAGCTCTACAGGCGGGGCGCCACTTCCAGAGTACTCATGAAGTATGTTCCCCGAGAAGAAGGCAAGGACATCTTGGAGGAGATCCATAAAGGCATCTGCAGCAACCATGCGTCCTCACGCACGCTGGTCAGCAAAGCCTTCCGACGAGCTTTCTACTGGCCCACAGCCCTGGGCGATGCTGAGGAACTCGTCAGAAGGTGCCAAGGGTGCCAATACTTTGCCAAGCAACAGCACGTCCCGGCCTACAAGCTAGTCACCATACCACCAACCTGGCCTTTCGCCTGCTGAGGGCTCGACATGATTGGGCCTCTTCTGACTGCGCCAGGAGGATTCAATAGAGTCCTGGTGGCCATCGATAAGTTCACCAAGTGGATCAAAGTTAAGCCGGTCACGTGCCCCAAGGCTGACAGGGTACTCGACTTCTTGGATGAACTTGTGCACCGCTACAGACTACCCCATCGCATCATCACAGACCTGGGCTCCAACTTCAACAATCACTAGTTCTGGGAGTACTGCGAGAACAGTGGGATCAACGTCCGGTACGTCTCAGTTGCCCATCTACGGGCCAACGGACAAGTTGAGCGCGCCAATTGGATGGTACTCGACGCTCTCAAGAAGTGACTGCACGATGCTTCCAACACAAAAGGAGGCAAGTGGATCAAGGAACTACCCAATGCACTCTGGGGGCTGCGTACTCAACCCACTAAGCCGACGGGACAATCACCCCATTTCCTGGTCTACGGCTCCGAAGCTATTCTACCTGTCGACGTCATGTGGGATTCACCGGCAGTAGAGCAATACGATGAGGGCATATCTGAAGACAGCAGGCGAGTTGACATCGATGGACTCGAAGAAGCCCATTGTGCCGCCCTCGTCCAATCAGCAAGGTACCTCGAGGGTATCCGACGCTACCACGATCGCAACGTCAAGGAGCGCTCCTTCAACGTTGGTGATGATGAGGACATGACACCCATGCATACGACCATGATTGGTGCATGGAATGGAGTAGAAGAAGTCCAACAAAGGTTTCCAAGTCAAGAAGGAGGTCCAAGGTTGATCCGGTTCGAGTCCCCGAGGTGGAGGCCAAAAGCAATTCAAGTTCGAGTCCAGTTCGGAGTCCAGGAGCAGTGCGCAATAAAACGGATGCCCAGGTCGCATACGGAGTCGTTTTGGACGTTCTATATATGGTTGGAAGCAGAATTTCATAAAGCTTCCAATGGCACCGGTCTTGTGCCAAAATTCGTCCCGAGTCAATGGGAAATCGTCAAAACAAGTTGACGTCCAGAATCTGCCAAAGTGTTGCGCTGACAGTTTGGTTGGGCCTTAGGCCCAAGTTGGGGGCGCCACACCCCTAGTCGCCCCCAACCCTAGGACGCCTTGTCTCTTATAATTTCAGTAGCCGCCGCCTTAGAAACTGGAGTTTGATTTATTTGTTAGCCTTAGCTACAACTGAACAGCCGCCATCGTGCCGCCGTCGTGTAATTCAGACTCCACCTTCGAGTGATATTAAGATTGCTCGCCTCAAATTCTTTTTTCGTTCTTCGATTGCGTGCAAGAATTGATCTTTGTGATCAGGTTGATCTTGCACCGGCAAGGTTGGTAACCATCGGGAGTTGGTTCAGCGATTGCATTGGCGCTTCGAGTCTCGCTCGTCGTAGTTGAATCGTGAGGGTCAACAACCACCAAATCGGATTTATCTCCAGTCACCGAAAGATCGGGCACTCCCCCTCTATCAAGTGGTATCAGCTTTCCAGGTTGATCGGTGAGTTTTATCGTGTGTTATCCTTTAGTTTGAGCGTTGTTCATCATCCTATCGTCCACCAGAAAAGCCAAAAAAAAAATCAGATTAGTACCTTGTCCCTGCAACCGTTTAGCCCTGCACCTTCATTCGATAAGTGTTGGGGTTGAATTGGTGTGCTGACCCTGTTTTAATCACTGCTGATCCAGTGTTTTTTTCTCCAACCCTTGGAACACTAGCCGCCACCTTTTGGTTTCTCCTGCTGCCCCCATTCGCTGGTCGAAAAAAAACAAAAAACAAAGAAAACAGTCGCCGCTTCGCGCGAGTCGCGACCGGCACCGACACCGACTCGGCTACGCGTCCTGCGATCGCCGCCCGCGTGCCGTTCTGGTACGACCGTGACCGGCCCAGACAAAAGTCCGCTCCAGCCATGCCTCGTCGCACCAAAAGCCAGCGCGCCTGCAATATTTTTTTTCTTCTCGTGGTTTGCCCCGGTTTGCCCCCCTGTGTGTGAAAAAAACAAAAAAAACAAAAAAAGATATATATATATATATATATATATATATATATATATATATATAAATAAACAAAATAGGGCAAGAGGGTCGATCGGTTCGGCAACACCTGTAAGAAATCGTCTCGGCTCGCAGCTTGCCTTCCCTCCTTTGCACTCCTTCTCATTTTTCTGTTTTCTCTCCGCACTTGTGATCAGTAGTGTTTGTGACAGGTTTGGCACTCTTATTCAACTCCGCATTATTGTTTGTTTGTGCTAATCCTTCATCTGAGTGCAGCCTACCCAGAACTCCACAAAATTCTCCGACGAGCAGATCTTGTTCCCTCAGGCAATCGCTCCTCCAATCTTTTACAGGTTCCACCGGTTGGTTGCAGGTCGCCCCTGTGTGCGTGGTAAGAACGGATAAGAATTTGATAATAGCACTAGTTTGAGCGCCTTTGTGAGCAAAAACACCCCTATTTTGTTGTCGATTTTGTTTTTGTGTTTGCGCTAACAATGGCAGGCGACGACAAGAGGGATGACCAGCCGCAGGCCACTAAGACCAAGCTTGACACCATTGTGTCACACCTTGATGCAATGAAAACATTGATCACGAGTTTACAGAAGGAGATGGATGCTGGAGACTTCAGTGGACGCGCTCGTCGTGCGTGCATCCATGGTGGTAATGATTCTTTTGCTAAGATTCCTTTTACAATTCCACCTTACAATGGCAAATATGATCCAGCTGCATATCTTGATTGGGAGTTAGCGGTCGAACAGAAATTTTCATGTCATGATCTTCCTGCTAGTTCTCAAGTTACAGCTGCTATTAGTGCTTTTACTGATCTTGCCTTACATTGGTGGCGTTATGAACGAAAAAATCCCATTTGCACTCCCACCACTTGGGCTGAATTAAAAGCTGCTATGCGACGTAGATTTGTGCCTTCATATTATGCTCGCAACGCTTTACGTGATGTGCAGGGACATCGCTCGAAGCAATATTCTAACTCTTTTGCAGCAGAAAGCTCGACATCCAACTCAGCGCCCGCTCTCCCAGCGCCATCTACTCCCACCACTACAGTGCTCGAGAGCCCAACGCCATTCACGCCCACTACTACATCGCTCGAGAGGACGGCTGAACCTGCAGGAGCATCCTCGGATCCATCACTTCACAATGCACCTAATACTCCTACTGAGAACATAGGTAATGTCCATGGTGCTACACTCACGGAAGGTGAGAATTGTGTTAATATGCTGAATTTTTCCACAAATCATACTTTAGTTGAGAAATTAATAATGGAACCATCTCTTGATTTATCTTGGTCACATGCTGTTTTGCTTGATGTTCCTTGTGATAAAGATGATTTAGTTGATAATGCTTCAGTTTTACATGCTTTGGAACCAAATACTATTGCTGAAACTAAGCATGTTATGCATATTGTTAGTGCTAATGATGAGTAGAAATTATTGTCTTCTTTACATACTTTGGGTTACATTGAATTTGATGTTTTGTGTAATCTAGATTGTTTGGAAGAGCAACTTTCTAAATATGCTGATTTGCCATGTTTTTCTAAACACACATATCATGCTATTGGCAAATATAACAACAAAGGGGAATATATGATACATCGAGTGTACATTTGTGAAAATTTGAATTATCCTTTTGTTGTGCTCAATTTTGATCCACTAGAGGGCAGCCACACTACACATATTCATTCACCTTTCTCTAGTTCAGTTTTGGTGAAACAAGTTTACTTCCAAGAAGGGGAGCATTGCTGGTTGCTACCTATGCCTACTTTGTCTTTTGTTGGTACTAATCTTTTGCAGGGTAGTGTTGCCAACTATTATGTGTCATCCGATCAAGATGCTTACATGCTCGCTAAATCTTATATGCAAGATGACATATTCACCAATTGGAGACATGGTGACATTCCTCCTCACAATAATTTTGATTTCTTTGGTTTTCGAAATCCCGTTCGCTCTTGCGTTGTGCAGGATCGGTTCCAAGTACAATCGACGCCGAGGACGGCTTTTCATCCAGAAGGGGAGAATGATGAGGACATGACACCCATGCATACGACCATGATTGGTGCATGGAATGGAGTAGAAGAAGTCCAACAAAGGTTTTCAAGTCAAGAAGGAGGTCCAAGGTTGATCCGGTTCGAGTCCCCGAGGTGGAGGCCAAAAGAAATTCAAGTTCGAGTCCAGTTCGGAGTCCAGGAGCAGTGCGCAATAAAACGGACGCCCAGGTCGCATACGGAGTCGGTTTTGGACGTTCTATATATGGTTGGAAGCAGAATTTCATAAAGCTTCCAATGGCACCGGTCTTGTGCCAAAATTCATCCTGAGTCAACGGGAAATCGTCGAAAGAAGTTGACATCCAGAATCTGCCAAAGTGCTGCGCTGACAGTTTGGTTGGGCCTTAGGCCCAAGTTGGGGGCGCCCCACCCCTGGTCGCCCCCAACCCTAGGATGCCCCGTCTCTTATATTTTCAGTAGCCGCCGCCTTAGAAACTGGAGTTTGATTTATTTGTTAGCCTTAGCTACAACCGAACAGCCGCCATCGTGCTGCCGTCGTGTAATTCAGACTCCACCTTCGAGTGATATTAAGATTGCTCGCCTCAGATTCTTGTTCGTTCTTCGATTGCGTACAAGAATTGATCTTCGTGATCAGGCTGATCTTGCGCCGGCAAGGTTGGTAACCATCGGCAGTTGGTTCAGCGATTGCATTGGCGCTTCGAGTCTCGCTCGTCGTAGTCGGATCGTGAGGGTCAACAACCACCAAATCGAATTTATCTCCACTCACCGAAAGATCGGGCACTCCCCCTCTATCAGGTGATCTAGTCCTTCGCCGCATCCAGAACACGGATGGACTACACAAGCTCAGCTTGCCATGGAAAGGTCCCTTCACAGTCGCAAAGGTGACTGGACCAGGCTCGTATCGCCTCCAGACGCTTGAAGGCGACGACATCAGCAACTCGTGGAATGTCGACCAGCCTGTCGATTCTACGCGTAGTCTTTCGACTACTCCAGGGGCTCAAGTCTACACGATTACTCCCCGACCCTTCGCTATAAGCGGCCTCCGGGTCCAGGCACTAGTCTCCGGACTACTCTATTCCGAGATCCAGCGCTAACGGCTACTAATGGATCTCGGGTTGCTCAGGGCGTCAAGGACTCTAGCAACGGTCTATCAAGAGACCATTTACTTCTAGATCCAGTTTATACGGCTACTAACGGATCTACAGCTGTAAGTGGCCACGCGCCCTAGCACTACTCTAGCCGTAGGCGGCCTCTGGGTCCTGGCGACTACACTTGTAAACGGCCCTGGCCATCCAGGTGTACCCTTTCAGTAATAAAGTTTGATTTTCGATCAACTCATTTACTGTGTCTCTTGCACGGGCCTACTGCCGAGTACTACTACTCGCTCACAACTCCACAGATGGGCACTCCGCACATACACATCGCGACAATGAGTACTCATTTCATGGAAGTCTTTTCATTAAAACTTAAACAAGTTCATTACAACTTTGTTTATATTACAGCTACTGCCAATAGCTAACCCTACAGGACAACTACTGGAGGTTCAGCTTCTCCGCAACTTGTTCGGCGATTGGCACCATCTGCTCCAGAAGCTCATTGTACTGCTCATCTGTGCAATTGGCGGCTAGTCCACCCGCGACTACATCTACCGGAGCCTTGGGGAAGTACGACTTCATGTACGCCAAGACTTGGTTCGGGATGGACTTCGCCAGATGGTTGACATAAGTAGCCAGGCGTCCGGGGGCTTCCTTCAGACGGTCAACCAACGGAGCTATCTTCGGCCCACCCAGATGAGGCACCAACAGTCTCGCAATGGGCAATGCGACTTCTTCAAGCTCCTTGAGTTGGCCCCGCAGCCTCTCGCAGTCTTCATTGAGCTTTTGTAGAGATTTATAGCAGTTGACAAGGTCACGATCCGAGGCGATCCGAAGCTCCATGTGCGTATTACACTCATGGGCCAGCTGCTTATAATCATACTCAAGTACCTCGCAGGCACCCTTCTCTCAGTAGAAGAGGTTCTTCATATCAAGCTCCGATGCCCTCAGCTGTTCAACTCAGGCCTCAAGATCTGGACACAACTCAATGGGGGGAAATCAGACTACTACAAGGTACTCCCAATAAGTACTCGAAAGGCTGACATCGCCATACCTTTGTTCTTTTGGCGCAACGACTTGTTCTTGCGGACCAGCTCATCGCTCTTCGCCTGCATGTCTTGTACCTCGTTGTGGTACTGGGCGAAGGCACCATCGAGCTTGGACTGCAGCATGGCGGAGTGCTTCCTTGCCTTGTCGAGTTCTTTCTCCAATGTTTCCGCCCGAAGCAATGTGTCGCCGTACCCCTGGAGCATCTCAGATTTCTGTCGGGATCTCTCCACGACATCCTGCACAATGCAACAATCATTATTTGGGTACTCAATTCTGGTGGCACTCGACTACTCAAGGGTACCGTCATGTACCTTCATCCATTGCTCAGTCCGGCGCATTGATTCCAAGTTGCGGGCCACCGTCGCCGGGTTGATAAGGTCATCTTCTAGAAGCTCAAGCCCGTCACGATTAGCCGCTGCAGCCTCTGACATCGGCGCTGAGCGGATCGGCTCCGTGTCTTGGATCTCCGGCAACCGGACGACTACGTCCATGCTCGCCTCCGGCAGTGCATCTTCATGCATCTCTTCTGTGATCTCGAGGGCTGATGTCTCTGCCGGCTCGGATGCTGTTCCTGCAAGCTCCTCGGCTCCAGGCACGACGCCTTCTACCGACACAGCTCCAGGGATCGCCGCTCCCTCGACTTGTGCTCCTATCAAACACAAGCCACAGGATATCAGTATCCGGGGGCTACGACTACTACGCGGGGTAGACGGCGCCATCGTGGTCTACTAACCTTCTACTACAATGGCCTCCGGTGGTGTAGCTTTTGCGCTCGGCGCCATGGTTTCGGCCTGAGGGAGGGGAGCGGACTCCTCGACGGCAAGCGTCAGATTATCTTCAGTCGCTGTCGCGCTGGGTTCATCTCCTTCCTAGGACAAATCAGTCGATTTCCTGCATAGTACACATAGAGTGGTCAGCCAAAGCACGACTACTCAATTCCATGTACTTCTCAGGGATGGACTTCACTTACAAGCTAGATCGGACAACAGTCATGGTCGGAGCGCCAAGTATGCTGGCAATGTCGACGAGCCCGGCTTCCGTGGGCGCCTCTTCTTCAATCTGAGCCACTACTGGATCTTCGGCCCAGTAGTCGCGCTCGGTTCTGGCCTGCTCTCCACGGCTGGCGCCTGCGGCTCGACAACTCTAGTTATCCGCTGTGTCATCTGCGACACAAGTTCTTCTACGGTGGGGGCTGGACTGCGGCTTCTTTCAGTCGCCTCGCCCACTGTGTCCCAGTCATCTCCTTCCCCTAGATCGACGGGGTCAGATGATGGAATCTCCTGCGACAACTCAGAATTCAAATTGTCAGCATACAACACTTCAAAACAAGTACTCGACTACTCTACTCGAGGAACTCACCTCTTGGGACGTCGTCTCTGTCACTTTCAACTTCTTGGCGACACGTTTGCGCGCCACATTACGCGGCCTCCTCAGCGGTGCAGGGAGACTAGCCTCCAGGCTAGTTGGTGGATCCTCGATGAGGGGCACATTAGGCAGCCGAGGTCGGCTGAACCTGGACTGCAGCTAAAACCGCTCCTGCAGCGTCTCCCCGTCCTCCTCGTCGGACGTGTCTTCAATGGTGACGGTGTTGTCACCTTCGCCGACTTCGCGGCGTTCTTTGGCCTTGCCCTTGCCCTCCTCTGGAATATCTACATGTCGAAGAGGGGGAGTGGGGTCGGAGATAAACTTCGCAATGTCATCCTGCAGCAATGAAACTCAAGTGAGCATGACTACTCCAATGCAATCAGTACTCGGGTTCAGCGATCATCGGCTACTAACCTTGTTTGGCGGACGAGACGCGAAGTATTCGGGGACTGGGCAGGGTGTATACGGTGGCATGTCCTTGAAAATCTTTCCCAGTCGCTCGACAATGTCTTCATCATCAACTTCATTGCCGGGCATCCTCGACGTATCCTCGTCGCCTGTGTACTGGTACCCGAGGGTGTCGCGTGCCATCAACGGCTGCACCCTCCTCTTCATGAAGCTGAAGGCCACGTGTTCGGCCCTCAGCCCAGCTTCTCTCAAAGCCTTGATCTTCTGCAGCAGTTCGGGTAATTGAATACCCTCCTGCATCGTCAGCTCCGTATTTTACCACGCCCGATGCTTCGGCTGCTTCCCGCTGGGCTTCGGCAGCTCTAGGTGGTGGTTTGTGATATAAAACCACTTCGCCTTCCAGTCTTGATTTGAGTCGATGAGTTTGTACGATAAGTACTGCTCGGCGGTGTCTTCACGCATCTGAATGCCGGCTCCTCCGACTACTCGTGGGTCGTTGGCGCTCGGCTGCGGCTTCACATGGAAGAATTTCCGGAACAATATCTAGTGGGGTTTGATCCCGACGAAGGCTTCGCAGAAGTGGACGAAGACGGAGATGTGAAAAATCCCATTAGGGTTCAAGTTCAAGTACTCGATACCGTAGTACTTGAGGAGACCCTTGAAGAAGTCGCTCGCCGGGAGTGCTAGTCCGCGCTCCACGAACCGGGCGAACATGGGGACCTCGTTAGGGTTCTTCTCCATCGGGTACGGGTCGCCCATGGCGGCGCGCCACATGTCCATCTCCTTCTCCCGGAGGAATCCCCTATTCACCAGCGCCAACAAATCTTCGGTCTTCGCCTTGGATTTCTTCCACTCCTTGTTCGGATTGGGGCGTGGGGGAGACGTCGGCGGCGATGAATCATGGGCTGATCCCTTCGCCTCGCCGCGGGATCTCTTCTTCCCGACACCGGCTCCAGCCTTCGCGCCCTTGGATGGAGAATACTTCATCCTCCAAGTGCACCGAGTCTTCACTCGCATCCGCTCGGGGGCTTTACTGGTGGAGAGCAGCGGCGGTGCACGTGGATCTGCAAACTACGGTGCGACAGCAGTGGCTCAGGTGGCTGGACCCTTGGCTAGATCTACTTCAACGGATGCAACTGCGGGGAATGGAAAACCCTAAAGGGTTTCGACCTGTATTTATAACCCAACCGACGGAGCTGCAACGACCAGATGGATAAGTATCGACAGCGGACTCAGCGGCGGCCGCCTGACTCTTCATCTTGCAGTAGTCGACGCACTCCATCTCGGGGGCTCGGCTACGTCTACTAAACTTCCTGTGTGACGACAAGATTCAAGAGCAACTCAGGACATATTCTACAATCAAGATGACCCTTCAATTCGAGAGGAAGTACTCGACTCAAGGCTCGGGGGCTCCGTGCCACGTGTCCTTCGGTTTTTCTCCGGATTTTACGGGATAATCTTGGCAGAACTTCAGATTGACCCTCAGCTTGAATCTTCAATTCGACCTAAGGCTCGGGGGCTACATTCTATATGGAATGCGATTCTTTGAATCACATTTTTCATATGGTTTCTTCTTCAAAACAATGCAATTATTATTAAAGACCTTCAAGAGAAGAACTCGAGGACGCTTGGGAACTACTCGAGAAGACTTCAAGACTACTCAAGGATCAGCTGGAGTACCTTCCAGCCTCGGGATGCTCCAAGTACTTTTGAGGACTTTTGTATTGTAGTACTCGGGGACGCCTGAGGACTACTCGTCAAGGCCATCAAGACTACTTGAAACTATCCTGCTCGACTACAAAGTACTCAGGGGCTTGTCGTATGGACCTCCCTAGGCCCACTACCTCGGTGGGTACCAGGACTGACTACTCGGTCGGCCCCTGGGACTACTCGGCTTGTGCCACACGGCACCTGATGGCGTGGGGCACAAGGACTACAGTGGAGAAGTACTCACATAGGAAGTTATAGATGTCCTGTACTATGTAGAGAACTCCTAGACGTACCTGACAAGTACTCTCTCCTCAAACCGACTTGTAACCCTGCCTCCCGGGCTATATAAGGCGAGGCAGGGACCCCTATCTCTCTCATATGCATCATCTTGTAAACATACCCAATCAATCCAGAGCTACACAGCATACAGGACGTAGGGTATTACGCACCTCGCGGCCCGAACCTGTCTAAACTGTGTGCCACGTGTCTCTTCCTTCGAGTTACCGATCTCGGCGAGGCCATTTTCATCTACATCGGGTACTCCCCTTGGTAGGTTGCCGGTCTAAAACCCTGACAGGGCCCTAGAGGTGGAGAAGACGAAGTTGCTCAAGGACTGCTGGGCGGCACTGACTCGACTCTACAACGTTGGGGTCGACTTGGCAGACGTTGTCGGTGTTTTAGACTGGCAAACCTACCAAGGGGGTGCCCGAGGTAGTAGATTGTGTGGTGAGGATCGTGATCGGGAGACCGAGAACTCGAAGGTGTGCGCGAGGACACAGAACACAAGATTTATACAGGTTCGGGTCGCTAAGGTGGCGAGCCCTACATCCTGTTTGGGGGATCAAGTATGGCGCCTTGCACTTGGTGTTGGTTGAGATCAGGTGTCCGCCCGGCCCTCCTTTATATAGTCCAGGGGGCGGGTTCCTAGTCGGTTACAAGGCAGGAGTCTTAATAGGATTACACGGTACAAGTCCTAGTAGGATTATAGGGGAATTCTAGTAGAAGTCCTTCTTCATCCTTCCTTGCATGGGTACCCGGGGAGTATGCCCGACAAGCCCCCGAGCACATTGAAGTCGAGTGTAGTAGTTCGAGTAGTCTTGAAGCCTCTGCGAGTAGTTCTTGAGCGTCCTCGAGTACTTCTTGGAGAAATCTTCAATAGTACTTAAACTGCCACGAGGCTGGAAGGTGGTCTAGCTCATCAGTCTTGAAGTCAAGATTATATGGAAGTGCGGTTGCAAAATCGCACTCCATATGGAGTAGCCCCCGAGCCTTAGGTTGAGTTGCAGACTCTAGCTGAGGGTCAATCTTGATTCTGAATCTTCCGTCTTGAAAAATTTGAATGATGGGTGTAGCATAGCAGCCCCCGAGCCTTGAAATGATTAGGTAATCAATCCAAGGGTCTTCAGTGTTCGCGAAAGCCATCATCCGAGTACTCTTGCAGCGTGTAGCCCCCGAGATAAAAGAGTCGTATGAGCCACGTTGAGTGCGGAGCCCCCGAGCTTGAGAGCGAGCAAAGCCTGCTGAAGTTATCCTCAAGTAGTAATTTGAGTACAGCCCCCGAGCTGGAGAGATTCCGAATAGTAGTTTGATGTCGAGCCGTGTAGCTTAAAAAGTAGCCATGCCGTCAGAGCGGACTTTAGATGCGACCGAAGTCGACTTTAGATGCCGGTAGTGTGAACTTTAGAATGTGACTTAAAAACCGAAGTCGACTTTGTGCCGCACGGAGCGGACTTTGAGATGCGACTTGAAAACCGAAGTCAACTTTAGGATGCCGCGTGGAGCGGACTTTGAGTTGCGACTGAAGAAGTCGACTTTAGATTGCCGCGTAAAGAGGACTTTAGATGCGACTGCAGTAGTCGACTTTGTGCCACGCAGGGTGGACTTAAGATGCAAAACACAAAAAGCACTTTCCGGAAAGCAAAAGCAAAAAAATCAGAGAAAACGAGTAGTTTTGCCGCTGGAGCGGGCTTAAGATTGCGACCAAAGTCGGCTTGTGCCACCGGAGTGGGCTTGGATGCGACCATTAGTGTCGACTTGTGCCACCGGAGTGGGCTTGGATGCGACCGTTAGCGTCGACTTGTGCCACCAGAGTGGGCTTGGGTGCGACCGTTAGCGTCGACTTGTGCCACCAGAGTGGGCTTGGGTGCGACCGTTAGCGTCGACTTGTGCCACCAGAGTGGGCTTGGGTGCGACCGTTAGCGTCGACTTGTGTACCTGGGCCATGGATTTCGGACCCAAGGTACGGAGTGCGAGTACTTAGGGTACTTGGACCCATGGTACAGAGCGTGAAGACCACGTGTAGCTAGGTTCCATCGTCGCCAGGACCCGAGGGCCACTTACAGCTAGGTTCCATCGAAGCTTACACATGTAGTGTGCCACCGAAGCAGGCGAAGATGCGACCGAAGTCGACTTTAAGTTGCCGCACGGAGCGGACTTTAGAATGCGACTTTAGAAGTCGACTTTAGATTCCCACGCATAACAGACTTTAGAAGCTGCCTCCTAGAGATAGCCCCCGAGTTGATGAAGTACACTCGTGGTGACTTGATTGATATACCCCAAGAGTAGTCAGCAGAGTGTAGCTCCCATGAAAACCCTCCAGAAGCGTACACAAATGAGTAGCCGGCATGTTATCCTACAGATGAGGAAAACAAGCCAAGAAAGAAAAAAGTAATCATTTAAATAAATGACTTAGCTGTTGTTGCCTGGGCAGACTATTGCTGAAGCTGTGGCGGTCGGCAATGGAGCCACGACGGTTGTTGCTGAAGTTGACTAGTCAGAGTTGATCCCAACTAGTTGTTGAGGGTGTGACTGCCGTTGTGGCGACGCGATGCGACCGGAAGACGACGTCGTGGCGGCGCGTGGCGTACTCGAAGTAGAGCCAGTGCTGCCGTGAGACAAGTAGTCACGACACACGGCGTGGCTAAAGTAGAGCCAGCGTGTCCGCAAGACGAAGTCGCGGCGCACGGAGTAGTCGAGGATGAGCCTCGTGACGGGCCGCGCGACATGCCGAGACACCCGGACGCGCGGCGTAGGCGAAGTAGTCGACGACGAGGGATGAGCCGCGCGACGTGCTGAGGCACCCCGACGCGCGGCGTACGCGAAGTAGTCGACGACGAGCCGCGTGACGATCCGCGTGACGGGCCGCGCGACGTGCCGAGGCACCCGACGCGCGGCATAGGCGAAGTAGTCGACGATGAGCGGCGTGACGAGCCGCGTGACGAGCCACGTGACGTGCCGAGGCACCCGGATGCGAGGCGGAGGCGAAGTAGTCGACGACGAGCTCGCGCGAGGCGGAGTAGTTGACGACGAGCGGCGCGACGAGCCGCGGGACGTGCCGAGGCACCCGGACGCGCGGCGGAGGCTAAGTAGTCGTCGACGAGCCTGTGCGAGGCGGAGTTGTCGACGAAAACTGGCGCGATGAGCCGCGTGACGAGCCGCGCGACGTGCCGAGGCACCCGGACGCGCGACGGAGGTGAAGTAGTCGACAACGAGCTCGCGCGAGGCGCAGTTGTCGACGACGAGCCCGCGCGACGTGGAGTAGTCGACGACGAGCGGCACGACGAGCCGAGTGACGAGCCGCGCGATGTGCCGAGGCACCCCGACGCGCGGCGGAGGCGAAGTAGTCAACGACGAGCTCGCGCGAGGCGAAGTAGTCAACGACGAGCGGCGCGACGTGCCGAGGCACCCGGACGCGCGGCAGAGGCGAAGTAGTCGACGACGAGCCTGCGCGAGGCGGAGTTGTCGACGAGGAGCCTGCGCGAGGTGGTGTAGTCGACGACGAGCCTGCGCGAGGCGGAGTTGTCGACGACGAGCTCGCGCGAGGCGAGTAGTCGACGACGAGCGGCGCGACGAGCCGCGCGACGTGCCGAGGCACCCGGATGCGCGGCGTAGGCGAAGTAGTGCACGACGAGCCTGTGCGAGGTGAAGTAGTCGACGACGATCCACGTGACGTGAAGTAGTCGACGACGAGCCGCGCGACGTGCCGAGGCACCCGGACGCGCGGCGTAGGCGAAGTAGTCGACGACGAGCCTGCGCGAGGCGAAGTAGTCGACGATGAGCCGCGCGACGTGAAGTAGTCGACGACGAGCCGCGTGAAGTGCCGAGGCACCCGGACGCGCGGCGTAGGCGAACTAGTCGACGACGAGCCTGCGCGAGGCAAAGTAGTCGACGACGAGTCGCGCGACGTGAAGTAGTCGACGGCGAGCCGCGCGACGTGCCGAGGCACCCGGATGCGCGCGTAGGCGAAGTAGTCGACGACGGGCGGCGCGATGAGCCGCGCGACGTGCCGAGGCACCCGGACGCGCGGCGTAGGCGAAGTAGTCGACGACGGGCGGCGCGATGAGCCGCGCGACGTGCCGAGGCACCCGGACGCGAGGCGTAGGCGAAGTAGTCGACGACGAGCCTACGCGAGGCAAAGTAGTCAATGACGAGCAGAGCGACGAGCCGCGCGACGTGCCGAGGCACCCGGATGCGCGACGTAGGCGAAGAAGTCAACAATGAGCCGCAGCGTTGAGTAGATTGAAGCTGATCACAAGGTCCTTCGAATTCGCCCAGTGGTGATTTCGGTGTTTTAGAACGGCAAACCTACCAAGGGGGTACCCGAGGTAGTAGATTGTGCGGTGAGGATAGTGATCGGGAGACTGAGAACTCAAAGGTGTGCACGAGGACACGGGACACAAGATTTATACAGGTTCAGGTCGCCAAGGTGGCGAGCCCTACATCCTGTTTGGGGGATCAAGTATGGCGCCCTGCGCTTGGTGTTGGTTGAGATCAGGTGTCCGGCTAGATACCCGGCCCTCCTTTATATAGTCTAGGGAGCGGGTTCCTAGTCGGTTACAAGGCAGGAGTCCTAATAGGATTACACGGTACAAGTCCTAGTAGGATTACAGGGGAATTCTAGTAGGAGTCCGGCTTCATCCTTCCTTGCATGGGTATCCGGGGAGTATGCCCGACAAGCCCCCGAGCACATTGTAGTCGAGTGTAGTAGTTCGAGTAGTCTTGAAGCCTCTGCGAGTAGTTCTTGAGCGTCCTCGAGTACTGCTTGGAGAAGTCTTCAATAGTACTTGAACTGCCACGAGGCTGGAAGGTGGTCTAGCTCATATGTCTTGAAGTCGAGATTATATGGAAGTGCGGTTGCAAAATCGCACTCCATATGGAGTAGCCCCTGAGCCTTAGGTTGAGTTGCAGACTCTAGCTGAGGGTCAATCTTGATTCCGAATCTTCCGTCTTGAAAAATTTTGAATGATGGGTGTAGCATAGCAGCCCCCGAGCCTTGAAATGATGGTGTAGCATAGCAGCCCCCGAGCCTTGAAATGATTAGGTAATCAATCCAAGGGTCTTCAGTGTTTGCGAAAGCCATCATCTGAGTACTCTTGCAGTGTGTAGCCCCGAGATAAAAGAGTCGTATGAGCCACGTTGAGTAGTTGTTGGTGCGGAGCCCTCGAGCTTGAGAGCGAGCAAAGCCTGCTGAAGTTATCCTCAAGTAGTAATTTGAGTACAGCCCTCGAGCTGGAGAGATTCCGAATCGCGGTGAGAGCCGCACTCCATAAGGAGGCAGTCGCCGTTCGAGGTGAGAACGACACTGCGGGCGTCCTCCCCAAGCGTGCTGCCAGGGGGAATACGAGCGCGCCCACACGACACCTCAAGTCTTTGATCATCTGGGGCGGCGGAGCCCCGACCGTGCAAGTCCCCCTTGCCCCAGGTGGAGGTCAGGGACCATCCTCCGACTCGGTAGGGGATAAGAGGCCAGCCCCCGAGTCGGGTGTGGCTGCCAGAACCGTCAAAAGGGCTCGCATCATGTCATCCAGATACACATCGCCTCGCCGCATCTTGTAGTTTCATCTGCCGTTGATTTTTTCCTATCTTATAGTTCATTTCCAGTGGTAGCCTCGCCAACACCAGCGTGCTCAACATCGCGCCACAGAAGCTCATGAGTCAGGCTGCGCGTGAGCGCCTGACGGAGCCCCACCCATCGACCCCACCGCTCGCATCAGAGCCAAAGCAAGCCAGGAGTGGGCTGGCGAGGCGGACGCGGTCCTTGAAGTGGTTGCGCCGCCGCCGACACAAGTCGTCAGAGTGATGGTTGGAGGGCAGGTTGCCCCTGAGGCAGCCACATCCCCGGTGGCGCAGGCTGGCGAGCATGGCATTGGTGCGCCCACAGCTCCTGAGGAGGTCGTACTTCCAGCGACCCAGCCCGGTGAGGTGCACACCGACGAGCAAGGCGGTGGCACGTCCGCGGTCTCTGAAGCGGTCACGCATCCAGCGGTGCAGCCCGACGGAGGCGAGGTCAAGGCTTCTATGGTTCCTGAGGTGTCGGTCCAGCCCCAGGACGCCACGAACTCTGAGGGTCCCATCCCCTCGGGGGGCGACGTCTCCGCTCTCCAAGTCAAGTTGGAGGACTGCTTGTTGGGGCCCGAGGAGCTAGCGGTGGAGATACCTATGCCGCTCGCCCCGGCCGTCACCACCATGATTGAGGCGACTGGGACCGACCCTTCGGAGCCCACGCCCGGAGCCACGGGAGTGGAGTCGTTCGTCGTCGTGTCTCCAGCGACTGTCGTGGGTGTGTTGGTGGACCCGCCGCTTAGGACCACTGTTCCCAACGCGGACGTGGTGCTAATCGAGGATTCACCCCGGCGAGACCTGTAGGAGCCCGTCGCTCCCGAGGAGATGGTGAGCGGCTGCCCCCCGAAGATGATTCGAGAGGTTGGGGAGAGCTCAGGAGCTCACACCTTCGCTGCCGCGAGATTGCTAGCGGCGGCGCCGGTGGAGGGAGAATGCATCCTCGAGCTGGTGCGTTTCTCCCGGGTCGAATCTCGTGAAGCTGAGGCGCATCTGAGATCTAGATCCATGAGATGGCTGGGGTGGCCAAGAACCTGTCAGACTAGCTCTCGAGTACGACCTTTGCCTCTATCCTCTTCCTTCTTTCTTTGCGCGCATTGTAACTGATTCCCAACTCACTTTTCACCTTCAGAGGTCAGGACTGAGCTCGAACAGGCCAGGAAAGCACAGCAAGACATGGACGAGGCCCGCCATAGGGAGCTTGTGGCCTGCTACAGGTTCGGTCGGTCCATTTACAAGACGCTGACGAACCTCGGCGTTTGGCCCATTCTCGTGCCTGGCCAACTCCTTAAAGATCGACTTGCTCTTCTTCCGGAGACGATCAAGGAGCTGGAGCTGGCGACGACTCGAAAGGTGGTGCACCGGGTGCTCGCCATGTTCGACTCGCACTATAAAGGGCTGGACAACAAGAGACATTGAGCGGTGAGTGGGCTCCCAACTACTCAGATGAAGAGTATGACCAGCTTGAGGCAGACCGCGCCATCTTCACCCGCGCCATGGCCGAGGTAGCAAAGAAGGACCTGGACTTGATCCCAAAAGACACACCAGAAGATGGCCTTCCAATTAGATTTATCGTTTTGCATTGTAAATAACTGGAAAAAACTTGTGCGAGCATTCACCTCGATCTGTTCTTATTTGTTTTAACTAATCACTACTTAAACATTCTCCGAGCAATTGAGGACAACTGCAGAACAGAGTAGTGGTACTTAGGACACAGGTTGATCGTACTTGGCTCCAGTGACGCGGGGGCGTAAGAGTTGGGAAGCTTGACTGACCTAAGCCGTAAAGTGATGCCATGTGTTAGCAGCCCCCGAGTACTTAAAGAGGTTCAAACGTGACTTGCGTATTTTTTGTCAAAGTTGTTTTAGGCCTTAGCCCGGCCAGTTACCAGAGTACCTTTTGAAAGAGGTCAAATGGCGACCTGCGAACCTGGGCCGCGCTCGCAAGTCTTCACACCATAGCCGTGGCGGTGTGAGTACTAGGAGCTTGGATGAGCAACGGTGTCGAGATGCACGCAAATCATCATCTTTATCTTTTGCATGTTCGTGCGTACCGCGAAAAACCATTCACGCATGCGATTAGTTGCGACACGTTTGTCGGAGAAATTTGTTTTAAAAACGGGAAAATGAAAGGAGGGCGTCGTGCCCCGGGTTGTAGCCCCCGAGTGGTGAGTGTTCCTGCATGGGCACAGGGACGCTTACCGCTCAGCCTTAGAAACGTTGACACAAGTGAAAAAGTAGGTCAACGCCAAAAAACTTATGAACTCAAGAACATATGAACATAAGCAAGCGGTATCATTCATTGATCATAAGATAGAACGAGGAACATTACTCAAGGGTAAAAGTGACATAGGTGTTCTATGTTCCATGCGTTCGAGATGACTTTGTCGTCCTCGTATCGGAGGTTGAATGTTCCCGGGCGGAGCACCTAGTCGACGATGAACGACCCTTCCCACGGGGGTGCGAGCTTGTGCCAGTCTTTGTTGCCCTAGACTCGTCGAAGCACCAGGTCACCGACCTGGAACTCGCGGCTTCGTACATTGCGCTCGTGATAGCACCAAAGGGCCTGCTGGTACCGAGCTGAATGTTGGAGCGCCACATCGCGTGCTTCATCGAGTTGATCGATAATGTCCTCGAGTGTGACTTGGTTCCCCTCCTCAGTATGCGTTTGGACCCTCGGGCTTCCGTAGTCGATGTCTGTCGGGAGGACAGCCTTCGACCCGTGCACCATGAAGAACGGTGTGAAGTCGGTGGCCTGACTTGGTGTGGTGCGCAGGCTCCAGAGGACAAATGACAGTTCGGCGACCCATCTTGCTCAAAACTTCTCGAGTCGTTTGAAGATCTGTGGCTTTAAACCTTGCGAAACCATGCCATTGGCCCTCTCGACTTGCCCATTCATCCTCGGGTTTGCAACAGCAGCCCAATCCATGCGAATATTGTTGTCATCGCAGAATCTAAGGAACTTCCTTTCTGTAAACTGCGTGCCGTTGTCGATGATGATGGAGTTCGGGATCCCGAAGTGGTAAATGATGTTGGTGAAGAACGCTACGACTTCCTTGGAATGGACCTTCACTATGGGTCGGACTTCAATCCATTTGGAGAATTTATCGGCAGCTTCGTGTGCGTGAAGCCCCCGGGAGCTTGCCAGTGCGGCCCCACCATGTCCAGCCCTCACACAGCGAAAGACCACGTTATGGGGATCGTATGGAGTGCCTGCGTCGGGAGGTGGGTTTGCCACGTGTAGAATTTACACCCTTCATAACGTCCCATGATATCCTTGGAGTCGGCCACTGCAGTTGGCCAGTAAAATCCTTGTCGGAATGCTTTACCGACAAGGGTTCTCAGGCCGACGTGATGTCCGCACGTCCCAGCGTGAATTTCTTGGAGCAGTTCCCTGCTTTGGTCCCTCAAGATGTAGTGCATTAGTATGCGTGCCGCACCTCACTTGTAGAGCTTGCCGTCGATGAGGACAAATGCCTTGGCACCTCGTGAGATGCAGCGTGCCTCCATCTGGTCGGGAGGCAGCTTTCCCTCGACCATCTAGTCGAGGATCGAGAACCGCCAGTCTGAATCTTCTAAGTTCGGCTCTGGTTGTTGATCAATTTCCATGACTTCTAACACCTCGGGCTCTTGTGGTTGTCCTTCGTCGACCCGAACAGATGGTGCGTGCTGGTCGCTGGTGAACACACCATTCGGTATAGGCTTGAGTTTCAACGTTGTCTTCACGAGGAATCAGTTGCTTTATTGTAGTCATGCAACATGTGATGGAGCTCGAGTCCGTGGAATTTGTCTTTCAGTTCACGCACGGTCTGACAAAATGCCACCATCTTCGGATCAAGGTAGTTCTTCTCCTTCATGACTTGATCAACGTGGAGCTCTAAATCTCCTCGGATCTCGAGACGGTGGATTCCAAGCTTGATCGTGATTCGAAGCCAGTTGATGAGCGCTTCATACTCGACGACATTGTTGGAGGCGGGGAAATGCAGTCAAACCATGTACTCCATGCGCACGCCCAGAGGTGAGATGAAGACAAGGCCTGCCCCCGCTCCTTCCTTCATGACGGATCCATCAAAATACATGCTTCACACCTCGTGCTCGACTGGCGCCGGTGGAGTTTGACTTTCTGTCCATTCAGCAACGAAATCCGCCAAGACCTGCGACTTGATGGCGCTGCATGGTGCGTATGTTACATTTTGCCCCATCAACTTGAGGGCTCACTTGGCTATCCTTCCTTCAGCGTCGGGGTTCTAGATCACCTCTCCAAGTGGGTCTTTGGACACCACCGTGATTGGATGCGCATCGAAATAGTGTCAAAGCTTATGCTTGGTGATAAGGACAACATATACTAACTTTTGAATTTGCGAGTACCGGGTTTTCGAGTCGGAGAGTACCTTCCTTACGAAATACACCACCGCTTCTCCTTGAGCGTCTTCCCAAGCATCGGTTCTTCCGGCGCTGGCACTGTACTCACGACCTGGGTCATTGCGGCGATGTACAGGAGCATCGGTTCTTCCGGCACTGGCACTGTGAGCACTGGTGGGCTCTTCAGGAGATTCTTAAGCGAGTGGAGTGCTTCCTGTGCTTCGGGCGTCTATCTGAAGTGGTCGGACTTCTTCATCAGGCGATACAGCGGCAAGCTGTGCTCGCCAAGCCGAACAATGAAACGACTGAGAGCTGCGAGGCAGCCTGTGACGTGTTGCACACCTTTTAAATTCTGGATCGGTCCCATGTCAGTGATGGTTGAGATTTTCTCGAGATTAGCCTTGATGCCGCGTTCCAACACGACAAAGCTGAGGAGCATGCCCCTCAGAACCCAAAAAATGCATTTTTTGGGATTAACCTTCACCCCGTGCCGCCTCAGCTTCGCAAACACTTCCGTGAGGTCAGGGATCAGACCGCCTGTCTTTTTCGATTTGACCACGATGTCATCAACGTAGGCTTTGATCAGCCAGCCTATGAGATCTCCAAAGATGTGTCGCATGCACCTGTGGAATGTAGCGCCCGCGTTCTTTAGCCCGAAAGGCATCGAGTTATAATAGTAAGCGCCGAACGAAGTAATAAACAAAGTCACGAGTTGATCCGCTATGCGCATCGCAATCTGGTGGTACCCGGAGTACGCATCGAGAAAACAGAGGGTTTCACACCCCGCTGTTGAATCGACTACCTGATCTATGCAAGGCAAAGGGAATGGGTCTTTAGGACATGCCTTGTTAAGGCCCAAACATTCTCCATTTCTTATTCTTCTTCTTCTTCACAAGTATAGGGTTAGTAAACTACTTGGGGTGGAACACTTCACGAATAAATCCTGAACAAAAAAGTTTCTTGATTTCTTCACTGATAGCTTTGCACTTGTCGTCGTTAAAGCGGTGGAGACGCTACTTCACCGGTTTCGATCTCGACTTGATGCTCAGCTTGTGCTCAACAACCTCTCTCAGGATTCCCTTCATGTCGAAGGGTTTCCATGCGAACACGTTGAGGTTAGCTTTGAGGTAGTCAACGAGCGCGCTTTCCTATTTAGGATCGAGCGCCGTCCTGATACGGAGCATTTGACCGTTGTCGGAGATAGCCACATCCTTGACATACATGGCGGGCTCGAAAGAGCAGGCCACATGCTTGGATGACTCGGGGATATTTAGGTCCTCGGAAAGAGGCTCGACATGGAGCTTCTCGTACCGAATGAGAGTCTTAAGAAACTAAAAAACACTCTGCATTGCAGTCGTATGCGTGCTGAAAAGTCGTACCCATAGTGATGACCCCTTTGAACCAGGGATCTTCAACTTAAGGTACGTGTAGTTGGGCATGACCATGAACTTCGCGTAGGCCGACCTCCCGAGGCTGGCGTGGTACGTCCCCGAGAACCCCAAGGTGAGGGTTTCCATGCAGAAATTCTGCGGCGTCCCAAATGTGATGGGAAGATCGATCTACCTGATTGGGAGTGCCTCCATTCCAGAGACGACCCCGTGGAACGGCGTAGGCGATGGGCGCAATCAGGATTACGGGATGCCCAAGCTGTCGAGCGTCGACACGTACACGACGTTAAGGCTGCTTCCTCCGTCCATCAGCACCTTGTGGACCCGCTTGGTCCCAAATAGCAGAGCCACCACGAGCGGGTAGCATCTGGCTGCGGCACGCGGTCGGGTGATCTGTATGGTCGAAAGTGTTTGGAGTCTCAGACCACTTGAGGTACGACGGTGCCACGGGCTCGGCGTTGTAGATCTCGTGCTGGATCAACCCTTCTTGGTGCATCCTGGGTCGTGCCGGTGTTCCGCCAAAGATCATGTGCACAACACCATCCTCGCTGGGGTATCCCGCTCCTGCCTCATCATTGTCATTGTCGGGGGTAGGCACGCCCTTCTTTGGAGGATCCACCGTCTTGATCTTGAGTGTACCAGTGACATAATTCTTCATTAGCTTACAATCTTTGAGCATGTGCTTGACGGGTGTCTCATGGTTGGCGCATGACACCTCTAAGAGCTTCTCAAAGTGGTCCTTCGGGGGACCGTTCTTGGGGGATTGTTCTTGGATGTGTGGTCTTGCACTCAATAGTTGTGACGAGGTGGTCATCACGGCGACGCTTGTCGCTCTTCTTCTTCTTCTTTTTGAATCGTGAGGAGGGCCCCTCGCCATCATCCATGACTTGCTTCCCATTGCCCTGAGGAGTGTTCAGGGTCGCCGCGACTACTTCCTCCCCATTAGCGTGGTTGGTCATGATGTCGAGGATCTCCCGAGTAGTTCGTGGAGTCCTGCGACCGAGTTGATGGATGAGGGTGGTGCAGGTGGTGCCATTCTGGAATGTCGATATAGCGTTGTTGTCGGTCACACTGGGGAGCTTGGTGCATTGCTTGGAGAAGCACCGGATGTATTCATGCAGGCTCTCGCCCAGCTTCTACTTGCAGTTCCGTAGCTCCCACAGCTTGCTAGATCACGCACACGTGCCTTGGAAATTGCCGATGAAAGTCTCACGTAGCTGCGCCCAGCTGTTGATCTTGTCGCGTGGCAAATGCTCGAGCCAGGTTCGCGCGGACTAAGTGAGGTAGAGCGACAAGTTCATGATGATGAACTGATCATCTGTCGCTAACCACGTGTTGCACGTGAGCATGTAATCCTCCAGCCACACGCTGGGATTGGTCTACCCTCGTACTTGGGGACCATCGTCGACACTCAAAACCGCGAGGGGAAACAGGCATCGCGCACCTTCTGGCCGAAAGCGCGGGGCCCTTTTGGGTTGGGCGTCACGCTGCGCTCTCGATCCTTATCGCTGTCATAGCGCCCCCACTCCTTTGGCTATACCACCAGCATGGGTGACACTCATTGTGGTGGTCGCGACCGTCGTCGTAGTTGTTGTCGTAGCCGTAGTTGTAGCCGTCGTCGCCGGCAGCTCAGCGGCGGGCTCGGAGCGTGTCCCGGGCGTCGCGGTTGGGCCCGAGGTGCTGCTTGACTGTCACCTCACCCGCCTCCTCATCATGGTTCCGACGCCGTGATGCTGGCAGGTCCTAGCGTCTTATAGACTGTGCCGCCCGCACCGAGCGCTAGCTCGATGTGGAGCTTTCCGCTTGCTGCAAAACCGCCATCTCGAGGTGGGTTCTAAGTTGCTGGCGTAACCTTTTCCCCTGGGGGTGGCTAGCTTGGGGCAGCTGCGTAGGAGAATGGCTACAGCCGCAAGGTTCTGCGACACGTGCTTGAAGAGCGGCACGTCGCCGTCGTCGACAGCGGCATCCTCGTTGATGCACCGGTTCACATCGCGAGCATGCGCGAGAGCCGGTGGTGTCTGATCACAGGCCCTGGTCCGCTCGGGGTCCTGGTGGTGGTTGAAGGACCTATACGGTGAACCAGAGAGGGGGGAGTGAATGGGAGCCGATAAAAATTCTTCTCGAAGGAGATGGAGACTCCAACAAGACGAACACGGCTTCCAACACACGTCTCCGACTCACTACCCAAGTTGGTCAAGCCCACGCAGCCACTGAAGTGCTACTGGACCTAGGAACCAACAGACAACCTTCCAAGCCAAAACACACCAACACGCACAGCGGAAACTTGCACGGCTTGCTGCCTGTGCTACACCGGTCAAACCGATGGCCAGCGCCGGTCAGACCGGTGACACTGGTAAGATCGGTGACACCGGTCAGACCGGTGGACAGCGCCGGTCAGGCCGGTGGCTACAGCAGCCACACAACGAACGTTCCAGAGAGCCTCAGTGACTTCTCTAGGCCCTGGAACAAAAAACACCCCCAAAACACAACCTGCACGAAAGGAAAACCCTACACAAAACCTAACAAAACAACTTCAAACGGACCAAGAACTGACCAGCAGCACCAAGACCCAAAGACACACGAGTCAAGCAGTTCACCCGAGGCAAATCCCACAAGTGGCTCGCACCGGTCAGACCGGTCAAGAGCACCGGTCAGACCGGTGTAACCTAGGCAGCTCGGGATGAACAACACCCGCGGGTCAACTCCTCCAAATCCAAACTTCGATCTCCCGAATCGCTCCACGGACTTGAACAAGACTTTGGGGATAGTAGGAACACCTCATGAGGAGTCCATAGCCAAGTTTAATCCCACCAAAACTTGTCAAATCAAGAGGAATCGAAGAAATCCCGCCACGAACTTCTCTAACCCAAGAACACCGAAAACCCCAAAATCGAGCCCCTTAACTCACGGATTTGGGAGGGGAATCAAAAGCAAAAGAACCACGAAGGGTTCCCACATATTTCCCCCATCAAATCCCCAAGAGCAAGGTCCCGAAAACACACCGAGAAAACCACCAAGAGAGGGCTTCGAAAATCACCACCAAGAACAACTGGGAACAACACAACAATGCCTTGAGGAACCACACCGAATCATCTATACATACCAAGGAGGTTCATACAAGGTCTAGCTTGCCGCCCGATCATCCAACCCTCTCACAAAATCTCACCATGAAGCTCTCAAGCTAGTCCTATGGAAATCCTAAGAAAATAGGAAGGGAAAATAGGAAAGCAAATTAACTAGGGTTCCAAGAGATGGCTGCCATCCTCTCACCTCTTGGGTTATATAGGAGGCAACCGAAAGTCTAAAATACCCTTACTTAATAACTAGGGATACAAGCCCCTCAAGGACGGTTTTGGAAGTCTTCAGATTTTCTCCATCGGACGGATGCCCGGCGACCGCACCCTGCTTAGCCTCGACGCAAGCCATGCGATCCCGATGTGTGTCCTCCGCTTCGAAGATTCCGAATTGCGTCGTCGCACATCGGTCGGACCGGTGCTCCTCACCGGTTAGACCGGTACCCACCGGTCAGACTGATCAGACCCACCGGTCAGACCGGTCTGGAGCTGCTGCAGCACCGTCTTCAGTTCTCCGGTCTTGGCTTTGTGGATCAACCAAGGAACCCAGTGGTTTTCTGGTGAACCACTGGAAACCCCGCGAACTCGGTGTAGCCTCCGCCAATCGCCACTCATGACTCGACTCCCACGTAGTCCCGGCTCGAACTTGGTTTTGAGGCTCTACCAAGAAACCGTCCATGACTTCATCTTGCTGTTCATGCTACCATGCGGCCCGCACTTGACCCCGCTGGCCACCGGGTCCCTTGAACGAAGCCTACTTGTCTTCTCCACACCTGGAGGCCTCACCGGCAACGATCTTTCGCGCTTGTTCTTCACCTGCACCAACACCAGCCAAGCCGCAACCTGCACCTGCAATACTTAGCCAACATCAGTCCACACAACGTTGTCAATCACTCATCACATAAGGAAGCGATCATCCACCAGTCCTCGAACCACACATGGTCCTCAATCTCCCCCTTGATGAGTGCATTGACAACACCCACATAAAGTAACGCGAGAGAAAAGAAAAAGGAAAGAAACAAATGAAAAGAAACTCCAACAAGCGATCGAAAGCCAAACAAAGGCAAAGGGCAAGATCACTTGAAGAAGACAAATCTCGAACCCCTTAGGCAAGGGCAACGACTTGACACATCCGAGACAAAACTATGCTCAAGCAAAGAGTGCAAACCACCAAACCAAAGCTCGAAAAACCACAAAGAGCTCCCCGTGCACACATGCAAGCTCTCCCTGAACCAATGCAACTCCCCCTGGATGAATGCATGCAAAACACCACTTGAAAACAAGGCAGCTACAACAACTCAGCCCTCACCGGTCAACACCACCGGTCAGACCAGTGTGCAACATGTGAACTGAACCGGCACTCTGACCAGTCAGATCGGTGACCTCGACCGGTCAGACCGGTGCACACCAGAGCCCAGAAATGGCTCGAAACCACCTGAAAATCTTCTAAATGCATCCAGCAAGTCATTCCAAGCTCAAACTTCTCCCCCTTGTTGGCAATGCATGAATCAAGCCAAAAATGCAAAACGTTCAACCTAGGCTTCTCAAATAGACAAAATTCAACATAGGATGCTACACATGTCCAAATGAGCAAGTTAGATACTCTATAGCTTTGTATTGACATCAACTACAAGATCACCAAGTTTCACAACCATTGGACGAAGCTAAGATTGATTTGGACAATTTTGCGAAAAATTTACCTCTCATGAGCAAAGCCCTAAACATGATCAAAACATGTCAAAATGGCAAAGCCACACAAACTTCATGCTAGGACAACCATTCTAATCATAAGACCATCACAAACACCCACAAGCACCTCATGTCATGTCAAAGCCACCGAGCCATGTGCCTATTTCTATGTATGAGACTTCTCATTGGTAGGCATCATGCAACGGTTTAGCACCCAAAGCAAATTAAATTTAGCACATATGACATGGGAGCACATTTTCCAAGCATTTTACATTTCATTTATTGATTCAAACTTGGTACATGAAATGTCTTTGTGACAAAAAGGAACTTATGCCCCTTCACAAGATAAAGCAAGAGGGCTAAACATTAATGATGGCAAATTAGCCTTTGGCTCCATATGATCAATAAGCTAGCTATCCAACCACAAATTAAGCACTAAAACATGTCAAGATCATATAAAGGCATTTACACATGAGAGAGCATATATGTGACATTTTTCAAAAACATAGCCATCAACCATGGATATAAATCAAGATTATCAAGAGCTAAGCCAAACTAACCATATCATACCAAACAAGCTCACAAAGACATAAATATCATTCCATGGTGAACAATGTATATAGGACAAGCTTTTCCTAAACAATGCATATGATACAAAATGCATGCAATCTAAGATACAAGGATGCCTATACATCATGTTACATATGCCATGCCAAATGCAAGAAATGCACAAAGGAAACTATACATATGCTACAAAGGAGCTCCCACACACCCAACTCAAGAAATCAAACACACACCAAGCTCCCCCCCGCAAACGAGTGAAAGTTGCTTGATATAGGGGTTTGGTAAAAATATCGGCTAGTTGGTCATGTGTGGGTACATGTATCAAGGTTATCTTTTCTTTCTCTATGTTGTCTCTCAGAAAATGATACCTCACTTCTATGTGCTTGGTTTTGGAATGAAGCACTGGGTTCTTTGCAACACTTATGGCACTGGTGCTATCACATTGAAGTGGGACATGGGTATACTCCTCACCAAAGTCACTCATGGTGTATGTGATCCAAAGGAGCTGAGAGCAACAACTAGCAGCGGCAACGTACTCTGCTTCGGTAGTGGATTGAGCAACACTTGACTGTTTGCGAGAAGACCAAGACACCAAAGAAGATCCCAAAAACTGGCAAGTCCTAGAAGTTGACTTTTTATCCAACCGACACCTGGCAAAATCAGCATCTGAAAAACCATGAAGAGCCAAAGAAGAGGACGTGGAGTACCAAAGGCCGAAGTCGGGGGTGTGACTCAAGTACCTGAAAATTCGCTTCACCGCTTGCCGATGCGAAGTCCTTGGAGACGCTTGAAAACGAGCGCACAAACATACCGAGAACTGGATGTCTAGCCTCCTCGCCATCAAGTAGAGGAGTAACCCGATCATGCTTCGGTACTCCTTCTGGTCCACATGTTCACCTTCCTCGTTCGCATCAAGAGCTGTAGTCGTACTCATCGGCGTCGTCATAGCCTTGGAGTCCTCCATCTTGAACTTCCGCACAATGTCCTTGGTGTACTTAGCTTGGTGCACAAATGTTCCTTTGATTGCTTGATTTGTTGCCCGAGGAAGAACTGCAACTCGCTCATCATGCTCATCTCAAATTCCCTGCTCATATCCTCTGCAAACCTTGCAATAAGAGAGTTAGACGAGCCACCAAAGACAATATCATCCGCGTACACCTGCACAATCAGGATATCTCTGCCCTGCCTAAGTAGAAACAAGGTCTGATCAACCTTCCCCATCTCAAAACCTCTCTCAAACAAGAACCCTCTCAACCTACCATACCAAGCTCTTGGCGCCTGCTTCAACCTATAAAGCGCCTTCCTCAACTTGTACACCCAGTGGGGGTACTTCTCACTCTCAAACCCAGGTGGTTGCCTCATATACACTTCTTCCTCCAACACACCATTCAGGAAAGCATTCTTCATATCCATTTGGTGCAACTTGAACCCTTTAGCCACGGAAAAGGCTAGAAGGATCCTTATTGCCTCCAAATAGGCTACGGGAGCAAAAGTCTCCTCGTAGTCGATCCCCTCCTTCTGACTGAACCCCTGAGCAACAAGCCTCGATTTGTTTCTCACCACTTCACCCTTCTCTCCCTCTTTGTTCTTCCACACCCACTTTGTACCAATCGGCTTACACCCTGAGGGAGGATCAACCAATTCCCAAACCTGATTCCTCTCAAAGTTCTCCAACTCCTCATGCATCGGATTAACCCAATTATGATTAGATAGTGCGTGTCCAATATCTTTGGGCTCAAAAGTAGCAACAAATGCAGCATGAGCAAAATGAGAATTGTTTCAAACCCTCGACAGTGTAGTACGTTCATTCATGTCGTCGATGATCCTTGAAGCTGGGTGATCCACTTGTACTCGCCGGGGAGGTTCTCGCATTGATGCTACCTCCCCCTCAACAATAGCTTTTCCTTGATCTTGATTTGTCGTCGTAGGTGTAGGAGAGGGGCCGTCCACCACTGTAGTCGAAGTAGTAGGTACATGTTCAGCCGGGGACACCATACCGCCATCTTTATCATCTCCAAGTTCATGCTCTTCCTCCTGAAAGATCTCCTCGCCAAGCTCATCATCACCTGCACACTCAAAGACAAGCTGACTATGTGGTTGTGTCTCGTCGAAGGTTACCTCGCAAGTCTCCACGATTTGGTTAGTTTCAAGATTGAGCACACGATATGCTCTAGAATGAGATGCATAACCAAAGAAAATACCATCGACTGACCTAGCTTCAAACTTATTCAACTTCTTCCCTTTCTTCAGAATAAAGCACTTGCAACCAAAAACATGGAAGTGACTCACCTTGGGTATGCGACCGTGCATCAACTCGTAGCAGGTTTTCTTTTTATGCACTATGAGGTAGATCCTGTTCGACACATAGCACGAGGTGTTCACCGCCTCAGCCCAGAACCTTCTCGGAGTCCTATGCTCATCAAGCATCGTCTGAGCCATCTCACACAAGGTCCTATTTTTCCTTTCCACAACACCATTCTGGGGAGGCGTATACGAACTCGAAAACTGGTGTTCAAGACCCAAGTCATGGCAAAAGGTTTCAAAACGAGAGTTTCTGAATTCTTAGCCATTATCACCGCGGATTGCTCGCATGGCATCTCCATGCCTCTCGTTCCTCAACCTCAAGACAAGATCTCGAACAAAACTAAACGTATCCTCAAGAAAGAACACCCACGCATATCGAGAGTAGTCGTCCACCACAACAAGGACATACCACTTCCCACCCGCAGATCACACACGAGCTGGGCCAACAAGGTCCATATGGAGCAGCTCGCATGGGCGCTCAGTCATCACATCGGTGAGAGGCGGGTGAGAAGAGGCTACCATCGTGGCATGCCTACACGGCGCACAAACCAACTCTTTCTCAAGCCTCAATCGTGGCAATCCTCGGACCAAATTGAGTTTACTCAAGCGAGACAAAAGGTCAAAGTTCAAGTGACCCAACTTCCTATGCCACTTCCACAACTCACTCGAAGAACCAGCCAAGAAACAACGCTCAAGACCAGAAGACTGAGAAAAATCAGCTCGAAACACCTGACCCTCGGGAACGACCATACGAACAAGGTCCCCTTGAGAGTCCAAAATCCGAGAACCACCAGGTCGAAACAACACCTCAAAACCCTCATCCAACAGCTGGGACACAGAAAGCAAATTGTATCCAAGTGATTGAACAAGAGCAACATGCCTGAGAGTGATCTTGTCACTCACCTTAATCTCACCTTCTGAAAGCACACGCCCAGGCCCATTGTCCCCAAAAGTGTTGTACCTCTTCGTCACCACCGGGACGAGACTTGAGAACCACCCCTTGTCTCCGGTCATATGCCTCGAGCAACCGGAGTCAATCAACCAAATGTTCTTCAAGTCTACCACCTGAAATTCAAAAACGAGCACGTGAGCGAACAAACGACTCAGCACTGGGGTTAGTACCAAAAGAGGAAAACCAGTGCCGAGCCATTTGCTCGAAAGTGGGGTTAGCACAAACCAAACTATCTTTTCTACCAAAGCTACTTCCACGAACACCACCACGGTAACCATGATAAGGGAACCAACCCTCTCCACCTGGAGGAGGACCAAAACCACGAAAAGAGTACCGTGGACCGTCCCTCCTCTCCATCTCAAAGCTACGACTCCTCCCATCCCCGTATTGAGCATGAGAGGGAGATTGCCTAGCAAACTGACGTCCTGCAAGCTCTCCAGCGCAACCACCAGAACCACGACCTCCAGAACCAAACCTCGCACCTGTACGAGCACGAAACCCGAACTGCTGCCTGTCCAGGCCTGCACCGGTCTGACCGGTGCCCCTCACCGGTCTGACCGGTGTAGCCCGGCCAGCAGCACCTCCAACAGCCTTTCGCTCTCCCCAAGCCGGAACTGTCCTCACACTCGCCTTGGCCCTGGGCATCTGCACACGAGGCTCAAGTACACCATCGGAAGGGTGGTACTTGTCCTTGTTAGCCCACTCCTTCGCCATTCTCTCCTCTCGCTTCCTCTTGAAGCAAAACTCATCCTTATAGCCATCTCTCCCACAATAGCCACAATGGAACCTCACAAGCTTAGGCTTAGGCTTGGTTTTGGGCTGCTCACTTGGTTTCTCTCTACTCGGCTTCTCCACCGGTTTCTCCTCACTAGCCTTCTCACTCTCTTTCCCAAAGAACACTTTCCCGGAAGTGCTCACAAACTTGATAAGATTTTGGAAATCATTTGTTTGTGGGGAAAACACAGGTGGAGCTGTGGTTGTGTCTAGTTGGTTCCTAAGGTGGTTAGGTTTAGGAGGGAAATCATTTTTGTGGTGGGTTTTTGTGGCTCTGGGATATTCTCTCCACTTGCCCCAAGTCCCTCACCATCCTGCCTCTTGAATGTCTTGATCATTATCCTCAACTAAGGCTCATGACCAGACAACCAACCCATCAACTTTCTCAACTCATCATTCTCATCCTGCAAACGATCAACATAATGTGCAAGTTCCAAATTCTTCAAAGCATGCAATTCACAGGTAGAGCAAGATGTAGGAATTGGTTCTTTCAACTTTGCCTCAAGAGAGACAGTGTAAGCATGCATCTCATCAATTTTAGCATGCAAGATAGGGCAAGAAGTGCAAGCACCTAACAAAGCAGATCTAGACTTAAGCTCAGCCACTTCAACCCTAAGCACATCTAGTTCCTCACACTTGGAGGCATGCTTTTCCTTAAACAAGGCAAGATCAACAAGGACAATAGAGCAATCAACACATTCAACATCATCAGAAACAACAGGTGAAGCTTTCACAGAATCAATTTCTAGTTTAGCATCCAAATTTTGTGTTTCTAGCTCAGCCACTGATAGAGGGGTAGTGCCCGATCTTTCGGTGAGTGGAGATAAATCCGATTTGGTGGTCATTGACCCTCACGATCCGACTACGACGAGCGAGACTTGAAGCGCCAATGCAATCGCTGAACCAACTCCCGATGGTTACCGACCTTGCTGGCGCAAGATCAGCCTGATCACGAAGATCAATTCCTGTGCGCAATCGAAGAACGAACAAGAATCTGAGGCGAGCAATCTTAATATCACTCGAAGGTGGAGTCTGAATTACACGACGGCGGCACGATGGCGGCTGTTCGGTTGTAGCTAAGGCTAACAAATAAATCAAACTCAAGTTTCTAAGGCGGCGGCTACTGAAAATATAAGAGACGGGGTGTCCTAGGGTTGGGGGCGACCAGGGGTGGGGCGCCCCCAACTTGGGCCTAAGGCCCAACCAAACTGTCATGGCAGCACTTTGGCAGATTCTGTACGTCAACTTGTTTCGACGATTTCCGTTGACTCGGGATGAATTTTGGCACAAGACCGGTGCCATTGGAAGCTTTATGAAATTATGCTTCCAACCACATATAGAACGTCCAAAACCGACTCCATATGCGACCTGGGCGTCTGTTTTATTGCGCACTGCTCCTGTACTCCGAACTGGACTCGAACTTGAATTGCTTTTGGCCTCCACCTCGGGGACTCGAACCGGATCAACCTTGGACCTCCTTGTTGACTTGGAAACCCTTGTTGGACTTCTTCTACTCCATTCCATGCACCAATCATGGTCGTATGCATGGGTGTCATGTCCTCATCAGCCACTCTAGTCCTAGCATCCTCGAGTAAAGCCCTAAGCTCTTTCCTCATTTTCTTAGCCTCTCTAAGCATGTCATCACGATTATCAAGCAACAAGCCAAGTCGTTCATTCTCCTGACGCAAGAAGGGAAGTTCATCACGCACCTCGTCGTCGGAATCGGAGTCCGAGTTGCTCTGTGTGCTCTTCTTGTTGCCGAAGCTCAGTGCCATGGTGCAGAAGCCGTCTCTAGCGAAGCAGCTCAGCCCGCTCTGGTTCTTGGACGACTTCCTACCCTTGCAACGATCACCTTCATCTTCACTGCTGCTTGAGCTCGAGGTGGAGTACAGGGAACTGGAGTCGACGTCGCTCGCTCAACCATCGCTCAGGCCTTGCCTCGGCTCTCCTTCTTCCTCGATCATTGCTCGTCCTTGTGCTTGTTCTTGTGGTCACGCCTCGACCGGTACTTGCCATCCGTTCTTGACTTGTGCTTGTAGCCATCCTTGTTCTCGACCTTCTCCGGGCAGTCGACGATGAAGTGTCCCGGCTTGCCTCACTAGAAGCATGTCCTCGTGTTCCTCCTCATGTTCACCCGGTTCTCGTGCAACCTCTAGAACCTCCTCGTCAGCAATGCCAGCTCATCCTCTCCAAGCACGTTGAACTCCTCATCTGGCATAGACGTCCAAGAGGACAAAGAGAACATCTTGGTGGATGGGTTAGTGTTAGCCTTTCCTTTCGAACCACCGACGAGGGCAAGACTATGAGAATCAGTCGGGCCCTCGAGCTTGGCTGTCATGCCCCTATCCACCTCAGCCGACTTGAGGATCGAGAACAGCTCATTCACTATCAGAGTGTCATACTTCTCCGACTCCACAATAGCCTCGAACTTTCCGCCCCAAACCGTACAGTCCAAAGAGTGTAAGAGCTTGACAGCTCTATCATGATCATCGTATGGGAGCACGTCCACATTGGCCCTCATGTTGTTCACAACCACCGTGAACCTCTGAAACAAGGCATCGATGGACTCGCCGGGGAGATGAGTGAAGTTCTCGTACTCTCTCCGGTAAGTCGCATACATCTGAGCCTGAACCTGGGCATTCCCAACATGAGCTTCCTTCAACACCGACCAAATTCTACAAGGCAAGCTCTCCGTGTGCACCCGATCGAATTCAGGCTGACACAGAGCACGAAACAAGTAGTCGACCGCCTTGTTGTTGGCGTCAAACATGTCCCTCGATCCTGGAGCAAGGAAGTTCATCAGCTGGACATAGCTGTTGTCCACCGTGACATCCCAAAGGATCTGACCCTTTTCGCGGAGGAACGCGACCATCCGTTTACTCCACATCTGGTAGTTCTTGCCATCGAAATGTGGAGGACCCGAACCCCATTTCTGGTACGCCATCCTTGGATCTTAGACTGGTTAGAGTCAATCAAGACCCGTAACTGGCTCTGATACCACTTGAAGGACCGATACAGCGAACCAGAGAGGGGGGAGTGAATGGGAGCCGATAAAAATTCTTCTCGAAGGAGATGGAGACTCCAACAAGACGAACACGGCTTCCAACACACGTCTCCGACTCACTACCCAAGTTGGTCAAGCCCACGCAGCCACTGAAGTGCTACTGGACCTAGGAACCAACAGACAACCATCCAAGGCAAAACACACTAACACACACAGCGGAAACTTGCACGGCTTGCTGCCTGTGCTGCACCAGCCAGAACGATGGCCTGCGTGGTTAGACCGGTGACACCGGTCAGACCGGTGGACAGCGCCAGTCAGGCCGGTGGCTACAGCAGCCGCACAACAAACGTTCCAGAGAGGCTCAGTGACTTCTCTAGGCCCTGGAACAAAAAACACCCCCAAAACACAACCTGCACGGAAGGAAAACCCTACACAAAACCTAACAAAACAACTTCAAACAGACCAAAAACTTACCAGCAGCACCAAGACCCAAAGACACACGAGTCAAACAGTTCACCTGAGGCAAATCCCACAAGTGGCTCGCACCGGTCAGACCGGTCAAGAGCACGGGTCAGACCAGTGTAACCTGGGCAGCTCGCGATGAACAGCACCCGCGGGTCAACTCCTCCAAATCCAAACCCCGATCTCCCGAATCGCTCCACGGACTTAAACAAGACTTTGGGGATAGTAGGAACACCTCATGAGGAGTCCATAGCCAAGTTTAATCCCAACAAAACTTGTCAAATCAAGAGGAATCGAAGAAATCCCACCACAAACTTCTCTAACCCTAGAACACCGAAAACCCCAAAATCGAGCCCCTTAACTGACGGATTTGGGAGGGGAAACAAAGGCAAAAGAACCACGAAGGGTTCCCACATATTTCCCCCATCAAATCCCCAAGAGCAAGATCCCGAAAACACACCGAGAAAACCACCAAGAGAGGGCTCCGAAAATCACCACCAAGAACAACCGGGAACAACACAACAAAGCCTTGAGGAACCATGCCGAATCATCTATACATACCAAGGAGGTTCATACAAGGTCTAGCTTGCCGCCCGATCATCCAACCCTCTCACAAAATCTCACCATGAAGCTCTCAAGCTAGTCCTATGGAAATCCTAAGAAAATAGGAAGGGAAAATAGGAAAGCAAATGAACTAGGGTTCGAAGAGATGGCTGCCATCCTCTCACCTCTTGGGTTATATAGGAGGCAACCGAAAGTCTAAAATACCCTTACTTAATAACTAGGGATACAAGCCCCTCAAGGGCGTTTTTGGAAGTCTTCAGATTTTCTCCATCGGACGGATGCCCGGCGACCGCACCCTGCTTAGCCTCGACGCAAGCCATGCGACCCCGATGCGTGTCCTCCGCTTCGAAGATTCTGGACTGCGTCGTCGCACACCGGTCAGACCGGTACCCACCGATCAGACCCACCGGTCAGAGCGGTCTGGAGCTGCTGCAGCACCGTCTTCGGTTCTCCGGTCTTGGCTTTGTGGATCAACCAAGGAATCTAGTGGTTTTCTGCTGAACCACTAGAAACCCCGCGAACTCGGTGTAGCCTCTGCCAACCACCACTCATGACTCGGCTCCCACGTAGTCCCGGCTCGACCTTAGTTTTGAGGATCTACCAAGAAACCGTCCATGACTTCATCTTGCTGTTCATGCTACCATGCCGCCTGCACTTGACCCTGCTGGCCACCGGGTCCCTCGAACGAAGCCTACTTGTCTTCTCCACACCTGGAGGCCTCACCGGCGACGACCTTTCACGCTTGTTCTTCACCTGCACCAACACCAGCCAAGCCGCAACCTGCACCTGCAATACTTAGCCAAGAATCAGTCCACACAACGTTGTCAATCACTCATCACACAAGGAAGTGACCATCCACCGGTCCCCGAACCACACATGGTCCTCAATGGTCCCGCTGCTCGTCCTCTTGGTCGTGATGTTGGTCGCGCCGCGGGTCGCACTGCGGGTCGCGTGGTCGCTCCTCCTCCCCGAGCGCTTCATGGAGGTTTGCCAACTGGTCATCGAGTTGGCGCCTAGCCTCGGCGATCTCGTCGAGGCGTGCACGACGCTGAGCATCCGTGGCTCGGTGGCAAGGTGCTTCCTCGCCATTCGTTGAGCTGCTGGCGCTCCGGATGTCGCAGACGTAGCACTCACGCGTGAAGTCCGGCGGTCGGAATACCCAAAGATGGTGCATCATCAAGGGAAGCAGGCACACTAGAGCATACAAGTGCATAGCATGGCAAATGAGCATCTCGAATATCATCAAAATCAACACGTGTAGCAAGTAAAAAAGGAGCATTCAACTTAATTTCAGATTTATCAGAAGTGGATGATGATGGTTCCTGTTCTTCAGCAGTTTTAACAGCTCTAGCAAGATCATCTTTAACAATTTCTTAAGGTGTCATAGAATGTATAATTATTTTCTGACCATTAAACATGAGAGAATAAGGATTTGAACGACCATGATGCAAGCTATTAGTATCATATTGCCAAGTTCTACCAAGGACCAAAAAGCATGCTTCCATAGGAACAACATCACAATCAACATAATCAGAGTAAGCATCTATAGAAAAAGGAACACACACTGATCGTGATACTCTAATTTTGCCACCATCATTAAGCCATTGAATGTGATATGGGTTTGAATGCTTACGAGTGGGTAATGACAACTTCTCGACCAGCATAGTACTCACCAAATTGTTACAGCTCCCGCTGTCGATGATGATGCGAATAGACCGCTCCTGCACAATACCCTTCGTATGGAATAGAGTGTGTCGCTGATTCTTCTCAGTTGGGTCGACCTGTGTACTAAGAACATGCTGCACAACAAGACTTTTGTACCTATCAGCTTCTCCCGGATTGACATGTATGTCCTTCTTAGCTGCATTGTCAGTGGCAAGCAAAGTATGTTCAAGTTCTTTTGAACCACTAGCTGAAGAGTACTCACCATTGTCATGAATTAGTAATGTGCGCTTGCTCGGACAGTCCCGAGCCACGTGGCCATGTCCGCTGCAGTGAAAACACGTGATATCCCGCGTACGGCCTATGGTGGGTGTTGCGCCTGTGGATGGAGTGGTGCCTGTGGCTAGGGCGGCTCCTGCAGGCTTAGCTGTCCTCTCACGTGGTGTAGGTGTGGATGGCGCAGGGAGAGCAGGTGCTGAACTGGACGACGAGTTTCTACCTGCAAAAGTGTTAGAATATGTCCTCGAGCAGCGTCCCTGCACTTCGCGTTCAGCTTTGCAAGCAAACTCAAATAATTGGGTCATGTCAGCATATTCTTTATAATCAAGTATGTCCTGAATTTCGCGGTTCAAACCACCACGAAAGCGTGCCATTGCAGCGTCAGATTCCTCCAATATACCACAACGAATCATACCTTTTTGCAACTCCTGGTAGTAGTCCTCTACAGACTGAGAACCTTACTGAAATCACTGCATTTTGTTAAGCAAATCATGAGCATAATATGAAGGCACAAAGCAATGTCGCATAGCAGTTTTTAATTGCTCCCAAGTGGTCGGAACAATAGTAGGACGTTTATTTTTATATTCACGCGACCAAGTTAAAGCAAAATCAGTTAATTCACTAATGGCAGCCTTAACTTGAGAACTAGCAGCAATATCATGACATGAAACTTTTTGTTCAACATATAACTCCCAATCAAGATATGCAACAGGATCATATTTCCATTAAATGGTGGAATTTTAAATTTTATTTTAGAGAATGAATCGTTACCGGCGGGGCGGTGTGGTACACGGCAGGCACGACCGCGCCTGTCTCAGGCGTCTAGCTCCGAGTCACCACAATAATTATTTTGTAATTTTGTGATCATGGTGTGTAATGCGTCGAGTCGTGCCACAACGGCGTCGAGTGTGGTCTTAGCAGCCGTCTGTGCGAGGTCGATCTGATCAAACCGCTCGTTCGACGAAGTAACCATCAAATCCAGTCATTCATGTAGCGTCTTCATGTTCGTGCTAAGTTCCTCAATTTGCGTCTGCATGTCCTGCAGCTGGTCATCCTTCTTGTCGTCGCCGTCTGCCATGGTTAGCGCAAACACAAAAACAAAATCAATGACACAATAGGTGTAAAGCTCACAAAGGCTGATGAGGACATCACCACCAACGATACATCCACGCGTGCACAAGATCATGTTATTGCTGGCCCTATTACTCGTGCTCGTGCTCGTCAACTTAATAATCAAGTGAGTTCACTCTTGAGTTCATGTTCATCATATTTAGATTGTGGAGACACGTGCACTCTTGTTTTGATTAGGAATCATGGTCAAGACCGAAAGTGAGAAGGACTCGCGCAGGCTGGATTCGGACTGCAGAAAAGCACCATCTTGTGACGGACACCACGGTCGCACACGGAGTCGGATTGGGGCGTTCAAATACTTTCTAGAACCGTGATGAAGTCACCTTTCATATGGATCCGGACTCATGTCCATATCTTTTTTGAGGCGGCCGCAATCGTCGAAACATTGACCGGATGTCAATCTGTCCCAGGTGCTGCGCCACCTTATTTGGCCCAATGGGCCGTGTATCAAGTGGAGCCCCATAGGGGAGCGTCCTAGGGTTGTAGGACGACCCCCACCACGTCCAGGTCGTCCTCCACCCTCTCATATACCTCCATAGCCGCCACAAACTGATTGGGTTTTGTTTAGATCAAGTTTAGCCATTGCTACTTGCTTGTGAGAGCGCCGGTCGCCTCCTTTTCTACGGAACCCCACCGTTGTTGGATATTGAGTTTGAGAATTGAATCTTTCATTCCCATCTAGTAATTTCAGTACTTGTTTAATACTTGTTCTTGCTAGTTCTTCGATTGCTTGCAGGAATAGGTGCCCTAGTGGCCGGGTGACGCGCTCCACAAGATCACGGCAGCCATAGGAGGTGGTGTATCGGTTGCTAAGGCGCATCCTTGGACAGGTTGTAGTCGGGCCGTGAACGTCGTCTCCTTCAATCGAGTTATCCCCACACCTCTCATCGAAAGATCGGGAACAAACCCTAGCGGGTTCATATCAGTTGGTATCAGAGCATTTCGCTAACCTTCGGCATGTAACAAGGTACAAAACTTGTGTTTCGGGTCTGAATGCACTATTTCGGGGTACCGAAGTTGCAAAGTATTCATTCTACTCCATTGGAACAAAAATGACGTTTGGGGGTGTTTCAGAACATTTCGCTAACCTTCGGCATGTAACATGGTTTGGGTGGTGTTTTATTACAAGAAGGCAAACCGGTTGCATATTTTAGTGAAAAATTGAGCGGACCTGTTCTGAATTATTCCACTTATGATAAAGAATTATATGCTCTTGTTCGAACTTTGGAAACATGGCAGCATTATTTATGGCCCAAAGAATTTGTTATTCATTCTGATCATGAATCTTTGAAGCATATTCGTAGTCAAGGAAAACTGAATCGTAGACATGCTAAGTGGGTTGAATTTATTGAATCTTTTCCTTATGTTATTAAGCACAAAAAAGGGAAAGAAAATGTGATTGCTGATGCTTTGTCTAGGAGATATACTTTGCTGAACCAACTTGATTACAAGATCTTTGGATTAGAAACAATTAAAGACCAATATGTTAATGATCCTGATTTTAGAGATGTGTTGCTGCATTGTAAGGATGACAAAGGGTGGAACAAATTCATCGTTAGTGATGGGTTTGTTTTTAGAGCTAACAAGCTATGCATTCCGGCTAGCTCGTTCGCTTGTTGTTGTTGCAGGAAGCGCATGGAGGTGGCTTGATGGGGCATTTTGGAGTTAAAAAGACAGAAGACATACTTGCTGGTCACTTCTTTTGGCCAAAAATGAGAAGAGATGTGGAGAGATTTGTTGCACGTTGCACTACATGTCAAAAGGCTAAGTCAAGGTTAAATGCGCACGGTTTGTATTTGCCTTTACCCGTTCCTAGTGCTCCTTGGGAAGATATTTCTATGGATTTTGTGTTGGGTTTACCAAGGACTAGGAGGGGTCGTGATAGTGTGTTTGTGGTTGTTGATAGATTTTCAAAAATGGCACACTTTATACCATGTCATAAAACTGATGATGCTTCTCATATTGCTGATTTGTTCTTTCGGGAAATTGTTCGCTTGCATGGTGTGCCCAATACAATTGTTTCTGATCGTGATGTTAAATTCCTTAGGTATTTTTGGAAAACTTTGTGGGCTAAATTGGGGACTAAGCTTTTGTTTTCAACTACATGTCACCCCCAAACTAATGGTCAAACTAAAGTTGTGAATAGAACTTTGTCTACTATATTAAGGGCTGTTTTAAAGACGAACATTAAGATGTGGGAAGATTGTTTGCCTCATATTGAATTTGCTTATAATCGTTCGATGCATTCTACTACCAAGATGTGCCTATTTCAGATTGTATATGGTTTCTTACCTCGTACTCCTATTGATTTAATGCCCTTACCATCATCTGAGAATTTAAATTTTGATGCTACTAAACGTGCTGAATTGATGTTAAAACTGCACGAAACAACTAAAGAGAACATTGAGCGCATGAATGCTAAGTACAAGCTTGTTGGTGATAAAGGTAGAAAGGAAATAAAGTTTGAACCTGGAGATTTAGTTTGGTTGCACTTGAGAAAGGAGAGATTTCCTGAATTACGCAAATCTAAATTATTGCCTAGGGCTGATGGACCTTTTAAAGTGTTAGAGAGAGTAAATGACAATGCATACAAACTAGAGCTTCCTGCAGATTTTGGGGTTAGTCCCACATTTAACATTGCAGATTTGAAGCCCTATTTGGGAGAAGAAGATGAGCTTGAGTCGAGGACGACTCAAATGCAAGAAGGGGAGGATGATGAGGACATCACCACCAACGATACATCCACGCCTGCACAAGATCATGTTATTGCTGGCCCTATTACTCGTGCCCGTGCTCGTCAACTTAATAATCAAGTGAGTTCACTCTTGAGTTCATGTTCATCATATTTAGATTGTGGAGACACGTGCACTCTTGTTTTGATTAGGAATCATGGTCAAGACCGAAAGGGAGAAGGACTCGCGCAGGCTGGATTCGGACTGCAGAAAAGCACCATCTTGTGACGGACGCCACGGTCGCACACGGAGTCGGATTGGGGCGTTCAAATACTTCCTAGAACCGTGATGAAGTCACCTTTCATATGGATCCGGACTCATGTCCATAACTATTTTTAGGCGGCCGCAATCGTCGAAACATTGACCGGATGTCAATCTGTCCCAGGTGCTGCGCCACCTTATTTGGCCCTATGGGCCGTGTATCAAGTGGAGCCCCATAGGGGCGTGTCCTAGGGTTGTAGGACGACCCCCACCACGTCCAGGTCGTCCTCCACCCTCTCATATACCTCCATAGCCGCCACAAACTGATTGGGTTTTGTTTAGATCAAGTTTAGCCATTGCTACTTGCTTGTGAGAGCGCCGGTCGCCTCCTTTTCTACGGAACCCCACCGTTGTTGGATATTGAGTTTGAGAATTGAATCTTTCATTCCCATCTAGTAATTTCAGTACTTGTTTCATACTTGTTCTTGCTAGTTCTTCGATTGCTTGCAGGAATAGGTGCCCTAGTGGCCGGGTGACGCGCTCCACAAGATCGCGGCAGCCATAGGAGGTGGTGTATCGGTTGCTAAGGCGCATCCTTGGACAGGTTGTAGTCGGGCCGTGAATGTCGTCTCCTTCAATCGAGTTATCCCCACACCTCTCATCGAAAGATCGGGAACAAACCCTAGCGGGTTCATATCAAAGGCGCTCAAACTAGTGATGTGATCAAATTTTTATCCGTTCTTACCAACAACACAGGGGTGAACTGCAACCAACCGGTGGAACCTGCGAAAGATTGGAGGAGTGACTGCTGGAGAATCAAACCAGCTCATCGTAGAAATATGTGGAGTTCTAGGTAGGCTGCACTCAAAGCAAGGATTAGCACAATCAAACAATAGATGCAAAGCTGAATAAGGGTGCTAAATACGTCGCAAAAGTTGCTGGTTATGAGTGAAAATCGGAAGAGCGAGGGGGTAGGGGTGAGGCGTGTGGTGCTGGAGGGTGGGGGATTCGGTTGAAAACGAACCAGGAAGGGGATTTGGTGAGGTGTCCCACGATGGGGTTGAGGCGTGACGTGCGTCCATGAGACCAGGACTCTAACCTTCCTCCCTTCGTTTCCTTTTTAGTTGGCTTTTTTGACTTGCCAAATTGAAAAACAGGGAGGGGACGCACGACGGGGGGTGGAGTTCGGCACGAAACGGATCGGTTCCGCGTCTCTCCGGTTGCACTTGTTTTCCCTTTTTTTCTTTCTTCTTTTTTTCTTTGACTTTCCTTTTTTTGACGTGCCAACCAGGGACGGAGGGAGATCCACGAGAAAAAATAGGCTGCGTGTCTGGTTCAAGGCCGCTCGGTGCGAGAGGGGTTCGCCCGAGGGAAAGAAAAAAAGCAGCATGCGGGGGGTGGAATAAAAACGGAAGTGTCTCGGTGTGCACATGAGGAGGATCGAGTCCTGTTCCTTCTGGACATTTTTTACTATTTTTTCTTTACAAAATAACTCACGGCAGGAAACAGGAAGGGGCGCACGGGGAAACCGCACCGCGCGCGATCAGGAAGGACGCGAGGGGTATGATGGCGATAGGTGATGGTGGTGGAAAACGAGCAGCGGAATGGCGGTGAAAATTAGGTTTTTGATGAGAAAAACAAGAAACAAACACAAGTGACCAGCAATAATGAAACGAACAAAGCACGCAAACTCAACAAAGCAAAATATTGAATGAAAGTGCGAGGCTGAAAGGGGTTCCTCGGACAAAGATCTAACCTAAAACAAAATTTTATTTGGTTTTTGTGGACTATAGGAATTAAAAACACTCAATAAACTCACCGATCAACCTAGAAAGATGATACCACTTGATATAGGGGAGAGTGCCCGATCTTTCGGTGAGTGGAGATAAATCTGATTAGCCGGGAGTAGACCCTCACGATCCGACTACGACGAGCAAGCCCGAACCGCCAATGCAATCACTGAACCAACTCCCTGTGGTTACCGACCTTGTTGGAGCAAGATCAGCCAGATCACGAAGATCAATTCTTATTTGCTATCGAAGAACAAACAAGAATTTGAGGCGAGCAATCTTAATAACTTGAAGGTGGAGTCTGCAATACACGAAGGCAGCGCTATGGACTGTTCGGTTGTAGCTAAAGCTAACTTGTAACACAAACTCAAGTCTGAAAATAAAAAGAGGGGTCTATCTAAATAGAGGGGACGCAGCCCTAGCGGTATGAGGGGGCAAGAATAGTACCGCGGGTACTATTCACGCCAGCCCGTGAACAGTACCGTGGGTACTATTCACAGCCCTAGTGCACCCGCACTTGGACCTCCTGTTGGGCCAGCTTTATTCTTCTTGGCCTTCATTCTTTGACTACATGATGTAATTCAATTCCTTCGCCCGAGCCCGAGTAATTGGCCTAGTTGGCGGGAGTGGCGCCTGGGCCTGAAGTGGAGGAGACAATGGCGCCCGAGTCTGTGCAAGTTGCGTCTGGGGTGCTGCTGGAGGAGATATACTCGTGTCGTTGGTGATGTCCACATGACGGGATGAAAGTCGTCGCCTTCAGCAAGAGGAAACCGGAGGAGGATCTGGGCGAGGTTCCGACCACCTGGTCGGAGAAGAAGAAGGAGCGGAAGCTCCACAAACGGCTCCCAAGCCGAGAACAGGCCCACCGAGGGACCACTTCGAGAATAGGCTTCAAGCCCCCTGCCCCTATCACGAGGGGCCAGTCAAGCACGTCCTGAAGGACTGCAACCTTATGAAGAACTACCTCGGTGGAGCCCCGAAGAACAAGTCGCACAACACGGCCAAAGCCGGTGCCACCAAGAATGCCGACAACAATGACTTCCTGGCGGAAGACAATGCTGTCATGATGATCTTTGGTGGGACGCGCACCCGCCTGAAGAAATACGGGGAGGCTATCAGGAACTGCTGCTATCAGAGATCACGGGATTACCACTAGACGCGCAGATGCAGCGGAACCGTCTCGATGTAGATGAACACGTCGAGGTAGTAGGCAGTACAGTTGCTCACGTCCACCTTGTCCTTCACGTGCGGTTCGTCCTTGTGCTCCAAACGTAGCACCTCCAAGGTATCCACACGTACGGAAAAGGAACGTCGATCGTAGATGTACTAGCACCTCATGAACGATCACGAATTGGAGGATATAGGTGGAGGAGGAACACATGAACTACTGTTCACCTGCAGTACTGTTCACCCGCGGTGCTGTAGCTCGCGGCTACTGTAGCGGTGGCGCACTGTAGCAAACAGCTGATCAGGGTTTTCCCCTCTCTCCACCTTTGTATATATAGAGGTCACTAATGGGCCTTTTAACCTTTACGGCCCATTAAGACTCTAGTACCCTAATTGATGAGGACATCACCGACCAGGCGCCGCCCCTCCACTTGGACCAGTTACGCGGGCTCGTGCACGGGAGCTGAATTACGTCATCATGCCAAAGAACGATGGCCCAGAAGACTAAACGAGGATCCACTAAAATTTTGGGCCAGAAGACTCAAAGACCATCCACCCGGAGGCCCAAAAGGGGCCCTAGGGTACTGTTCACGTGCGCGCTACAGTACCATGGTACTGTTCATGCCGCCGCGCTACAGTAACGCGCGTGAACTGTAACGCCCTAGGGGTCCCTTGCCCCTATTTAGATAGACCCCTCTCTATTTTTCAGACTTGAGTTTTGGTTTACATCTAGCTTTAGCTACACCAGACCACGCACAAATACGTGTTGTCCTCTGATTCAGAACTCCACCTTCGAGTGATATTAAGATTGCTCGCCTCAGATTCTCGTTCGTTATTCGATTGCGTACAGGAATTGATCTTCGTGATCAGGCTGATCTTGCGCCGGCAAGGTTGGTAACCATCGGGAGTTGGTTCAGCAATTGCATTGGCGCTTCGAGTCTCGCTCGTCGTAGTCGGATCGTGAGGGTCAACAACCACCAGATCGGATTTATCTCCACTCATCGAAAGATCGGGCACTCCCCCTCTATCAAGTGGTATCAGGATTCCAGGTTGATCGGTGAGTTTATCGAGTGTTTTCATTACCCACGGTCCACAAAACCAAAAAAAAATTATCAGGTTAGATCTTTGTCCCAGCACCCCTTTGAGCCTCGCACTTTCTTTCAATAATCTGCGTTGTTGAATTTGTGTGCTTTGTGTTCAATTGTTGCTGGTTACATTGTGTTCAATTCTTTTTTTCTGTTCTTCCACCACCACTCGTTTGATCTGTTCGCTTCCCCCCAGCCAATCGTGAGCCCTCACCGCCCCCCGACGCGGCTGGACCACGCGATCGGTTCGCGCACGGTTCAGACTCTCGCATAGAGTCCTGCTCGCTCGCGCTTCCAATCTGCCCCCCCCCCCCCCCCCGCTACGCGTTCTGGCGCGCCGGCCCTAGCGCGCTCCGTTCCTCGGTTCCCTTTCCTGTTGGTTTCAAAGAGTTGGTTAAAAAAAGAAAGAGGCATGAGTCAAATAAAAAAAGAGAGTAAAAAACAAAAGCAGAGAGATAAAATAAAAAAGACGAGAAGGCAATAAAAAAGGCTTACTCTAGAGAGAGAGAGAGAGAGAGAGAGAGTCACAACTTGCTGTTTACGGTCCTTTGTGTTCATCTCATCAGTTTTGAGGACCCCCCTGCCAGCGTTCCAACCACCGTTCCGGCCACTTGGGATGAATTGAAAGCTGCCATGCGACATCGATTTGTACCATCATATTATGCTCGTGATTTGCTTAACAAAATGCAGCGTTTTCAACCCAAAATGATGTTTGGGAGTGTTTACGTCGTATGGACCTCCCCGGGCCCACTACCTCGGTGGGTACCGGGACCGACTACTCGGTGGGCCCCTAGGACTACCCGGCTTGCGCTACACGGCATCCGAAGGCGTGGAGCACAAGGACTACACAGAGTAGTACTTGGTTAGGAAGCCGTGCATGTTCCGCACCGTACGAGAGGACTCCTAGACGTACTCGACTAGTACTCTCTTCCCTACTCCGACTTTTAACCCCGCCTCCCCGGACTATATAAGGCGAGGCGAGGGACCGATCTCCCTCATCCAATCTCATCTCATACAACCCACGGCGCACTACTGCACCATCGTGTAATCGTGCCCTATCAATCCAGAGCTACGCAGCATACAGGACGTAGGGTATTACGCACCTCGCGGCCCGAACCTGTCTAAATTGTGTGCCACGTGTCTCTTCCTTCGAGTTACCGATCTCGGCGAGTCACATTCATCTACTTCGGGTACTCCCCGTAGTTGGTTGCCGGTCTAAAACACCGACACCGGCGGCGTGCCCGGTAGGGGCTCTCGCTCGAGATCACATGGCGAACTCAACGGCTTCCGTTCACATCAAGCCAACCGTCGCCTTCAACCGCGGCGACGGCGCTTCGTCTTCGGCGCCTGGGTCCGCACTGCTGATGGCGCGGGCTCCTTCCAGCGCCGCCTGACCATGCAGCCCAACACCGAAGACCGAGCCTCGTGACGCTTCCCAAAGTTGTCACGGGCGAACTCGCCGCAAGTTCGGCGAAATTTCGCTCTTCAACCATCACGGCGACTTCGAGCTCAAGTCCGTCTCCAACTCGAACCCGACGTCGCCATGGGTCGTCGCTTGCGAGCCGGCTGCTCAGCCATCGCAGCGGCCCCTTCACCACGCCAGCGCTCCGCGCGTGGCCCTCGCGTCCTCAGCCGGGCCCGCACGGAGGCTCCTACACCACGCCGGGCCGGCAAGGAGCCCGTAACCGAGTACAACTCGGACTCCGACGCCGTCCCCGACCACATCTCGGACTCCAGCCCTCTCTCCGAGTTCTACTCGAACCCGGACTACGAGTTCGACTTTGGGTCGGACCCCCGAGGAGCCCGAGTCCGAAGATGACTCCTCCGAGCTTCCCTTGTCGGGGCCGGCCTGCGGGGGCCGGTTATAAGATCGACGCCGGCGGAAGATACGTCTGCGGCCGGACCGCAAGCTTTCCGAACCCGACAAAGGAGGACTCACGCTACGTCGCCTACATCGACTCACTACCGTTCCAGGAGGGAACACCACTAGCCCAGGCTGACTCAAACACACCGACTGAGGTGGCACCCTCTGAGTCCAGCTTGGGTACCCCCGATCGCCAAGTCTTCATGGCTGCCGGCGACAACACCCCGGGACCCTCAAGCGCGGCTGAAGACAGGTACCTGGAGGACATCTCCGCAGACGAGCTGTCTGCCAACGCACCTGCAGACGAGACCGTCGCCAACAGGGACGCCCGACGCGAACGCAACAGGAAGCGTAGCGAACGGCGCCGGCGGCTCAGAGACAACCTTCCCATCCGCAACCTCGCGGAGGCTCTCGAGGCGGTCGAGAGCGAGTACACACCACCCCCGAGCGGTGCCTCATGTCGATCACGAGCGATCGCACGACGGAGCTCGGGGCATAAGCGGCGGAGAGGTCATCGCCAAGCTCGGCCGAAGAAGCCTACTTCATGCGGGTCGACAACAGGGTCAGCCAACCTCTCCCCGGCCTAAGCCCCGCGACAACGAAGCTACTAGTCGCGGCCCCGATCCCGGCCCCAACCGTACTCGAGGCGACATCCCGCCGGACCCCAAACCGTCGCCGCTCCAACGCCGGCGGACCTTCACTACAAGACCAAGGCAACCGAGAAGTCGTCCCCCACCGTGCTCCGGCCCGGTGGCGGCGGCAACGACCCGACGGCGGCGGCGGCGGCGGCGGCGGCTCCAACCACGGGGCCAACAAGAAAGCCGGAGGCGGCGGCGGCCGCGCGGCGGCCGCGGCCACGCGCATAGCCACGCCTCCGGTGTCTCTCATGGCGGGTACGATGCTCGCCGAGGGATCGAGGAGTTGCGGCGAAGAAGTCGACCACCGCCGTGCCGAAGGCGACGGCTTCCCCGCCTTCTCACCCCGGCCGCAACCCTTGCTCCTCCCCGACAAGTTCAAGCCTTTGGGGATCACCAAGTACGACGCGAAGCAGGATCCCATCCAGTGGCTCCGATGCTACGCCCTCTCCATCGAGAACGTTGGCGGCAACAGCGACACCAAGTGCCTCTACTTCCCCTTCTGTCTGGACCAAGCCCCACTCACATGGCTCGAGTCGCTGGACAAGCACTCGATCAACAAGTGGGACCAGCTGAAGGAACAGTTCACGAGCAACTTTGCGGGCGCCATGGGCCGCTCGGGTACTCGCATGGACCTTGCCATGATCAAGCAGGAACAAGGCGAGACCCTCCGCAAGTACATGCGCCGCTTCTTCAACAAGCGCGCTACCGTCGTCGACGTCACCGACAAGGAGGTCATCGACCTCTTCCAGGACGGCCTTTACTATCGCCGCACCTTCGAGGACTTCGGTCGTCGCCGCCCCAGGTCCATTCCCCACCTCAAGGACATGATCACGTCCTGGGCGGATGAAGAGGACAAGGCCAACGCCAAGTACGACGCCATCCGCGGCAAGTCCAAGCAGAACCAGGGCGGCGGCGCCGCGGCGAATGCAAACCAAGGCGGCCGCAACAACAACAACAACAACAACAACTTCTCGGGTTCCAACCGCAAGCGCAAGCCAGACAACACCGTCGCGGCTATCCAGCGCCCTCCGAAAGGGAACTCGAAGAAGAACTACGGCGGGTTCAAGGACTCGCCGAAGGAGAAGTGCCCGTGGCATCCAAACGGCAACCACACTACAGAGCAGTGCTACCAGCTCAGGCATGCACTCAAGGATACGCCGGAGCCACCGCACCCTCACGACCAAAAGGGCAAGAAAAAGGACGGCGATGACAACGACTTCCAAGAACCCGAGAAGACCGTCAACGTCCTCTTCGGCGGACTACCCAGCAGGCGGGAGCAGAAGGCTACCCGTCGCGAAGTGATGTCCATTGAACCAGCGGTCCCGACCCCTCTCACGTGGTCGGAGGTACCCATCACCTTCTCCCGCGTGGACCAATGGACCAACTTCTCCGAACCAGGACGGTTCCCCCTCGTCCTGAAGCCAACAGTGGCGGGTTCCAAGCTCAACAAGGTGCTCATCGACGGTGGGAGCGGGCTCAACGTCCTCTTCACCAAGACCTTGAAGAAGATGAACCTCGACGTCACCCCCATGCTCGACAAGAGCAAAGATGCCCTTCTACGGCATCGTCCCGTGCAACGCGGCTATCCCACCGGGCTCGGTGGTGCCGCCGATTACCTTCGGGGCGTCTCGGGACAACTACCGCACCGAGTACATCAAGTTCGAGGTCGCGGACTTCGAGACCTCTTACCATGCCATCCTCGGCGGACCGGCCATCGCCAAGTTCATGGCGGTGCCCCACTACACCTACTTGGTACTCAAGATGCCAAGCCCGGCCGGTGTACTCTCCCTCCGGGGGGACTTGAAGATCTCTCACGACGCGATACGGAGGCCGTGGTGATCGCTTCAACAAACCAAGTACCCAACCCGATGATGGAGGTCTACGCTGCGTCGAAGAAGCTTTCCACAAGCGAACTCGACATCCCAGAGAAGTCTGACAGCGCCAATAAGCCTCAGCCGCCTGAGGAGGTACTCGTCAGGGCGATCGACCTTGGAACAGGCGACCCCAAAGAAGACCACCACCATCGGGGGCCGGCCTCGACCCCAAATAGGAAAACGCGCTCATCAGCTTCCTTCGGGCTAACCGCGACATCTTCGCATGGAAGCCAGCGGACATGCCGAGGAGTGCCCGGGGAGCCGATTGAGCACCGCCTCAACGTCGATCCAAAGGCCACCCCCAAGCGACAACACCTCCGACGCTTTGCCGACGACAGACGGACGCCATCAAGAAGGAGCTCGCCAAGCTCCCGGCACCGGCTTCATCCGAGAAGTCTTCCATCCCGAGTGGCTCGCCAACCCCGTCCTCGTCCGCAAGAAGAACTCGAACGAGTGGAGGATGTGCGTCGACTACACCGACCTCAACAAGCACTCGCCCCAAGGACCCCTTCGGGTTGCCGCGGATTGATCAAGTCATCGACTCCACGGCGGGCGGCGACTCGCTCTGCTTCCTCGACGCTACTCCGGTACCACCGGATCGCAATCAAGGAAGAAGACCAGGAGAAGACCGCGTTCATCACCCCGTTTGGCGCGTCATCGCTACACGACCATGTCATTCGGGTTGAAGAACGCCGGCGCTACCTATCAACGGGCCATCCAGGCACGCCTCAAGCGGCAACTCAACAAGAACGTCGAGGCCTACGTGGATGACGTGGTTGTCAAAACCAGGGGACTCCGTACCCTCATCGACGACCTTGAAGAGACCTTCGCATCTCTACGCGAGTACCGCTGGAAGCTCAACCCGAACAAGTGCGTCTTCGGCGTCCCTTCGGGCAAACTACTCGGCTTCATCATCAGCCAGGGCGGCATCGAAGCCAACCCCGAGAAGATCTCCGCCATCACCAGCATGAAAGCTCCCACGAGCATCAAGGACGTCCGGTAAGCCGACGGGGTGCATGGCGGCGTTGAAACGCATTCATCTCGAGGCTAGGAGAACGGGGCCTCCCCTTCTTCAAACTACTCAAGCACCACGAGAAGTTCGTGTGGACTACGAGAGGCGGACCAAGCCCTTGCCCAGCTCAAGGACTTCCCGTCGAAGCCGCCAATCCTCACGGCTCCTCACAAGGGCGAGCGCCACTTCGCTCTACCTAGCCGCGACTACTCACGTGGTCGGGCATCGCCATCGTTGTCGAGCGGCGGGGAAGACGGCCACGCCTACCCGGTCCGGCGCCCCGCCTACTTCGTCGGCCGAGGTTCTATCGAGTCCAAGGCTCGCTACCGCCCCGTCCGAAGCTCCCGTACGCTCTACTCATCACCTCGCGGAAGCTACGACACTACTTCCAGGAGTACTCGGTCTCCGTCGTCACCGACTACCCGCTCGGCGACATCCTGAGGAACCAAGACGCCACCGGAAGAATCTCCAAGTGGGCTGTCGAGCTCGGCGCCCTCACCATCGACTTCAAGCCACGCACAGCCATCAAGTCGCAAGCACTAGTCGACTTCATGGCAGAGTGGCGGGAGAACCAGCTACCTACTCCCACCGTGCGACCAGAGCATTGGGTGATGTACTTTGATGGCTCACTCAACCTCGAGGGCGCAGGCGCAGGGGTACTCCTGATCTCTCCAACGGGCGAACAACTCAAGTACGTCCTGCAGATCTTCTGGAAGGTCTCAAATAACGAAGCCGAGTACGAAGCTCTCCTACACGGGCTCCGCCTCGCGGCTTCGCTTGGCATCAAGCGGCTACTAGTCTACGGCGACTCCGCAAAGTGGTCATCAACCAAGTCAACAAGTCCCGGGAGCGCAACAAGGAGAACATGGACGCCTACTGCCTAGAAGTCCGCAAGCTCGAGAACAAATTCTATGGTCTCGAGTTCCATCACATCGTCCGCGACAACAACGTTGCAGCGGACGTTCTCTCGAAGCTCGGATCTACCCGCGCCCAAGTACCCGCGGGCGTCTTCGTCCATGAGCTTCACGCGCCATCCATCCCGGAGCCGGCGCCACCGACCACTGTACCAGCCCATCCACCGGCTGGGCAGGAGGTCATGATGATCGACGTGGACTGGAGGCAACCCTTCATCGACTACCTTCGCGAGCAGAGGGTCCCCTCCGACAAGAACGCAGCCGAACAACTCGTCCGCCGTGCCAAGTCTTACGTCCTCGTCGGAGACAAACTCTACAAGCGGGGCGCATCTTCTGGAGTACTCATGAAGTGCGTCCCCCGCGAAGAAGGCAAGGACATCTTGGAGGAGATCCACAAGGGCATTTGCGGCAACCACGCGTCGTCACGCACGCTAGTCAGCAAGGCCTTCGGCGAGCCTTCTATCGGCCCCACGGCCTCGGGCGATGCCGAAGAACTCGTCGAAGGTGCCAAGGATGTCGGTTCTTCGCCAAGCGCGAACACGTCCCGGCCTACAAGCTAGTCACCATACCGCCAACCCGGCCCTTTGCCTGCCGGGGGGCTCGACATGATTGGGCCACCGCCAACCGCGCGAGGAGGATTCAACGGTACCGGTGGCTATCGACAAGTTCACCAAGTGGATCGAGGTCAAGCCGGTCACATGCCCCAAGGGCGACGGTACTCGACTTCGGATGAACTCGTACACCGCTATGGGCTACCCCACCGCATCATCACGGACACGGGACTTCAACAACCACCTCGCCCGGGAGCATCGCGAGAACAATGGAATCGACGTCGATACGTCCCGCCGCCCATCCACGGCCAACGCACAAGTCGAGCGCGCCAATGGGATGGTGCTCGACGCCCTCAAGAAGCGGCTACACGACGTCGCTAACTCCAAAGGGGGCAAAGTGGATCAAGGAACTACCCAACGCGCCCGGGGGCCGCGGACTCGCCCATCCAAGCCAACGGGCAATCCCCCTACTCTCGGTCTACGGCTCAAGCCATCCTCCCCGCACCTTGTACGAATCCTTGTTTCATGTATAGATGATTCGGCGTGATTCCTCAAGGTTTGGATGTGTTTTACCCGGTTGTTTTTGGTGGTGATTTTCGGAGCCCTCTTCGGTGATTTCTTTGGAGTGTTTTTGGGGCTTTTCTCTTGGTGATTCGGTGGGGGAAATTTGTGGGAACCCTTCGTGGTTCTTTGGGCTGTGATTCCCCTCCCAAATCCGTGAGAAAAGTTGCTCGAATTTGGGGTTTCTTGAGTTCTTGGGTTGGAAGTGCTTTCGGCGGGATTTCTTCGATTCCTCCTTTTTGGACGAGATTTGGTGGGATTAAACTTGGCTATGGACTCCTCATGAGGTGCTCCTGATATCCCCAAAGTCTTGTTCAAGTCCGTGGAGCGATTCGGGAGATCGAGATTTGGATTTGGGGGAGTTGACCCCGCGGGTCTTTGTTCATCCCGGTTTGCCCGTGCTACACCGGTCGACCGGTGCTCTTGGCCGGTCGACCGGTGCAGGGCTCTTGTGGGTTTTCGCTCGGGTGAGCGTCTTGGTGTGTTCTTTGTTGTCCCGTGGTGCTTTGTTTCGAGTTTGGGTTCGTTTGGTGGTCGGTTGGCTTTGTTTGGTGCCTTGGGGGCTTTCGGCTGCCATCGGTACGGCCGGGTGCGTCTCACCGGTCCCGGCCGGTGTGAGCCACTTAGTGGAAGTTGCTCGGGTTCACCGGCGGGGACCGGTCGACCGGTGGTGCTCACCGGTCGGCGGTGTGGGTCTGTAGACTCGGGGTTTGTTGTTCCGCTGCGTTCTCGAGTCGGAAGGCCGTGTGTGTTGGTTCCTAGGTCCAGTGGCACTCCAGTGGCTACGTGGGCTTGGCCAACTTGGGTAGTGAGTCGGAGACGTGTGTTGGAAGCCGCGTTCGTCTTGTTGGAGTTCTCATCTCCATCGAGAAGAATTTTTATCGGCTCCCATTCACTCCCCCCCCCTCTCTGGTTCGCCGCATCGGTACTTCAAGTGGTATCAGAGCCGGTTCGGGTCTTTGTTGACTCTAACCAGTCTAAGATCCAAGGATGGCGTACCAGGAACGAGGTTCGGGTCCTCCACACTTCGATGGCAAGAACTACCAGATGTGGAGCAAGCGGATGGGCGCGTTCCTCCGCGGAAAGGGTCGAGTTGCTTTGGGATGTCACGGTGGACACGAGGCTATGTCCGGCCGATGGATTTCCTTGCTCCGGGGGTCGAGGGACGGATTCGACGCCAACAATAAGGCGGTCGACTACTTGTTTCGTGCTTTGTGTCAGCCTGAGTTCGATCGGGTGCACAGGAGCACTTGGCTTGTAGGATTTGGGCGGTGTTGAAGGAGGCTCATGTTGGGAACGCCCGGAGTTCGGGCACGGTTGTATGCGACCTACGGAGAGAGTACGAGAACTTCACTCATCTCCCCGGTGAGTCCATCGATGCCTTGTTTCGAGAGGTTCACGGTGGTGGTGAACAACATGAGGGCCAATGTGGACGTGCTCCCGTACGATGATCATGATAGAGCGGTCAAGCTCTTACACTCTTTGGATCGTACGATATGGGGCGGAAAGTTCGAGGCCATAGTCGAGTCGGAGAGGTATGATACTCGACGGTGAACGAGCTTGTTCTCGAAGCTCAAGTCGGGCGAGGTGGATAGGGGCATGATCGCCAAGCTCGAGGGACCGACGGATTCCCATAGTCTTGCCCTCGTTGGTGGTTCCAAAGGAAAGACTAACTCTAACCCATCCACCGGGATGTTCTCGTTTTCCTCTTTGTTGTCTATGCCGGATGAGGAGTTTGATGACCTTGGAGAGGACGAGCGGCGGCGTTGACGAGGCGGTTCGAGAGGCCGCACGAGAACCGCGTGAACATGAGGAGGAACACGAGGACTTGCTTCCGGTGCGGCAAGGCGGGACACTTCGTCGCCGGCCGCCCGAGAGAGGCCGAGAGCAAGGACGGCTACAAGCACAAGCCGAGGATGAACGATGGCAAGTACCGTTCGAGGCGCGACCACAAGAGCAAGCACAAGAACAAGTACAAGGACGAGCGGCGGTCGAGGAAGAAGGAGGGCCGAGGCAAGGCCCGAGCGATGGTTGGAGCGAGCGACGTCGACTCCGGTTCCGCGTACTCCACCTCGAGCTCGAGCGGCGGCGAAGACGAGGGAGATCGCCGCAAGAGCAAGAAGTCGTCCAAGAACCCGAGCGGGGCGGCGCTTCGCGAGAGATGGCTTCCCGCACCATGGCGTTGAGCTCACGGCGGCAAGAAGAGCACACGGAAGCGACTCGGACTGCGAGTCCGACGACGAGGTGCGTGATGAACTTCCTTTCTTGCGCCAGGAGAATGAGAGGCTTGGCTCTTTGCTTGATAACCGTGATGACATGCTTAGAGAGGCCAAGAAAATGAGGAAAGAGCTTAGGGCTTCACTCGAGGATGCTAGGACTAGAGTGGGCCGAGCTAGAGACACGGAGGTGCTTGATAGCAAGCTTGAGATTGATTCGCTTAAGGCTAACCTTGTTGTTTCTGATGAGAATGATTGTGCTGATTGCTCTATTTTCCTTGCTGATCTTGCTTTGTTCAAGGAGAAGCATGCCTCCAAGTGTGAGGAACTAGATGTGCTTAGGGTTGAAGTGGCTGAGCTTAAGTCTAGACCTGCTTTGCTAGGTGCTTGCACTTCTTGCCTTGTTTTGCATGCTAAGATTGATGAGATGCATGCTTACACTAGTTCGCTCGAGGCTAAATTGAAGGAACCCATGCCTACATCTTGCTCTACCTGTGAAATGCATGCATTGAAAAATTTGGAGCTTGCACATTATGTTGACCGTTTGCAGGATGAGAATGATGATTTGAGGAAGTTGATGGGGTGGTTGTCCGGTCACGAGCCTCAGTTGAAGATGATGATCGAGGCCTTTAAGAGGCAAGATGGTGAGGGGCTTGGGGCAAACAAGGTTGGTGAGGGAAGTGGAGAGAATATCCCGGAGCCACCAAAAACCCATCACAAGAATGAGTTCCCACCAAAACCTAACCATCTAAGGAATCGGCTAGACACAACCCCAGCTCCACCCGTGTTTCCTACACCCACAAATGACCTACAAAAGCCTATCAAGTTTGTGAGCACTTCGGGGAAAGTGTTCTTTGGGAAGGAGAGTGAGAAGGCAAGTGGTGAGAAACCGGTGGAGGGTTTGAGTGGAGAGAAACCGAGTGAGCAGCCACATCCCAAGCCAAAGCCTAAGCTTGTGAGGTTCCATTGTGGCTATTGTGGGAGAGATGGCCATAAGGAGGAGTTTTGCTTCAAGAGGAAGCGAGAGGAGAGAATGAGGAAGGAGTGGGCAAACAAGGACAAGTACCACCCTTCCGATGGTGTTCTTGAGCCTCGTATGCGGATGCCCGGGGGCAAGGCGATTGTGAGGACGGTTCGGGCTTGGGGAGAGAAGAAGGCTGCGGTGGTGTTCTTTGTCCGGGTCACACCGGTCAGACCGGTGTGGGGCACCGGTCGGACCGGTGCAGGCCTGGACAGACAGATGTTCGGGTTTCGAGCTCGTGCAGGTGCGAGGGTTGTTTCTGGTGGTCATGGTTCTGGTGGTTGGGCTGGAAAGAGTGCAGGTGGTCAGTTTGCTAGGCGTTCTCCTCCTCGTGCTCAATACGGGGATTGGAGGAGTCGTGGCGTTGAGTTGGAGAGGAAGGACATTCCACGGGCCTTCTTGCGTGGTTTTGGTCCTCCTCCGGGCGAGAGAGGGTGGTTCCCTCGGGGTGGTTACCGTGGTGGTGTTCGTGGAGGTAGCTTTGGTAGGAGAGATGCTTTGGTTGGTGCTAACCCCACTTTCGAGCAAATGGCTCGGCCTTTGGTTTTCCTCCTTTGGTACTAACCCCGATCTTTGAGTTGTTTGTTCGCTCACGTGCCTATTTTTGATTTTCAGGTGGGAGACTTGAAGAACATTTGGTTGATTGACTCCGGTTGTTCGAGGCATATGACCGGAGACAGGGGGTGGTTCTCAAGTCTCGTCCCGGTGGTGACGAAGAGGTACATCACTTTTGGGGACAATGGGCGTGGGCGTGTGCTTTCGTAAGGTGAGATAAAAGTGAGTGACAAGATCACTCGAGGCGTGTTGCTCTTGTTCAATCGCCGGGGTACAATTTGCTTTCGTGTCTCGGTTGTTGGATGAGGGTTTTGAGGTGTTGTTTCGGCCTGGTGGTTCTCGGATTGTGGACTCTCGAGGGGACCTTGTTTGTATGGTCGTTCCCGAGGGTCGGGTGTTTCGTGCTGATTTTTCTCAGTCTTCGGGTGTTGAGCGTTGTTTCTTGGCTGGTTCTTCGAGTGAGTTGTGGAAGTGGCATAGGAAGTTGGGTCACTTGAGCTTTGACCTTTTGTCCCGCTTGAGTAAACTCAATTTGGTCCGAGGATTGCCACGGTTGAAGCTTGAGAAAGAGTTGGTTTGTGCTCCGTGTAGGCATGCCAGGATGGTGGCCTCTTCTCACCCGCCTCTCACCGATGTGATGACTTCGCGTCCATGCGAGCTGCTCCATATGGACCTTGTTGGCCCAGCTCGTGTGCGATCTGCGGGTGGGAAGTGGTATGTCCTTGTTGTGGTGGATGACTATTCTCGGTATGCGTGGGTGTTCTTTCTGGAGGATAAGGGGGAGACGTTTGGTTTTGTTCGAGATCTAGTCTTGAGGTTGAGGAACGAGAGGCACGGAGATGCCATACGAGCTATCCGCGGTGATAATGGCTCGGAATTCGGAACTCTCGTTTTGAAACCTTTTGTCATGACTTGGGTCTTGAGCACCCGCTTTCGAGTCCGTATACGCCTCCCCGTAATGGTGTTGTGGAAAGGAAGAACAGGACCTTGTGCAAGATGGCTCGGACGATGCTTGATGAGCATAGGACTCCGAGGAGGTATTGGGGGTGAGGCGGTGAATACCGCATGCTATGTGTCGAACGGGAATATACCTCGAGTGCACAAGAAGAAGACATGCTATGAGTTGATGCATGGTCGCACACCCAAGGTGAGTCACTTCCATGTCTTTGGTTGCAAGTGTTTCATTCGAAGAAAGGCGGGAAGTTGGATAAGTTTGAGGCTAGGTCTGTCGATGGCATTTTCTTTGGTTATGCATCTCATTCTAGAGCATATCGTGTGCTCAATCTTGAAACTAACCAAATTGTGGAGACTTGCGAGGTAACCTTCGACGAGACAGAGCCACGTAGTCAGCTTGTCTTTGAGTGTGCAGGTGATGATGAGCTTGGCGAGGAGATTTTTCAGGAGGAGGAGCATGAACATGGTGATGATGAGGATGGTGGTGCGGTGCACTCGGCTGAACATGTACCCACTACTTCGACTACGATGATGGATGGACCCTCTGCTACACCTACGACGACAAATCAAGAACGAGGAGAAGCTGATGTTGAGGGGGAGGTAGCTTCGAGGCGAGAACCTCCCCGGCGAGTTCAGGTGGATCACCCAGCTTCGAGGATCATCGGCGACATGAATGAACGCACTACACGGTCGAGGGTTCGAAACAATTCCCATTTTGCTCATGCTGCATTTGTTGCTTCTTTCGAGCCCAAAGACATTGGACACACACTATCTGATCACAATTGGGTTAACTCGATGCATGAGGAGTTGGAGAACTTTGAGAGGAATCAGGTGTGGGAGTTGGTTGACCCTCCCCCAGGGTGTAAGCCGATTGGTACAAAGTGGGTGTGGAAAAACAAAGAGGGAGAGAAGGGTGAGGTTGTGAGGAACAAGTCGAGACTTGTTGCTCGGGGGTTCGGTCGAAGGAGGGGATCGACTACGAGGAGACCTTTGCTCCCGTAGCCCGTTTGGAGGCGATTAGGATCCTTCTAGCCTTTTCTCGTGTCTAAAGGGTTCAAGTTGCACCAAATGGATGTGAAGAGTGCTTTTCGAATGGTGTGTTGGAGGAAGAAGTGTATGTGAGACGACCTCGGGGGTTTGAGAGTGAGAAGTACCCCCACCGGGTGTACAAGTTGAGGAAGGCGCTGTATGGGTTGAAGCAGGCGCCTAGAGCTTGGTATGGCAGGTTGAGGGGGTTCTTGTTTGAGAGAGGTTTTGAGATGGGGAAGGTCGATCAGACCTTGTTTTTGCTGAGGCGGGGCAGAGATATCCTGATTGTGCAGGTGTACGTGGATGATATTGTCTTTGGTGGCTCGTCTAACTCTCTTGTTGCGAGGTTTGCGAGATGATATGAGCGAGGGAGTTTGAGATGAGCATGATGGGCGAGTTGCGGTTCTTCCTCGGGCTACAAATCAAGCAATCAAAGGAAGGTACATTTGTGCACCGGAGCTAAGTACACCAAGGACATTGTGAGAAAGTTCAAGATGGAGGACTCCAAGGCTATGACGACGCCGATGAGTACGACTACGGCTCTTGATGCGGACGAGGAAGGTGAACACGTGGACCGAAGGAGTACCGAAGCATGATCGGGTCACTCCTCTACTTGACGGCGACGAGGCCGGACATACGGTTCTCGGTGTGTCTGTGCGCTCGTTTTCAAGCATCTCCGAGGACTTCGCATCGGCAAGCAGTGAAGAGAATTTTCGTGGTACTTGCGTCACACTCCCGACTTCGGCCTTTGGTACTCGCGTCCTCTTCTTTGGCGCTTCATGGCTTTTCGGACGCGGATTTTGCCGGGTGTCGGTTGGATAGGAAGTCCACTTCGGGACTTGCCGCTTTTGGGTTCTTCATTGGTGTCTTGGTCTTCTCGTAAGCGGTCGAGTGTTGCTCAATCCACGACCGAAGCCGAGTATGTTGCCGCTGCTAGTTGTTGCTCTCAGCTCCTTTGGATCACCTACACCATGAGTGACTTTGGTGAGGAGTATACCCATGTCCCACTTCAATGTGATAGCACCAGTGCCATAAGCGTTGCAAAGAACCCAGTGCTCCATTCCAAAACCAAGCACATAGAAGTGAGGTATCATTTTCTGAGAGACAACGTTGAGAAAGGAAAGATAGCGTTGATCCATGTATCCACACATCACCAACTAGCCGATATTTTCACCAAACCCCTAGATCAAGCAACTTTCACTCGTCTGCGGGGGGAACTTGGTGTGTGCTTGATTTCTTGAGTTGGGTGTGTGGGAGCTTTCTTTTGCTGGTGGTGTCGAGCCCATTTTGCCTCCCCTCGAGGAGCCGGTTTGTAGCATATGTATAGCTTTCCTTTGTGCATTTCTTACATTTTGGCATGGCATATGTAACATGATGTATAGGCATCCTTGTATCTTAGATTGCATGCATTTTGTATCATATGCATTGGTTAGGAAAGCTTCTCTCATATACATTGTTCACCATGGAATGAGATATATGTCTTTGTGAGCTTGTTTGGTATGATATGGTTAGTTTGGCTTAGCTCTTGATGATCTTGATGAATAATCCATGGTTGATAGCTATGCTTTTGAAAAATGTCACATGTATGCCCTCTCATGTGTAAATGCCTTTACATGCTCTTGACATGTTTTTGTGGCTTTGCTATGCTTAATTTGTGGTTGGATAGCTAGCTTATTGATCATATGGGGCCAAAGGCTCTTTTGCCATCATGAATGTTTAGCCCTCTAGATTTATCTTGTGGAGGAGCATAAGTTCCTTTTTGTCGCAAAGACATTTCATGTACCATTTACAAATCTGAAAATGAAATGAAAAATGCTTGGAAAATATGCTCCCATGTCATATGTGCTGAATTTAATTTGCTTTGGCTGCTAAACCGTTGCATGATGCCTACCAATGAGAAGTCTCATAAATAGAAGTAGGCACATGGCTCGGTGGCTTTAACATGACATGAGGTGCTTGTGGGTGTTTGTGATGGTCTTATGGTTAGAATAGCTGTCCTAGCATGAAGTTTGTGTGGCTTTGCCATTTTGATATGCTTTGATCATGTTTAGGACTTTGCTCATGAGAGGCAAGTTTTTCGCAAAATTGCCAAAATCCATTTTAGCTTCGTCCAATGGTTGTGAAACTTGGTGATCATGTAGTTGAGATCGATACGAAGCCATAGAGTACCTAACTTGCTCATTTGGACATGTGTAGCTTTCTTTGTTGAATTTTGTCTATTTGAGAAGCTCTAGGTTGCATTTTTTGCATTTTTGGCTTGTTTCATGCATTGCCAACAAGGGGGAGAAGTTTGAGCTTGAAATGGCTTGCTGGACGTGTTTGGAAGGTTTTCAGGTGGTTTCGAGCCATTTCTGGGCTCTGTTGTGCACCGGTCGGCCGGTCGTGGTCACCGGTCCGACCGGTGTGAGTGCTGGTCCCGTACATATGTTGGGCACCGGTCCGACCGGTGGTGATGACCGATCCGACCGGTGTAAGCCGAAAGTGATGCGGTACCGTCCCGTTTTCAAGTGGTTTGCATGCATTCGTCCGGGGGGGAGTTGCATTGGTTCGGGGGGAGCTTGCATGTGTGCGGGGGGGAGCTCTTTGTGAGTTTTCGAGCTTTGTTTCGGTGGTTTGTGCTCTTTGCTTGAGCTTTGTTTTGTCTCGGATGTGTCGAGCCGTTGCCCTTGCCTAAGGGGTCCGAGACTTGTCTTCTTCAAGTGATCTTGCTCTTTGCCTTTGTTTGGCTTTCGATCGCTTGTTGGAGTTTCTTTTTGTTCGTTTCTTTTCTTTTTCTTTTCTCTCTTGTTACTTTCGTGTGGGTGTTGTCAATGCACTCATCAAGGGGGAGATTGAGGACCATGTGTGGTTCGAGGACCGGTGGATGGTCGCTTCCTTGTGTGATGAGTGATTGACAACGTTGTGTGGACTCGATTCTTGGCTAAGTATTGCGGGTGCGAGGTTGCGGCTTGACTCGTGTTGGTGCAGGTGAAGAACAAGTGCGAAAGGTCGTTGCCGGTGAGGCCTCCAGGTGTGGAGAAGACAAGTAGGCTTCGTTCGAGGGACCCGGTGGCCAGCGGGGTCAAGTGCGGGCCGCATGGTGGCATGAACAGCAAGATGAAGTCGTGGACGGTTTCTTGGTTGAGCCACAAAACCAAGGTCGAACCGGGACTACGTGGGAGCCAAGTCATGAGTGGAGATTGGCGGAGGCTACACCGAGTTCGCGGGGTTTCCGGTGGTTGACCAGAAAACCACTGGGTTCCTTGGTTGATCCACAAAGCCAAGACCGGAGAACCGAAGACGGAGGTGCGGCGGCACGGACCGGCACCGGCCGGTGGGTCTGACCGGTCTGACCGGTGGGGACCGGTCTGACCGGTGAGGAGCACCGGTCTGACCGGTGTGCGACGACGCAGTCCGGAATCTTCGAAGCGGAGGACACGCGTCGGGATCGCATGGCTTGCGTCGAGGCTACGCAGGGTGCGGTCGCCGGGCATCCGTCCGATGGTGAAGACATCAAGAATTCCAAATCCGCCCTTGAGGGGCTTGTATCCCTAGTTAGTAGAGAAGGGCGTTTTAGACTTTCGGTTGCCTCCATATAACCCAAGAGGTGAGAGGATGGCAGCCAACTCTTGGAACCCTAGCTCATTAATTTTCCTATTTTCCACCTATTTTCTCTAGGTTTTCCTTAGGACTAGCAAGAGAGCTTCACGGAGAAATCTTGTAGAGAGGGATGGATGATCGGGCGGCTTGCTAGACCTTGTACGAATCCTTGTTTCATGTATAGATGATTCGGCGTGATTCCTCAAGGTTTGGATGTGTTTTACCCGGTTGTTTTTGGTGGTGATTTTCGGAGCCCTCTTCCGGTGATTTCTTTGGAGTGTTTTTGGGGCTTTTCTCTTGGTGATTCGGTGGGGGAAATTTGTGGGAACCCTTCGTGGTTCTTTGGGTTGTGATTCCCCTCCCAAATCCGTGAGAAAAGTTGCTCGAATTTGGGGTTTCTTGAGTTCTTGGGTTGGAAGTGCTTTCGGCGGGATTTCTTCGATTCCTCCTTTTTGGACGAGATTTGGTGGGATTAAACTTGGCTATGGACTCCTCATGAGGTGCTCCTGATATCCCCAAAGTCTTGTTCAAGTCCGTGGAGCGATTCGGGAGATCGAGATTTGGATTTGGGGGAGTTGACCCGCGGGTCTTGTTCATCCCGAGCGCCTGAGCTACACCGGTCGGACCGGTGCTCTTGACCGGTCTGACCGGTGCAGGCTCTTGTGGGTTTTCGCTCGGGTGAGCGTCTTGGTGTGTTCTTTGTTGTCCCGTGGTGCTGCTGTTTCGAGTTTGGGTTCGTTTGGTGGTCGGTTGGCCTGTTTGGTGCCTTGGGGGCTTTCTGGCTGCCATCGGTCTGACCGGTGCGTCTCACCGGTCTGACCGGTGTAGAGCCACTTAGTGGAAGTTGCTCAGGTTCACCAGCAGGGACCGGTCTGACCGGTGGTGCTCACCGGTCTGACCGGTGTGGGTCTGTAGACTCGGGGTTTGTTGTTCCGCTGCGTTCTCGAGTCGGAAGGCTGTGTGTGTTGGTTCCTAGGTCCAGTGGCACTCCAGTGGCTACGTGGGCTTGGCCAACTTGGGTAGTGAGTCGGAGACGTGTGTTGGAAGCCGCGTTCGTCTTGTTGGAGTTCTCATCTCCATCGAGAAGAATTTTTATCGGCCCCCATTCACTCCCCCCCCTCTCTGGTTCGCCGTATCGGTCCTTCAACAAAATGCACTACTTTGGTGCACCGAAGTAGCGAAGCAACCACTCTACTCCATTTAAACCAAAATGCACTATTTCGGGGTATCGAAGTTGCGAAGCATCCATTCTACTCCATTAGACCCAAAATGATGTTTGGGAGTGTTTCGGAGCATTTAGCTAACCTTCGGCTTGCAAAAAGATGCAAAACTTGTGTTTCGGGCCTGAATGCACTATTTCGGGGTACCGAAGTTGCAAAGCATCCATTCTACTCCATTAGACCCAAAATGATGTTTGGGAGTGGTTTAGACCATTTCGCTAACCATCGAACATAAAAAGATGAAAAACTCGTGTTTCGGGCCTGAATACACTATTTCGGGGTACCGAAGTTGCGAAGCATCAATGGTACTCCATTAGACCCAAAATGATGTTTGGAAGTGTTTCATAGCATTTCGCTAATCTTCGGCATGTAAAAAGATGCAAAACTTGTGTTTCGGGCCTGAATGCACTATTTTGGGGTACGAAGTGGCGAATAATCCATTCTACTACATTAGACCAAGATGTTTGGGAGTGTTTCAGAGGATTTTACTAACCTATGGCACGTAAAAAGATGCGAAACTTGTGTTTGGGGACAAAATGCACTACTTTGGTGCACCGAAGTAGCGAAGCAACCACTCTACTCCATTTAAACCAAAATGCACTATTTCGGGGTATCGAAGTTGCGAAGCATCCATTCTACTCCATTAGACCCAAAATGATGTTTTGGCAGTGTTTCGGACCATTTCGCTAACCTTCGGCATGCAAAAAGATGCAAAACTTGTGTCTCGGGCCTGAATGCACTATTTCGGGGTACCGAAGTTGCAAAGCATCCATTCTACTCCATTAGACCCAAAATGATGTTTGGGAGTGGTTTAGACCATTTCGCTAACCATCGGACATAAAAAGATGAAAAACTCGTGTTTCGGGCCTGAATACACTATTTCGGGGTACCAAAGTTGCGAAGCATCAATTGTACTCCATTAGACCGAAAATGATGTTTGGAAGTGTTTCAGAGCATTTCTTTAATCTTCGGCATGTAAAAAGATGCAAAACTTGTGTTTCGGCCCTGAATGCACTATTTTGGGGTACCGAAGTTGCGAATAATCCGTTCTACTACATTAGACCAAGATGTTTGGGTGTGTTTCAGAGGATTTTTACTAACCTATGGCACGTAAAAAGATGCAAAACTTGTGTTTGGGGGACAAAATGCACTATTTTGGGTACCGAAGTTGCGAAGCAACCACTCTACTGAATTAAAACCAAAATGCACTATTTCGGGGTATCGAAGTTGCGAAGCATTCATTCTACTCCATTAGACCCAAAATGATGTTTGGGAGTGTTTCGAGGCATTTCGCTAACCTTCGGCATGTAAAAAGATGCTAAACTTGTGTTTCGGGCCTTAATGCACTTTTTCGGGGTACCGAAGTTTCGAAGCATCAATTCTTCTACATTGGACCCAAAATGATGTCTTTGAGTGTTTCGAAGCATTTCGCAAACCTTAGGCACATAAAAAGATGCAATACTTGTGTTTCGGGCCTGAATGCACTATTTCGAGGTATCGAAGTTGCGATGCTTCCATTCTACTCTGGTAGACTCAATATGATGTTTGCGAGTGGTTTAGACCATTTCGCTAACCTTCGGACATAAAAAGATGAAATACTCGTGTTTCGGGCCTGAATACACTATTTCAGGGTACCGAAGTTGCGAAGCATCCATTCCAATACATTAGACCTAAAATGATGTTTGGGAGTGTTTCGAAGGATTTTACTTACCTATGGCACGTAAAAAGATGCGAAACTTGTGTTTGGGGACAAAATGCACTACTTTGGTGCACCGAAGTAGCGAAGCAACCACTCTACTCCATTTAAACCAAAATGCACTATTTCGGGGTATCGAAGTTGCGAAGCATCCATTCTACTCCATTAGACCCAAAATGATGTTTGGGAGTGTTTCGGAGCATTTAGCTAACCTTCGGCTTGCAAAAAGATGCAAAACTTGTGTTTCGGGCCTGAATGCACTATTTCGGGGTACCGAAGTTGCAAAGCATCCATTCTACTCCATTAGACCCAAAATGATGTTTGGGAGTGGTTTAGACCATTTCGCTAACCATCGAACATAAAAAGATGAAAAACTCGTGTTTTGGGCTTGAATACACTATTTTGGGGTACCGAAGTTGCGAAGCATCAATGGTACTCCATTAGACCCAAAATGATGTTTGGAAGTGTTTCATAGCATTTCGCTAATCTTCGGCATGTAAAAAGATGCAAAACTTGTGTTTCGGGCCTGAATGCACTATTTTGGTGTACGAAGTTGCGAATAATCCATTCTACTCCATTAGACCAAGATGTTTGGGAGTGTTTCAGAGGATTTTACTAACCTATGGCACGTAAAAAGATGCGAAACTTGTGTTTGGGGACAAAATGCACTACTTTGTTGCACCGAAGTAGCGAAGCAACCACCCTACTCCATTTAAACCAAAATGCACTATTTCGGGGTATCGAAGTTGCGAAGCATCCATTCTACTCCATTAGACCCAAAATGATGTTTGGGAGTGTTTCGAAGCATTTCGCTAACCTTCGGCATGTAAAAAGATGCTAAACTTGTGTTTCGGGCCTAAATGCACTTTTTCGGGGTACCGAAGTTTCGAAGCATCAATTCTTCTACATTGGATCCAAAATGATGTTTGGGAGTGGTTTAGACCATTTCGCTAACCATCGGACATAAAAGGATGAAAAACTCGTGTTTCGGGCCTGAATACACTATTTCGGGGTACCAAAGTTGCGAAGCATCAATTGTACTCCATTAGACCGAAAATGATGTTTGGAAGTGTTTCAGAGCATTTCTTTAATCTTCGGCATGTAAAAAGATGCAAAACTTGTGTTTCGGCCCTGAATGCACTATTTTGGGGTACCGAAGTTGCGAATAATCCATTCTACTACATTAGACCAAGATGTTTGGGTGTGTTTCAGAGGATTTTTACTAACCTATGGCACGTAAAAAGATGCAAAACTTGTGTTTGGGGGACAAAATGCACTATTTTGGGTACCGAAGTTGCGAGGCAACCACTCTACTGAATTAAAACCAAAATGCACTATTTCGGGGTATCGAAGTTGCGAAGCATTCATTCTATGTTTGGGAGTGTTTCGAGGCATTTCGCTAACTTCGGCATGCAAAAAGGTGCAAAACTTGTGTTTCGGGCCTGAATGCACTATTTCGGGGTACCGAAGTTGCAAAGCATCTATTCTACTCCATTAGACCCAAAATGCTGTTTGGGAGTGGTTTAGACCATTTCGCTAACCATCGGACATAAAAAGATGAAAAACTCGTGTTTCGGGCCTGAATACACTATTTCGGGGTACCGAAGTTGCGAAGCATCCATTGTACTCCATTAGACCCAAAATGATGTTTGGGAGTGTTTCAGAGCATTTCGCTAATCTTCGGCATGTAAAAAGATGCAAAACTTGTGTTTCGGGCCTGAATGCACTATTTTGGGGTACCGAAGTTGCGAAGCATCCATTCTACTACATTAGACCAAGATGTTTGGGAGTGTTTCAGAGGATTTTACTAACCTATGGCACGTAAAAAGATGCGAAACTTGTGTTTGGGGACAAAATGCACTACTTTGGTGCACCGAAGTAGCGAAGCAACCACTCTACTCCATTTAAACCAAAATGCACTATTTCGGGGCATCGAAGTTGCGAAGCATCCATTCTACTCCATTAGACCCAAAATGATGTTTGGGAGTGTTTCGGAGCATTTCGCTAACCTTCGGCATGCAAAAAGATGCAAAACTTGTGTTTCGGTCCTGAATGCACTATTTCGGGGTACCGAAGTTGCAAAACATCCATTCTACTCCATTAGACCCAAAATGATGTTTGGGAGTGGTTTAAACCATTTCGCTAACCATCGAACATAAAAAGATGAAAAACTCGTGTTTCGGGCCTGAATACACTATTTTGGGGTACCGAAGTTGCGATGCATCAATTGTAATCCATTAGACCCAAAATGATGTTTGGGAGTGTTCAGAGCATTTCGCTAATCTTCGGCATGTAAAAAGATACAAAACTTGAGTTTCGGGCCTGAATGCACTATTTTGGGGTACCGAAGTTGTGAATAATCCATTCTACTACATTAGACCAAGATGTTTGGGAGTGTTTCAGAGGATTTTACTAACCTATGGCACGTAAAAAGATGCGAAACTTGTGTTTGGGGACAAAATGCACTACTTTGGTGCACCGAAGTAGCGAAGCAACCACTCTACTCCATTTAAATCAAAATGCACTATTCCAGGGTACCGAAGTTGCGAAGCATCCATTCTACTCCATTAGACCCAAAATGATGTTTGGTAGTGTTTCGAAGCATTTCGCTAACCTTCGGCATGTAAAAAGATGCTAAACTTGTGTTTCGGGCCTGAATGCACTTTTTCGGGGTATCGAAGTTTCGAAGCATCAATTTTTCTACATTGGACCCAAAATGATGTATTTGAGTGTTTCGAAGCATTTCGCAAACCTTGGGCACATAAAAAGATGCAATACTTGTGTTTCGGGCCTGAATGCACTATTTCGAGGTATCGAAATTGCAATGCTTCCATTCTACTCTGGTAGACCTAATATGATGTTAGCGAGTGGTTTAGACCATTTCGCTAACCTTCGGACATAAAAAGATAAAAAACTCGTGTTTCGGGCCTGAATACACTATTTCAGGGTACCGAAGTTGCGAAGCATCTATTCTAATACATTAGGCCCATAATGATGTTTGGGAGTGTTTCAGAGCATTTCGCTAATCTTTGGTATGTAAAAAGATGCAAAACTTGTGTTTCGGGCCTGAATGCACTATTTTGGGGTACCGAAGTTGCGAATAATCCATTCTACTCCATTAGACACAAATGATGTTTGGGAGTGATTTGGAGGATTTTACTAACCTATGGCACGTAAAAAGATGCGAAACTTGTATTAATGCACTATTTTGGGTACCGAAGTTGCGAAGCAACCACTCCACTCCATTAAAATCAAAACGCACTATTTCGGGGTATCGAAGTTGCGAAGCATCCATTCTACTCCATTAGACCCAAAATGATGTTTGGGAGTGTTTCGGGGCATTTCGCTAACTACGGCATTTAAAAAGATGAAAAACTTGTGTTTCGGGCCTGAATGCACTATTCCAGAGTACCGAAGTTGCGAAGCATCCATTCTACTCCATTATACCCAAAATGATGTTTGGGAGTGTTTCGAAGCATTTCGCTAACCTTGGGCATGTAAACAGATGCTAAACTTGTGTTTCGGGCCTGAATGCACTTTTTCGGGGTACCGAAGTTTCGAAGCATCAATTCTTCGACATTGGACCCAAAATGATGTCTGTCGGTGTTTTAGACCGGCAACCTACTAAGGGGGGTACCCGAAGTAGATGAATGTGGCCTCGCCGAGATCGGTAATTCGAAGGAAGAGACACGTTGCACACAATTTACACCGGTTCGGGCCGCGAGGTGCGTAATACCCTATGTCCTGTATGCTACGCGGCTCTGGATTGATTGGGTGCGATTACAAGATGATGCAATCTTAAGCCGTGAGGGAGAGAGGGGTCCCTGCCTCGCCTTATATAGTCCGGGAGGCAGGGTTACAAGTCGGTTCAGGGAGAGAGTACTAGTCGAGTACGTCTAGTCCTCCATACTGTGTGGGACATGTACAACTTCCTATCCGAGTACTTCTCCTCCGTAATCCTTGTGCTTCGCGCCAGCAGGTGCCGTGCAGCGCAAGTCGGGTAGTCCCAGGGGCCCACCGAGTAGTAGGTCCTGGTACCCACCGAGGTAGTGGGCCCAGGGAGATCCATACGACAAGCCCTCGAGTACTTTGTAGTCGAGAAGGATAGCTTTTGATGAGGACATGACACCCATGCATACGACCATGATTGGTGCATGGAATGGAGTAGAAGAAGTCCAACAAAGGTTTCCAAGTCAACAAGGAGGTCCAAGGTTGATCTGGTTCGAGTCCCCGAGGTGGAGGCCAAAAGCAATTCAAGTTCGAGTCCAGTTCGGAGTCCAGGAGCAGTGCGCAATAAAACGGACGCCCAGGTCGCATACGGAGTCGGTTTTGGACGTTCTATATATGGTTGGAAGAAGAATTTTATAAAGCCTCCAATGGCACCGGTCTTGTGTCAAAATTCGTCCCAAGTCAACGGGAATCGTCGAAACAAGTTGACGTCCAGAATCTGCCAAAATGCTGCGCTGATAGTTTGGTTGGGCCTTAGGCCCAAGTTGGGGGCGCCCCACCCCTGGTCGCCTCCAACCCTAGAACGCCCCGTCTCTTATATTTTCAGTAGCCGCCGCCTTAGAAACTGGAGTTTGATTTATTTGTTAGCCTTAGCTACAACCGAACAGCCGCCATCATGCCGCCGTCGTGTAATTCAGACTCCACCTTCGAGTGATATTAAGATTGCTCGCCTCAGCTTCTTGTTCGTTCTTCGATTGCGTACAGGAATTGATCTTCGTGATCAGGATGATCTTGCGCCGGCAAGGTTGGTAACCATCGGGAGTTGGTTCAGCGATTGCATTGGCGCGTCGAGTCTTGCTCGTCGTAGTCGGATCGTGAGGGTCAACATCCACCAAATCGGATTTATCTCCACTCACCGAAAGATCGGGCACTCCCCCTCTATCAAGTGGTATCAGATTTCCAGGTTGATCGGTGAGTTTATCGAGTGTTTTTTATTTCCTATAATCCAAAAAGACCATACAAAAATTTGTTCTAGGTTAGATCCTTGTCCCAGCAACCTGTTTTAGCCTCGCACTTTCATTCAATAATTTGTATTGTTGAGTTTGTGTGCTTGTTCGTTCAATCGTTGCTGGTTCCTTGTATTCGTTGTTTTTCTTCCAAACCTAAATCGTCACCGCCGTTTCTATCCGCTGCCTAAGAAAAAAAAACTTTCCTCACCTTCTCCCCCCTCTCACGCCAGGACTCTTTGCGGGTCGCCCTGCTCGCCTAGCACATCCACCCCGCACGGTTCACCTTTTCTGTTTTGGGTAGGTTGTAAAAAACGAAAAGTCAAAAGAAAGGAAAGTGGAAAAAACAAAAGAAAAAAGGAAAGGGACAGGCCTCCCTTCCTAGGTGGGTCGTGACTTGCGGCTACTCTCAGAAAAAACAAAAAAAAAGAGGAACAACACCGCATCGTGACTAGAGCTGCGCTAGGCATTATTCCTCCCGGTCGCCCTCCCTACTCTCCCTCCCTGCGTGGTTGGCCCATAAAAAAAGAGAGTCCAAACAAAGGGACAGAAGAAAAAAAAAGAGGACAAGTCCAACCAAACAGGGAGAGGGACCGATCCAGTTCGGTGGCTTCCCGCGTGCCGGGTGGTCACCGCGCATTCACGCCGCAGTTCCTCCTTGGTTTTTTTCCGCTTTTACACTCATTTTCAGCAACTTTTGTTCGTGTTTAGCACTATAATTCAACTTCGCATTATTGTTTGATTGTGCTAATCCTTCAATTGAGTGCAGCCTTCCCAAAACTCCACAAAGTTCTACGCCGTCCAGGTTTCGTTTTGCCAGGCAATCGCTCCTCCAATCTTTCACAGGTTCCACCAGTTGGTTCCAGTTCGGCCCTGTGTGCTTGGTAAGAACGGATAAGAATTTGATAACAGCACTAGTTTGAGCGCCTTTGTGAGCAAATAAACCCCTGTTTTGTCGTCGATTTTGTTTTTGTATTTGCGCTAACAATGGCAGGCAACGACAAGAGGGATGACCAGCCACAGGCCACTAAGACCAAGCTTGACACCATTGTGTCACACCTTGATGCAATGAAAACATTGATCACGAGTTTATAGAAGAAGATGGATGCTGGAGACTTCAGTGGACGCGCTCGTCGTGCGTGCATCCATGGTGGTAATGATTTTTTTGCTAAGATTCCTTTTACAATTCCACCTTACAATGGCAAATATGATCCAGCTGCATATCTTGATTGGGAGTTAGCGGTCGAACAAAAATTTTCATGTCATGATCTTCCTGCTAGTTCTCAAGTTACAACTGCTATTAGTGCTTTTACTGATCTTGCCTTACATTGGTGGCATTGTGAACGAAAAAATCCCATTAGCACTCCCACCACTTGGGCTGAATTAAAAGCTGCTATGCGACGTAGATTTTTGCCTTCATATTGTAAGTGGAAAACAAAGCGAATTGTGCAGGAACAGTTTATTGTTGTATCTCTTGCCACACCTAACCTTTTGCAGGATTCCGATCCAAAGCACGAGGTTAAGTACGACTTGGTGGCACCTGAGGAGGACACATCCTCTTATGCAATTTCAGAACCATCACTTCCCACTGACCCTCCTACACCTACTACAAACACAGGTACTGCTCATGATGCTACGCTCATGGATGGTGAGAATTGTCTTAATGTCCTAAATTTTTCCACAAATCATGATATCATAGAGCAATTGTCAGTGGAACCATCTCTTGATGAATCTTTGTCACATGCTGTTTTGCTTGATGTTCCTTGTGATAAAGATGATTTGGTTGATAATGCTTCAGTTTTACATGCTTTGGAACCAAATACTATTGCTGAAACTAAGCATGTTATGCATATTGTAAGTGCTAATGATGAGCAGAAATTATTGTCTTCTTTACATACTTTGGGTTACATTGAATTTGATGTTTTGTGTAATCTAGATTGTTTGGAAGAGCAACTTTCTAAATATGCTGATTTGCCATGTTTTTCTAAACACACATATCATGCTATTGGTAAATATAACAACAAAGGAGAATATATGATACATCGAGTGTACATTTGTGAAAATTTGAATTATCCTTTTGTTGTGCTCAATTTTGATCCACTAGAGGGCAGCCACACTACACATATTCATTCACCTATCTCTAGTTCAGTCTCTGTGACACAAGTTTACTTCCAAGAAGGGGAGCATTGCTGGTTGCTACATATGCCTACTTTGTCTTTTGTTGGTACTAATCTTTTGCAGGGTAGTGTCGCCAAATATTATGTGTCATCCGATCAAGATGCTTACATGCTCGCTAAATTTTATATGCAAGATGACATATTCACCAATTGGAGACATGGTGACATTCCTCCTCACAATAATTTTGATTTCTTTGGTTTTCGAAACCCCGTTCGCTCTTGTCTTGTGCAGGATCGGTTCCAAGTACAATCGACGTCGAGGACGGCTTTTCATCAAGAAGGGGAGAATGATGAGGACATGACACCCATGCATACGACCATGATTGGTGCATGGAATGGAGTAGAAGAATTCCAACAAAGGTTTCCAAGTCAACAAGGAGGTCCAAGGTTGATCCGGTTCGAGTCCCCGAGGTGGAGGCCAAAAGCAATTTAAGTTCGAGTCCAGTTCGGAGTCCAGGAACAGTGCGCAATAAAACGGACGCCCAGGTCGCATACGGAGTCAGTTTTGGACGTTCTATATATGGTTGGAAGAAGAATTTTATAAAGCCTCCAATGGCACTGGTCTTCTGCCAAAATTCCTCCCGAGTCAACGGGAATCGTTGAAACAAGTTGACGTCCAGAATCTGCCAAAGTGCTGCGCTGACAGTTTGGTTGGGCCTTAGGCCCAAGTTGGGGGCGCCCCACCCCTGGTCGCCTTCAACCCTAGGACGCCCCGTCTCTTATATTTTCAGTAGCCGCCGCCTTAGAAACTTGAGTTTGAGTTATTTGTTAGCCTTAGCTACAACCGAACAGCCGCCATCGTGCCGCCGTCGTGTAATTCAGACTCCACCTTCGAGTGATATTAAGATTGCTCGCTTCAGATTCTTGTTCGTTCTTCGATTGTGTACAGGAATTGATCTTCGTGATCAGGCTAATCTTTCGCCGGCAAGGTTGGTAACCATCGGGAGTTGGTTCAGCGATTGCATTGGCGCTTCGAGTCTTTCTCGTCGTAGTCGGATCGTGAGGGTCAACAACCACCAAATCGGATTTATCTCCACTCACCGAAAGATCGCGCACTCCCCCTCTATCAGCTTTGAGTAGTCTTGACGACCTTAACGTGTAGTCCTTAAGCGTCCCCGAGTACTACAAGTCAAAAATCCTCAAGAGTAATCGAAGCATCCCGAGGCTGGAATGTACTCCAGCTGATGTTTGAGCAATCCTGAAGTCTTCTCGAGTAATCCCAAGCGTCCTCGAGTGCCGCTCTTGAAGGTCTTCAACAATGCCCGTGTTGTCTTGAAGCCGAAACTGATATGGAAGTGCGATTGCAAAATCGCACTCCATATGGAGTAGCCCCCGAGCCTTAGGTTGAGTTGCAGACTCTGGCTGAGGGTCCATTTGAAGTTTTGGCAAGAATATCCCATAAAATCTGGAGAAAAAACCGAAGGACACATGGCACAGAGCCCCCGAGCCTTGAGTCGAGTACTTCTTCTCGAATTGAAGGGTCATCTTTTAAAATGTGTCCTGAGTTGCTCTTGAGTCTTGTCGCTACCCAGGAAAGTTGAATAGAAGTAGCCAAGCCACCGAGATGAGGCGCATCGACTAGTAGAAGTTGAAGAGTCACGCACCGCCGCTGAGTCAGCTGAGCGCAGACTTATCCATCCGGCCGTTGGAGGGGCCGCTGTTGACTTATAAATAGAAGCAAAAACCCTTAGGGTTTTTCACCCCATGCATTCGCAGCCATTCCTAGCAGATCTAGCCAGGAAACACCGCCAGTGCGCACTACCGCCGTTGAGAGGATTGTAGATCCGAGCGCACCGCCGTAGGAAACCACCACCGTAGCCCCCGAGCGAATGCGCGTGAAGACGCCGTGCACTTGGAGAATGAAGCCCTCGCCATCAAAGATCTCGAAGGACGTCGGTGGGAAGAAGAGGACTCGCGAGGAGGCCGCCGGATCTGCCGCGGAGACATCGCCGCTGGTGTCTCCGCTGCGACCAGATCCGAATCGAGAATGGAAGAAATCCAAGTACAAGACCGTAGACCTGCTGGCCCTTCTCAATAGTGGATTCTTGTGGGAGAAGGAGGTGGACATGTGGAGAGCCGCTGCAGGGGATACATACTCCATGGAGAAGAACCCGGATGAGATTCCGATGTTCACCCGGTTCGCAGAGCGTGGACTGTCTCTCCCGGCCAGAGACTTCTTCAAGGGGCTGCTGGGGTACTACGGCATCGAGTACCTTAACCTCAACCCCAACGGTATCTTCCACACCTCAGTCTTCGTACATTTCTGTGAAGCTTTCTTGGGGATCAAGCCCTATTGGATCCTGTTCCGGAAGTTCTTCTGGGTGAAGCCTCAGCCCAACGCCAACAATCCCCGAGTAGTGGGGGGAGCTGGGATCCAGATGAGAGTGGACGCCGCGGAGCAGTACCTCTCGTACAAACTCATCAATTCCAACCAGAATTGGAAGACGAAGTGGTTCTATGTCACCAACCACCACCCGGAGCTGCCGAAGCCAAGCGGGAAGCAGCCCAAACACCGGTCGTGGCGGAACTCGGAGCCAACGATGTAGGAGGGTATCCAGCTACCCAAGCTGCTGGCGAAGATCAAGGCGCTGAGAGAAGCCGGGCTGAGGGCCGAACATGTGGCCTTCAGCTTCATGAAGCGTAGGGTGCAGCCGCTGATGGCCCGCGACACCCTAGGGTACCAGTACACCTGCGACGACGACACGTCGCGGATGCCCGGTGATGAAGTCGACGACGACGACATCGTTGATAGGCTGGGCAGAATCTTCAATGACATGCCGGCGTACACGCCGTGCCCTGTGCCCGAGTACTCCGCCGCGCGCCCACCAAATGAGGTCAGTAGTCGTACCCATTGTCGAGTACTCATTACGGAAGAGTAGTCGTAGCTGATGTATTGTGCTTCTTGCAGGATGACTTGGTGAAGTTCGTCTCCGAGCCAGCGTCGCCTCCTCAACTTGTCGAGGTCCCAGAGGAAGGGAAGGCCAGGGCCAAGGAGCGGCGCGAGGTTGGTGAAGGAGACGATACAGTTGTCGTCGAAGACACGTCCTAGGAGGACGACGATGAAGAAACACTGCAGGAGCGTTCCCAGCTGCGGTCGAGATTCAGCCACCCTGGATTGTCGAACATTCCTCTCGTTCAGGATCCGCCGACTAGCCTGGAGGCTAGTCTGCCCGCTCCGCCAAGGAAGCCGCGCAACGTGGCCCGCAAGCACATGGACAAGAAGTTGAAGGTCACTGAGACCACCTCCCAGGAGGTAAGCCATCTATATTAGGGTAGTCGAGTACTTATGTCTCGATGTTGTGTATTGACGACGAAGTTCTCATGCTTGCAAGAGATGTCGCCTTCCAACCCCATTGAGCAGGGTGACGAAGGCGATTGGGACACGGTGGGGGAGCCAGCTGGGGGTAGTCGTAGCCCAGCCCCCACCGTGGAGGAACTTTTGGCGCAGATGACGTGCCAACCCCCTATTGCTGAGGGGAGCACAGAACCGGCCGCTGTTGCCACTGAAGAGGCAGCGACTACTGAGGCGCAGGAGGAGGCGCCTGCCGAGGAAGGACTGGTCGACATTGCCAGTATCCTCGGCGCGCCAACCGTGAAGGTGGTCCGGTCGAGCTTGTAAGTATTGATCCTTCCCGAGTAGTACATTAGATGTGGTAGTCGTACTAGGTTGACAAACAGTTTGTGTACTCTGCAGGAAATCGACGGACTTGACCTGTGAGGGGGATGAACCCGCTGCAGAGGTGGCGGAAGAGGAGACCGCGCCGCCCGCTGAGGAGTCCGCTCCCGCCCCTCAGGCAGAATCCGAGGCGCCGGCCATGGAGGCTACATTTCCTGGGGCCCGCGTCGTAGAAGGTGAGTACTTGTTCAGGTGCAAGTAGCCCCGAAGAGTAGTCGTAGCCGCCAGGTATGACTAATCCAGTTGTCCTTTTGTTGACAGGTGCTGAAGCCGAGGGAAGCGATATCCCGTCAGCAGTGCCAGTTGAAGATGTGACACCAGAGGCTCAGGGAGCTGCCGGAGGAGCCCCCGAGCCGATGGAGGTGGCCGCCGGAGAAGCCGCCGCGACAACTGGAGGAGAGGGCGACGACGCGCTGCCAGAACCCACTCTGGAGGTAGTCGTCCGCTCGCCAGAGATCCAGGACGCGGAGCCAATCCGCTCGGCGCCAATGTCTGAAGCCGCGACGAGTAGTCGTGGCGGGACCGAGCTGTTGGTGGATGATCTGGTTGACCCAGCGATAGTAGCTCGTCACCTGGAGGCGGTGCGCCAGGCCGAGCAATGGATGAAAGTGAGTAGTTGACACCTTTGAGTAGTCAATCCTTTAGTGTTGAGTACCCATTTGACTTCTGTTGTCTGGTGCAGGACGTCGCGGAGAGGTCCCGCCAGAAGTCCGACATGCTTCAAGGATACGGCGACACAGTACTCCGGGCAGAAGCCTTGGAGGAACAGCTTATGAAGGCCCGGGAGCACGCCGCCGCGATGCAGTCGAAGCTGGACACTGCCTTCGCCCAGTATCACAATGACATCCAAGATATGTAGGCAAAGAGCGACGATCTGGTGCGGAAGAACAAGTCTCTCCGCAACAAGAATAAAGGTACGCGACCGCCTTGTCGGGTACTTGTTGATAGTAGCTTGAGTTAGTCTGACCCACTTTGCCTTTGTTGATTGCAGAGCTTGAGACCCGCGTCGATCAGCTGAAGGCTTTAGAGACCGACATGAAGAACCTCTTCTACTGGGAGCAAGAGGCCCGCAAGGTACTGGAGTACGATTATAAGGAGCTTGCTTACAAGTGCGACAAGCGCATGGAGCTCCGTATTGCATCAGATCGTGACCTCGTCAACTGCAATAAATCTTTGCAGAAGCTGAACGAGGACTGCGAGAAGCTGCGGGCCCAGCTGAAGGAACTCGAGGAGGCCGCGCTTCCCATCGCGAGGCTACTCATGCCTCATCCCGGAGGAACAAAGATAGCTCCATTGGTGGACCGGCTGGGGGAAGCCCCCAGCCGCCTGGCGACCTACGTCAAGCATTTGGCGAAGTCGATCCCCAACCAGGTTCTGGCCTTCATGAAGTCGTACTTCCCAAAAGCTCCTGTGGACATAGTCGCCGGCGATCTAGCCGCCAACTGCACGGACGAGCAGTACGCGGAGCTACTGGAGCAAATGGCGCCAATTGCTGAACAAGTCGCCGAGAAGCTCAATCTCCAGTAGTCCTGAAAAATTAGCTCGTAGCAATAGTTGTACATAAACAGTTGTAATGAACGTGTTTAAGTATTAATGAAGAAAAACTTCCATGAGTACTCGTTATCGCCATCTGTGAGTGCGGAGTCCCATCATGGAGTCGTCGCGAGTAGTCGTACTCGCCAGTAGCCCCGTTGAGGGAGAAACACAGTAAAGTAGTTGATAGATAATCAAACTTTATTACCGAAGAAGTACACCTGGGTGGCCAGGGCTGTTGTTACAGAATTGTCACCAGGACCCGGAGGCCGCCTACGGCTAAGTAGTGCTAGGGCGTACAGCCGCTTACAGCGGTATATACGTTAGTAGCCGTGTAGGCTGGATCTAGAAGTACATTGTCTCTTAATAGATCGCTGCTGGAGTCCTTTGTCGCTCGTCGTAGCCCAAGATCCGTTAGTAGCCGCATGGGCTGGATCCTGGAGTGGAGTAGTCCGGAGACTGAATCCTGGACCCGAAGGCCGCTTACAGCGAAGGGGTCTGTGAGTAGTCGTGTAAACTAGGCGTAGAATCGACAGAGTTGGTCGATGTTCCACGAGTTGTTGACATCTTCGCCTTCAAGCATCTGGAGGCGGTAGGAGCCCGGTCCGGTCACCTTTGCAACTGTGAAGCGACCTTCCCAGGGTGAGCTGAGCTTGTGTAGTCCTTCCGTGTTCTGGATGCGATGGAGGACAAGATCACCAATGTTGAAGAAGCGTTCCTTAACATTGCGATCGTGGTAGCGTCGGATACCCTCTAGGGACCTTGCTGATTGGACGAGGGCGGCACAGTGAGCTTCTTCGAGTCCGTCGATGTCAACTCGTCTGCTTTCTTCAGAGACGCCTTCGTCGTATTGCTCCACTGCTGGTGAATCCCACATGACATTAGCAGGGAGGATTGCTTCGGAGCCGTAGACCCGGAAGTACAGAGACTGCCGCGTTGGTTTGGAGGGTTGAGTACGTAGCCCCCAGAGTGCATTGGGTAGTTCCTTGATCCACTTGCCTCCTTTGGTGTTCACAGCGTCGTGAAGCCGCTTCTTGAGGGCGTCGAGCACCATCCCATTGGCGCGCTCGACTTGTCCGTTGGCCCGAGGATGCGCGACTGAGACATACCGGACGTCGATCCCGCTGTTCTGGCAGTACTCCCAGAACTGGTGATTGTTGAAGTTGGAGCCCAGGTCTGTGATGATGCGATGGGGTAGTCCGTAGTGATGTACGAGTTCATCCAGGAAGTCGAGTACTCTGTCAGCCTTGGGGCATGTAACCGGCTTGACCTCGATCCACTTGGTGAACTTGTCGATGGCCACCAATACTCTGTTGAATCCACCTGGCGCAGTTGGGAGTGGCCCAATCATGTCGAGCCCCCAGCAAGCGAAAGGCTAGGTTGGCGGTATGGTGACTAGCTTGTAGGCCGGGACGTGTTGCTGCTTGGCGAAGTATTGGCACCCTTGGCACCTTCTGACGAGTTCTTCGGTGTCGCCCAGAGCTGTGGGCCAGTAGAAAGCCCGTCGGAAGGCCTTGCTGACCAGCGTGTGTGAGGACGCGTGGTTGTCGTAGACGCCTTTGTGGATCTCCTCCAAGATGTCCTTGCCTTCTTGTCGGGGAACACACTTCATGAGTACTCCGGAAGATGCGCCCCTCCTGTAGAGCTTGTCTCGGACGAGGACGTAGGACTTGGCCTGGCGGATGAGTTGCTCGGCCAAGTTCTTGTCCGAGGGAACCTTCTGCTCGCTGAGGTAGTCGATGAAGGGTTGCCTCCAATCCACGTCGATAATCATGACCTCCTGGCCAGCCGGGGGATGCGCTAGGTCAGTGGTCGGTGGCGCCGGCTCCGGGATGAATGGCGTGTGAAGCTCGTGGATGAAGACACCCGCTGGTACTTGAGCGCGAGTAGAACCAAGCTTCGACAGGACGTCCGCTGTAACGTTGTTGTCGCGGACGACGTGGTGGAACTCGAAACCATAGAACTTGTTCTCGAGCTTGCGGACTTCTAGGCAGTAGGTGTCCATGTTCTCCTTGTTGCGGTACCAGGATTTGTTGACTTGGTTGATGACCACTGCGGAGTCGCCGTAGATTAGTAGCTGCTTGATGCCCAGTGAAGCCGCGAGGCGGGGCCCATGTAGCAGAGCTTCGTACTCGGCTTCGTTGTTTGAGACCTTCCAGAAGATCTGCAAGACGTACTTGAGTTGTTCGCCCGTTGGAGAGATCAAGAGTACTCCTGCACCTGCGCCCTCGAGGTTGAGTGAGCCGTCGAAGTACATCACCCAGTGCTCTGGGCGCTCAGTTGGAGTAGGTAGCTGATTCTCCCGCCACTCCGCCATGAAGTCGACTAGAGCCCGTGACTTGATGGCTGTGCGTGGCTTGAAGTCGATGTTGAGGGCGCCGAGTTCGACTGCCCACTTGGAGATTCTTCCAGTAGCATCTTGGTTCCGCAGGATGTCGCCGAGCGGGTAGTCGGTGACGACGGAGATTGAGTACTCCTGGAAGTAGTGTCGTAGCTTCCGCGAGATGATGAGCACTGCATACAGAAGCTTCTGTACTGGCTGGTAGCGTGCCTTGGATTCTGACAGGACCTCGCTGACGAAGCAGACTGGGCGCTGGACTGGATAGGCGTGGCCGTCTTCCTGCCGCTCGACAATGATGGCAGTACTGACCATGTGAGTAGTCACAACGAGGTAGAGCAGTAGTTGCTCGCTGTAACAACCCAGGAATTTAGGTGTGTAAATTTTGCGAAAATTTAAAACTTTTTGCTTGAATTTGAGTGCTATCAATTTTGAACCAAATTGCTAGCCCTCTCGCTGGATTCTCCACCAATTTAGCCCATTTATAAAAACCTATGCTCAAATTATGGTAAAATGTGTGAGTTGGTTTTTCTCTGGATTTTTTTTGGAGTTCAAATGTGAGAAGTTTGAATTTGAAAGGGAATCAAATTCAAACTCTAGTTCTATCCCTTAGTTCAAAGTTCTTTCTTTTATTTGGCAAATTGCTAAACTAGTGAACCAGGCCGCTTTCATCTACCCTTGCTTGGCCGCCGGCCCAACCCGAGTCCCAATCCGGCCCAGTAAACCGCGCAACCCCTTACCCTCTCCTTCAGTCACCGGCGCGTGGACCCCGCAGGTCAGCCCTCCCTTATCCTCACCAAGCCACCGACACCGAGCCGGGGCGCGCCGCCGGCCCCGCCCCACCGCCTCGCGCGGGGGTGGAGCGCGGCCGGGCCGCCCGCCGCGCACGCACGCCAAGGACCGCGCGTGCGCGCGGGACGGATGCGACCGCGGGAAAAGGGATTTGACGCCACTGCCCCTCCCCACCGAGCACCCGAGGCGGGCCAGAGCACCACCGCGAGCGCCACCCTCGCCGCCCCCGGCGAGCCAAGGGCATAGAAGGCTTTTCCCCTCGAGCTGCTCGCGGCGTCGTTTCAAAAGGGACGGATCGGTGGGCACAGAGGCAAAGCCATTCCCCCCCCCCCTCTTGGGGTTTCCTCTTCCGCCACGCCCGCCTGCACCGATTCGAGGGAGAAGGCGGGCGCGCCACCGCCGCGCCACGCCGTTGGGGAAAGAGCGGGGCGCGCCGCCGCTGCGTCGCGCCGGTCGAGGAAGAAGCCGAGGACCGGACTGGAGGCAAGGACCACTTCACCGCCAAGGAACGCCGTGCCGCGCCAGAAGGGGGAAGACGTGCACCAGCCGGGGACAAGGAGCAGGAGCCGAGGCGGCGACCACCGGCGTGAACCTCTACTTCGTCGTCGTACATCTCTCCACCGAGCCGGCCACGACTCCACCGCCGCCCCGAAGTGAGCAACACCGCGGCCACCTTATCTCCTTCCCTCCTCCTTGAGCTTTCCTCTGTTTTGCGCCGACGGCGTTGGGGAGCGCCGTCGAGCCGCCATGCCTGGATGCCGGCCGTCGTGCCGCAGGACTGCCGTGTCGCTCACGTGCGGAGCTCTCGGGCCTCTCATGCCCCCGGCCCGCCGCGCCACACGAGGACCATGTTTGTGTGCCGGCCCTCGCGCCGGGCTTTTGTGCAGGGGGCGAGAGCGCCGCCGCAGCGCGCGCGGCGTGCACCGGTTACCGGGCGGCCGCGCCGGCGAACGAGCCGGGACGCGCCGGCACGTGTGGTTGTACCCCGGGCTTCGACCCGTGGTTGCTTGCGGGTGGGGGTTGGGACCGTCGCGCCGTGACGCGCCGGCGGCGGGGAGGCATCGTGCCCGGCCACCGGACGACGCGCGCCCGCCGCGCGCAAGGCCACGGATGCGAGCGCTCGTCCGGCCGGCACACCCCGCTGCCGAGCCGTGTCGTGCGCTTCAACTTGAGAGTGGTGAAGACCGGGCGCTTGCCGCCCGCGAGTCGGACGCCGGCGACGCGCGCGCGCGCGCGAAGCCGCGCCGTCCGGCATTTTGGCGAGCACCGGGGTGCATGAGATTTCTTGAAGACGCTTCACCTGGAGATGGGCCGCCGGCCGGGGAACGGGCCTTAAGCCCGGCCCTGTTTTTCCTAGCGGGCCGCTCGGTCCGCGCGGCTTGGGAATAGAAGGGTGTTTTCCGGACACGCGTTGCTAGCCGGGCCGCGACGCATGGGCCAAGATTGGGCCGAAACCCCGTTTCTCGTTACCGAACCGACCCGCCGGGCCACCCACGGCCCAGCATCTGTTCTGGCCTGTTGCGGCCGTTAAACCCGGGAGGCTGACGTCATGCTGACGTCAGTGGCGTAATTTCTGAAAATCCCCTTTTCTTTTCTATTTTAAAATTCCAGAAAATGCTTTTAACCTTTAAAAGTTCATAACTAATTCTAGGGAGCTCAGAAAAATATAAAACTAATTTCTATAAATCTGTAATTTTGAAACCTTGCTGATTGTAGGCAGTTTGGGTTCTTTTGGATCTTCTAAATTGATTTTTATTTGGAGTTTTTGCCTAGATGTGCACCGTATTCTTATTTTCGCGTCGAATCTCGTGCCTCAGACCCGAGCTTCGACCAGAGGACGTGGAGGACCCCCGAGTACATCGCTCCGGACGGCGGTCGCTTCAACGGCAACGAAGGTGTCATGTCACTCCCAACCATATAGATCCCATGATGTTAAATAGCTGCTAGTGCTTTACGTTAATGCATTGATCTGATGAATTGCATAACCCGTTTATTAGCCATGCCTTGATGCTTTGTTATATCATGTTTCCTTGTTCTTCTACCTGCGGGACTAGCTACAGACCCCTAGCTAGTCCCTTACCTCAACTATCCATACTTTTGTTGTTTGATTATGGATGGTACTCTGGGCTTGGGCTGAGATGTGGGTATCTCGGTGTGATTCTAGCGTGCGTTCGGGTGCGTATCTCCTTGCCGTGTTTTGGCGGGAGCGAGCCGCTTGGTTACTTGTGAACGGCCGCCGAGGGAAGATGCGATCCGGCCTCTTACCCGAGGGTCGTGTCGTGTGGGATGGAGATGTTGAGTGCTCGCTCTCGGCCCCTTAAGGACCGATCGTCGCTTGACCTTGCTTCGGATGACTACTTTCGTACGGACCGCCCGCCTTGTATTGGGCGGGGGTGCGGGGTGAGACTTGTAGTGGATAGCACCCCCTCCCGGTGAGGATCGGTGTGATCGTGTCGGGAGTGGTCTTTCCCTCCTTAGTAGACTTTGCTCCGGCGAGGCCGGGAAGGGTTCCACGGCTTCGAGGGACCTCTCGCGGGTAGTATGAGCTCGCCGCGGAGGCCGGGGCCGTGCTCGGAGATGCAGAAGGGTACTATCCACTTACTTGGGCTTCGACCGTATGGTAGGGTCGGACACCGGTGACGGCCGGTTCCGGTCCTATTCGGGCGGGTACAGTTGTACAACCTCTGCAGAGTGTTAAACCTATAGCTATAGTCCGTGTCCACTGGTTATGGACAGTCTTTCGATCTCTCACCTGAATAGCTACACTTCTCTTGTGCTTCTTCTCTCCCCCGAGTGTGTGAGCCCGGCTTTGGCCGTTGAGATGTGGGGATAGGAGCAGGTGGGCTTCACATCGCAGATGAGAGTTGGGTTCTGGATCGTGGTTGAGATCCGGAGTTGGGTGTGGAATTCCTTGAGCGGGGTGTGGACCCCTGAGGTGTGGACCTCGGAAGCGGAAGCTTCCCCGAGGTGTGGACCTCATAGCTGTATTCTGCTTACCTTGTACGTTGCACTGCTGCTTTGCTTAAGCTTTCTACAGCCAGATTAGGGAAGTCTCATGCATAGTAGAATATACACCGCTTTTGCCTCTTTGTTGGGAAGCTGACATGACCTACCCGCTTATCGGGTAGACCCTGGTGACTCTGACGCAGAGCCGGACTACGACTTCGACAACGACGGTTGGGTGGACTAGAGCTCTTCCTACACTTGAGCTGCCTGCGGATATGGAGTTTCCCGCGCTTTCATGGAGCCGCTGCTAGACGTTTTATTTATGTTTGATTCAGTCCTGATGGACTTGTACCCGGCATGTGCCGAAGAGATGTACTCTGATTAATGTAATAAAATAAATGTTGTACTCTACTTTACTGTTTTTATCTTTCTGTATGGATTTTTGGAATCGCTGAGACAGGGATTGCACGTGGTAGCCCTCCTGGGACTACCACCGAGGTGCTAAGATTCGGGGTTCCGTTCGCGGAAATCCGGGTCGTTTCAGTTGGTATCAGAGCCATGCTTGACTGTAGGACGAGCCCCAGCAATGGTCGATAGCATAGGAAGCCATTTTTGAACCTTGAAACTTTATATAAACCCCTTGGCTTCCGTATGTATATAACTATACTTATATATATGCATTACCTTGATTAACTTTCACTAACTACCTTACTAACTACGCTCTAACAACGTTGTGCAGATGGCGGAGGAAGCGTGGATCCCTTTGGAGTCGGACGGCAGGAAGGTCGGAGGCTTCTGCCACTTGCTGAGGGAGTGCCTGGAGGCAGCTGGAGTAGGGACCGACCGAGTCAGCTACAAGGGGAGGACCATGGGGCACAGGGAGCAGACACCCACTTTCCTGACCGTTACGGTGCCGGCAGACCCACGGGTGCCAGAGTTCAAGGAGGTTAAGGTTCACTGTTTCGAGAGTTCGACCACGGAGGCACACCAGACTGGCGCACGCAGGCTCTCAAGATGGTTTGTGTTCGGCCTCGAGGGAGAAGCTCAAGGACACTCCGTTCAGCGTGCTTCCGTCAGGGATCTACGACCTGGGTCGCTGGGACACGAGCGACCGAGCGCAGTACCTTGAGGTGACTTCTGTGGAGGAGGACAAGAAGATGCACGCAGCCAGACGATTGCTTCCACGAACCTCCATGTACTCAAGCCTTGACCTCTCCACGATCAGTGCCTTGTCGATAATGGAGCGAAGTGTCGGGCAGTCGTGGGCGGACAAGTGGTGTGCCATCCCCTTGTGCAGCCCCTTCCTGAACCAGTAGACTTTCTTCTTCTTTGTGTCGGTGTCGTCTGGCACGTACCTCATCGCCCTCCCCGGTAGCGGTTGGCGTACTCCCTGCACTGACATGTTTCCCATCTTGAGGTGCCTGAACTCGTCAGCCTTTCTGTCCATCACCGCGTCTGGGATGTGGTGGCTCCTGAAGGCCTCCACGAACTCGTCCCACCCGATGTGCAACGGGTCCCGGTGCAAGTCACAGTAGCTGTCCCACCATGCACTGGCTGTGCCGATCAGCTGGTGCGCTGCCACGGTCACACAATCCTCCTCTCCGTAAGCTCGCCGCCCTCCGGCTTCTTCTCAATCTCACGTAGCCGCTTGTCCGCGTCCATCGGGTCCGCCGAGTGGTCGAAGGTAGGCGGTCGCGCCTTGTTGAAGTTCTCAACCTTCTTCTGGAAACCCTCTGGCGCGTTGCGGTTCTGACCCCTGTGGTTGTTGTTGTTGTTCTGAGCTAGCATCTGGGTGATCGTCTGCATCAGCTGAGTCTGCACTGCCATCACGTCGGCCAAGTTCGGGGGAGGTGGCGGTGGTGGCACCTCGTGTCCCTGGGCCTGGCCTGCTCCTCCCTCGGGCTCCCTCGTCATCGTGCGCGGCCCCCCGACCGCCAACTCGGCCTCCTCGTGCTCGTGCTCGAGCTCCTGCTCATGCTCATGAGCTCCCTCGTCGTCGTGCGCGGCCCCCCGACCGCCAACTCGGCCTCCTCGGCCTACGCGACCTGCGCCGTGCCTCCGCGGAGCCCGCCTCGTGGCACGTGACCTCCACGGCGTCCGCGGCCTCTCGCTCCCGCTGGGTTAGGGGCATCCTCCCCTCCGTCGTCCCCAGCGACCTCCTCGAAACGGGCCAAGAGTCGCCCGGACCTCCTTGCTCCTGACATCTGTTCCAGTTGCAATAGTCAGTAGTGGTAGGGAGAATATATCTATTAAGGTTATTAACTATATAGGAGTAATCCTGCTAACAGTCAAAGAATTCATACAGACATAAAGAAGCATGAAATCCGAAAGAAACCATGAAGATCCATGTCACTCAATCAATGCCACCATACAAAAGATGTGCACCTCGAGGTTTACTCAAACGACCTTCGAGGGTGCACGGCAACACATCACGCTAACGCATGGTACAACATGGGGTAGCTACTACAGGCATGGCAACATGAGCGGCAGCATCACATCTAACTCATTACAACGACTCAGAATCTACTGCTAGATCTCTACTCCCATCGCGGGGTACACTGCGGTGCCTCTGGGCTGGAGTCTGGTGGAACCGAGTAGAACGGCGGTGAGTGAGTCCCTGGGTAACCCGGCACCACCGATCGCCGGTCCTCCGTAGTAGTCTCGGGTATCTCGAAGAGCACGGTCCATCTCTCGCCGTGTCCCGAGACCCACTCGGGTACGGGCGTACACGTGGTAGGAGTGTCGGCGGTAGCTCGAAGGTCTCTCGTCCTCGCCGTGGCCTCTTCTTGGGGGGTAGCTGCGCGGAGAGCTCCTCCAACTCTCTCAGCCTCTGCTGGTCGGAACGCTCCCAGGCCGTGCGGGTCCACCTCAGAGGCAGAGGACAGGTTACGCTCAGGGCCGCCAGTCACAGCAAAGGCACCACGTCTCTCGGGCTCGGCCCGCGAGCGAGCCAACCCAGGCGGGGAGTGGGAGGACGAACGCTTGGAAACCGAGACCACCACCGCAGTCAGCAGACAGATCCAAGGTGACTTGCTTCAACTGCCGTCAGGTTGGGCACAAGTCGTTTGAGTGTCCACTGCAGGCGCCACCAGGGAGTCAGAACCGCAGCTCTCAGTACCAAACCCCAGCCAAGCCACCAGCACCAGGAGGACAGCCACCCCGTACACAGCAGAGGACTGCTCAGCCGCCAGCTACACGAGGTCGTCTGAACCACCTCACCGCCGAGGATGCGCAGCGCCGCACCCGCGTCACACTTGGTGAGTTCCTTGTTGACTCGCCTTTGGCAACTGTTTTGTTCGATACCGGAGCTCGCTTTCGTATATTTCTACCAAGTTTGCTAAAGAAAGGTCTTTACCAACTAAGCCTCGACCAAGGCCTATCTTGACTAGCTCTCCGCTAGGAGAGAAGAGGAGTACGTTAGAGTGCAGGGGAGTGAGGATGGTGTTTGAGGGGCAACAGTTCACGGCAGACTTGACAGTTTTGGAGTCTACCGGGATAGGCGTGATCTTAGGGATGAATTGGTTGGCAAAGCACAACGGAATAGTCTCTTGCAACCCCAGAGTGATACAGCTAGAACACCCCAGTGGGACTATAGTGCGGATCGAGCCGCAGAGTCCGAAGGCTGCTACGATGATGTGCAACATGAGTGGGAAAGAGATTGAAGAAATCCCAGTGGTCCGTGAGTTTCCGGGGCGTGTTCCCGCAGGAGCTTACGGAGCTACCCCCGGCACGGGACGTGGAGTTCGTGATTGAGCTGATGCCGGGGGCGGGGCCCGTTGCAAAGAGTCCGTACCGGATGTCGTCTGACGAGCTGGACGAGTTGAAGAAACAGCTCAAGAAGTTGCTCGAGCAAGGGTTTGTTCGGCCGAGTGCCTCACCGTGGGGTTCACCAGTGCTCTTCGTGGAGAAGAAAGACGGCACAAAGAGGATGTGCATTGACTACCGCACGCTCAACTCGATGACAATCAAGAACAAGTACCCGCTACCCAGAATCGAGGATTTGCTGGATAGGCTCAAAAGGGCAAGGTTCTTCTCCAAGATCGACTTGAGGTCAGGTTACCACCAGATGAAGATCCGAGAGCAGGATATACCCAAGACAGCCTTCACTACACGTTACGGCTTGTACGAGTTCGTGGTGGTTTCCTTCGGGCTGACCAACGCCCCTGCTTACTTCATGAACTTGATGAACAAGGTTTTCATGGAAGAGTTGGATAGGTTTGTAGTGGTGTTTATCGACGATATCTTGATCTACTCTGAGACCACGGAGGAGCACGAGGAGCACCTGAGGGTCGTGCTAGAGAGGCTGAGGCAGCAGAAACTGTACGCCAAGTTCAGCAAGTGCGAATTCTGGATGGAGAAGGTCGCGTTCTTGGGACACGTGTTGTCAGCAGAGGGGATAGCCGTGGACCCGTCCAAGGTTGAGTCAGTGACCAAGTGGGAGCAGCCGTTAAACGTGACGGATGTCGAAGCTTCCTTGGGTTGGCGAGGTTACTACGGAGGTTCATTGAGAACTTTTCCAAGATCGCCAAGCCGATGACGGAGTTGCTCAAGAACAACACAAAGTTCGAGTGGTCAGAAGCGTGTGAGAAGAGCTTTCAAGAGTTGAAAAAGAGACTCACCACAGCCCCCGCGTGCTTACCTTGCCGGATATCAAGAAAGACTTTGTGGTCTACTTGTGACGCTTCAAGGCAAGGACTCGGATGTGTCTTGATGCAGAAGGGAAAGTTGTGGCTTATGCTTCCGGGCAGTACGAAGAAACACGAGGAAAACTACCCAACACACGACTTGGAGCTGGCAGCCGTTGTGCATGCGCTCAAGATCTGGAGACACTACCTGATAGGGAACAAGTGTGAACTATTTTCCGACCACAAGAGCCTAAAGTACTTCTTTACACAGACAGAGTTGAACATGAGGCAGAGGCGATGGTTAGAGCTGATCAAGGACTACGACGTCGAGATCAACTACCACCCAGGCAAAGCTAACGTCGTGGCAGATGCACTGAGCCGGAAAACATATTGCAACAACCTCATGGTAAAAGAAGAGCAACCCTCGCTTTCCGCATGAAGAGCTAGAGAAGCTGAGAATCGAAATTGTAGATCAAGGCCAAGTCAACGTGATGCAAGTGACCTATGACTTGGAGGAACGAATCCGTACAGCCCGAAGTCGTGTGCGAGAATCAAAGCCTGCGAGAACCGATGAAACGAGGGGTAAAGCAGAGGACTACCGGGTTGATGAACAAGGCACCGTGTGGTTGAAAGAACGTATCTGTGTACCACAAGACAGGGCACTCTGGGAGCAGATCATGAGAGAAGCTCACGACTCGAGGTACTCGATTCACCCGGACAGCACCAAGATGTATAGAGATCTAAAGGTCCGATATTGGTGGAAGGACATGAAGAAGGATATAGCACACTACGTGGCCTGTTGCGACACCTGTAGCAGAGTAAAGATTGAACATCAGAAACCTGCTGGTTTGTTGAAGCCGTTGGCTATTCCAGTTTGGAAGTGGGAGGACATTTCCATGGACTTTGTGGTGGGACTTCCTCGAACACCAAAAGGAAATGACTCGGTTTGGGTCATAGTGGACAGGCTGACCAAAGTGGCTCACTTTGTGCCGGTGAAGACCCGGTACGCAACCGAGAAGTTGGCAGAACTGTACGTAGAGCACATACTCAGGCTGCATGGGGCACCCAGAAGTATTGTATCTTATCGAGGGCCACAGTTTGTCTCCAAGTTTTGGCAGAGCTTCCACAAGCTTATGGGCACCACTCTCAGCTACAGCACAGCCTTTCACCCACAGACAGATGGTCAGACAGAGAGGGTCAACCAGGTGTTGGAGGATATGTTACGAGCGTGTGCACTCACCTATGGCACCGATTGGGAGAGCAGTTTGCCGTTTGCAGAGTTCTCGTACAACAACAGCTTTCAAGCAAGTCTCCGGATGGCACCCTTTGAGGCCCTTTACGGGCGGAAGTGCAGAACCCCACTAGCTTGGTCAGAGGTGGGAGAGCGGACACTGTTTGGGCCAGCAATCATTGAGGAAGCAGATGAGAAAGTTGAGAAAGTTCGTGAGAACCTGAAGATCGCTCAAAGCCGTCAGAAGAGCTATGCCGACAAAAGAAGAAGAGAGTTGACTTTTGCAGTTGGCGACCGAGTGTACTTGAAGGTCTCACCGCTTCGAGGAACTAAGAGGTTCTTGGTGAAGGGAAAGCTCGCACCGAGGTACGTGGGGCCGTACCCAATCACCCGGAGGATTGGAAGTTTGGCCTACCAGCTTGCACTACCCGAGACAATGGCAAGAGTTCACCCAGTGTTTCACGTGTCACAGCTGAAGAAGAGCGAGAAGGCAGTGGAGGCAAAGCAAGTGCCCATGAAGTTGCTTGACTTGCAAGACAACCTTGAGTATGCAGAGTATCCTGAGAAAATCTTGGACAGAGCTGTCAAGGAAACAAGGAGAACTACCATACCTTTCTGTAGAGTGTTGTGGAGCAACCATACAGAGCGAGAAGCAACATGGGAGAAGGAAGCTGATCTCAGGAAAGAGTACCCTCACTTGTTCACAGAGGAGGTCGAGGACTAAATCTCGAGGACGAGATTCTCGGTGGTGGGGGAGAATGTAACAACCCAGGAATTTAGGTGTGTAAATTTTGCGAAAATTTAAAACTTTTTGCTTGAATTTGAGTGCTATCAATTTTGAACCAAATTGCTAGCCCTCTCCCTGGATTCTCCACCAATTTAGCCCATTTATAAAAACCTATGCTCAAATTATGGTAAAATGTGTGAGTTGGTATTTCTCTAGATTTTTTTTGGAGTTCAAATGTGAGAAGTTTGAATTTGAAAGGGAATCAAATTCAAACTCTAGTTCTATCCCTTAGTTCAAAGTTCTTTCTTTTATTTGGCAAATTGCTAAACTAGTGAACCAGGCCGCTTTCATCTACCCTTGCTTGGCCGCCGGCCCAACCCGAGTCCCAATCCGGCCCGATGAAACCGCGCAACCCCTTACCCTCTCCTTCAGTCACCGGCGCATGGACCCCGCAGGTCAGCCCTCCCTTATCCTCACCAAGCCACCAGCACACCGAGCCGGGGCAGCGCCGCCGGTCCCGCCCCACCCGGCTCGCGCGGGGGTGGAGCGCGGCCGGGCCGCCGGCCGGCATGCACGCCAAGGACCGGCGCGTGCGCGCGGGGACGGGATGCGACCGCGGGAAAAGGGATTTGACGCCACTGCCCCTCCCCACCGAGCACCCGAGGCGGGCCAGAGCACCACCGCGAGCGCCACCTGCCTCGCCCGGCGGCGAGCCAAGGGCATAGAAGGCTTTTCCCCTCGAGCTGCTCGCGGCGTCGTTTCAAAAGGGGTGGATCGGTGGGCACGGAGGCAAAGCCATTTCCCCCCCCCCCTCTTGGGGTTTCCTCTTCCGCCACGCCCGCCTGCACCGATTCGAGGGAGAAGGCGGGCGCGCGCCACCGCCGCGCCACGCCGTTGGGGAAAGAGCGGGCGAGCCGCCGCTGCGTCGCGCCGGTCGAGGAAGGAGCCGAGGACCGGACCGGAGGCAAGGACCACTTCACCGCCAAGGAACGCCGTGCCGCGCCAGAAGGGGGAAGACGTGCACCCGGCCCAGGGACAAGGAGCGAGGGAGCCGAGGCGGCGACTACCGGCGTGAACCTCTACTTCGCCGTCGTACATCTCTCCACCGAGCTGGCCACGACTCCACCGCCGCCCCGAAGTGAGCAACACCGCGGCCACCTTATCTCCTTCCCTCCTCCTTGAGCTTTCCTTTGTTTTGCGCCGACGGCGTTGGGGAGCGCCGTCGAGCCGCCATGCCTGGATGCCGGCCGTCGTGCCACAGGACTGCCGTGTCGCGCACGTGCGGAGCTCTCGGGCCTCTCATGCCCCCCGGCCCGCCGGCGCCACACGAGGACCATGTTTGTGTGTGCGGCCTTCGCGCCGGGGCTTTTTGTGCGGGGGCGAGAGCGCGCGGGTGTCGCCGCACGGCGCGCGCCGGTTACCGGGCGGCCGCGCCGCGCGAACGAGCCGGGACGCGCCGGGCACGTGTGGTTGTGCGGGCTTCGACCGGTGGTTGCTTGCGAGGTGGGGGTTGGGACCGTCGCGCGCGTGACGCGCGCGCGGCGGAGGCATCGTGCCGGCTACGGGACGACGCGCGCCGCCGCGCGCGCAAGGCCACGGATGCGAGCGCTCGTCCGGCCGGCACACCCCCGGTGTCGAGCTGTGTCGTGTGCTTTGACTTGAGAGTGGTGAAGAGCGGACGCTTGCCGCCCGCGGGCGGCGGCGCGCGACGCGCCGTGCAGCGGTGAAGCCGCGCCGTCTGGCATTTTGGCGAGCACCTGGGGTGCATGAGATTTCTTGAACACGCTTCACCTGGAGATGGGCCGCCGGCTGGGAACGGGCCTTAAGCCCAGCCTGTTTTTCCTAGCAGGCCGTCGGTCCAGCGCAGTTGGGAATAGAAGGGTGTTTTCCAGACTTCTGCGGTTGCTAGCTGGGCTGCGACGCATGGGCCAAGATTGGGCCGAAACCCCGTTTCTGTTCTGAACCGGACCCGCTGGGCCACCCACGGCCCAGCATCTGTTCTGGCCTGTTGCAGCCTGTTAAACCCGGGAGGCTGACGTCATGCTGACGTCAGCGACGTAATTTCTGAAAATCCCCTTTTCTTTTCTATTTTAAAATTCCAGAAAATGCTTTTAACCTTTAAAAATTCATAACTAATTCTAGGGAGCTCAGAAAAATATAAAACTAATTTCTATAAATCCGTAATTTCGAAACCTTGCTGATTGTAGGCAGTTTGGGTTCTTTTGGATTTTCTAAATTGATTTTTATTTGGAGTTTTTGCCTAGATGTGCACCGTATTCTTATTTTCGCGTCGAATCTCGTGCCGCAGACCCGAGCTTCGACCAGGAGGACGTGGAGGACCCCGAGTACACTGCTCCAGACAGCGACTGCTTCAACGGCAAAGAAGGTGTCATGTCACTCCCAACCATATAGATCCCATGATGTTAAATAGCTGCTAGTGCTTTACTTTAATGCATTGATCTGATGAATTGCATAACCCGTTTATTAGCCATGCCTTGATGCTTTGTTATATCCTGTTTCCTTGTTCTTCTACCTGCGGGACTAGCTACAGACCCCTAGCTAGTCCCTTACCTCAACTATCCATACTTTTGTTGTTTGATTATGGATGGTACTCTGGGCTTGGGCTGAGATGTGGGTATCTCGGTGTGATTCTAGCGTGCGTTACGGGTGCGTATCTCCTTGCTTGTGTTTTGGCGGGAGCGAGCCGCTTGGTTACTTGTGAACGGCTGCCGAGGGAAGATGCGATCTGGCCTCTTACCCGAGGGTCGTGTCGTGTGGGATGGAGATGTTGAGTGCTCGCTCTCGGCCCCTTAAGGACCGATCGTCAGTTGACCTTGCTTTGGATGACTACTTTCGTACAGACCGCCCGCCTTGTATTGGGCGGGGGTGCGGGGTGAGACTTGTAGTGGATAGCACCCCTCGTGCAGGAGGATCGGTGTGATCGTGTCGGGAGTGGTCTTTCCCTCCTTAGTAGACTTTGCCCTGGCGAGGCCGGGGAAGGGTTCCACAGCTTCGAGGGACCTCTCGCGGGTAGTATGAGCTCTTCCGCGGAGGGCCGGGCCGAGGCTCGGAGATGCGAAGGGTACTATCCACTTACTTGGGCTTCGGTAGCCCGTATGGTAGGGTCGGACACGGTGACGGCCGGTTCCGGTCCTATCGGGTGGGTACGATTGTACAACCTCGCGAGTGTTAAACCTATAGCTATAGTCCGTGTCCACTTGGTTATGGACAGTCTTTCGATCTCTCACCTGACTAGCTATACTTCTCTTGTGCTTCTTCTCTCCCCCGAGTGTGTGAGCCCGGCTTTGGCCGTTGAGATGTGGGGATAGGAGCAGGTGGGCCCCACATCGCAGATGAGAGTTGGGTTCTGGATCGTGGTTGAGATCCAGAGTTAGGTGTGGAATTCCTTGAGCGGGGTGTGGACCCCTGAGGTGTGGACCTCGGAAGCGGAAGCTTCCCCGAGGTGTGGACCTCATAGATGTATTCTGCTTACCTTGTATGTTGCACTGCTGCTTTGCTTAAGCTTTCTACAGCCAGATTAGGGAAGTCTCATGCATAGTAGAATATACACCGCTTTTGCCTCTTTGTTGGGAAGCTGACATGACCTACCCGCTTATCGGGTAGACCACAGTGACTCGACGCGAGAGCCGGACTACGACTTCGACAACGACGGTTGGGTGGACTAGAGCTCTTCCTACACTTGAGCTGCCTGCGGATATGGAGTTTCCCGCGCTTTCATGGAGCCACTGCTAGACGTTTTATTTATGTTTGATTCAGTCCCGATGGACTTGTATTCGGCATGTGCCGAAGAGATGTACCCTGATTAATGTAATAAAATAAATGTTGTACTCTACTTTACTGTTTTTATCTTTCTGTATGGATTTTTGGAATCGCTGAGACAGGGATTGCACGTGGTAGCCCTCCTGGGACTACCACCGAGGTGCTAAGATTCGGGGTTCCGTTCGCGGAAATCCGGGTCGTTTCACTCGCCTTTACGAGGAGCTGTGAGGACTGGTGGCTTTGACAGGAAGTCCTTGAGCTGGGCAAGGGCTTGGTCCGCCTCTGGGGTCCACACGAACTTCTCTTGGTGTTTGAGTAGTTTGAAGAAGGGGAGCCCCCATTCTCCAAGCTTCGAGATAAATCTGTTCAGTGCCGCCATGCACCCGTTCAGCTTCTGGACGTCTTTGATGCACGTGAGAGCTTTCATACTGGTGATGGCGGAGATCTTCTCGGGATTGGCTTCGATGCCGCGATGGCTGATGATGAAGCCGAGTAGTTTGCCCGATGGTACGCCGAAGACGCACTTGTTCGGGTTGAGCTTCCAGTGGTACTTGCGCAGGGATGCGAAAGTCTCTTCAAGGTCGTCGATGAGTGTGCTGGAGTTTCTGGTCTTGACGACCACATCATCAACGTACGCTTCGACGTTCTTGTCGAGTTGCCTCTTGAAGCAGGCCTGGATAGCTCGTTGGTATGTAGCGCCGGCATTCTTCAACCCGAAGGACATGGTCGTGTAGCAGTACGCACCAAACGGGATGATGAACGCGGTCTTCTCCTGGTCTTCCTCCTTGATCGCGATCTGGTGGTACCCGGAGTAGCAGTCGAGGAAGCAGAGCAGGTCGTAGCCCACCGCGGAGTTGATGACTTGGTCCATCCGCGGTAACCCGAAGGGATCCTTGGGGCAGTGCTTGTTGAGGTCGGTGTAGTCGACGCACATCCTCCACTCGTTGGAGTTCTTCTTGCGGACGAGGACGGGATTGGCGAGCCACTCAGGATGGAAGACTTCTTTGATGAAGCCAGCCGCGAATAGTTTGGCGAGTTCCTTCTTGATGGCGTCCCGTCTGTCATCGGTGAAGCGGCAGAGGTGTTGTCGCTTCGGGGTAGCCTTAGGATCGACGTTGAGTGAGTGCTCAATCAACTCCCTGGGCACCCCTGGCATGTCCGCTGGTTTCCACGCGAAGATGTCGCGGTTAGCCCGGAGGAAGTTGATGAGCGCGTCTTCCTATTTGGGGTCAAGGCCTGTCCCGATGGTGGTGGTCTTGCTGCTGTCGCCTATCCCGAGGTCAATTGTCTTGACCAGAACCTCCTCAGCTGGCTGAGGCTTGTTAGCTTTGTCCAACTTCTCTGGGATGTCGAGTTCACTTGGGGGCAGCTTCTTCGACGCAACGTAGATCTCCATCATTGCATTGGGTACTTCATTTGTGGAGGCGATCTCCACAGCTTCCGTGTCACAGTCGTGCGATATCTTCAAGTCCCCTTGCAGTGAGAGTACACCTGCTGGACTTGGCATCTTGAGTACCAAGTAGGTGTAGTGGGGTACCGCCATGAACTTGGCGATAGCCAGTCTGCCGAGGATGGCATGGTAAGACGTCTCGAAGTCCGCGACTTCGAACTTGATGTACTCGGAACGATAATTGTCCCGAGATTCCCCGAAGGTAACTGGCAGGACCACTGAGTAAGTGGGATAGCCGCGTTGCCGGGGCCGTTACCGTAGAAGGGCGAGGTGCTCATGGTGAGCATGTGGGTGATGTCGAGCTTCATCTTCTTCAAGGTCTTGGTGAAAATGACGTTGAGCCCGCTTCCACCGTCGATGAGGACCTTGTTGAGCCTGGAGCCCGCAACCACCAGCTTAAGGACGAGAGGGAACCGCCCTGGTTCGGAGAAGCTAGTCCATTGATCCGCGCAGGGGAAGGTAATGGGTACCTCCGACCACCTGAGAGGGGTCGGGACCGCTGGTTCAATGCTCATGACTTCTCGACGGGTAGCCTTTTGTTCCCGTCTGCTGGGTAGCCCACCGAAGAGGACGTTCACCGTCTTGTCGGGTTCCTGGAAGTCGCCATTGCCTTCGTCGTTCTTCTTCTTGCCTTTCTTGTCATGAGGGTGTCGTGGCTCTGGAGTGTCCTTGAGTGCTCGCCTGAGTTGGTAGCACTGCTCGGTGGTGTGGTTGCCGTCCAGATGCCACGGGCACTTCTCCTTCAGCAAGTCTTTGAAGCCGCCGGAGGTCTTCTTCGAGTTCTCCTTCGCAGGGTGCTGGATAGCCGCGACAGTGTTGTCTGTCTTGCGCTTGCGGTTAGGACCCGAGTAGTTGTTGTTGTTGAGACCGCCTTGGTTCACGTTGTTGCTGCTGCCGCCGCCCGTGTTCTGTTTGCTCTTGCCACGGATGGCGTCGTACTTGGCGTTGGCCTTGTCTTCTTCATTCGCCCAGGACGTGATCATGTCCTTGAGGTGGGTGATGGAGCTTGGGCGGCGACGGCCGAAGTCTTCGAAGGTGCGACGGTGGTAGAAACCGTCTTGGAAGAGGTCGATGACCTTTTTGTCGGTGACGTCGACTACGGTAGCGCGCTTGTCAAAGAAGCGTCGCATGTATTTGAGAAGGGTCTCGCCTTGTTCCTGCTTTACCATGGCCAGGTCCATGCGAGTACCCGAGCGGCCCATAGCGCCCGCGAAGTTGCTGGTGAACTGCTCCTTCAGCTGGTCCCACTTGTCGATCGAGTACTTTTCGAGTGACTCGAGCCATGTGAGCGGGGCTTGGTCCAGGCAGAAGGGGAAGTAGAGGCACTTGGTGTCGTTGTTGCCACCAGCGTTCTCGATGGAGAGGGCGTAGCATCTGAGCCACTGGATGGGGTCTTGCTTCGCGTCGTACTTGGTGATTCCCAGAGGTTTGAATTTTTCCGGGAGGAGCAGGTTGCGAAGCCGAGGAGAGAAGGCGGGGAAGCCGTCGTTGTCGCCTACGGTGGCGGACTTCTTCCGCCGTAGTTCTTCAATCTTCTGGCGGGCATCGAGGCCGCCCTGTGAGGCTCTGGAGACGTGGCTGTTTGCGTGGCCTTGGCCGCCGCGGTCGCCCCCGCCACCAGCCCTCGTGTTAGCCCCATGGTTGGAGCTTCCGCCGTCGCTGCCTCCGCCGCTAGGGTCGCGATGAGGGACGATCTCACGATCGCCGCCAGCAGCTGCAACACGTTGCCACCTTGAGAGGGTCCGCCGGCATTTGCACGAGTACGGTTGGGATTGACCGGCAGCTCGGCCCGAGTACGGTTACGACCGATGTCGGCGCTGCGACTTGTGGCTTCGTTGTCGCGGTTCCTGACGGGGGGTGGCTGAGTCACCCTGTTGTCGACTCGCATGAAGTAAGCGTCTTCTGCAAGCTTGGCGATAACTTCTCCTGCGCGCATCCCCTGGGCTTGGCGTGCGATCGCTGTGATCGACATGAGGCATTGCTCCGAGGTAGTGTGTACCCTACTCTCGACTTGGTCGAGAGCCTTTGCGAGGTTGCGGATGGGGAGGTTGTCTCGAAGACGCCGGTGCCGTTCGTTGCGCTTTCTGTAATGCTCACGTCGAGCGTTCCTGTTGGCGTCGGTCTCATCCGCGGGTGCGTCGGCAGTCAGCTCTTCTGCGGAGATGTCTTCAAGGTATCGGTCGCTTACAGTCCCTGAGGGTCCTGGCGTGTCACCGGCAGCCATGAAGACTTGGTGATCGGGGTTGCCTAGACTGGAGTCGGAACTCGCCACCTCTGTTGGGGTGTACTCCTCAGCTCGAGTGAGTGGTGTTCCCTCCTGGAAGGGAAACGAGTCGAGGTAGGCGACGTAGCGTGAGTTCCCGTCTATCAGGTCTGCAGGCTTGCGGTCTGGCCAGTAGACGAATCTCTCGGCAGGTGTGGATGTTATAACCAGCCCAGAAGCCGGTCCTGATAAGGGTTGCTCAGTAGAGTTGTCCTCGGACTCGGGATCCTCAGCCCCCGACCCGAAGTCGAACTCATACGCGGAGTCCGAGTAGAAGCCGAAGAGGGGGTTGGAGTCCGAGGCGTGGCCGGGGGCGGTGTCGGAGTCCGAGTCGTACTCAGGTACGGGCTCCTTGCCGGCCTGGCGTGTAGAGGGAGCCTTCGTGTGGGCCCTGCTGACGTTGCAGGGGCCACGCGTGAAGCACTCATGGGGTGGGGAGTCCACATGTGATGGCTGGGTAGCCGGCTCGCATACGATACCCCACGGGGACGTCGAGTTCGAGTTGGAGGCGGATCCAAGCTCGAAGTCGGCGTGTTGGTCAAAAAGCGAAATTTCACCGAACTTGCCGGCGAGTTCGCCCGTGACTACTTCGGGAAGTGTCACGAGGCCGGTCTCCAGGTTGGACGGCATGGTGAGGCGGCGTTGGAAGGATCCGGCGCTGTCGGCAGTGCAGACCCAGGCACCAAAGACGAAGGTGTCGTCGCGGTTGAAGGCGACGGTTGGCTTGATGTAGACGGGAGTCGTCGAGTTCGCCATGTGATCTCGGGCGAGATCCCCTACCTGACGCGCCAGCTGTCGGTGTTTTAGACCGGCAACCTACTAAGGGGAGTACCGGAAGTAGATGAATGTGGCCTCGCCGAGATCGGTAACTCAAAGGAAGAGACACGTGGAACACAATTTAGACAGGTTCAGGGCGCGAGGTGCGTAATACCCTACATCCTGTATGCTGCGTGGCTCTGGATTGATTAGGTGCAATTACAAGATGATGCAATCTTAAGCCGTTAGGGAGAGAGGGGTCCCTGCCTCGCCTTATATAGTCCGGTAGGCAGGGTTACAAGTCGGTTCAGGGAGAGAGTACTAGTCGAGTACGTCTTGGAGTCCTCCATAAAGTGCGGGACATGTACAGCTTCCTATCCGAGTACTTCTCCTCCGTAATCCTTGTGCTTCACGCCAGCAGGTGCCGTGGAGTGCAAGTCGGGTAGTCCCAGGGGCCCACCGAGTAGTCCGTCCTGGTACCCACCGAGGTAGTGGGCCCAGGGAGGTCCATACGACAATGTCTTTGAGTGTTTCGAAGCATTTCGCAAACCTTCGGCACATAAAAAGATGCAATACTTTTGTTTCGATCCTGAATGCACTATTTCAAGGTATCAAAGTTGCGGTGCTTCTATTCTACTCTGGTAGACCCAAAATGATGTTTGGGAGTGGTTTAGACCATTTCGCTAACCTTCGGACATAAAAAGATGAAAAACTCGTGTTTCGGGCCTGAATACACTATTTCGAGGTACCGAAGTTGCAAAGCATCCATTGTACTCCATTAGACTCAAAATGATGTTTGGGAGTGTTTTAGAGCATTTCGCTAATCTTCGGCATGTAAAAAGATGCAAAACTTGTGTTTCGGGCCTGAATGCACTATTTTGGGGTACCGAAGTTGCGAATAATCCATTCTACTCCATTAGACCAAGATGTTTGGGAGTGTTTTGGAGGATTTTACTAACCTATGGCACGTAAAAAGATGCGAAACTTGTGTTTGGGGACAAAATGCACTATTTTGGTGCACTGAAGTAGCGAAGCAACCACCCTACTCCATTTAAACCAAAATGCACTATTTCGGGGTAGCGAAGTTGCGAAGCATCCATTCTACTCCATTAGACCCAAAATGCTGTTTGGGAGTGTTTCGAAGCATTTCCCTAACCTTCGGCATGTAAAAAGATGCTAAACTTGTGTTTTTGGCCTGAATGCACTATTTCGGGGTACCGAAGTTTCGAAGCATCAATTCTACTACATGGGACCCAAAATGATGTCTTTGAGTGTTTCGAAGCATTTCCCAAACCTTAGGCACATAAAAAGATGCAATATTTGTGTTTCGGGCCTGAATGCACTATTTCGATCTATCGAAGTTGCGATGCTTCCATTCTACTCTGGTAGACCCAATATGATGTTTGAGAGTGGTTTAGACCATTTCGCTAACCTTCGGACATAAAAAGATGAAAAATTCATGTTTCTGGCCTGAGTAGACTATTTCGGGGTACCGAAGCTGCGAATAATCCATTCTACTCCATTAGACCAAAATGATGTTTCGGAGTGTTTTGGAGGATTTTACTAACCTATGGCACGTAAAAAGACGTGAAACTTGTGTTTGGGGACAAAATGCACTATTTTGGTGCACCGAAGTAGCGAAGCAACCACTCTACTCCATTTAAACCAAAATGCACTATTCGGGTATCGAATTTGCGAAGCATCCATTCTACTCCATTAGACCCAAAATGATGTTTGGGAGTGTTTGAAGCATTTCCCTAACCTTCGGCATGTAAAAAGATGCGAAACTTGTGTTTGGGGACAAAATGCACTATTTTGGGTACCGAAGTTGCGAAGCAACCACTCAACTCCATTAACACCAAATTGCACTATTTCGAGGTATCAAAGTTGCGAAGCATCCATTCTACTCCATTAGACCCAAAATGCTGTTTGGGAGTGTTTCGGGGCATTTCACTAACTTCGGCATGTAAAAAGATGAAAAACTTGTGTTTCAGGCCTGACTGCACTATTCCGGGGTACCGAAATTGCGAAGCATCCAATCTACTCCATTAGACCCAAAATGATGTTTGGGAGTCGTTTAGACCATTTCGCTAACCTTCGCACATAAAAAGATGAAATACTCGTGTTTCGGGCCTGAATACACTATTTTGGGGTACCGAAGTTGCGAAGCATCAATTGTACTCCATTAGACCCAAAATGATGTTTGGGAGTGCTTCGAAGCATTTTGCTAACCTTCGGCATGTAAAAAGATGCAAAACTTGTGTTTCGGCCCTGAATGCAGTATTTCGGGGTACCAAAGTTTTAAAGCATCCATTCTACTACATTTGACCCAAAATGATGTATTTGAGTGTTTCGATGCATTTCGCAAACCTTCGGCACATAAAAAGATGCAATACTTTTGTTTCGGGCCCGAATGCCCTATTTCGAGGTATCGAAGTTGCGGTGCTTCCATTCTACTCTGGATGTTGGGGAGTGGTTTAGACCATTTCGCTAGCCTTCGGACATAAAAAGATGAAAAACTCGTGTTTCGGGCACGAATACGAATTTCGGGGTACCGAAGTTGCAAAGCATCCATTGTCCTCCATTAGACCCAAAATGATGTTTGGGAGTGTTTCAGAGCATTTCGCTAATCTTCGGCATGTCAAAAGATGCAAAACTTGTGTTTCGGACCTGAATGCACTATTTTGGGGTACCGAAGTTGCGAATAATCCATTCTAATCCATTAGACGAAAATGATGTTTGGGAGTGTTTTGGAGGATTTTCTAACCTATGGCACGTAAAAAGATGCGAAACTTGTGTTTGGGGACAAAATGCACTATTTTGGTGCACCGAAGTAGCGAAGCAACCACTCTACTCCATTCAAACCAAAATGCACTATTCCGGGGTACCGAAGTTGCGAAGCATCAATTGTACTCCATTAGACCCAAAATGATGTTTGGGAGTGCTTCGAAGCATTTTGCTAACCTTCGGCATGTAAAAAAATTCAAAACTTGTGTTTCGGCCCTAAATGCACTATTTCGGGTACCAAAGTTTTGAAGCATCCATTCTACTACATTGGACCCAAAATGATGTATTTGAGTGTTTCGATGCATTTCGCAAACCTTCGACACATAAAAAGATGCAATACGTTTGTTTCGGGCCTGAATGCACTATTTCGAGGTATCGATGTTGCGGTGCTTCCATTCTACTCTGGTAGACCCAATATGATGTTTGGGAGTGGTTTAGACCATTTCGCTAACCTTCGGACATAAAAAGATGAAAAACTCGTGTTTCGGTCCTGAATACACAATTTCGGGGTACCGGAGTTGCAAAGTATCCATTGTACTCCATTAGACCCAAGATGATGTTTGGGAGTGTTTCAGAGTATTTCGCTAATCTTCGGCATGTAAAAAGATGCAAAACTTGTGTTTCGGACCTGAATGCACTATTTTGGGGTACCGAAGTTGCGAATAATCCATTCTACTCCATTAGACCAAAATGATGTTTGGGAGTGTTTTGGAGGATTTACTAACCTATGGCACGTAAAAAGATGGGAAACTTGTGTTTGGGGACAAAATGCACTATTTTGGTGCACCGAAGTAGCGAAGCAACCACTCTACTCCGTTTAAACCAAAATGCACTATTCCGGGGTACCGAAGTTGCGAAGCATCCATTCTACTCCATTAGACCCAAAATGCTGTTTGGGAGTGTTTCGAAGCATTTCCCTAACCTTCGGCATGTAAAAAGATGCTAAACTTGTGTTTTTGGCCTGAATGCACTATTTCGGGGTACCGAAGTTTCGAAGCATCAATTCTACTACATGGGACCCAAAATGATGTCTTTGAGTGTTTCGAAGCATTTCCCAAACCTTAGGCACATAAAAAGATGCAATATTTGTGTTTCGGGCTCGAATGCACTATTTCGATCTATCGAAGTTGCGATGCTTCCATTCTACTCCGGTAGACCCAATATGATGTTTGAGAGTGGTTTAGACCATTTCGCTAACCTTCGGACATAAAAAGATGAAAAATTCATGTTTACGGCTCCGAGTAGACTATTTCGGGAGTACCGAAGTTGCAAAGCATCCATTGTACTCCATTAGACCCAAAATGATGTTTGGGAGTGTTTTGGAGGATTTTACTAACCTATGGCACGTAAAAAGTTGTGAAACTTGTGTTTGGGGACAAAATGCACTATTTTGGTGCACCGAAGTAGCGAAGCAACCACCCTACTTCATTTAAACCAAAATGCACTATTTCGGGGTATCGAAGTTGCGAAGTATCCATTCTACTCCATTAGACCCAAAATGATGTTTGGGAGTGTTTCGAAGCATTTCCCTAACCTTCGGCATGTAAAAAGATGCGAAACTTGTGTTTGGGGACAAAATGCACTATTTTGGGTACCGAAGTTGCGAAGCAACCACTCAACTCCATTAACACCAAATTGCACTATTTCGAGGTATCAAAGTTGCGAAGCATCCATTCTACTCCATTAGACCCAAAATGCTGTTTGGGAGTGTTTCGGGGCATTTCACTAACTTCGGCATGTAAAAAGATGAAAAACTTGTGTTTCGGGCACGATCGCACTATTCGAGAGGTACCGAAATTGCGAAGCATCCAATCTACTCCATTAGACCCAAAATGATGTTTGGGAGTCGTTTAGACCATTTCGCTAACCTTCGCACATAAAAAGATGAAATACTCGTGTTTCGGGCCTGAATACACTATTTTGGGGTACCGAAGTTGCGAAGCATCAATTGTACTCCATTAGACCCAAAATGATGTTTGGGAGTGCTTCGAAGCATTTTGCTAACCTTCGGCATGTAAAAAGATGCAAAACTTGTGTTTCGGCCCTGAATGCAGTATTTCGGGGTACCAAAGTTTTAAAGCATCCATTCTACTACATTTGACCCAAAATGATGTATTTGAGTGTTTCGATGCATTTCGCAAACCTTCGGCACATAAAAAGATGCAATACTTTTGTTTCGGGCCTGAATGCCCTATTTCGAGGTATCGAAGTTGCGGTGCTTCCATTCTACTCTGGATGTTGGGGAGTGGTTTAGACCATTTCGCTAGCCTTCGGACATAAAAAGATGAAAAACTCGTGTTTCGGGCCTGAATACAGAATTTCGGGGTACCGAAGTTGCAAAGCATCCATTGTCCTCCATTAGACCCAAAATGATGTTTGGGAGTGTTTCAGAGCATTTCGCTAATCTTCGGCATGTCAAAAGATGCAAAACTTGTGTTTCGGACCTGAATGCACTATTTTGGGGTACCGAAGTTGCGAATAATCCATTCTAATCCATTAGACGAAAATGATGTTTGGGAGTGTTTTGGAGGATTTTCTAACCTATGGCACGTAAAAAGATGCGAAACTTGTGTTTGGGGACAAAATGCACTATTTTGGTGCACCGAAGTAGCGAAGCAACCACTCTACTCCATTCAAACCAAAATGCACTATTCCGGGGTACCGAAGTTGCGAAGCATCAATTGTACTCCATTAGACCCAAAATGATGTTTGGGAGTGCTTCGAAGCATTTTGCTAACCTTCGGCATGTAAAAAAATTCAAAACTTGTGTTTCGGCCCTAAATGCACTATTTCGGGGTACCAAAGTTTTGAAGCATCCATTCTACTACATTGGACCCAAAATGATGTATTTGAGTGTTTCGATGCATTTCGCAAACCTTCGACACATAAAAAGATGCAATACGTTTGTTTCGGGCCTGAATGCACTATTTCGAGGTATCGATGTTGCGGTGCTTCCATTCTACTCTGGTAGACCCAATATGATGTTTGGGAGTGGTTTAGACCATTTCGCTAACCTTCGGACATAAAAAGATGAAAAACTCGTGTTTCGGTCCCGAATACACAATTTCGGGTACCGGAGTTGCAAAGTATCCATTGTACTCCATTAGACCCAAGATGATGTTTGGGAGTGTTTCAGAGTATTTCGCTAATCTTCGGCATGTAAAAAGATGCAAAACTTGTGTTTCGGACCTGAATGCACTATTTTGGGGTACCGAAGTTGCGAATAATCCATTCTACTCCATTAGACCAAAATGATGTTTGGGAGTGTTTTGGAGGATTTACTAACCTATGGCACGTAAAAAGATGGGAAACTTGTGTTTGGGGACAAAATGCACTATTTTGGTGCACCGAAGTAGCGAAGCAACCACTCTACTCCGTTTAAACCAAAATGCACTATTCCGGGGTACCGAAGTTGCGAAGCATCCATTCTACTCCAATAGACCCAAAATGATGTTTGGGAGTGTTTCGAAGCATTTCGCTAACCTTCGGCATGTAAAAAAATGCTAAACTTGTGTTTCGGCCATGAATGCACTATTCCGGGGTACCGAAGTTGCGAAGCATTCATTCTACTCCATTAGACCCAAAATGATGTTTGTGAGTGTTTCGAAGCATTTCGCTAACCTTCGGCATGTAAAAAGATTGTAAACTTGTGTTTCGGGCCTGAATGCACTTTTTCGGGGTACCGAAGTTTCGAAGCATCAATACTTCTACATTGGACCCAAAATGATGTCTTTGAGTGTTTCGAAGCATTTCGCAAACCTTAGGCACATAAAAACATGCAATACTTGTGTTTCGGGCCCGAATGCACTATTTCGAGGTATCGAAGTTGCGATGCTTCCATTCTACTCTGGTAGACCCAATATGATGTTTGGGAGTGGTTTAGACCATTTCGCTAACCTTCGGACATAAAAAGATGAAAAATTCATGTTTCGGGCCTGAGAACACAATTTCGGGGTACCGAAGTTGCGAAGCATCCATTCTAATCCATTAGACCCAAAATGATATTTGGTAGTGTTTCGGAGGATTTTACTAACATGTGGCACGTAAAAAGATACAAACTTGTGTTCGGGGACAAAATGCACTATTTTGGTGCACCGAAGTAGTGAAGAAACCACTATACTCCATTTAAACCAAAATGCACTGTTTCGGGGTATCGAAGTTGCGAAGCATCCATTCTACTACATTCGACACAAAATGATGTTTGGGGGTGTTTCGGAGCATTTCGCTAACCTTCGACACATAAAAAGATGCAATAGTTGTGTTTCGGCCTGAATGCACTATTCGGAAATTTCGAAGTTGTGATGCATCCATTCTACTCTGGTGGACCCAAAGTGTTGTTTGGGAGTGTTTTAGACCATTTCGCTAACCTTCGGACCTAAAAAGATGTAAAACTCATGTTTTCGGTCTGAATGCACTATTTCAGGGTAGCAATTGCGAAGCATCCATTCTGCTACATTCGACCCAAAATGATGTTTGGGAGTGTTACAACGCATTTTGCTAATCTTCGGCACATAAAAAAATGCAAAACTTGTGTTTCGGGCCAAAATGCACTTTTTCGGGGCACCAAAGTTGAGTAGCATCCATTCTACTACATTGGACCCAAAATGATGTTTAGGAATGTTTCAGAGCCTTTCGCTAACCTTCGGTACATAAAAAGATGCAATAGTTGTGTTTCGGGCTTGAATGCACTATTTCGAGGTACCGAAGTTGCGATGCATCCATTCTACTCTAGTTGACCCAAGATAATGTTTCGAAATGTTTTAGACCGTTTTGCTAACCTTCAAACATGAAATGATGTAAAACACGTATTTTGGGCTTGAATTCACTATTTCGGGACAAGAAAGTAGCGATGCGTCCATTCTACTACATTGCACCCAAAATGATGTTTGGGAGTGTTTCGGAGCATTTTGCTAACCTTCGACATATATGCAATAGTAATGTTTCGGGCATGAATGCACTATTTCGAGGTATCGATGTTGCGATGCATCCATTCTACTCTGGTTGACCCAAAATATTGTTTGGGAGTGTTTTAGACCATTTCGCTAACCTTCGTACATAAAAAGGTGTAAAACACATGTTTTGGGCCTGAATGCACTATTTCAGGATAGCAAAGTTGCGAAGCATTCATTCTACTACATTCGACCCAAAATGATGTTTGGGGATGTTTCAGAGCATTTCGCTAACCTTCGGCACATAAAAAGATGCAAAACTTGTGTTTCGGGCCTGAATGCACTTTCTCGGAGACCTGAAGTTGAGTAGAATCTATTCTAATACATTTGCCCCAAAATGATGCTTGGGAATGTTTCGGAGCATTTTGCATTCGGCACATAAAAAGATGCTAAACTTGTGTTTCGGGCCTGAATACACTTTTTCGGGGCACTGAAGTTGAGTAGCATACATTCTACTAGATTGGACACAAAATGATGTTTAGGAGTGTTTCGGAGCATTTCGCTAACCTTCGACACATAAAAAGATGTAACATTTGTGTTTGAGGGCCTCAATGCACTATTTTGAGGTATCGAAGTTCGATACATCCATTCCACTCTGGTTGACCCAACATAATGTTTGGGAGTGTTTTAGACAGTTTTGCTAACCTTCAAACATAAAAAGATGTAAAACACAAGTTTTGGGCCTGAATGCACTATTTCAGGACAGCAAAGTTGTGAAGCATCCATTGTACTACGTTGGACCCAAAATGATGTTTGAGAGTGTTTCGGAGCATTTTGCTAACCTTCGGCACATAAAAAGATGCAATAGTTGTGCTTCGGGCACGAATGCACTATTTCGAGGTATCGAAGTTGCGATACATGCATTCCACTCTGGTTGACCCAAAATAATGTTTGGGAGTGTTGAGATCATTTCGCTAACCTTCAGACATAAAAGGATGTAAAGCACGCGTTTTGGGCCTGAATGCACTATTTCAGGACAACAAAGTTGCGAAGCATCCATTCTACTACATTCGACCCAAAATGATGTTTGGGAGTGTTTCAGAGCTTTTTGCTAACCTTCAGCACATAAAAAGATGCAATAGTTGTGTTTCGGGCCTGAATGCACTATTTCGAGGTATCGAAGTTGCGATGCATCCATTCTACTCCGGTTGACCCAAAATGATGTTTGGGGGTGTTTTAGATCATTTCGCTAACCTTCGGACCTAAAAAGATGAAAAACTCATGTTTTGGGCCTGAATGCACTATTTCAGGGTAGCAATTGCGAAGCATCCATTCTACTACATTCGACCCAAAATGATGTTTGAGAGTGTTTCGGAGCATTTCGCTAACCTTCGGCACATAAAAGGATGCAAAACTTGTGTTTCGGGCCTGAATGCACTATTTCAGGACAGCAAAGTTATGAAGCATCCATTCTACTACATTCGACCCAAAATGATGTTTGGGAGTGTTTCAGAGCATTTCGCTAACCTTCAGCACATAAAAAGATGCAATAGTTGTGTTTCGGGCCTAAATGCACTATGCCGAGGTATCGAAGTTGTGATGCATCCATTCTACTCCGGTTGACCTAAAATGATGTTTGGGGGTGTTTTAGACCATTTCCCTAACCTTCGGACCTAAAAAGATGAAAAACACATGTTTTGGGCCTGAATGCACTATTTCAGGGTAGCAATTGCGAACCATCTATTCTACTACATTGGACCCAAAAAGAGGTTTGGGAGTGTTTCGGAGCATTTCGCTAACCTTCGGCAAATAAAAAGATGCAAAACTTGTGTTTCGGCCCAGAATGCACTTTTTCGGGGCACCAAAGTTGAGTAGCATCCATTCTACTACATTGAACCCAAAATGAAGATTAGGAGTGTTTAAGAGCCTTTCGCGAACCTTCGGCACATAAAAAGATGCAATAGTTGTGTTTCGGGCCTGAATGCACTATTTCGAGATATCGAAGTTGCGATACATCCATTCCACTCTGGTTGACCCAAAATAATTTTTGGGAGTGTTTAGACCATTTCGCTAACCTTCAAACATAAAATGATGTAAAGCACGTGTTTCGGGCCTGAATGCACTATTTCAGGACAGCAAAGTTATGAAGCATCCATTCTACTACATTCGACCCAAAATGATGTTTGGGAGTCTTTCGGAGCTTTTCGCTAACCTTCAGCACATAAAAAGATGCAATAGTTGTGTTTCGGGCCTGAATGCTCTATTTCGCGGTATCGAAGTTGCGATGCATCCATTCTACTCTGGTTGACCTAAAATGATGTTTGGGGGTGTTTTAGACCATTTCGCTAACCTTCGGACCTAAAAAGATGTAAAACTCATGTTTTGAGTCTGAATGAACTATTTTAGGGTAGCAATTGTGAAGCATCCACTCAACTACATTTGACTCAAAATGATGTTTGGGAGTGTTACGGAGCATTTCGCTAACCTTCGGCACATAAAAAGATGCAAAACTTGTGTTTGGGGCCAGATTGCACTTTTTCAGGGAACCGAAGTTGAGTAGCATCCATTCTACTACATTGGACCCAAAATGATGTTTAGGAGTGTTTCAGAGCCTTTCGCAAACCTTCGGCACATAAAAAGATGCAATAGTTGTGTTTCGGGTCTGCATGCACTATTTCGAGGTATCGAAGTTGCGATGCATGCATTCTACTCTGGTTGACCCAAGATAATGTTTGGGAGTGTTTTAGACTGTTTTGCTAACCTTCGAACATAAAAAGATGTAAAACACGTGTTTTGGGCCAGAATGCACTATTTCAGGACAGCAAAGTTGTGAAGCATCCATTCTACAACATTCGATCCAAAATGATGTTTGGGGGGAGTTTCGGAGCATTTCACAAACCTTCGGCACATAAAAAGATGCAATAGTTGTGTTTTGGGCCTGAATGCTGGAATTTTCGAAGTTGCGATGCATCCATTCTACTCTGGCTGACCCAAAATGATGTATGGGAGTGTTTTAGACCATTTCGCTAACCTTCGGACATAAAATAGATGAAAAAATCATGTTTTCGGTCTGAATGCACTATTTTAGGGTTGCAAAGTTGCGAAGCATCCATTCTACTATATTCGACCGAAAATGATGTTTGGGGGTGTTTCAGCGCATTTCGCTAACCTTCGGCACATAAAAAGATGCAAAACTTGTGTTTCGGGCTTGAATGTACTTTTTCGGAGCCCCGAAGTTGAGTCGCATCCATTCTACTACATTGGACACAAAATGCTGTTTGGGAGTGTTTCGGAGCATTTCGCTAACCTTCGACACATAAAAAGATGTAATAGTTGTGTTTCAGGCCTGAATGCACTATTTTGAGGTATCGAAGTTGCGATGCATCCATTCCACTCTGGTTGACCCAAAATAATGTTTGGGAGTGTTTAGACCATTTCGCTAACCTTCGGCATATAAAAAGATGCAAAACTTGTGTTTCGGGCCTAAATGCACTTTTTCGGAGCCGCGAAGTTGAGTCGCATCCATTCTACTACATTGCACACAAAATGATATTTGGGAGTGTTTCGGAGCATTTCTCTAACCTTGGGCACATAAAAAGATGCAATAGTTGTGTTTCGGGCCTGAATGCACTATTTCGAGGTATCGAAGTTATGATGCATCCATTCTACTCTGGTTGACCCAAGATAATGTTTGGGAGTGTTTTAGACCAGTTCGCTAACCTTCGGACATAAAAAGATGTATAACACGTGTTTTGGACATGAATGCACTATTTCGGGACAGCAAAGTTGCGAAGCATCCATTCTACTACATTCGACCCAAAATGATGTTTGAGAGTGTTTCGGAGCATTTCGCTAACCTTCGGCACATAAAAAGATGCAAAACTTGTGTTTCGGGCCTGAATGCACTATTTCAGGACAGCAAAGTTATGAAGCATCCATTCTACTACATTCGACCCAAAATGATGTTTGGGAGTGTTTCAGAGCATTTCGCTAACCTTCGGACATAAAAGTATGTAAAGCACGTGTTTCGGGCCTGAATGCACTATTTCAGGACAACAAAGTTATGAAGCATTCATTCTACTACATTCGACCCAAAATGATGTTTGGGAGTTGTGAGACATAAGTACCCCTGGGTCCCCGCCGACCAGGCTCATGGCCGTCCCCGATAAGTGGGTCCGGCCTACCAGAAGACCTGCCGACCTGTCGGTTGGCCCAACCGACCTTGTTGGCGGCCCACACGACCTCCTTAAACCTTTCAGAAGATTCCCTAGACGGCCTAATCCATCACGACCTCAAGACTCGGCGTACAAGACAAGACCTTGGTGGATTTCGCCCAAAGCAGATCGACGGGATATGACAAGACAAGATCAAGAGTCTAGGAACCGACCTGATCTGCTGGCCAATATAAGGCGGACGAGACGATCCCTTGTGTACTTGAACCTAAAAACCAATCCAATCCTCAAGCAATCTACACCAACAACTAGACGTAGGGTATTACTCTTTGGAGGCCCGAACCAGTATAAACTCGCCGTGCTCTCTGTGTTCCGCATACTCATGTGCGACCTTCGAGTTCTTAGCCTTAGACTCCTCACCACCGAACAACTACACCACTGGGATTAGCACCCCTGTGGGCTGTCTAGATCTCACCATCTGACAGTTGGCGCGCCAGGCAGGGGTCAGAGTCAAGGTTCTTCGTGCAACTCGATGGCTTCGACCAACGACGTCATCTTCCCGGAGAGCATGGCGGACGTCCTCAACAACCCCGTCGACATCTGCTTTGGCTTGATGCCGGCGACATCCACCGCTTCGGCCGTCTGCCTCGTCATCGAAGGCAACACGGTCACCACCAACCAACAGATCAGAGCAGATCTGTCATCAGAGACCCACCCACTCCTAGCGACCTGATCGCTGGGATTTGTCGTGTCGAGAGCATGCTCTCAGACACGATCAAAATCTGTGAGCGTGTCAAACGCCCTCGCACGACCTCATCAACCTCCAGCATGCCTCTTTGCTTGCGCAACGCTGCTCACGTAGCATCACGCTACATGAAGCGCAAGATCCAGATTGAATCTGGACACAAGACCCAAGATCGTGGAAACTGCAGGAATCACCTCGATAGCCTCGAAGAACAAAGACTCACCGCTGTCATGAGACAAGCTCGTCATGACCAATAATTACGTCGCTATCATTATCGCAACGTTAGGGAAACTGCCTTCAACGTTGGTGACCTCGTCCTCAGACGCATCCAGAAGACCGACGGCATGCACAAGCTCTCTGCCCCTTGGGAGGGACCTTTCATCGTCACAGAAGTCATCAGCCCGTCTACATATTGACTCCAGTGGGGCGACGGACAAGGAGTACCCAACCCTTGGAATGTGGAGCATCTACGATGATTCTATCCGTAGAATAGTTTTAAATTCAAGTTATGTATTTCCTTTTCTTGTATCCTTCTTTTCCAGATTAAATAAATAAATATTTTAAGCAGTCATCTGCTATGAGTCGAGCACTACCTCCTCCTTCCTCATGCATCCCCCCTCGACCCGCTTGGGGGCTTGGCTAAAGCCAACATATGGGTTGCAAAACCTGGGGTTTTGTGGAGTCTCTTACTCAAGGGTCATCCCGACCTAAGGACACCGCCCCTAAAAAAGTATGAAGCCTCTCACCGCCATGAGCATGCTTGGTCGCCAAGACCTAAGCCCTAGGCTCCTCCCTCGCACGCCGATCTCTCGTAAGCCTCCATGCTGAGCTGTGGAGGTTAGTAAGCCAGCCTCTCTGTGAGTAGTGATTAGCGAGTCAAGAACATAGTACGTCGCAATCTACAAGACCAGCCAAACTCATGCAGGCAAAAGGCAAAACTTCAAACAGGTCGGCTACAAAGTTGATTTGTTTCTTTTTCTTTTTTTAGACCGACGTGCATGCTATTCAACCTGTCGATAGCTCTACAACTTCGTCATGACCATTCTAAGGTTGCTGCGCCTACACCTCGCTCAGGGGCTTGTGAGACATGGGTACCCCTGGGTCCCCACCGACCAAGCTCACGGTCGTCCCCGACAAGTGGGTCCGGCCTACCAGAAGACCCGCCGACCTGTTAGTGGGCCCAACCGACCTTGTTGGCGGCCCACACGACTTCCTGAAAGACCTTCCAGAAGAATCCCTAGATGACCTAATCCATCACGACCTCAAGACTCGGCGTACAAGACAAGACCTCGGTGGATTTCGCCCAAAGAAGATCGACGGGATATGGCAAGATGTGTAAATGTAGACTTAGGTCTCCTGGTCGTAACCGACCAGGAGTCTGGGAACCGACCTCATCCACTGGCCAATATAAGGAGGACGAGGCGATCCCTTGTGTACATGAACCTAAAAACCAATCCAATCCTCAAGCAATCTACACCAACAACTGGCCGTGGGGTATTACTCTCCGGAGGCCCGAACCAGTATAATCTCGTCAAGCTCTCTGTGTTTCGCATACTCGTGTGCGACCTTCGAGTTCTTAGCCTTAGACTCCTCCCCGCCGAACAACTAAACCACTGGGATTAGCACCCCCGTGGGCTGTCTAGATCTCACCATCTGACAGGAGTGCTTCGGAGCATTTCGCTAACCTTCGGCACATAAAAAGATGCAATAGTTGTGTTTCGGGCCTGAATGCACTATTTTGACGTATCGAAGTTGTGATGCATCCATTCTACTCTGGTTGACCCAAAATGATGTTTGGGACTGTTTTAGACCATTTCGCAAACCTTCGGTGCTAAAAATATTAAAAACTCATGTTTTGGGCCTGAATGCACTATTTCAAGGTAGCAAAGTTGCGAAGCATCCATTCTACTACATTCGACCCAAAATGATGTTTGGGAGTGTTTCGGAGCATTTCACTAACCTTCGGCATATAAAAAGACGAATAGTTGTGTTCCGGGCCTGAATGCACTATTTGGAGATTTCAAAGTTTTGATGCATCCATTCTACTCCGGTTGACCAAAAATGATGTTTGGGAGTGTTTTGGACAATTTTGCTTACCTTTGGACCTAAAGAGATGAAAAACTCATGTTTTGGGCCTGAATGCACTATTTCAGGGTGAAGGACCGATTAGGCGACCAGAGATGGGGGGGGGGAGTGAATGGTAGCCAATAGAAATTCTCCTCAAAGAACTCATCCTACGTCCCAATCGCAACTCCAAAAGTCACACACGAACACCAATCGTCAAGACAACGTAGTTATGGATCAACTACAAGTCCTAGGAACGATTCCTCGAAGCAGACGCGGAAGCACTAGATAATAAGCAAAGGAACCGATCAAACTTGGCAAGAAACTGCGTACAGATCGGACTGTCCGCCTAGCTGCCACGGACTGTCTGCCACAGAAGTGGCGGACTGTCCGGTGGACAGGGCGTGGACGGTTCGCAGTACAAAAATCAGCTCCAACCAAAAACAGCGTCTCTGTCTAAATGGTCCGCAGAACGGTCCGCCGACCCCTAGCAGACTATCCGCCAGCCGCAAACTGTCCGCCAAGCACGCGCGGATTATCCGGGGAAGAACTGCGCAGAAAAACGCGAACCCGCAGAAATAGCTCCCCAAACTTGTCACTGGATCTCCCAAATGGCTGAAGCTCTTGAGGCAAGATTTGGGGGAGTTGATATGCATCACTAGGTGATGCTATGCCACAAAACTCTCAGCCTCTCACTCCCTAGAACGACGGGAATCGCGGATCACACGAACTCAACCACGAACAAGGAACTCCACCCAAAGACCATCGAATCAAGGAGGTTTCCCAGCGTTTGAGGGGTCAAGATCATCCACAAAGAGGCACAAGGCACTCACCCATGATCCCCTCAAAGAAATTCAGAGAAAATCCTCCCAAATCCGTGGAATCAACCGAAGAACGAAAACACCAAAGAGGCAAAAAAAAGACCCACGAAAATCACAACATTGAAGCTTCTATACAAACCATAAAAGATTCATACAGGTCTAGCTTGCCTCCTCAACATCCATCCCTCTCTCAAGATCTCACCATGAAGCTCTCAAGCTAGTCCTTTGGAAAACCTAGGGAAAATAGGAAGGGAAAATAGTAAGAGCAAATAAACAAGGGTTTCGAGAGATAGTTCCCATCCTCTCTCCTCTAAGTTTATATGGAGACAGCTGAAATACTAAAATAACCCTAAAGCTTAAGCTAAGATACACGCCCACCAAGGGCACTTCGGGAATATGTCTTTGTAGGTCTTGGTTTTGTGGCTTAACCAAGTAACCCGGCTGGTTTTGTGGTGAACTGCAGCAAACCCCGCGTGCAGACTTCGGTTGTGAGCCGCTACCCTGCACCGTCTCCGATCGACGACTTCCTCTTGCTTTTCTTGCCACCATGCAGCCCGCACTTGACCCCGCTAGCCGCCGGGTCCCTCGAGTCGGGCCTATTTGTCTCTCCACTCCTCGGAGACCCCGCAAGGCATAGAACTTTCGCGCCCGCTCTTCACTCGCAGCAACGAAATCAAGCCGCAACTTGCACCTGCAATACTCGGCCAAGAGTCAGCCCACACCACATTGTCAATCACTCATCACAGCCAGGAGCGACCATGCACCGGTCCTCGGACGCTCCGGTCCTCAATCTCCCCCTTGATGAGTGCATTGGCAACACAAACAAGTGACCAATTCAGAGAAAAGAGAAAAAGAAAAGAAACAAATGAAAAACTCAAACAAGTGATCAAAAGCCAAACAAAAGTCAAGAAAAGATCACTTGATTGAGAAAAATCTCAGTCCCCTAAGGCAAGGGCAATGACTCGACACAACCGAGATAAAATGCTCCAAAATTGCCGACTCCTCAAGGTGAGGCAAAAGGGCTTGACACCATCGGCGAAAGAGCACAACTAAAATTCAGGAGAAAAAGAGCTCCCAAATACATCCCAAATGCATGAATGCAAGCTCCCCCTGAATAAATGCATTTCTCCCAATTTTTCTTCCCTTGATGCAAAGCTCCCCCTGGAAACTTGAATTGGGTACTTTCCTCCCCTTTGTTGGTAATGCATGAATCAAGTCTACAACTGCAAGCATGTGCGTCTCAAATATACAAAGAGCACTACAACATGCTAAAATTGAGACACAGACAAGCAAGATAGCCACAATTTGAGCACAAGCATGGCCAACAAGATAGAAAAGGGACATACAAGCAAGTGACATAGCCATGATTAAAAGAAGCATTTTTCACAAAAATTCCCTCTCATGAGCATAGGACCTAAACATGATCAAACTGAGCATAGCTATCTCATGTCATGTCACGTAAACATGAGCATAGGACCTAAATAAGTTCTCATCACAAGGTCATCACAAATACCTACAAGCTATCTCATGTCATGTCAAAGCCACCGAGCCATGTGTCCACTTCTAGATATGAGACTTCTCATTGGTGAACATCATGCAATAGTTTAGCACCCAAGATAAGAAATCTAAAGCATTTATGACATGGAAGCATATTTTTCAAGCATAGGCATCTCACATACCATTGTTATCATTTACAAGTTAAGCATGGTACATGAAGTGCCTTTGCGGCAAAAAGAAGCTTAGGCTTCTCCACAAGGTAGCATGTAGGCTAAACATTCATGATGATAAATGGATCTTTGATCCCAAATGAAAAGAACATGGTTCCAAGCACAAATTAGGCAAGATATAGCCATAAGCACCCAATTTGAACATGAGAGACGTTCTACTCACAAGAGAGGATCATATAGCATATTTATAAAAAGAAGCTACCCACAAGCATATATATCCCAAAAGCTACCAAGAGCATAGCTATACATCTCATGAGCATCACAAGCAAAGTCATAACCTCACATCTAGCATATCATGGTGATCAAAGCATATGAGAGAAGCACATCTCTATGGCATATGATACACATGCAGTCTATGATATAAAGATGCAAACATGCAAACATGATATGATACATAAACGAAAACGCAACATGCATATGTATATCAACCCTCCCAACCGAAGCTCAAAAAGGAAAAACAACTCCAAACTGTCCTCGCAAATGAGCAAATGTAGCTTGGTCCAAAGGCTTGGTTAGGATATCGACAAGCTGCTTTTCTGTAGGTACATGGATGAGGTTTATGTTTCCCTTCTCAACATTATCTCTTAGGAAATGGTACCTCACTTCTATGTGTTTGGTTCTGGAGTGAAGCACGGGGTTTTTGGCAACACTAATGGCACTCGTGATATCACACATGAGAGGTACATGGGAACACTCCTCACCAAAGCCACTTAGCGTGTATGTGATCCAAAGCAGCTGTGAGCAACAACTAGCGGCGGCAACATATTCGGCTTCTGTGATAGACTGAGCTACACTAGACTATTTGCGAGAAGACCAAGAAACAAGCGAAGATCCCAAAAACTGGCAAGTCCCCAAAGTCGACTTCCAATCAACTCGACACCCCGCAAAGTCGACATCCAAAAAACCAAGAAGCGAAAGGGAAGAGGATGCTGAATACCAAAGACCGAGCTGAGGAGTGTATCGAAGATACCTGAATATCCGCTTGACGGCCTGCCGATGTGAAGTCCTCAGCGACGCCTGAAAACAAGCACACAGACACACAAAAAACTGGATGTCCGGCCTCGTCGCCATCAAGTACAAGAGGGAGCCATCATGCTCCGGTACTCCTTCTGGTCCATAGGTTCACCGTCCTTGTCTGCGTCGAGCACTGTAGTCGTACTCATCAGTGTCGACAGGGGCTTCGAGTCATCCATCTTGAACTTCTTGAGGATGTCATTCGTGTACTTGGCTTGATGCACAAAGGTTCCCTCCTTCGCCTTCTTGATATGAAGCCCGAGAAAGAACTACAATTCTTCCATCATAGACATCTCGAATTCTTTGCTCATATCCTTTGCAAACCTCGCAACCAAAGAGTGAGACGAGCCGCCAAAGACAATATCATCCACGTACACCTGAACAATTAGGATATCATTACCCTGCCTGAGGAGAAAAAGGGTCTTATCAACCTTGCCCATCTCAAACCCCTTGCTGAACAAGAACCCCCTCAAATGGCCATACCAAGCACGGAGAGCTTGTTTCAGCCCATACAACGCCTTTCTCAGCCTATACACCCTGTGGGGAAACTCAACACTCTCAAAGCTCGCTGGTTACTTTACATAAACTTCCTCCTCTAAAAACCCATTCAAGAAGGCACTCTTCACATCCATTTGGTACAATTTGAACCCTTTAGCCACAGAAAAGGCTAGAAGGATCCTAATCGCCTCCAAACGGGCTACGGGAGCAAATGTCTCCTCATAGTCTATCCCTCCTTCTGACTATAACCCTGAGCAACCAACCTCGACTTGTTCCTCACCACCTCACCATTTTCTCCCTCTTTGTTTTTCCACACCCATTTTCTCCCAATAGGTTTACAATTGGGTGGTGGCTCCACTAACTCCCACACTTGGTTTCTCTCAAAATTCTCCAACTCCTCATGGCATTCACCCAATTAGGATCAGATAGAGCATGTCCAATATCTTTCAGCTCAAAAGTAGCAACAAAAGCTGAATGAGCAAAGTGAGAAGCATTTCTGGACCTCGACCGTGTCGTATGCTCGTTAATGTCGCCGATGATTATTGAGGGTCGATGATCAACTTGAACGCGCCTCGATGCCTCTCGCCTGGAGATAACCTCCCCCTCAGCAGTTGCTTCCACTTGATCTTGCTGGATCGTAGGCGGTGTAGGGGATGGACCATCCTGCACTGTAGTTATAGTAGTGGAAGTAGAGGGTACCTGCGTGGCTGGAGCTTCACCATCATAACCATCATCCTCTCCATCATCATCCTCCTCGTCCACAAAGATCTTCTTGCCAACTTCATCATCACCTGCACACTCAAAGACAGACAAATTGCATGGTTGTGTCTCGTTGAAGGTCACCTCGCAAATCTCCATGACTAGGTTAGTATCAAGGTTAAGCACACGAAATGCTCTAGAATGACTAGCATAACCCAAGAAAATCCCATCGAAAGTCCTTGACTCAAACTTATCTAGCCTACCCTTCTTGAGAATGAAGCACCGACAACCAAAAGCCCTGAAATGGCTCACTCTAGGTGCTCGCCCGTGCATGAGCTCATAGCACGTCTTGTTTAAGAAGGCTCTCAGAAAAATCCGGTTCCCAACATGGCAAGCGGTATTCACCGCTTCCGCCCAATATCTACTCAGAGTCCTATGCTCATCGAGCATCGTTCATGCCATCTCACAAAGGGAACGATTTTTCCTCTCAACTACACCATTCTGACAAGCCATAGAGGGAGAAGAAAACTGATGTTCAAGACCCAAATCACAACAAAAGATTTTGAAACAAGAGTTTTTAAATTCACTGCCATTGTCGCTACGAATAGCTCGAACAACATCTCCATGTCTCTCGTTCTTCAACCTCAAAGTCAGATCTCTCACAAAACCAAATGTCTCCCCCTTGTCAGCCAAAAAGAAGACCCAAGCATAGCGAGAATAGTCGTCCACGATCACAAGGACATACCATTTCCCACTAGCCGAGCACACACGAGCTGGACCAACCAAGTCCATATGGAACAGCTCGCATGGTCTCTCTGTCATAACGGATGGCAGAGGCGGATGAGAAGCGGCGACCATCTTACCATGCCTACAAGGAGCACATACCAAATCCTTTTGGTATTTCAACTTTGGCAATCCTCGGACTAATCCTAGCCCACTCAAGTGTGACAACAAGTCAAAACTCAAGTGACCTAGTCTCCTATGCTATTTCCAAGGCTCTGCCGAAACACCAGCAACTAAACAACGAGAAGAGACAGCACACTGAGAAAAATCGGCTCTGAAAATCTGACCCTCGGGGACGATCGTGCACACAAGATCGCCTCGAGAATCCAAAACACGAGAATAGCCCGTTTTGAAATGGACTTCAAAAATCTCATCAAGAAGTTGGGAAAAAGAAAGAAGATTGTAACCCAAAGACTTGACAAGAGAAACTCGCCGAAGAGTCACAGACTCACTCACCTTCATCGTTTCCACTGAAAGCACTCTACCTTTCCCATTATCCCCAAAAGTGATGTACTCTTTGGTCATCATCGGGGTGAGGCTGGAGAACCACCGTCAATCTCCGGTCATATGTCGAGAGCAACCGGAGTCGATCAACCAAAAGCCCTCTATGCCTCCCACCTGCAAAATCAAAAACGAGAGTGAGAGTGAGCAAAAGCCTCAGCACTGGGGTTAGTACAAAAGGAATCAAACTAGTGCCTCGCCATTTGCTCAAATGTGGGGGTTAGCAAAATCCATCCTATCTCTCCTAGGTGGAACACCCACACGTCCCTTTGGAGGACTACGAGCACCACAAAGGGGAGACCATGGCTGGTAGCTCCTCTAGGACCTAAAACTGTGATCATTCCCTCCATACTCGTATTGGCCACGAGCAAAGGAACGTCCAGCAAACTCACCACGCCCAAACCCAACACGCCTACCACCTTCTCTATGTGGTGGCTCACCTCGAGGCACAAACTCACGCTCTCTCGAGGGTAAATGGTACGCACCATACCCTCACTTCTTGGCACCAACCTAGGCTTAGGTACACCATGAGAAGGGTGGTACCTGTCCTTGTTGGCCAACTCTCTAGCCACCCTCTCCTCACGCTTCCTCCTGAAGCAAAACTCTACAATGTGCCCATCCCTCCCACAATGCTCACAATGGAAGGGTTTCGGTTTTGGCTTTGGTTTTGGGTTCTCTTTGGGCTCTGGTTTCACCTTCACTAGGTTTCTCCTCACTTGGTTTCTCCTCACTCGGTTTCTCTCCCTTCTTCCCAAAGAACTCATTCCCCAAACACTCTTGAACTTGATGGGTTTCTGGAAGTTGTCGGTTTGTGGAGGAAACACGGGTGGAGCTGGGGTTTGTCTAGTCGGTTCCTAAGATGATTCGGTTTAGGAACAAAGGCATTTTTGTGGTGGGTTTTTGGTGGCTCTGGGATATCATTCTCACTAGTTCCCTCACCAACCTTGTTTGCCCCAAGCGCTTCCCCATCCTGGAGCTTGTATGTCTCGATCATTATCTTCAACTGAGGCTCATGACCAGACAACCAACCCATCAACTTTCTCAACTCATCATTCTCATCATGCAAACGATCAACATAGTGTGTAAGCTCCATATTCTTCACAGCATTTATTTCACAAGTAGAACAAATTATAGGAATAGGAGCTTTCAGCTGAGCCTCTAGAGATCTAGCATAAACAAGCGAAACATCTAGCTTCTCATGAAAAGCAGGACAAGAAGTGCAAGCACCAAGCAAGGAGGGCCTAGATTTCATCTCATCTAGCTCAACCCTAAGCACATCTAGTTCCTCAACCTTGGAGGCATACTTCTCCTTAAGCACAGTCAATTCACCAAGAAAAGTGGAACAATCAGTGCATTCAGGTTCATTGGTCACAACATGAGTAGACTTAAGAGAATCTATTTGAGCCCTAGCATCATCAAGCAAAGATTCTGGCTCAGTCACCTTCTCCTTAGCCTCTCCAAGCAAAGACCTATACTCCCTCTTCTCCTTGTTGGTCTTTCTAAGCACATCATCACGATTGTCAAGCAAGTCATTCAACCTAGCATTCTCCGCTATCAAGAAGGATGGATCATTGTTTACCTCTTCTTCGGAGTCGGAGCTCGAGTCATCCTTGTTGATCTTCTTGCTTGCAGAGCTGTGTGCCATGCCGCAAAAGTCTTGGGCGGCGAAGCACAAGCCATTGATGTTCTTGCCCAACCGCTTGCCCTTGTGCCGGTTCTCTTCATCACTCGAGCTTGATGAAGAGTAGCAAGATCTTGAGTCGATGACGCTCGCACCAGCCACCATCGCTCGCTCCTTCTTCTTATGACCACCACTCTTCCTCGGCCTCTGCTTGGACTTGTTCTTGCCCTTGTAGTCGTCCCTTGAGCGGTGCTTGTGGTCGGTCCTCGGACGGTGCTTGTGCTCGGGCTTGACCTCCATGGTTTCCGGGCACTCAGCGATGAAGTGTCTGTGCTTCCCGCACCGGTAGCACATGCCCGAGCTCCTCCGAGCGTTCTTCCGGTTCGTGTACATGCGCTTGAACCGCCTGCTCAACAACGCGAGGTCCTCCTCGCCCAACATGTCGAAATCCTCATCTGGCATGGACACAAGGCAAGACAAAGAAAATTGTCTCAAAGACATGTTAGCATTTGTCCTTGAACTAGATACAAGAGCCAGACTATGGGGATCAGTCGGGTTCTCAATCTTTGCACACACCCCACGGTCCACCTCGGACGACTTGAGCTTGGAAAACAGCTCATCCACCGTGAAGGTCTCATACTTCTTTGACTCTAGGATGGCCTCGACCTTCCCACTCCACACGGTATGATCCAGAGAATGCAAGAGCTTAACAGCTCTGTCATGGTCATCATACAGGAGCACAGCCACAATAGCCCTCATGTTGTTCACGATCACCGTGAAACGGTGAAACATGGCATCTATGGACTCACCGGGGAGATGAGTGAAGTTCTCGTACTCTCTCCGGTAGGTCGCAAAGAGTCGAGCCTGAACCTGAGCGTTCCCGGCATGAGCATTCTTCAACTGCTCCCAAATCCTACATGTCAAATCCTCTGTCTGAACCCGTTCGAATTCGGATTCACACAAAGAATGGTACCGGTAGTCGATCGCCTTGTTGTTGGTGTCGAACATGTCCCTTGATCCTAGAGCAAGGAAGTTCAGCGGATGAACATAAGTTGTGTTCACCGTGACATCCCACAGGATCTGACCCTTGCCACGGAGCAAAGCAGCTATCCACCTTTGCCACATATGGTAGTTCTTACCATCAAAGTGTGGAGGAGCTAAACCCCATTCCTAGTAACGCCATCTTTATATCTTAGACTAGTAGAATCATGAAGATCTGTAACTGGCTCTGATACCAATTGAAGGACTGATTAGGCGACCAAAGAGGGGGGAGTGAATGGGAGCCAATAAAAATTCTCCTCAAAGAACTCGGCCTACGTCCCAATCACAACTCCAAAAGTCACACACGAACACCAATCGCCAAGACAACGTAGTTATGGATCAACTACAAGTCCTAGGAACGATTCCTCAAAGCACACGCGGAAGCACTAGAGAAGAAGCAAAGGAACGGATCAAACTTGGCGAGAAACTGCGTAAAGATCGGACTGTCCGCCTAGCTGCCGCGGACCATCCGCCAGAAAAGGGGCGGACTGTCCGGTGGACAGGGCGCGGACGGTCCGCAGTACAAAAATCGCCTCTAATCGAAAAATAGTGCTCTGTCTAAATGGCCCGCAGAACAGTTCGCCGACCCCTAGCGGACTGTATGCCAGCAGCGGCCTGTCCGCCAAGCACGTGCGGACGATCCGGAGAAGAGCTGCGCAGAAAAACATGAACCCGCAGAAACAGCTTCCCAAACTCATCACCGGATCTTCCAAACGGCTGAAGCTCTTGAGGTAAGATTTGGGGGAGTTGATATGCGTCACTAGGTGATGCTATGCCCCAAAACTCTCGGCCTCTCACTCCCTAGAATGACGAGAATCGCGGATCACACAAACTCAACCATGAACAAGGAACTCCACCCAAAGACCATCGAATCGAGGAGGTTTCCCAGCGTTTCAGGGGTCAAGATCATCCACAAAGAGGCACAAGGCACTCACCCATGATACCCTCAAAGAAATCCAGAGAAAAACCCTCCCAAATCCGCGGAATTGACCGAAGAACGAAAACACCAAAGAGGCACAAAAAGACCCACATCAATCACAACGCTGAAGCTTCTATACAAACCCCGAGTACCCATCGAGAAAGCAAATAAGTGTGGTTTGCTAATCTCTCGAGCATCTCGTCGATGAACAGTAAGGGGAAGTGATTTCTTCGTTGCTTTGTTTAGCTTTTGATAATGATTCTTTGTGGTATAAATTCATTCTTCTCATTCTTCACCACGGTTAAACCTCCTTTCTTCGGTACACAATGTACCGGGCTCACCCATTCGCTATGCGGAATCGGGTAGATGATTTCGGCATCAACTAACTTGATGACCTCTTTCTTTACTACCTCTCGCATGGCATGAGTTAGCCTCCTTTGGTGGTCCACTACGGGCTTACATTGGTCTTCCATAGGTATACGATGAGTGCAAAAGGCTGGGCTAAGTCCCTTGAGATCATTGATCGAGTATCCAATCACCTTCCTATGCTTTTTCAATAAATTCAGCAACTTCTCATTTTCTTCGGGACTCAACTCGTCGCTCACAATGACTGGATAAGTCTTGTCTGGGCCCAAAAATTCGTACTTTAATTCCTTGGGCAAAGGTTTAAGATCCACCTTGGGCACTTGTGGCTCCTCGGGTTTAATTTCTCCTATGTCCTCAAATTTTTCTTCATCCACGCTTCCATCTTGTGGTTCTAATCCTTTCGTTGCTTCTTCTAGTTCTTCATCTTGTTGATCATTAGCTTGATTCTCCATTGCTCTTTGCAGTGGGTCTCTAAGGGTTTCAACAAAACAAAGACTATCTACCTCCTCTACTTCTTCGTCTTCGGGAGGAAAAGGTGAAGGGTGTTTAGAAATGCAAAGAAAATTATATGTGTACATCTTTCCATTAAGATTCATTGTTACTTTGCCTTTTCCGGCATCAACACGACATCAACCAACTTCCTACCTAGGACTATGTGATCATGATTACTATAGTAAGCATCTATAACAAAGAAATCGGTTGGTATACATTTTCCAGAGATGATTACATTAATGTTGCAAGCAATACCTAGAGGTCTAATAGTTATACCATCTCCCATAATTAACTTTGTTGATGTTGGAGCTAAGTCTAGGTTGTGGTCTTGAACTTTATCGTAAATTTTAGAAGATAGGACACTTATTTGGACTCCGATGTCGCACAAAGCTTTGCATTGAACTCAATTGATCTCGCAACTCAAGTGTGGTGCCATCTTCTCCTCTTCTTCGGATCCTATCGCATAAATTTCGACGAGGCGAGCGTATGGCGATGCTTCGGGCTTGATCCCTATGATTCTTTTCACCTCGACTATGTGTTTCAGATCCACTTCATCTTCTCCAAAAAGCTTTTGAAAGATCTCACCAGTGGTTTCAAGATCATATGAATCTTCCGCTTTCTTGTCTGGTGGAAAATCCACTTCCAATGCTCTTGGCATCCCCTTTTGGTTAGGGAACGGTCTTCTCTTGTCGAATACTTCTCCGTAATCGATTGGAACCCAATCCATATGTTCGAACTCCCTTAATGGCTTCGCGCTTGACATACTCCTCTTGTTTGTTTCATTTGATTCGGCGAAGTCAATGCTCTGGGTAGTTCTTGATTTGATGTGCTCTTCTTCAAGCTTTTCCGTGATTGACTCCTCTTTTGTGACTTCCGGGGTTGCCTCTTTAGAAATTTCAGCACACGTATTCATCCTTGAATTGTGTTCCGGCTCTTCCGCAAGTATTGTTTCCCAATCCCTTCGCATGGCCGCCGCTTTACTAATCTTTTGTAAAAGTTGAGCGGCTTTCGTGAGTGTTTTCTCCATGAGATCCCCACCTGCACACATTTGGATGTGTTGCATGCAACTAGGGGTTAGGGAAAAGAAAATTGTATGCAAGAGTCCATCGCCGGAGAAGCCGAGTCTTGGTCATTGTTCGATCAACTCATTAAATCTTTTCCAAGCTTGGTATATCCCTTCCTCTTCTCCTTGCATGAAAGTGATCACTTGCCTCCTTAGATGTTGAACCTTGCTAATTGGAAAAAACTCCTCGCGAAAATTCTTTTTCAACTTGTTCCAATTACCTTCAACTTCAAAGGACGCAAACGAGTACCACATCTTTGCTTCACCGGTAAGTGAGTAGGGAAAGAGATTCCATTTGAACCATTCATCGGGAACTCCTTCTTGACGCACCGTGTTCCATAGCGTCGTGAAATGCCTTATGTGCTTATATGTGTTCTCCTAGCCATCCCTTCAAACGGGGTTGCCGCCGCCATCTCGATGATCTAGGATTTGATTTCATACTTGGTCGCTTTAAGCTTCGAATCCAACTCTTGTACATTTATGTCTTCACATCGAGAACTAGCGTAATCCCTTAGTGATTTCTCCGGTTCTTCCATCGGGTGGTTGACGAACGCCATCTAGACAACAAAGTAAAAACAAAAACAAAAACAAAACAAAGTGGTTTTCTAGGCAATATGGGTTAAATATTAGCAAATAAACGATAAACTAAATATAAAATAAAGTTAGATGCAAAACCAAACGATGTAAACTAGCTTGCTCCCCGGCAACAGCGCCAAAAAAAGGGGCTTGTTGACGGATAAAAGACGTATCCACCTAAGATTCGCAAGCGTACGGACCTACACCTTTTTCACCACAGGATTCCATAGGTTCTTGTTAATCTGCGGAGCAAGGGGATTACAAGTGTTTGATCTACCTCTACTCACTGACTTACCCAAACCCTAATCTATGGTTAAACTAGAAAACAACTACACTACACTAGAGAGAACGATTAAGCCGACAAGATATAAAAGAGACACTCGCCCATGGGTCTACGATACTTGAACCTGCAACCACTTAAAGCATGAAAACCGATCTAATCTATCAGGGGTTGTGACCATGGTTTCGCCCTTTCCCTCCCCCAGCACTGTCACTATGCAGAGGTATTTGTGACTAGACCTATGATGGACACGACATATTGAATGGATCCAAGGAAGCATTGGGGCTTTACTCCCTTTACGACATGGTAGCTAACCTTAAACATTAAAGCATCTTCAACACTAGATGATAGATAGATATTCAAACAAAGTAGCGATTACATCTCAAGATCGATTACAACCCATGGACAAATGAGAAGATTACCCCATGAAGGTGCTCGACATAGCATCGTTGATCATGGTGACGCTTCCGACGGTGTCTTCTTTCTTCTCCACTTGTGGGTGCTTCCTTCGAGTTGAGCGATCCTTCTCTGAAGTTCTCCCTCCTCTCTCTCTATCTTGTGGATGGCCTCTCGGTGCGAATGGTTCTCTGTCTTGCTAATGGCAATGCCTCCACGAACTTAGGGTTGAAGCTCCTTTGGGTGCTAGAAAAGGGGGGCCGAACCGACCCCCGGAGTGGGCCAGGCCGGCCGGCTTGGGCCGACCAACCCAAGCCCATCTCGGCCCGGTCGGTCGCCCCTTCGCTCCCGTGGGTCCTCATGTCTTTATGCACTTTGCCCCCTCCACTGGCACTATTTTGACGATGTCATTCTCGCGTCCAAGATGGAGGTTCTCCTTGCTTGAAATCTGGTCTTTTACGCTTCAATCCTCGGGGATGTTCCTTTGTAACACTTCGGTCCTTGCCACCATTGGAAGTGATTTCATCAAGCTCATAAACACGAACAAGACTCCTTAAGTGCTTCTTTGAACTTGTTGTGAATCCGTCTTTTATGTCCATGTTTTCCGACATAAACATAACACTTCCAAATGCACACACAAAGATGAACTTGTTATATGATTAGTGTGCCTGGTGGCGGGTTAGTTCCATAATTAAATCCAAACCAAAGTGTAATGAACATGTTTGGTGTACCAAAATACACCGTCAACAGCCAAGGATTTGTTGCTGGTTTTGGTCGTGCACGATGTGTTCCTGTTGGTGATCCTACTGATTTTGATATTGAAATGCTTTCAAATTCTAGTGCTGAACATGGAGATGATCCTTATGGTCATTGCGGTACATATGTTGATCATGGTGGTGACAATTTTGGCCGTTATGGAGCTTGTGGTCATTATGGTGATAACCATCGGCGTCATCATGAACGACGTCATAATGATGATGGTTTGAGCAGGGTTAAAGTGTCCATTCCTCCATTCAATGGCACGGAGAATGCTGATGATTACTTTGAATGCGAAACCAAATTGGAATAAATATTTGATTTATATGATTACTCTTTTGAAAAGAAGGCAAAGCTTGCAGCCATTGAGTTTAAAGGTTATGCCATAACTTGGTGGAATCAGGTCCGTACTGAATATCAAAGAGTTGGACATGTTCATATAACATGGGAAGACATGAAGAGGGAAATGTGACGCCGTTTTGTTCCTGCATATTATTCTCGTGATCTACATTTGAAGCTGAAACGTGTTGTGCAAGGTACTTGTAGTGTTGATGAATATTTTCAAGATTTTGAAATGAGTTTACTTCATACTGGAATAACTGAAGATGAGGAATCCACAATGGCTCGGTTTTTGGTTGGCCTCAATAAATCCATTATTGATAAAGTGGATATGACAAATTACACATGTCTCACCGAGTTGGTTAATTTTGCAAAAGGGTTGAAAGGCAAATTGCTACATCTTACAAATCCACTACTTCATGGCGTCATTCCCAACAACAATGGGATGTCACGCCTCCATTCCAATAGCAAGGAGCTGCAACACCCAAATCCTCATCTTGTGGAGCAAATAGATCCATTCCACCTTCCTCCAAACAATTGGATCCAAAAGGTAAAGTTGTGAGTTCAAAACAGCCCACTTCTTTAACTGCAACCACCCAACGCAAGACAAGCAAGATTTAGTGTTTTAAGTGTGGTGGTAATGGGCATAAACAAGCTGAATGTCACAGTCGTCGTACTATTGTTGCACTTGCTGATGGTTCTTATGATTCACAAAGTGAAAAGGATGAATCTTGACACTTGTGAGTATTCAGCAGAGGATGGTACATTTGAGCTACATCTGAATTGTTTAGCCATTCAACCTATTCCAACTTTTTCTCACAATGACATTTTACAAGATGTTATTTCTCCCTATTCTGACGAGATTACTAGTGCTGATTTTGATGAGTTGCTTGCTCATTTTTCTGATTTGAAGCCTTCTATAATGAATACACATCTCCTTCTTTGAGAGTTCTTTCCACTCAGTGAGTTGCTGCTGAACAAGGAGAACGCCATAATTTGTTTCAGTCCCGATGCAAAGTGAAAGGCCAAGTCTGCAGTAATATTGTTAGTGCTTTGCTTGTTGAGAAACTTGGTTTGCAGCCATGTCGCCATCCACATTCGTACCATAGCAATGGTTGGATAATTCCGGGACAGTTAAGGTTTCAGCCATGGTACGTCTGACATTTTCCATTCGTGATTATCATGGAGAGGTTGATTGCGATACTGTCCCCATGCAAGCATGCCATTTGCTGCTTGGTCGGCCCTAGCAATTTGATGTGGACTCAATGCATTTTGTACGGTCTAACAAATACACTTTCATTCACAATGACAAGAAGGTGGTTCTTGTTCCATTATCTCCAGAGGAGATACATACTTCAGATATGGCTCACAAGAAAAGAGAGGAATCAGACAAAAGAAAATTGAGTGAGAGCCCCAACCCAAGTATGGGAGAGAGTTCTAACCCATCCAGCCACAGAAAGCCTCATGCCAATCCTAAATAGCCACGCCACATTGAGTGTCTCTTTGTGAGCAAGTGTGATTTGAGAGAAGTGAGAAACACCACAACCCCATTCCTTGTGCTCTTGTACAAGGAGATCCTACTTTCATCAAACGATTTACCTTCATTGCGTGGAATTGAGCATCAAATTGATTTGGTACCAGGTGCTTCTCTTTTGAATCATCTAGCCTACCGCACCAATCCTGAAGAAACAAAAGAAATTCAACGACAGGTAAAAGAGCATTTGGACAAAGGGTATGTTGGTGAATCCCCTTGTGTTGTTCCCGTTCTTTTAGTCCCAAAGAAAGATGGCTCTTGGCGCATGTGTGTTGATTGTCGTGCTATCAATGCTATAACTGTTTGATATCGCCATCCCATTCCACGACTAGATGACATATTAGATGAATTGAGTGGTTCAGTCATTTTCACCAAGATTGATTTGCATAGTGGCTATTATCAAATCCGCGTGAAACTTGGTGATGAATGGAAAATAGCATTTAAAACTAAATTAGGTCTCTATGAATGACTTGTGATGCCATTTGGTTTGATAAATGCCCCCTTCTACTTTTATGCGCTTAATGAATCATGTTTTACGAGCTTTCATTAGCAAGTTTGCAGTTGTTTATTTTGATGATATTTTGATCTATAGCAAATCATTTGATGAACATCTTGATCATATCCGTCAAGTACTTACTGTTTTGAGGGAAGAGAAATTGTATGGCACATTGCTAAGTGCACCTTTTGCACATGCCGTGTTGTTTTCCTTGGCTTTGTTGTTTCTGCAGATGGTATTTAGGTCGATGAAGAGAAGGTTAAAGCAATAAAGGATTGGCCTACACTGCTAAATGTGAGTCAAGTTCGAAGCTTTCATGGTGTTTCCGGTTTTTACAGGCATTTTTTAAAAGATTTCAGCACCATTGTTGCACCTCTCAATAATTTGACAAAGAAGGATGTTCCATTCAAGTGGGGTGATGAACAAGACCAAGCCTTTAATGAGATGAAATCAAAGCTTTGTGAAGCACCGCTGCTACAACTTCCTGATTTTGGTAAGACATTTGAGATCAAATGTGACGCAAGTGGTATTAGCATAGGAGGTGTACTACTGCAAGAAGGTGAACCTGTTGCCTACTTTTCTGAAAAATTAAATGGTCCATATCTAAATAACTCAGTTTATGACAAAGAGCTTTATACTTAGTTCGCGTTTTGGAAGTTTGGCAACATTACTTGTTACCGAAAGAATTTTTAGTCCATTATGATCACGAAGCTTTGAAATATCTTAAAAGTCAAGGCAAGCTGAACCATCGACATGCTAAATGGATTAAGTTCATTGAAATGTTTCACTATGTTGTCAAACATAAGTGTGGTAAAGATAACATTGTTGTTGATGCCTTGTCTAGAAGATGTGCATTGATTACACAACTAGATACAAAAGTGCTTGGTTTGGAATCCATTAAAACCATGTATGTTGTTGATGCTGATTTTAAAGAACCTTTCTCTCGTTGCATTGATGGAAAAGGTTGGGATAAATATTATGTGCATGATTGCTTCTTGTTTTAGACTAACAAAATATGCATTCCAGCTTGTTCGATTCATCAAGTTCTTTTGCAGGAAGCACATGCAGGTGGACTCGCTGGTCATTTTGGTGTCAAAATGCCATTGGACATGCTCGCTGATCATTTCTTTTGGCCACATATGCGACGTGATGTCCATCAGCACCTGGGGAGCTGCATCATTTTCTTGAAATCTAAGTCCCGCCTAAATCTCCATGGTTTATATACTCCATTACCTAGTTTACATGTACCTTGGGAAGATATATCTATGGACTTTATTATGGGGTTACCTCGATCTTAGAGGGGGAGGGATTCTATTTTTGTTGTTGTAGATCGCTTTTCTAAAATGGCTCATTTTATCCCATGTCATAAGAGTGATGATGCTTGACATGTTGCTGATTTATTTTTCAGGGAGAACATTCGTTTACATGGAGTTCCAAAGACTATCATTTCAGACCGGGATACATAATTTCTCAGCTACTTTTGGAAGACATTGTGGGCTAAGCTTGGCACAAAGTTGTATTTTTCAACCACTTGTCATCCACGAACGGATGGGCAAACTGAAGTTGTCAATTGTACCTTGTCAACCATGTTGCGTGTTGTGTTGAAAAAGAATTTGAAGCTCTAGGAAGACTGCCTTCCACATGTTGAATTTGCTTATAGCAGGGCAGTCCATTCTACAACAAACTTTTGTCCATTTGAAATTGTTTATGGGTTTAAACCGCATACTCCCATGGATCTTTTGGTTTTACTATTACTGGAACAAGTTAACTTGGATGCTATGAAAAGATCAGATTTGATCATGAGGTTACATCCAGAGACAAAAAAGAATAATGAGAAGAAATCAACACAATATGCAAAGCAAGCAAACAAAGGTAAGAAGAAGGTTACATTTCAGCTAGGAGATCTTGTATGGTTGCATCTACGCAAGGACTGCTTTGCCCAACAACGTAAGAGTAAGTTATCTCCTCGGGGTGATGGTCCGTTCAAGGTTCTCCAAAAGATAAATGATAATGCTTACAAAATTGAGCTACCACTTGAACATTCCATTGTGAGTACAACATTCAATGTCAAAGACATGCTTCCATTTGTTGGTGAGCCTGAGTCGAGGACGACTCCTTCTTAAGAGGGGGAGGCTAATGGGGACATTCCTAACATCCACATCTTCAAATGAAACTCCCCATGATGTAGCTGGTCCAATTACAAGGAGTAGAGCTAAACAATTGGAGAAGGAAATTCATTCTTAGGTGAACACTAACCTTATGTTTAATAATCAGTTAATGTTGAATGAGCCTATGTGATGAGGACATGACACCCATGCATACGAACATGGTTGGTGCATGGAATAGAGTAGAAGAAGTCCAACAAGGTTGTCCAAGCCGAAGAGGAGGCACGAGGCTAATCCGGTTCGAGTCCCCCAAGGTGGAGGCCTAAGGCAATTCAAGTTCAGGCCCAGTTCGGAGTCCAGGAGAAGTACACAATAAATCGGACGCCAAGGTCGGAGTCAGTTTTGGACATTCTTTATATGGCTGGAAGCAGAATTTCATAACGCTTCCAATGGCACTAGTTTGAGGCCCAAATTCGTCCCGAGTCAACGGGAATCATCGAAGGAACTGGACGTCCAGAATCTGCCAAGGTGCTGCACCAATACCTTTTGGGCTGTTGGCCCAACAGAAGGCCCATGTGGGCCTAGGGTACTATTCACGTGTGATGAGTCCGACCCAGCACCCCTCCCAGGGAAAGGCCCAATCACCCCAAAAGACTAGTCCGTTAGGGGAAGGGTGGCTCTCCCCTTTAAGGTGGCTTCCTCATCCCAAGCTAAGCAAGGTGGGATAATTTAGACGCGCATGGCTTCGCCGCCTACACCGTCGTGTGCCAACACTGTTCTGCCTAGCCCATGGGCCGCCTACACCATTGTGCGCATGCACTGTCGTGCACCTGGCTAATCTGTACTCCCGTTGGACATGACTGCCGCCTACACTGTCGTGCGCCTGGCCAAACCGTACTCCACGGCTACCGCCTACACTATTGTGCACGTGGCCAAATCGTGCCCTGGGATGTCCTCATCAATGCGGGTACTGTAGCGTTGCCCCTCGTGGCCGCCAAGGGCTGCGCCCCCTATTTAGATAGACCCCTTGTTTATTTTCATACTTGAGTTTGTTTTACAAGTTAGCTTTAGCTACAACCAAACAGCCGCATAGCGCTACCTTCGTGTATTGCAGACTCCACCTTCGAGTGATATTAAGATTGCTCATCTCAGATTCTTGTTCGTTCTTCGATTGTGTATAGGAATTGATCTTCGTGATCAGGCTAATCTTGCGCCGGCAAGGTTGGTAACCATTTTGAGTTGGTTTAGCGATTGCATTGGCGCTTCGAGTCTCGCTCATCATAGTCGGATCGTGAGGGTCAACAACCATCAGATCGAAGTTATCTCCACTCACCGAAAGAACGGGCACTCCCCCTCTGTCAAGTGGTATCAGCTTTCCAGGTTGATCAGTGAGTTTATCAAGTGTTTTTTTATTTCCTATAGTCCACAAAAACCATACAAAAATGTGTTCTAGTTAGATCCTTGTCCCATCAACCTGTTTTAGCCTCGCACTTTCATTCAATAATTTGCTTTGTTAAGTTTGTGTGCTTTTTCGTTCCATTATTGTTGGTTACTCGAGTTCTCTCCTTTGTTTTTTTCTTATTATCTTTTAACCCTAGCCGCCCACCACCATCACCTACCGCCGCCATACCCCGTCGTTCCTGATCGCATGTGTGGTGCTATTGCCCCGTGCGACCCCTTCCTTTCATGCTGTGAGTTCTTTTGGAAAGAAGAAAATGAGTGTCCAAAAAATAAGCAATAAGCAAAAGAAAGAAGAACAGATCGGTTTAGTGGAAACTATTCCCACCGAGCCTCACGCGCGCCGACCCCCACGCAAAACCCTCTCGTGTCGTGATCCCCCTGGTCGAGCGCGCCTCATGCTGTGACTCCCTCGTGCCGGTTTTTTTCTTCATCTCCCCACCACGTCGCTTTTCCCCTCGCGCCGGTTTTTTTCTTCATCTCCCCACCACGTCGCTTTTCCCCTCGCTTCGTTTTTCTCCACTCCTTTTTTCCTCTCGCGCCTCACCCCCTCGCACCGCGGACATATCCCCTCACGCGAGCAGAGGGCATGCACCGCGCCCCCTCAGGTGATCGCCCTCCCTTCCGTGTTGGAAAGTCCAAAAACAAAAAAGGAAAGGCAAGTTATCGAAAAAAGAAGTCAAAGAACAAAAAGGAAAGAAAGCAAAAAAATAAAAAATAGAGAGAAGTCCAAAGGGAGAGGTCTGATTTGCTTCGGTGGAAACCTCCCACCGAGCCCTCACACTGCGCGCTGTTTTTCCCCGGTAGGTCGCGATCGTGGGCAACGCGAGGCACCATTTTTTCCCCTACTCACACCAAGCACCCCCCTCAAGTTTTCCTCTCACCGTTTTCCCCCTTCCACATTATATTCCTTGCTTCCCGCCACTTTTACACTCGTTTTTTGCAACGTTTGATCATGTGTGTAGCACTATAATTCAGCTTTGCATTATTGTTTGATTCTTCTAATCCTTCAATTGAATGCAGCCTTCCCAAAACTCCACAAAGTTCTCCGGCGAGCAGGTTTTGTTCCTCCAGGCAATCACTCCTCCAATCTTTCGCAGGTTCCACCGGTTGGTTGCAGTTCGCCCCTGTGTGCTTGGTAAGAACGGATAAGAATTTGATAAAAGCACTAGTTTGAGCGCCTTTGTGAGCACTAGTTTGATAAAAGCACTAGTTTGATAAAAGCACTCTTTTGCAGTACGAAGCCCCACATCCAGCTTAGCGCCCGCTCTCCCAGCGCCATCCACGCCCACTACTACTACACTCGAGAGCCAAACACCATCCACGCCCACCACTACACTACTCAAGAGGACGGTCGAACCTTCCGGCGCATCCTCATGTGCAAATTCATAACCATCACTTCACAATGCACCTAATACTCCTACTGAGAACATAGGTAATGCCCATGGTGCTACACTCACGGAAGGTGAGAATTATGTTAATTTGCTGAACTTTTCCACACATCATGCCTTAGTTGAGCAATTAATACTGGAACCATCTCTTGATTTATCTTTGTCACGTGGTGATTTGCTTGATGTTTCTTGTGCTAAAGATGAATTATGTGCTACTACTTCTGTTTTACATGCTAGTGTTGAAAATAAACTTGATATGCATGTTGCTAGTAAAAGTGATGAGCTCCATTTGTTGTCTTCTTTACATACCTTGGGTTACATTGAATTCGATGATTTGTGTAATCTAGATTGTTTAGAAGAGAAGATTTTTGCACATGCTAATTTGCCATGGTTGTCTAAACATTCATATCATGTTATTGGCAAATATAACAACAAAGGACAATATATGGTACATCGGGTTTACATTTGTACAAATCTGAATTCTCCTTTTGTTGTGCATGATTGTGTTCGATTAGAGGGTAACAATCATACAAACATATTCACATGTTCCTCTAGTAGTTTTATTTCGCAAAAAGGGAATCATTGTTGGTGGCTCCGTATGGTTTTTGGTGCTAACTTTTCGTGCAATCAACCAGCTATTCCTATTGTGTCTTTTGTTGGTACTAATCTTTTGCAGGATCATAATGACAAAGTCTCCAGAGATGCCGACAATTTTATGCGACATGATATGACACATAATTGGAAATATGGTCACATTCCTCCTCCAAATTGTTTTGATTTGCTTTATTTCTGCAACCCCGTTCTCGTTTGTGTTGTGCAGGCTCAGTTTCAAGTACATTCGACATTGAGGACGACTTTTCTTCAAAAGGGGGAGAATGATGAGGACATGACACCCATGCATACGACCATGGTTAGTGAATGGAATAGAGTAGAAGAAGTCCAATAAGGGTGTCCAAGCCGAAGAGGAGGCACGAGGCTAATCTGGTTCGAGTCCCCAAGGTGGAGGCCAAAGACAATTCAAGTTCGGGCCCAATTCGGAGTCCAGGAGAAGTACACAATAAATCGGACGCTCAAGTCGCATACGAAGTCAATTTTGGATGTTCTTTATATGGCTAGAAGCAGAATTTCATAACGCTTCCAATGGCACTGGTTTGAGGCCCAAATTCGTCCTGAGTCAACGGGAATCATCAAAGGAAGTGAACGTCTAGATTATGCCCACGGCGCTGCACCAATACCTTTTGGGCTGTTGGCCCAACAGGAGGCCCATGCGGGCCTAGGGTACTGTTCATGCGGGTACTATAGCGTCGACCCTCGTGGCCTCTAGGGGCTGCGCCCCCTATTTAGATAAACCCCTTGTTTATTTTCAGTCTTAAGTTTGTTTTACAAGTTAGCTTTAGCTACAACCGAACAGTCGCATAGCACTACCTTCGTCTATTACAGACTCCACCTTCGAGTGATATTAAGATTGCTCACCTCAAATTCTTGTTCGTTCTTCGATTGGGTATAGGAATTGATCTTCGTGATCAGGCTGATCTTGCACCAGCAAGGTTGGTAACCATTGGGAGTTGGTTCAGCGATTGCATTGGCACCTCGAGTCTCGCTCGTCGTAGTTGGATCGTGAGGGTCAACAACCACCAGATCGAAGTTATCTCCACTCAACGAAAGATCGAGCACTCCCCCTCCATCACTATGCTTTTGAGTTCTTGTTTCAATGTCCTTAGGAATGATGGAGTGTATGAACCCACATGGGATGAAGATGGATTCAAGCCTATGGACATCTGAACCAAGAAGCCTATGGTGCGCATGAATAAAATGGTGGTTCATCACCTTTGCATGTAGGGGAAAATCTAGTGGTGGGTCGGGGGGGTCTGGAACCCGCTACCACCGGTGCCATCATGAGAACCCCACTGAAGCCCCCCTAAAATTTTTAGAAGGAAGAAGAGGAAAGGAGGAGCTAGAGGTGGAAGAAGAGGAGGCAGCCCCCCTTGCCAGCCATTCCTAGCTTTGCCACTGCTTGCATGGGAATGCATCCAGAAGCATGTATGAATTCCAAGCATCACTACGGACAGAATACAAAGAGTTAGATGGTGTTCTATACGTGGATGGAAGCATCTTTAAGTCTATTTTCCAGCCCATCAAATGGCTCATTATTTGGACTTCCTAATAAGGAGTTATGCTCATTTAGTAACTGCTGCCACAAGGTGAAAAGATGTGTGAACCAGCCATGATATCCACCCATGCATGCGCATGCTGCCATTTAGTCAAAGCTGAACGCCCCTATCTCTATATATATCTTGTACTAGACAATGAAATGACAGATCCTGTGTTGTTGAATTCAGAATACACAAACTCGTGGAGTTTTGGTTATGCGTGAGTCTTGAGAGGCTTACAACACTTGTTGTTTCGAATCCTGAGGGAGTTGTGGAACGTCGAACTACGGTTCACCCAGTTTGTGCCTTCACGTCTATCGGGCGTGATTGCATGGGCTGTTTCATCGGTATGTGGAAGGGTGATTGTCTCGGTAGTTCGTCGAGTGGACTGCCTCGCGGTGTGCTGCCTCTTCACCAATTCACACAGCAACAATTTAACAAGTTTGCAGATCCTACGAGAAGATCGATCCACAGCAATTTGCTACACATGCTGCATAGACGTGGGCACATCAGCTGTTGAGGCTGAAGGCGGAAGTGGAGTGGAAAGCGCACACTGGCGAGGCTTTCCCAACTGAGGACGAGAAGGAACAGGTCATCTTCACGTCGTACTTCGAGCGCGGGTTCAATATCCCCGCCGGTGACTTCTTCAGGGGGCTTATGTACTACTACCACTAGAGCTGGTACACCTCGTCCCTAACTCAATTATTGTTGTCTCCTCCTTCATCCACATCTGCGAGGTATACATGGGTATACTGCCACACTTCAACCTGTGGCGGTATTTCTTTCAAGCCAAGAAGACTGTCAAGTGAGGAGTCATTGGCGCCATTGGGTTCTACTTGAGACATGGTCTCAAGTCCCAATACATCGACATGGAGCTGCCTGACAACAATAGTGGATGGAGGTCAGAGTGGTTCTACATTGCCGATCAGAAGCCAAAGTTGCCAAAGCAAACTGGGTTCACTGCTATGAAGGTCAACGAATGGGATCTGCAGCTGACCACCCATGAGACGGAAGATCTCAAAAGCCTTCTCACCATCCTCGCCGACCTCAAGAAGGCAGGTCTTACAGGAGGCGCAGTGGCAATCAGCTTCAATCAGTGACTTATCCAACTGATCAAGGATCGATCCACCCAATGTACGAGTACTAGGGGTAGTCAGACCCCACTCAGGAGGCGAACCGCAAGGTCTCCAAGGAGGAGATGGTAGCTCAGGTGATCCAACTCTTCAGCGGAAGGATCTGCAATAGGACTTGCCCGAAGGCACACTTGCTGGTTCGACCAGCTGACATAATAAGTTCACGACTTTATTCGTTGAGTACTTTCGCTTTGTTTCACTAAGGAAGACCTCTCAAACTTGTTTTTGTATTTTGCAGTCATGTGAGATGGACTGCTGGTGCCCTGCACTGCTACTCCCTAACATGGAACCAAGGCGAAAACTGAGGTCGGCAAAAGAGTGCCAGACGCCTGCTACCGACCTCTTGGAGAACTATCTGTCTGACTCATCCGTCGAGGAAGATGGGGATAATGACCAAAAGGTTAGGGAGACGAGCACCAGCAAGTCGGCAGCGGCTAGTGCTATGAAGCCGGTGCGCCGGATGCGAGCGGCTGTGGCAAAGGTTACATAGTCAAAGGTAGATGCGGCGAAGACCGCGAAGCTAGAGGCTAAAAACAAGAAAAGGGAGATGGGGAGGGCTCTACCCCACCGTAGAAGGAGACCGAAAAGAAGGATGAGGTCGTCGACTCATCGAGATCGGAGGAAGAGGAGATTTTGGCGCTAAGGTCGCCTAGTCTGGCCACGAAGCGTCAGCGGGATGAGCGCTTGAAGGTCATTGAGGAAGACCTCCGTCGCATGAGGAAAGCTCAGGTCACAAAGGCCGGAGCCCAAGCGAAGGTATCGGTGAAGCCGGCGGCACGGGTTCTGAAACCCAGAGTGTCGCGCGCGAAGGCAACGTCGAAGTAAGACTTCTTTTTTTCCATTATAGTACATTGTCGACTTGTGTAGGTTGTGGTACACTGACAGAGATATCTGTGTAGGTCGGATGTAGCTTCCTTGAGCTGAGTGCCCAGCCATCTCCAGCGAAAATTACCACGTTTGAGCCGGACGTCGGAGCGCAGAGCTCTACCAATGCTATGGCACCATCGACCAACCCAATCATTGAAGATCCCAAGCCAATTAATGCGGCACCTAACCCATTGGCTCATGACATGATGGCAGACCAGGATCAGATCGAGTTGTCGCCACCCAAGCCACAAACAACCACCAGGGCAAGGCCAGGTTCGGTGTCTATTTCTGGAGGTTAACTTGACCTGGAGATCGACTAGAATGGCACTCCTTGTGAGACCGACATCATTAAGGATGGTGAGGATATGAAGGCATGCAAGAATCGTTTCGGGTAAGTCACTTCTCCTATAGTTACTTTTGGTAGGTCACCAGCACTAGTTAGTAGCCTAACTTTGTGTTGCAGTCTCTGGCAGATTGGGCAAAAGCCAGGGTGGACCAGTGAGGACCATGTGTGGTTCGAGGACTGGTGGATGGTCGCTTCCTGGTGTGATGAGTGATTGACAACGTTGTGTGGACTGATTCTTGGCTAAGTATTGTAGCTGCAGGTTGCGGCTTGACTGGTGTTGGTGCAGGTGAGAACAAGCGCGAAAGGTCATTGCCAGTGATGCCTCCAGGTGTGGAGAAGACAAGTAGGCTTCGTTTGAGGGACCCGGTGGCCAGTGGAGTCAAGTGCGGGCCGCATGGTGGCAATAACGGCAAGATGAAGTCGTGGACGGTATCTTGGTTGAGCCTCAAAACCAAGGTCGAGCCGGGACTACGTGGGAGCCGGGTCATGAGTGGCGATTGGTGGAGGCTACACCGAGTTCGTGGGGTTTCCAGTGGTTTACCAGAAAACCACTAGGTTCCTTGGTTGACCCACAAAGCCAAGACCGAAGAACCGAAGATGGAGTTGCAGCAGCTCCAGACCGGTCTGACCTGTGGGTCTGACCGGTGGGTACCGGTCTGACCGGTGAGAAGCACTGGTCTGAACGGTGTGCGATGACACAGTTCGGAGACTTCGAAGCGGAGGACACGCGTCGCGATCGCAAGGATTGCGTTGAGGCTAAGCAAGTATGCAGTCGCTGGGCATCCGTCCGATGGAGCAATGACAAAGACTTCCGAATTCGCCCTTCAGGGGCATGTATCCCTAGTTAACTAGTAAGGGTATTATAGACTTTCGGTTGCCTCATATAACCCAAGAGGTGAGAGGATGGCAGCCAACTCTTGGAACCCTAGCTCATTTGCTTAGCTATTTTTCCCTTCCTATTTTCCTTAGGATTTTAGAGGACTAGCTTGAGAGCTTCATGGTGAGAGGGAAGGATGATCAGGTGGCAAGTTAGACCTTGTATGAACCTCTGTCATGTTCGGGCGCAAATATACTAGGCGTCGCGGAGCTCGAGACGTACGCCGCGCAAAGGAGCGCGCCGAGTAGCAAGCAAGAGCCACACAGGGAGACGCGTTGGGTGCCGGGTCCACCAGTGGCTAGGAAAGATATTTGTTTCTGTTTTAGTTCCTAGATTTATGGATAATGTGCTCCAAGTTTAGTTGGGCCGCAAGACTTATATATCTGTAACCGAACCTTGAAGCGATCAAGTAATTTGCCTACATCTAATCTCCTTCTTCTACCTCTCCAAGCTGGCAGCCAGGGGGCAGAACCCGGTTGACGACGATCGGCGGCGTGGGGGCATAACCCTGCCGGCTACCACAGAACCAAGGCTACGAACTCCGCAGCCGAGGTCCGCCGTCCTTGGGCACGAACGCCCTTGACAACCTGGTATCAGCAGTCAGGCGCCCTTCGTCCTCCCTTTCGCAATCCACCGAGCTCTCCACCACCGCCGCCCACAATCACCACAACCCACCCGCCTGGCCGCCAAGTTCGTCGGTGACTTCACCCATGGGCGACCAGCCCACCCTGGTGGATCTCATGAAGAAGTAGGACTCCCTCACCACGGACATGTCGGCATTCAAGGCCGACGTCGAAGGCATCAAGGGCAAGTCCGCATCCACGTCGGAGGGCAGCGGCAGCCGCGCGGAAGCGCCCCGCGACCTCGACCGTCCCCCGCGGTTCCAGAAGTTGAACTTTTTCCGCTATGACGGCAAGACCGATCCCCTACTCTTCATCAACAAGTGCAAGTCGTACTTCTGGCCGCAGCGCACGATGGCGGAGGAGCGCGTCTGGATGGCATCGTACAACTTGGAAGACGTTGCTCAACTATGGTTCATCCAGCTGCAAGAAGACGAGTGTACACCACCATGGTGCAGGTTCAAGGACCTCCTCAACTTGCGGTTCGGGCCGCCCCTATGATCTGCCCCACTGTTCGAGCTCACAGAGTGCCGCCACACGGGAACCGTGGAAGGATACTCCAATCGCTTCCAAGCCCTACTTCCGCGTGCTGGTCGGTTGGAGGAGGCCCATCGCATCCAGCTCTACACGGGCGGGCTCCTTCCGCCGCTAAGCCACACCGTCCGCATCCACAACCAGGAGTCCCTCGCCGCAACATTGAGTTTGGCGCGCCAGTTGGAATTGATTGAACTGGACCGGCTCCAGCAGGCCCCGTCCAAACCCGCGCCGCGCGAGATACTACCGGCACCGGCGCCTCGGCCGGCGATCCAGGTGGCTCCGGCTTCGGCTCCTCTGGCGCTACCCGCCCCGGCACAGATCACGGCCCCAACACCCCCGCCTGTGCTCCCTGCACTACCACCGAGAGGTGCGCCCAACACGGCCAAGGGGTTGTCTCTTGAGGAACAGGCGGAACGGCGGCGCCTCGGCCTTTGCTATAACTGCAACGAACCATACTCCCGGGGCCACAACAGGGTCTGCCATCGCATCTTTTACATCGACGGTGTGGAGCTCGCCGAGGACGGGACGACAACAGACGCGCCACTGTTCTCCCTCCACGCGGTTGCCGGGGTGGCGGTTAGCAGTACCATCCAACTCCGCGCGCAAGTGGGCGGCGTGGACTTTACCACGTTGATCGACACCGGTTCGATGCACAGCTTCATCGAGGAAGAAGCGGCCCAGCGTGCAGGGCTGCCGATCGAGCCGTGCCCGCGCCTGACGTCTACAGTGGCCAACGGCGAGCGCGTCGCTTGCCCGGGCGTCCTCCGTCAGGCACCGCTCACCATCGAGGAGCTGCAGTTCGGCGTCAACCTCTACATCATGCCCTTGGCGGGCTACAACGTCGTCCTCGGACCAACTGGATGGCGCCCTTGGGCGACATCACCTAGAACTTGGCGACAGGCACCATGGCTTTCAAGCACGCGGGCCAGGATATCTGTTGGCGCGACACTGCACCGACGTTCCCACCGCACCTTCACGCGACCACACCCGACATCGAGCCCCTCCTCGACGAGCTGTTGGCCTCCTTCAAAGACGTCTTTGCGGCACCGACCTGTCTACCTCCAGCTCGAGGGCGCGCACACCGCATCAACCTCAAGCCCGGCTCGGTCCCCGGTGGAAGTCCGGCCATACCGTTACCCCGCTGCGCACAAAGACGAACTGGAGAAGCAATGCACGGCCATGATAGAGCAGGGCATCATTCGGTGCAGTGACTCCGTGTTCTCCTCTCCGGTGCTCCTTGTCAGGAAGCCGGATGGCTCGTGGCGCTTCTGCGTCGACTACCGCGAGCTGAACGCGATCACGGTGAAGGACGCATAACCCATCCCGGTTGTCGACGAGCTGTTGGACGAGCTCCATGGTGCTCGTTTCTTCACCAACCTTGACTTGCGGTCGAGGTACCATCAGGTGCGGATGTGGGCGGAGGACGTCCACAAGACGGCGTTTCGCACCCATGACAGCCTAGATATGAGTTCCTCGTGATGTCATTCGGGTTGTGCAACGCCCCCGCCACGTTCCAGGCTCTCATGAACGACGTGCTCCGCCCCTTTCTTCGTCGCTTTGTGCCAGTGTTCTTTGACGATATTTTGATCTACAACACGTCGTGGGCGGACCACCTTCAACATCTTCGCATCGTCCTTAGTGAACTCTGGTGCCACTCCCTCTTCGTCAAGTGCTCCAAGTGCACATTCGGCATACCCTCCGTCGCCTACCTCGGCCACACCATCTCGGCGGCAGGAGTGGCCATGAACTCATCCAAGGTGCAGGCCATCCTTGATTGGCTGGTGCCTCGTTCGACGCGGGCGGTACGTAGCTTCCTCGGCTTGGCGGGCTACTACCGCAAATTCATTCAACTACGACTCCATCGCGGTGCTGCTCACCGCCCTTCTCAAACGGGATGGCTTCGCATGGAACGACGAGGCTGTCGCATCATTCGCCATGCTCAAGACCGCCATAGCCACCACCCTGATGTTGGGCATGCCGGACTTCGCCAAGCCGTTCATCGTCGAGTGCGACATGTCGTCCTAGGGATTCGGGGCTGTTCTTATCCAAGACAACCACCCGCTCGCCTTCTACAGCAGGCCGGTGGCACCGCGGCACCGGGCGCTCGCTGCTTATGAGAGGGAGCTCATCGGTGTGGTCCAGGCGGTGCGCCATTGGCGGCCATACTTGTGGGGGCGCTGCTTCACCGTCAGGACTGAAAACTACAGCCTAAAGTACTTGTTGGACCAACGGTTGGCCACCATCCCGCAATACCATTGGGTCGGCAAGCTGCTGGGTTTCGACTTCTCCGTCGAATACAAGCCAGGCGCAGTGAACACGTCGCGGACGTGCTGTCCCAGTGGGACACGAGGACGGGGAGCTCTTGGCCCTGTCCGGACCGCGCTTCGACTTCGTCACCCGTCTACGCCAGGCCTAGCTCGGCGACCCGACACTGGTGGCACTGCACGGCGAGATCGCCTCGGGGGCCCGGCCATCGCCCTTGTCAGTCATCGAGGGCATGGTGCTGTTCAGGGGCCGCCTGTACATCCCGCCCACCTCGCCGCTGCTTCAGGAGATTCTGCGGGTGGTCCATGAGGACGGCCATGAGGGCGTCTAGCGTACCCTCCACCGCCTGCAACGCGACTTCCACTTCCCTAACATGAAACAGCTTGTGCAGGACTTCGTGCGATCATGTGCTGTGTGCCAACGATATAAGTCTGAGCACCTCCACTCAGCGGGCCTGTTGCTGCCACTCCCGGTGCCGACGGGTGTGTGGACCGACATCGCACTGGATTTTGTGGAGGCCCTACCTCGAGTCCGCAGGAAATCGGTGATCCTCATGGTGGTGGACCGACTGAGCAAGTATTGCCACTTCATTCCCTTGGCGCATTCGTACTCCGCAGTTCGTCGCCCAGGCCTTCTTCAATGAAGTCGTCCGCCTGTATGAGATGTCCCAGTCCATGGTATCCGATCGAAACACTGTCTTCACCTCTTTGTTTTGGCAGGAACTAATGCGACTCATGGGAACCAAGCTCCACATGATGACAGCGTTCCACCCCCAGTCGGACGGGCAGTCCGAGTCGGCCAACCGCGTCATCATCATGTACTTGGGGTGCCTCACGGATGACCGGCCGCGACAGTGGCTACGTTGGCTGCCTTGAGCGGAGTACCTGTTCAACACTGCCTATCAGTCGTCGCTGTGGGAGACACCATTCTGTGTCGTTTACGGGCGTGACCCGCCATCGATCCGCTCCTATGAGCCGGGCGACTCCAGGGTGCTGGCCGTCGCCAAGACCATAGCAGAGCACGAGGAGTTTTTGGCCGAAATACACTATCGTTTGGAGCAAGCCCAAGTAACACAGAAGTTTTACTACGACCACAACCATCGCCAGGTCAGCTATCATGTCGGCGACTGGGCCCTTCTTCGTCTACGCCAACGCGCGTCGTCCTCACTACCTCGGGCAGTCAGTGGCAAGCTCCAGCCCCGTTACTGCGGGCTATACCGCATCACCGAACTCATCAACGATGTCTCCATTCGGCTTGCTCTACCACCCGGTGCCCGCATCCATGACGTGTTCCATGTGGGGCTGTTGAAGAAATTCCAGGGTGAACCGCCGACCGCGCCGCCAACAATGCCGCCTCTACACCATGGCGCCATCAACCCCGAGCGTGCGTGTGTCATGCGTTATCGTGTGATCGATGGTGTGCCCCATGCCCTCATCCAGTGGAAGGGTGCATCCGCGGCGTCAGCTACATGGGAGGACACGGCGGCGTTCCGAGCCAAGTATCCGGCGTTTCAGCTCGAGGACGAGCTGACTCTTGGTGGGGAGGGAGATGTCATGTTCGGGCGCAAATATATTAGGCGTCGCAGAGCTCGGGACGTACGCCACGCAAAGGAGCGCACCGAGCAGCAAGCAAGAGCCACGCAGGGAGACGCGCTGGGCGCCGGGTCCACCAGTGGCTAGGAAAGATATTTGTTTCTGTTTTTAGTTCCTAGATTTATGGAGATTGTGCTCCAAGTTTAGTTGGGCCGCAGGCCTTATATATCTGTAACCGAACCTTGAAGGGATCAAGTAATTTTCCTACATCTAATCTCCTTCTTCTACCTCTCCAAGCCGGCAGCCAGGGGGCATAACCCGGTTGACGACGATCGGCGGTGTGGGGGCATAACCCTGCTGGCTACCACGGATCGAGGCTACGAACTCTGCAGCTGAGTTCCACCGTCCTTGGGCACGAACACCCTTGACAACCTCTTTGGTATCTATAGATGATTCGGCGTGGTTCCTCAAGGCTTGGATGTGTCCTTCCCGTTTTCTCTTTTTGGTGATTTTCGGAGCCTTTTCTAGGGTTTTTTCGTTCGTCGCCCGATTCGTCAATTTAAGGACGTTTCTCTCCAGATTTCTTTGAGGGGATCATGGGTGAGTGCCTTGTGCCTCTTTGTGGATGATCTTGACCCCTCAAACGCCAGATTTTGCCTTCGATTCGTTGGCTTTCGGATGAACCCTAGGTCATAGTGTTCTTGGCAAGGATTTGCGATTCGAGGAGTTGTAGGTTGTTTGAGGCCGTAATTTTTGGGGCATAACCTCTCCTTGGGCTGTTCCTCATCTCCCCAAAGTTTCATCTCAAAGCTCCAACTGGTTTGGGAGATCCATCGATCGAAAGTTTGGAGTTGACCCGCGGGCGATTTTTCTAGGCTGTTTCGGATGATCCGACCTTGAAGGCAGATGATCTGGTAGGGGCTGAATGATCCGGTAGTGTGTCCTGGCGAGTCTCGGTCTCATTTCGGATGATCCGACCTTGAGGTCGGATGATCCGGTTGGGCACAGCTAGACCTTGTTTTGCTCTGTTTTGTTCGAGGTTGCTTCCGCTTTGCTTCCTAGCTTTTCAAGCTTTGTTCCTAAGGTCTCGAGAGAGGTTTGTGTGTGCTTCCACTTATTCGTGTGTGACCCTCGGAGTTGCGATTGGAATATAGGCCGAGTTCTTTTGAGAAAGAATTTTTATCGGCTCCCGTTCACTCCCCCCGTCTCTGGTCGCTAATCCGATCCTTCAAGTGGTATTAGAGCCGGTTACGGATCTTGATTGACTCTAACAAGTCTAAGATCCAAGGATGGTGTACCAGGAATGGGGTTCAGGTCCTCCACACTTCGATGGCAAAAACTACTAGATGTGGAGTAAGAGGATGGTGGCGTTCATCCGCGGAAAGGGTCAGATCCTTTGGGATGTCACGGTGGACACAGGCTATGTCCAGCCAATGAACTTCCTTGCTCCAGGATTGAGGGACATGTTCGACGCCAACAACAAGGCGGTCGACTACTTGTTTCGTGCTCTGTGTAAGCCTGAATTCGATCGGGTACACACGGAGAGCTTGGCTTGTAGAATCTGGTCGGTGTTGAAGGAAGCTCATGTTGGAAACGCCCAGGTTTAGGCTCGGATGTATGCGACTTACCGGAGAGAGTACGAGAACTTCACTCATCTCCCCGGTGAGTCCATTGATGCCTTGTTTCAGAGATTCACGGTTGTGGTGAACAACATGAGGGCCAATGTGGATGTGCTCCCATATTGTGATCATGATAGAGCAGTCAAGCTCTTAGACTCGTTGGATCGTACGGTTTGGGGCGGAAAGTTGGAGGCCATTGTGGAGTCGGAGAAGTATGACACTCTGACCGTGAACGAGCTGTTCTCGAAGCTCAAGTCGGCTGAGGTGGATCGGGGCATGACAACCAAGATTGAGGGTCCGACTGACTCTCATAGTCTCGCCCTCATCGGTGGTTGAAAAGGAAAGACTAACGCTAACCCATCCACTAGGATGTTCTCCTTGTCTTCTTTGATGTCTATGCCATATGAGGAGTTCGATGTGCTTGGAGAGGACGAGTTGGCGTTGCTGACGAGGCGGTTCGAGAGGCTGCACGAGAACCATGTGAACATGAGGAGGAACACGAGGACATGCTTCCAATGCGGCAAGCCGGGACACTTCGTCGTTGATTGCCCGGAGAAGGTCGAGAACAAGGATAGCTACAAGCACAAGTCGAAGATGGATGGCAAGTACCGGTCAAGGCGTGACCACAAGAGCAAGCACAAGGACTAGCGACGATCGAGGAAGATGGAGAGCCGAGGCAAGGCCCGAGCGATGGTTGGAGCGAGCGACGTCGACCCCAGTTCTTCGTAATCCACCTCGAGCTCGAGCAGCAGTGAAGATGAAGGTGATCGTTGCAAGGGCAGGAAATCGTCCAAGAACCTGAGCGGGCTGAGCTGCTTCGTTAGAGACGGCTTCTGCACCATGGTGCTTGTCGGTGTTTTAGTCCGGCAAACCTACCAAGGGGGTACCCGAGGTAGTAGTTGTGCGGTGAGGATCGTGATCGGGAGACCAAGAACTCGAAGGTATGCACAGGGACACGTGACACAAGATTTATACAGGTTCGGACCGCCAAGGTGGCGAGCCCTACGTCCTGTTTGGAGGATCAAGTATGGCGCCCTGCGCTTGGTGTTGGGTTGAGATCAGGTGCCCGGCTAGGCATCCGGCCCTCCTTTATATAGTCTAGGGGGCGGGTTCCTAGTCGGTTACAAGGCAGAAGTCCTAGTAGGATTACACGGAACGAGTCCTAGTAGGATTACAGGGGAATTCTAGTAGGAGTCCGTCTTCATCCTTCCTTGCATAGGTACCCAGGGAGTATGCCCGACAAGCCCCCGAGCACATTGTAGTCGAGAGTAGTAGTTCGAGTAGTCTTGAAGCCTCTTCGAGTAGTTCCTGAGTGTCCTCGAGTACTGCTTGGAGAAGTCTTCAATAGTACTTGAACTGCCACGAGGCTGGAAGGTGGTCCAGCTCATTTGTCTTGAAGTCGAGATTATATGGAAGTGCGGTTGCAAAATCGCACTCCATATGGTGTAGCCCCCGAGCCTTAGGTTGAGTCATAGACCCTAGCTGAGGGTCAATCTTGATTCTGCATCTTCGGTCTTGAAAAATTGAATGATGGGTGTAGCGTAGCAGCCCCCGAGCCTTGAAATGATTAGGTAATCAATCCAAGGGTCTTCAGTGTTCGTGAAAGCCATCATCCGAGTACTCTTGCAGCGTGTAGCTCCCGAGAAAGAGAGTCGTATGAGCCACGTCGAGTAGTTGTTGGTGCGGAGCCCCCGAGCTTGAGAGCGAGCAAAGTCTGCTGAAGTTATCCTCGAGTAGTAATTTGAGTGTAGCCCCCGAGCTGGAGAGATTCTGAGTAGTAGTTTGGCATCGAGCAGTGGAGCTTGACAAGTAGTCCTGCCGTCAGAGCGGACCTTAGATGCGACCGAAGTCGACTTTAGATGCTGGCATAGCGGACTTTAGAATGCGACTTGAAAACCGAAGTCGACTTTGTGCCGCGCGGAGCGGACTGATATGCGACTTGTAAACCGAAGTCGACTTTAGGATGCTGCGTGGAGCGGACTTTGTTATGCGACTTGAAAACCGAAGTCGACTTTAGATTGCCGTGTGAAACAGACTTTGATATGCGACTACAGTAGTCGACTTTTTGCCACACGGGGTGGACTTAAGATGAAAAAACGAAAAGCACTTTCCGGAAAGCCAAAGCGAATGAAAAAACCAGAGAAAATGAGTAGTTTTGCCGCTCGAGCGGGCTTAAGATTGCGACCAAAGTCAGCTTGTGCCACCGGAGTGGGCTTGGGTGCGACTGTTAGCGTCGACTTGTGCCACCAGAGTGGGCTTAAATACCCGAGCCATGGATTTCAGACCCAAGGTACGATTGCCACCAGAGGGGGCTTGAAGGTGCGACCGAAGTTGACTTGTGTACCTGGGCCATGGATTTCAGGCCCAAGGTACGGTTGCCACCGTAGTGGACTTGAAGGTGCGACCGGAGTCGACTTGTGTACCTGGGCCATGGATTTCAGACCCAAGGTATGGAGCGCGAGTACTTAGGGTACTTGGACCCATGGTACAGAGCGTGAAGACCACGTGCAGCTAGGTTCCATCGTTGCCAGGACCCGAGGGCCACTTACAGCTAGGTTCCATCGAAGCTTACACACGTAGTATGCCACCGAAGCAGGCGAAGATGCGACCGGAGTCGACTTTAAGTTGTCGCACGGAGCGGACTTTAGAATGCGACTTTAGAAGTCGACTTTAGATTGCCGCGCGTAGCGGACTTTAGATGCTACCTCCTTGGGATAGCCCCCGAGTTCATGAAGTAGGCTTGTGGTGACTTGATTAATATACCCCAAGAGTAAGTCAGCAGAGTGTAGCTCCCGTGAAAACCCGCCGAGAAGCTTACATGAGGGCATGTTGTCCTGCATAATGAGGAAAAGAAGCCAAGAAAATAAAAGGTAATCATTTAAACAAATGACTTAGCTGTTGCCGCTTGGGCAGACTGTTGATAAAGCCGTGGCAGTCGGCGATGGAGCCACGACGGTTGTTGTTGAAGTTGACTAGTCAAAGTTGATTCCGACTAGTTGTTGGGGGCGTGACTGCCGTTCTCGATTAGTGTGGAAAACAAGTCGAGATTAATGGTCGACGCGATGCGACCGGAAGACGACGTCGCGGTGGCGCGCAACGTACTCGAAGTAGAGCCAGTATTGCCGCGAGACAAGTAGTCGCGACGCACGGTGTGGCTGAAGTAGAGCTAGTGTGGCCGCAAGAGGAAGTCGTAGCGCACGGAGTAGTCGACGACAAGCCACGTGACGAGCCACGTGACGTGCCGAGGCACCCGGACGCGCGGCGGGGGTGAAGTAGTCGACGACGAGCGGCGAGATGAGCCACGCGACATGCCGAGGCACCCGGACGCGCGGCGTAGGCGAAGTAGTCGACGACGAGCTGCGCGATGAGTCGTGTGATGAGCCGCGTGACGAGCCGTGCAACGTGCCGAGGCACCCGGATGCACGGCGTAGTCCAAGTAGTCGACGACGAGCCTGTGCGAGGCGAAGTAGTCGACGATGAGTCGCGCGACGAGCCGCACGACGAGCCGCGCGACGAGCCGCGCGACGTGCCGAGGCACCCGGACGCGCGGCGTAGGTGAAGTAGTCGACGACGAGCCTGCGCGAGGCGAAGTAGTTGACGATGAGCCGCGCAACGAGCCGCTCGACGAGTCGAGGCACCCGGACGCGCGTCGTAGGAGAAGTAATCGACGACGAGCCTGCGCGAGGCGAAGTAGTCGACGATGAGCCACGCGACAAGCTGCGCGACGAACCGCACGACGTGCTGAGGCACCCAAACGCGCGGCGTAGGCGAAGTAGTCGACGACGAGCCTGTGCGAGGCGAAGTAGTCGACGATGAGCCGCGCGATGTGCCGAGGCACCCAGACACGCGGCGTAGGCGAAGTAGTCGACGACGAGCCTGCGCGAGGCGAAGTAGTCGACGATGAGCCGCGAGACGAGTCGCACGATGAGCCGCGCGATGTGCTGAGGCACCCGGACGCGCGACGTAGGCAAAGTAGTCGACGACGAGCCTGCTCAAGGCGAAGTAGTCGACGACAAGCCGCTTGACGAGCCGCGCGACGTGCTGAGGCACCCGGACGCGCGGTGTAGGCGAAGTAGTCGACGACGAGCCTGCCCGAGGCGAAGTATTCGACGATGAGGCGCGTGACGAGCCGCACGATGAGCCGCGCAACGCGCTGAGGCACACGGACGAGCGGCGTAGGCGAAGTAGTCGACGATGAGCCTGCTCAAGGTGAAGTAGTCGATGACGAGCCACGCGACAAGCTGGGCGACGAACCGCGCGACGTGCCGAGGCACCCGGACGCGCGGCGTAGGTGAAGTAGTCAACGACGAGCCTGCGCGAGGCGAAGTAGTCAACAATGAGCTGCGCGACGAGCCACACGATGAGCCACGCGACACGCTGAGGCACCCGGACGTGTGGCGTAGGCGAACTAGTCGACGACGAGCCTGCTCAAGGTGAAGTAGTCGACAACGAGCCGCTTGACGAGCCGTGCGACGTGCCGAGGCACCCGAACGCACGGTGTAGGCGAAGTAGTCGACGACGAGCCTGCGCGAGGCGAAGTTGTCGACGATGAGCCGAGCAACGAGCCACACGATGTGCCGAATCAACCAGACGCGTGGCGTAGGTGAAGTAGTCGACAACGAGCCTGCGCGAGGTGAAGTAGTCGACGATGAGTCACGCGACAAGCCGCGCGACGTGCCGAAGCAACCGGACGCGCGGCATAGGTGAAGTAGTCGACGACGAGCCTGCGCGAGGCGAAGTAGTCGATGATGAGCCGCGCGACGAGCCGAGGCACCCAGATGCGCGGCGTAGGCGAAGTAGTCGACGACGAGCCTGTGCGAGCCGAAGTAGTCGACGATGAGCCACGCGACAAGCCGCGCGACGAGCCGCGCGATGTGCCGAGGCACCCGGACGCGCAGCGTAGGCGAAGTAGTCGACGACGAGCCTGCATGAGGCGAAGTAGTCGACGATGAGCCGTGTGACGTGCTGAGGCACCCGGACGCGCGGCGTAGGCGAAGTAGTCGACGATGAGCCTGCTCAAGGCGAAGTAGTCGACGACGAGCCGCTTGACGAGCCACGCGACGTGCCGAGGCACCCGGACGCGCGGCGGAGGCGAAGTAGTCGACGACGAGCGGTGTGACGAACCGCGTGATGTGCCGCGCGACGTGCCGAGGCACCCGGACGCGTGGCGTAGGAAAATTGATTCCGCTTTGACAGGAGCAAGGAGACTTGCTTCAATGGATCTCCGCGAGTCGACGAGTAGATTGATCTTGTTGACGAGGGTCCTTCGAATTCGCCCGGTGGTGATGATCACCCCTACCTGGCGCGCCAGTTGTCGGTGTTTTTGACCGGCAAACCTACCAAGGGGGTACCCGAGGTAGTAGATTGTGCGGTGAGGATCGTGATCGGGAGACCGAGAACTCGAAGGTATGCACAAGGACACATGACACAAGATTTATTCAGGTTCGGACCGCCAAGGTGGCGAGCCCTACGTCCTGTTTGGGGGATCAAGTATGGCACCCTACGCTTGGTGTTGGGTTGAGATCAGGTGCCCGGCTAGGTACCCGGCCCTCCTTTATATAGTCCAGGGGCGGGTTCCCAGTCGATTACAAGGCAGGAGCCCTAGTAGGATTACACGGAATGAGTCCTAGTAGGATTACAAGGGAATTCTAGTAGGAGTCCGTCTTCATCCGTCCTGCATGGGTACCCGGGGAGTATGCCCGACAGCGCTGAGCTCTGGCAGCAAGAAGAGCACAAAGAGCGACTCGGACTCCGACTCCGACGACGAGGTGCGTGATGAACTTCCCTTCTTGCGTCAAGAGAATGAACGACTTAGCTTGCTGCTTGATAATCGGGATGACATGCTTAGAGAGGCCAAGAAGATGAGGAAAGAGCTTAGGGCCTCGCTTGAGGATGCTAGGACTAGAGTGGCTGAGCTTGAAACACAAAATTTGGATGCTAAGCTTGAAATTGATTCTCTGAAAGCTTCACCTGTTGTTTCTAATGAAGTTGAATGTGCTGATTGTCCTATCTTTCTAGCTGATCCTGCCTTGTTTAAGGAAAAGCATGTCTCCAAGTGTGAGGAACTAGATGTACTTAGGGTTGAAGTGGCTGAGCTTAAGTCTAGACCTGCTTTGCTAGGTGCTTGCACTTCTTCCCCTGTTTTGCTTGAAAAAGTTGATGAGATGCATGCTTACACTGTTTCTCTTGAGGCTAAGCTGAAAGAACCAATTCCTACATCTTGCTCTACCTGTAAATTGCATGCTTTGAACAATCTGGAACTTGCACATTATGTTGATCGTTTGCAGGATGAGAATGATGAATTGAGAAAGTTGATGGGTTGGTTGTCTGGTCATGAGCCTTAGTTGAGGATAATGATGGAGACATACAAGAGGCAGGATGGTGAGGGACATGGGGCAAACAAGGTTGGTGAGGGAAGTGGAGAGAATATCCCAGATCCACCAAAAACCCACCACAAAAATGATTTCCCTCCTAAAACGAACCATCTTAGGAACCGACTAGACACAACCCTAGCTCCACCCATGTTTCCTCCACAAACAAATGATTTCCAAAAGCCTATCAAGTTTGCGAGCACTTTCGGGAAAGTGTTCTTTGGGAAAGAGAGTGACAAGGCAAGTGAGGAGAAACCGGTTGAGAAGCCGAGTGGAGAGAAACCAATTGAGCAGCCCCATCCCAAGCCTAAACCTAAGCCCATAAGGTTTCATTGTGGCTATTGTGGGAGAGATGGCCATAAGGATGAGTTTTGCTTCAAGAGGAAGCGAGAGGAGAGAATGGCGAAGGAGTGGGCTAACAAGGACAAGTACCACCCTTCCAATGGTGTACTTGAGCCTCGTGTGCAGATGCCCAGGGCCAAGGTGAGTGTGAGGACAGTTCCGGCTTGGGGAGAGCGAAAGGCTGCTGGAGGTGTTGCTGGCCGAGCTACACCGGTCAGACTGGTGCGCCTCACCAGCCAGACCGTTGCAGGTCTAGACAGGCAGAACTTTGGGTTTCGTGCTCGTACAGATGCTAGATTTGGTTCTGGAGGTCGTGGTTCTGGTGGTTGGTCTGTAGAGTCTGCAGGTGGTCAGTTTGCTAGGCGTTCTCCCCCTCGTGCTCAATACGGGAATGGGAGGAGTCAAAGCTTTGAGTTGGAGAGGAGGGACAGTCCACGGTTTTCGTTTCATGGTTTTGGTCCTCATCCAGTTAGAGAGGGTTGGTTCCTTCATAGTGGTTACCATAGTGGTGTTCGTGGAGGTAGCTTTGGTAGGAAAGATGTTTTGGATTGTGCTAACCCCACTTTTGAGCAAATGGCTCGGCACTAGTTTTACTCTTTTGGTACTAACCTCAGTGCTGAGTTATTTGTTCGCTCACGAGCTCGTTTTTGAATTTAGGTGGGAGACTTGAAGAACATTTGGTTGATTTACTCCGGTTGCTCGAGGCATATGACCGGAGGCAAGGGGTGGTTCTCAAGTCTCGTCCCGATGGTGACAAAGAGGTACATCACTTTTGGGGACAATGGGTGAGGGCGCGTGCTATCAGAAGGCGAGATTAAGGTGAGTGACAAGATCACTCTCAGGTGTGTTGCTCTTGTTCAATCGCTTGTATACAATTTGCTTTCTATGTCCCAGCAATTAGATGAGGGTTTTGAGGTGTTGTTTCGGCCTGGTGGTTCTCAGATTTTGGACTCTAGAGGGGACCTTGTCTGTATGGTCGTTCCCGAGGGTCAGGTGTTTCGAGCTGATTTTTCTCAGTCTTCTGGTGTTGAGCGTTGTTTCTTGGCTGGCTCTTCGAGTGAGTTGTGGAAGTGGCATAGGAAGTTGGGTCACTTGAGCTTTGACCTTTCGTCTTGCTTGAGTAAACTCAATTTGGTCTGAGGATTGCCACGGTTGAGGCTTGAGAAAGAGTTGGTTTGTGCGCCGTGTAGGCATGCCAAGATGGTAGCCTCCTCTCATCCGCCTCTCACTGATGTGATGACTGAGAGTCCATGCGAGCTGCTCCATATGGACCTTGTTGGCCCAGCTTGTGTGCGATCTGCGGGTGGGAAGTGGTACGTCCTTGTTATGGTGGGCGATTACTCTCGGTATGCGTGGGTGTTCTTTCTTGAGGAGAAAGGGGAGACATTTGGTTTTGTTCGAGATCTTGTCTTGAGGTTGAGGAACGAGAGGCACAGAGATACCATATGAGCAATCCGCAGTGACATTGGCTCAGAATTTAGAAACTCTCGTTTTGAAACCTTTTGCCATGACTTGGGTCTTGAACACCAGTTTTCGAGTCCGTATACGCCTCCCCAGAATGGTGTTGTGGAAAGGAAAAACAGAACCTTGTGTGAGATGGCTCGGACGATGCTTGATGAGCATAGGACTCCGAGAAGGTTCTGGGCTGAGGCATTGAATACCGCATGCTATGTTTCGAACAGGATCTACCTTAGAGTGCATAAGAAGAAAACCTGGTACGAGTTGATGCACGGTCGCACACCCAAGGTGAGTCACTTCCATGTCTTTGGTTGCAAGTGCTTTATCCTTAAGAAAGGGAAAAAGTTGAACAAGTTTGAGGCTAGGTCGGTCGATGTTATTTTCTTTGGTTATGCATCTCACTCTAGAGCATATCGTGTGCTCAATCTTGAAACTAACCACATCGTGGATACTTGCGAGGTAACCTTCGAAGAGAAAGGTGAAGTTGTGAGAAACAAGTCAAGGCTTGTTGCTCAGGGGTTCAATCAGAAGGAGGGGATCGACTACGAGGAGACCTTTGCTCCCGTAGCCTATTTGGAGGCGATTAGGATCCTTCTAGCCTTTTTCGTGGCTAAAGGGTTCAAGTTGCACCAAATGGATGTGAAGAGTGCCTTCCTGAATGGTGTGTTGGAGGAAGAAGTGTATGTGAGGCAACCACCAGGGTTTGAGAGTGAGAAGTACACCCACCGGGTGTACAAGTTGAGGAAGGAGCTATATAGGTTGAAGCAGGCGCCTAGAGCTTGGTATGGTAGGTTGAGGGGGTTCCTGTTTGAGTGAGGGTTTGAGATGGGAAAGGTCGATCAGACCTTGTTTTTACTCAGGCAGGGCAGAGATATCCTGATTGTGCAGGTGTACGTGGATGATATTGTCTTTGGTGGCTCGTCTAACTCTCTTGCTGCAAGGTTTGCGGATGATATGAGTAGGGAATTTGAGATGAGCATGATGGGTGAGTTGAGTTCTTCCTCGGGCTACAAATCAAGCAATCAAAGGAAGGAACATTTGTGCACCAAGCTAAGTACACCAAGGACATTGTGCGGAAGTTCAAGATGGAGGGTTCGAAGGCCATGGCGACGCCTATGAGCACGACTACAGCTCTTGATGCGGATGAGGAAGGTGAACACATGGACCAGAAGGAGTACCGAAGCATGACCGGGTCACTCCTCTACTTGACGGCAACGAGGCTAGACATCCAGTTCTCGGTATGCCTATGCGCTCATTTTCAAGCGTCTCCAAGGACTTCGCATCGGCAAGCGGTCAAGCGCATATTCAGGTACTTGTGCCACACTCCCGACTTCGGCCTTTGGTACTCTGCATCTTCTTCTTTGGCGCTTCATGGTTTTTTAGACGCGGATTTTGCCGGGTGTCGGTTGGATAAGAAGTCCACTTCTGGGACTTGCCAGTTTTTGGGATCTTCTTTGGTGTCTTGGTCTTCCCGCAAACAGTCGAGTGTTGCTCAATCCACTACTGAGGCAGAGTACGTTGCCGCAGCTAGTTGTTGCTCTCAGCTCCTTTGGATCACATACACCATGAGTGACTTTGGTGAGGAGTATACCCATGTTCCACTTCAATGTGATAGCACCAGTGCCATAAGTGTTGCAAAGAACCCAGTGCTCCATTCCAAAACCAAGCATATAGAAGTGAGATATCATTTTCTGAGAGACAACGTAGAGAAAGGGAAGATAGCTTTGATCCATGTACCCACACATGACCAACTAGCTGATATTTTCACCAAACCCCTAGATCAAGCAACTTTCACTCGTTTGCGGGGGGAGCTTGGTGTTTATTTGATTTCTTGAGTTGGGTGTGTGGGAGCTCCTTTGTATCATATGTATAGCTTTCCTTTGTGCATTTCTTGCATTTGGCATGGCATGTGTATCATGATGTATATGCATCCTTGTATCTTAGATTGCATGCATTTTGTATCACATGCATTGGTTAGGAAAATCTTCTCCTATATACATTGTTCACCGTGAAATGATATTTATGTCTTTGTGAGCTTGTTTGGTAAGCTATGGTTAGTTTGGCTTAGCTCTTGATAATCTTGGTTTATATCCATGGTTGATGGCTATGTTTTTGAAAAATGACACATGTATGCTCTCTTGTGAGTAAATGCCTTTATATGATCTTGACATGTTTAGTGGCTTGGCTATGCTTAATTTGTGGTTGGATAGCTTATTTTGATCATATGGGGCCAAAAGCTCATTTGCCATTATGAATGTTTAGCCCTCTTGTTTTATCTTGTGGAGGGGCATAAGTTCCTTTTTGTCGCAAAGACATTTCATGTACCAAATATGAATCTGAAAATGAAATGTAAATTGCTTGGAAAATGTGCTCCCATGTCATATGTGCTAAATTTAATTTGTTTTGGGTTCTAAATCGTTGCATGATGCCTACCAATGAGAAGTCTCATATATGGAAGTAGGCACATGGCTCGGTGGCTTTGACATGACATGAGGTGCTTGTGGGTGTTTGTGATGGTCTTATGATTAGAATGGTCGTCCTAGCATGAAGTTTGTGTGGCTTTGCCATTTTGACATGTTTTGCTCATGTTTAGGACTTTGCTCATGAAAGGGAAAATTTTCACAAAATTGCTCAATTCTATCTTAGCTTCGTCCAATGGTTGTGAAACTTGGTGATCATGAAGTTGATGTCATTACGAAGCTATAGAGTATCTAACTTGCTCATTTGGACATGTGTAGCATCCAATGTTGAATTTTGTCTATTTGAGAAGCTCTAGGTTGCATTTTTGCATTTTGGGCTTGATTCATGCATTGTCAACAAAGGGGAAAAGTTTGAGCATGTTTTGGGCTACTGAATGCATTTGGAAGGTTGTCAGGTGGTTTCGAGCCATTTCTAGGCTTTGTGTGTCACTGGTCTGACCGGTGGTGGTGACCGGTCTGACCGGTCAGAGCTAAGCTGATGCAGCTGCTCTATTTTCATCAAGTGGTTTGCATGCATTCGTCCAGGGGGAGTTGCATTGGTTCAGGGGGAGCTTGCAAGTGTGCAGGGGGAGCTCTTTGTGGTTTTTCGAGCTTTGGTGTGGTGGTTTGTGATTTTTGTTTGAGCACAGTTTTGTCTCGAATGTGTCGAGTCGTTGCCCTTGCCTAAGGGGTCCGAGACTTGTCTTCTTCAAGTGATCTTGCTCTTTGCCTTTCTTTGGCTTTCGATTTCTTGTTGGAGTTTCTTTTTATTCATTTCTTTTTTTTTCTTTTCTCTCAAGTTACTATATGTGTGTGTTGTCAATGCACTCATCAAGGGGGAGATTGAGGACCATGTGTGGTTCGAGGACCGGTGGATGGTCGCTTCCTGGTGTGATGAGTGATTGACAACGTTGTGTGGACTGATTCTTGACTAAGTATTGTAGGTGCAGGTTGCGGCTTGACTGGTGTTGGTGCAGGTGAAGAACAAGCGCGAAAGGTCGTTGCCAGTGAGGCCTCCATGTGTGGAGAAGATAAGTAGGCTTCGTTCGAGGGACCCGGTGGCCAGTGGAGTCAAGTGCGGGCCGCATGGTGGCAAGAACGACAAGATGAAGTCATGGATAGTTTCTTGGTTGAGCCTCAAAACCAAGGTCGAGCCGGGACTACGTGGGAGCCGAGTCATGAGTGGTGATTGGCGGAGGCTATACCGAGTTCGCGGGGTTTCCAGTGGTTCACCAGAAAACCACTGGGTTCTTTGGTTAACCCACAAAGCCAAGACCGAAGAACCGAAGACGCAGTTGTAGCAGCTCCAGACCGGTCTGACCGGTGTGCGACGACGCAGTCCGGATACTTCAAAGCGGAGGACACGCGTCGGGATCGCAAGGCTTGCGTCGAGGCTAAGCAAGTTTGTGGTCGCTGGGCATCTATCCGATGGAGCGATGACAAAGACTTCCGAATTCTTCCTTGAGGGGCATGTATCCCTAGTTAGCTAGTAAGGGTATTTTAGACTTTCGGTTGCCTCCATATAACCCAAGAGGTGAGAGGATGGCAGCCAACTCTTGGAACCCTAGCTCATTTGCTTTGCTATTTTTCCCGTCATATTTTCCTTAGGATTTTAGAGGACTAGCTTGAGAGCTTCATGGTGAGATCTTGTGAGAGGGAACGATGATCGGGCGGCAAGCTAGACCTTGTATGAACCTCTTTGGTATGTATAGATGATTTGGTGTGGTTCCTCAAGCCTTGGATGTGTCCTTCCTGTTTTCTCTTTTTGGTGATTTTCGGAGCCTTTTCTAGGGTTTTTCGTTCGTCGCTCAATTCGTCGATTTGAGGACGTTTCTCTCCTGATTTCTTTGAGGGGATCATGGGTGAGTGCCTTGTGCCTCTTTGTGGATGATCTTGACCCCTCAAACGTTGGATTTGGCCTTCGATTCGTTGACTTTTGGATGAACCCTAGGTCATAGTGTTCTTGGCAAGGATTTGTGATTCCGGGAGTTGTAGGGAGTTTGAGGACGTAATTTTTGGGGCATAACCTCTCCTTGGGGTATTCATCATCTGCCCAAAGTTTCTTCTAAAAGCTCCAAGTGGTTTGGGAGATCCATCGATCGAAACTTTGGAGTTGACCCGCGGGCGATTTTTCTGGGCTGTTTCGGATGATCCGACCTTCAGGGTGGATGATCAGGTAGGGGCCGAATGATCCGGTAGTGTGTCCCGGCGAGTCTCAGTCTCATTTCGGATGATCCGACCTTGAGGGCGGATGATCCGGTTGGGCACAACTAGACCCTGTTTTGCTCTGTTTTGTTCGAGGTTGCTTCCGCTTTGCTTCCTAGCTTTTCAAGCTTTGTTCCTAAGGTCTCGAGAGAGGTTTGTGTGTGCTTCCACTTGTTCGTGTGTGACCCTTGGAGTTGCGATTGGGATATAGGCTGAGTTCTTTCGAGAAAGAATTTTTATCGGCTCCCATTCACCCCCCCCCCTCTCTAGTCGCCAATCCGGTCCTTCAACTAGTGCAAAAATGCCGCAACAGCACACCTTAAGGCGCATGGATGGAGCAAGAGCTCCAGCGTGTTAAGGAGGAAGCTGCCAGAGAGAAGAAAAAACTTGAAGATGAGTTGGCAGCAGAACAACTGAAGGTTAGGGATGCCGACACTATGTTGAAGTCTGTGAGCTCCGATAAGAACAGAATCTTTTCTGCAATCTCACTTTTATTTCGACAAATTGAAGTTGTTGAAACACCTTGTTGCTTAAGATTTCCATAGGGAAGAGAAGAGGCTCAAGTACGACCTCAAGAAGGCCGAGGGGACGATCAAGAACCTCAAGGGCAGCCTCAAGGAGGTTGAGGATGCCATTAACACTCTCAGGAATGACAACAAGGTCGCCATCGAGAGTGAGTACATCACGAACTAGAAGCTGGCATACGAAACACGAACTCAAAAGGATTTTAAGATCAGCCTCATGGTAGCTTTACAAGCCTTACAAAATGAGCAAGTGGCCATTGTAGGGCTTGAAGTGGTGATGATCGACCTGAAGAACGTAGCTGGCCACATCATGGACATATTGGTTCCTCAGGTCTCTAGGGAAGAGCCAAGGTCATTGATAGACCGGCTGGTACTTGCTCCGGAGAGGGTTACCGAGCTCCTGAGGGCATCAAGCTTGACAGCGGCCGTAGAGACCTTGGTGAGAGTAAAGTCTCACTACCCGAAGGTGAATGTCGCTCAGGTCGGAGATGGCCCGAACCAAGAAGTTGACCTCAAGGCCATATAGGTGGAGATGGAACCGACTACAGAGAAGGTCGTGGAAGCCATCAACTTTGAAGGCGACGACGAGGAGTAGTTGTAGGTCTTTTAAGTTGTACTTCCTTGTTGGCAGGAGCACAAACCTTCTTGTTCTATGTAAAAATAATATAATGTTTATTTCCTATTAATCATGTAGTACTTGATGCTTATACGAACTTGATCACCCGAAGTCTCTATGTTATTATGCCCCGCTAACCACTACTCACAGAGAGGACGGCTTACCGACCACATAGCTTGGCGGGGAGGCTTACGTGTAGCTGGCGCACGGGATGAGTCCAGGACTCTAGTTTTGCGACCGCATGACAAATCAAGCTTGTAATAGCATGAAGCAAGCAATCAGAATAAAGAAAAGTCCTCACCAATATCGACCCTTAGGTTGGCAAGGCCAAGCCCCGAGCATGTCGAGGGGGAGGAATGAACATCACCCTTAGGTCTAATGACCCTTGTGTTGGCATTGCCAAGCCCCCGAGCATGTCGACGGGGAGGGGAGAGATCATAACACAGGAAAAGGAAAGTAAACTCAAAGGTCGGCAAAAGACTGCCGCAAACTAAGCTTTTATTCAACTTAAAGTACAAAGGCGAGGAATATATAGTTCGTGAAAACTATTCTACGGATATAATCGTCGTAGGTGCTCCATGTTCCAAGGGTTAGGAACTCCTTAGTCGTCACCCCATTGGAGGCAATATGTAGACGGGTTAATGACCTCAATGACGATGAAAGATCCCTCCCAAGGGGCGGATAGCTTGTGCATGCTGTCGATTTTCTTGATCTGACGGAATTCTAGGTCGCCAATGTGAAAGGAGCATTCCTTGATGTTGCGATCATGGTAGCGAGCTGTTGGTCGTGGTGGGCCTACCGCATGACAGTTGCTTTGTTCTTCTAGGCTATTGAGGTCGACTCGACGAGTCTGCTCGGCTTGGGCTTCATCATAGTGTTGTATGCTGGGTGCACGGAAGACGATGTTTGTAGGGAGGATGGCCTCCGAGCCGTAGACCAGGAAGAAGGGCGAAAAGCCCGTATCAGAACTGACCTAAGTTTGGAGACCCCATATCACATGAGGTAGTTCAGCGAGCCAACAGGAGACGTAATTCGATGCATTGTCATAGTACATGATCTAGTGTTCAAGCCACTCCGTGGGAGGGGGCATCTGGATTTTTGTCCACTCTGCCATGAAGTCATCTAGGATTTGAGATTTGATTGCCTGCCTGGAGCAAAACTTGATTCGAACTCTCCCAACTCGACCGACCACTTGACAATGCAGTTGTTGGCGTCGCGGCTGTAGAGAATCTCTCCTAGCGAAAAGGAGGATGGCACCTTGATCTTGTGAGCTTGAAAGTAGTGCTGGAGCTTTCTCAACGTGATCAGAAGTGCATAGAGAAGCTTTTGAGGTTGTGAGTAACATGTTTTAGCATTGTCCATGTAGTACATAGGTTGCTGGACAGGATAGGACTACCCCTCTTCTTCTCGTTATGCAACAAAAACCGTACTGAGCTCATTAGTGGTGGTCGAGATGTAGAGGAGAAGTGTTTCCTTCAGGATTGGAGGTGTCATGATTGGCAGAGAGGCGAGGGATTCCTTGAGCGCGTCGAAGGCTTGTTGTGCCTCGTCATCCCACACGAACTTATCTGCATTCATCAATAACTTGAAGAAGGGCAAACCTTTTTCACCGAGCTTGCTGATGAAATGACATAGAGCCTCCATCATGCCAGTGAGCTTCATGACGTCTTTCTTGCAACATGGCTTGACCATGGTGCGAATTGTGTCAACCTTGATAGGGTTAGCTTGGATGCCTTAGTGCCCGACAAGCCCAGGACCAACACAGAGGGGACACCGAAGACACACTTGGTCAGGTTAAGCTTCCATTGGTAGGCATGGAGGTTGGTGAAGGTCTCTGCGAGGTCAACGATGAGCTGGTCTTCATGGGTGGTGTCGGGTATATACCCAGATACTCATACAAGGAAGGATGAAGACAGACTCCTACTAGAATTCCCCTGTAATCCTACTAGGACTCCTGCCTTGTAACCGACTAGGAACCCACACCCTAGACTATATAAAGGAGGGCCTAGTACCTAGGAGGACATCTGAACAACCCAATACCAAGCGCAGGGCACCATACTTGATCCCCAAACAGGACGTATGGTTTGCCACCTTGGCAGCCCGAACCTGTATAAATCTTGTGTCCTGTGTCTTTGCGCATACCTTCGAGTTCCAAGTCTGGCAATTCACACCACAATCATCTACCTTGGGTACCAACTTGGTAGGTTGCCAGGCTAAAACACCGACAGCTGGCGCGCTAGGTTGGGGTGATCATCATGATCACTAGCGAATTCAAAGGACCTTCATCAACAAAATCAATCTATCCGAGCGATGTGATGACTCAACATCTCATCGTGCCCCTATTTTTCTACTGCTTTCGATGCGTCAAGACGAGAGTCCAAGATTTCTTGGGTGAAGCCTATCAAATCTCAACTCGGTGGCTCAGCGAGATTTCCTCTAACCCACAGTCTGAGATCGCATGTCGCGTGTCACAAATTTGCATCGTGGTCAGGCTAGCGGCTTGAGTCAAAATCTTACCGAGAATCAGTTTCGATACTCGAGTCCGAACAGAGCAAGCCACGTATAAGTTCCTACCTACCTCCGTTTTACCATTGGTCATGAAGTCAGAAAGGAAGTGCGGCATCAAGTCAAGCAAAGCAGTCAAGTCAAGTTGTTGCCTCTATTTTTTCATGCGGGCAAAAAGTCAATTTTGTTTGTTTTACTACGTGCACGTGACAACATCAAGACTACATTGGTCTTTAGGCTACACGCACCCACAAGGCTACCAAAGAAGCTCCAAGATTTCCACTTGATGCACACAGAAGGCGTACGCGAGAACAACTACATCAACCATGTCGTACGCGACTGCTATGTCGCCTTCGTCTACACCGACTCTACCTCGCCTACATCATGTGCCGTGACTACTCGGTGCGTCACCGCTCGACTTGTTGTACGGTCGCATCAGCTCTACATCAGCTACGGCATGCATCGCGATTGCTCGTCTCTCAGTCGCAGCGGCTCTACATCAACCACGTCGTGCACTGTGACTACTCGTCTCCTGGTCGCACCGGCTCTACCTCACCAACACCACGCACTACGACTACTCCTCTCTCGGTCGCACCGGCTCTACATCAATAACACCGTGCGCCGCGACTACTCATCTCCCGGTCGCACCAGCTCTACATCAACAATGTCGTGGCACAGTGACTACTCATCTTTCGTTCGCTTCGGCTCTACATCAACTACGTCGTGCGCCGTGACTACTCGTCTCCTGGTCGCACTGGCTCTACTTCAACTACACAGTGCGCCATGACTACTCGTCTCCCAGCCGCAATGGCTCTACCTTAACTATGTCGCGCGTCTAGATGCCTCGGCTCCTCGCGCAGCTTGTGACAACCCTACCTGAGATAATTTTGTACTATCGCCTAAACCACTCCAATTGGTCATTAAGCGATAATAAAGAAGTATTTTGTTGAGTGTTGTCGGGTTAACACCCGCTAAATCACTTGACAACACAGAGAGGATCGAACGTATGCATTAAAACCCCCACAAAGGAGAGTCCAGAGTGCCTTACAAATTAACCATCACATCCCCGTAGGGTTCATTATTACAACATAGTTCTTTGACATGAAAGTAAATGGTTCAGAGTTTATTGAAAACAGCGGAAGATAACTAAACGATACGATCACATCATAGGAGACCTGTCCATGATGCAATCATTCTTCGTCATCCACCCATTCCAGCTCCCAAGCGGGTGGAAGTTCTCCGGGCCACACATCACATGCATTACCTGGAAACAACATTTATAAAGCAAGGCTGAGTATACTAATACTCAGCAAGACTTACCCATCTAAAAGAAAGACTTTACCTCTAATCATGCATGGCTGTTGGCTAGTGGGTTTGTTTGCCAAAAAGCTGCTAAGTAGTGAATCCTTACTTTCACATTTTAGCTAAAGTCTAGTAGAAGTGACCATTACTAGATAAGCAACTATTACAATCAAGTTGTACAAACAATTAATCAAAGTAATAATCTTCACAAAGTTCCATCATAAAGGGATATCATGGCTAGTCGGGTAAGTAGTCTCAGATGACGGTGAGAGGCCGACAATCGATTGATTGATAACCTTGCAAGGTGGACCTAAACACACGGGAGGTGTCCTCACCAAGAGTTCACCAACCAGGCGGTTCCCGTCATTCTTCGGTTTGGGGATAATAGCTCGCAGTCTTAAGTACAAGGTTTATCTAGGCTACGCCACCAAGGTCACCCAGCCTCACGCATGCACTCGGGTGGCGAGCCCGGGGCCGCAACCCTAAGAGTAGTGATAGTAAAACCCCGTACCGCCTCATTTAGGTACTAGGCTTATCGTACCCATTTCCGACAAGTGTTTAGTACTTTCAAACACTTAACCAACGAAGCCATTGGACCGGAGCCCAAATCCCATGCTCTTACCACATGAGCAATCCATTAATTTATATGGTGATTCCATAAAGGAGATCCTATTCTCACGAGTGATGTACATCACTCGACTTGTACCGGATCCTTAGAGCATAGCAACTAGCGACCTAACATACTAGTAAAAGATCATAGGTACTCGTGGATCATGCAACTAGGGTTTCATTTCAACTCCTGAACGTAAATGCACATAAGATAACAAGAAGTAAAATTCAGAAGTTTAAAGAACCACAGGGGTTAATGAATAACCGGGGCTTGCCTTCGTCAGCACAAGCAGACACACAAACTTCCGGACTTTGGCCCGGGTCATGCTCTACGATCACGTAGTGCACGTCTCCTCCTGCTCCCTCGTCCTCTTCAGCCGGCACAAGCGTATAGCTACCGTCGGGGACTTCTACACGGGGAATGCAATGCAGTGGTTAGAAGTGCGATTATTTTCATTTAATCCAAAAACAATACCAACTGCAACAAAGAGTGTAAGGTTGGTCATATTCACCTTAAGAAAGGCATTTAAACATTTTTTCCTTTATAGGTAATCAAAAAGCTTATTTAGCCTTCACTTTAAGGTGATTGTGTGCACATCTATTTAAGAATATTTGATTTAAATACAAACAGTAAGGAAAGGTCACTTTTAAGCCACAATTTACTTTCCTAACTCCTTTATGTGACCTATGCACAAAAGAATGTATTTTTCCTATTTTCCCTTTACTAGATTAATCTAGTTTACACTCGTTTACTCAACTAAACACATCTAAAGCTTGCCCAATAGTACCCACTGGCCATAATGACCAGGAACACTCCCTTGGACAGCAAGTAACTAGCTTTTGCACCACTGAATTTAAATGCACGAAAATAAAAGCATTTCTAGCTAGCAAATAGAGGATTAAGCATATTAAAATAAATCTAACAAAAATGAACCCCAAACTTTCTCTCACACATGCTCTGGTCTAAAACAAGCCTAACAAACCAACAAACACACTTGTAGCTACTATGGATCTTGATATACACATTTATGAATAAAAACAAGCATATATTTGGAAATAATATTTTTAACAGAGATAAAATCAGGATAAATTCACCAGAGGTGCATTTTAGAATAACAAGACAATATCCAGGAGTAGGGCTCAAAAATAATTATATTTTTAGCTACAAAAATCATCTAGGCGGATTTGACATTATCACAAGATTATTTATATAAAAAGATTCCTTTAGTAACTTTGTGCAATGTTTGGCACAGAACCTAAACATACAAGTTCCCACAACATATCCAAAACCCCGTTCAAGAACTAGTTTGGATTTTGCAGAAACACAAATCTAGGTATTTTACTTTTGGATTTTCGAAGCAAAAACTAAAACTCAAAAGTATATACATATTTGGAGAAAGTTTTAGTTCTTGTTACACTGAGTATAGCAAAATTGAGTTTGCTATTTTTTGATTTTTCTGTGATTTTATATCGATTTTACAAGTTACTGCTAAAGCACAACAAAGGGGGAAGAATCATTTTGCGAGTCCCCCCCCCCGAAACTTTTCAAAAGATCACAGATAGGCCCCTAGTTTGCACCAAACTCTCTGGAACTCCTTTGGGCTTTGCAATGTGGTCCAAGGGGCAAAGGGGCGGCGCGACCGGTGAAATTCTGGCGACCTCGCCGGCGGCCTTGGCCGGGGAAGTAGCTAGGGGAGTCTATGAGTTGCGGGGATCCGACTTGGGGGCTTACTCACGGCAAAGAGGCAACCGGCGGTCGGGTGCGGCGGACGTCGGTGACGGCGACCTCTGGGAGCTTTGCTCCGGCGAGCCGGCGGCTCGGGCGGGCCAACAAGCGAGCGTGGATGCTTCATTGGTGCAGGAGGGAGGCGGGAGTGGCACACGTCTGTGGTGAAAAGCGGCCGGAGGTTGATCTCGGCGTGAGCACCGATGGGCAGCAATGGCGGCAGCGAGGGCGGGTGCCCCGGCGAGCCTGCAGCTCGGCCTGGGCAACAAGTGGCCTGGGCAGCTTCAGCGGATCCTAGCGAGGAGACCTAGAGGTTCGGGTGGCCGGGAAAAGAGCAGGCACAGGGAGTTCACCGCGCACCCTCCAAGTGAACCGCGGCGGCGCTGGCATCGACGTCCCGCCCGCGTGGCCGGTGAGCTCCTGCGCTTTTATAGTCGCAGTACCTTGGGGAGGCGACCTTCACGCCTGTCAAGGTATGGGCACGGCAAGGCGGTGGCGAGGCGCGATGGCCAATAGCAGCCCAGGGGCGGCGCGCGCGCGCGCGTACGGCGACGTCGCGGTTGGGTGGTCGGCGCGGCGTGCGTGAACGCGTGGCGCACGGGGAGAGGGTCGGGATGGCGGTTCGGCATGGGCGGTCACGGCGCACGGACCATCGGACCGAAGCCGGCCTCGGCGTGCGAGCCCCGGCATGGTCGCGGCGCGAGCGGCGCGCGACGCCGGCGCGACGGCGCGCGCTCTGGACGCCAAGGGCTAAAACCATTCCGACTAGCCCCTTTTGACCGAGTTTTTCTCCAAATTTTTCAACTGAAGTGGACCAAGTGGATAATAGGAAAGTTGTAGATCTCGTATTCCTCTACAACTTTTGCAAAGGGCGTAGGGTGTTTTTCTCTACCATTTTTGCACAAATTGGATGCCAAGTTGGCTGTTTTCTGGGCGTCGGTGAATAGTAATCGTGGGCGTTGACTTGAGTTTTTCACCCTTTTAAACTTCAAATCTCAAATGCCACTCAACATGAAAGTTGTGTCCCTCGACAAAACACACAACTTTTACATTGGGGGATTTTGAAGTGTTTAGGTGGAATTTGGAGAACGGGGCGAAAGTTCCGGCTGACATTGGGGGGTCAAAAAGGGTTCATGGGTTTTGGGTAGGGTTTTGACCAAAGGGTGACTATGGTTGACCAAAGGGTGTCATTAGGGATTGTCGGTGATGTTTTCGAGGTGATGGCCCAGGTTGACCGTCGTTTGACAAAAGTCAACACAGTTGACCTGCCCATTAGGGCTAATACTCCGGCTGAAAACCTGGGGCGTCACAGCCTATCCCCCTTAAACAGAATCTCGACCCGAGATTCGACAACAAGATTATAGCAACACCTTCTAACAAGATAAGGGTTACAAGGATGGAAGACATACTCGCTTATATTTCTAGACAGCGAGAATTCAGATAGGGCAAAAGACATGGTGCTCTCCTCACAGCCTCAACGCAGTTCATGAGGAAGCGGCCCATGGATGTGTACATGGAAAACTAAAAGAAGACAAACTCCGCCGACGATGCAGAGGTACATCGCTACAAGCGTCTAACGGAGGGACTCGAGCGTCTCCACGAACTGGGGCATGGTCGACGATGGGGTTGGGGTTCTTTTCTCGGTCTTCTTCCAAGCTTCTTCTGGAGGTTGTCGACGAAGGCAGTGAAACAGCTTGCTCGGTGAGTGGGTGAAGCAATGGCAGAGATGGGCTAGTGGTATATTGATCAAAACTAGCTGAGAGGAAAACAAGAGCGGCGGCAATGTCGGGCTCGGAAGCAGGCGAGACTTGGCAATGGCAACACCGCGGGAGGGTTCCCTTTTTTTTATACCCCAACAGAAATGCAGCGGTCATCCCAACCGACTGAGGTAGGGACTAGCGGAGCGATCCGGCGGCGGCCACACGGGGCTCGATAATTGCGACGCCCCAGGTTTTTAATTACCGTCATTAACATTAATGACCGAATTAGTCGGTCAAATGGTCAACCCTAGGTCAACCTGGGCCCTCACCCATGAAAACTCCCTAACACACCCTAGAGACCCCTAATGAATAGTTCTTACACATGTGGACCAACCCATGGTCAAGGGGTGGGTCAAACCCCCCTAGCCATCCCATGTCCACAGGTGCCTGCCGGAACTTTTGCCGCGTTCTCCGAAATTCACCTAAACACTTAAAATTCTACCTTTAGGAAAGTTGTAGGTCTTGTTGAGGGACACAACTTTCATGTAGAGTGGCATTGCAAATTTGGAAGGGAAAATTGTGAAAAACCCCTTGCAAACCCGCTTTTCTTGTTGCCAAGCACAAGCCGACATTCAAAGTTGGCATCCCCACGGATTCAAATCTAGAGAGAAAAACCCCATACAACCTTTGTGAAAGTTGTAGCCGGTACTTAGATCTACAACTTTGGTATTCATTGCTTGGTTAGGTTTTATTCAAAATTTTGGAGAAACGAGTTGCTCGGACATAGCACCGGCAACACCGCCGGGGCCGGTGCGCGCCGCGCGCGCGACGTCGTGCGCGACCCCGCACCGCGCGTCGCCGGCCACCGCCGCCCGCGCTCCGGCGTCCGCGCCCGCACGCCTCCCAACGCCCGCCGCTCGAGGATGACCGCGCCCCTAGGAGCGCCCGTGCCGAGGCGACCCGCGCCCCGCGACGCGCCGGGGTCGGCGCCGCGCCACGCGCGCGACGCGCGCGCGCGTGCCGTGCGGTGGCCGGATGCCCCCCTTTGGACCGGCGGTCCGTTCACGCCCCCCTCGCCCGCGTGCGCCGTACTACGGCCAAGGGTCACGCCGCCGTCATCGCCGGGCCGCCCCGGGGGGGGCTATTTAAGCGCCGTCCTTCTCCTCCCCGCGTGCCACTCGAGCGCCCCGCCGCCATAGCCGCCGCCGCGCGTGCCGGAGCTCGCGGCCTCACCCCTCCCCACCGGCCAACCGCACCACGAGCTTCCCTAGCCCCTACTACCCCTCCCGGGGTCACGCGTTGTTCAAGCCCGCGCCCTCCTCGCCGGGAACCCGTGCCGCCTCGGCCCGTGCCCGCCGCCCACCGCCGAGCGCCACCGGTGCGGGGTCTCCCCGCCCCAACCACGCCTACCCGGCCCCCCTAGGTGAGCACGTGGTCCTCCACGGCCGCTTGCCGGCCGGGATCGCCGCCGGCTCGCCGAGAATCGGCCACGCCCGCGCCGCCCGGCCCGGCCGGGGACCCAATTGCGAGAGATTTAGTTCTTGTTAGGGTGTTCTGAGTAAAAAGGCAGGACTAGTCTGTGAAGAGCCTATCTAACTTTTCTTACAGTTTAGTCCAAGGTCTTAGAAAATTCCTAGAAATTCACAGAAAAATCAGTAAATTCCCAAATCAATTTTGTAGGATTCAGGATGTTAAACACCACCCCCTTGGTTGTATACTCATGTCTAGATTCAAATTAGTTTTGGCAGGAAAAATACAAAGGTGTTATAAATGAATCTGTCCTAATTTAAAAAATACAACTCCTCTGTAGCTGAGCTTTGGATATGTTGTGTGTGAGGATATGACTAGATGTTGTGCCAAAATTTGCACAAAGTTATGCAGTAGATTTTGCTAGACAAATTCTTTTCCATTCCTACAGTAGCTGCCAAGATGATTTTTCATGTTAAAAATATTTATGTTCTTGAGCCCAACTTGTGCACACTGTCTTGTAATACTAAAATACACATCCTGTGATTTAATCATGAATTTTGAGTTAACAGAAATAATTATTCTTGATTAATGCATGTTTTCCTTTGTAAATTAATAAACCAAGTTCAGTAGAGATTCCATGTGAATATGCTGGCTTTCTAGACTTGTTTAGGGTCAGAGAACATGCACAAGAAAGTTTGTATCATTGTGATGCTTAATTATTTTTGTATGCATTTAAGTTGAATCACTAGCTAGCCTTTGTTATTTTTCAATAATATTTATTTCCCTAGCATCCAACCTTTTCATGTGGGTCCAATGGACCAGGATATGTGCTAGTAGGCTTAAGAAGCACTCCTTTAATGTTTGGTAATCTAATTGATTAATAAAAGGTTTAAATGCCCTTTTAATATTAAAGGGAAATCAAATAAAAGAAAATCCTTAATTAAATCTTTTTCCTTTTTGAAAACATTATTTAATATAAATAAAATAAAATTAATTATCATCACTGATAAGGAGTTAATTCATAAATAAAAATATTAATTACACCTTTGTTAGTGAAGAGGAAAGGAAATGAATCTTTCACATGAAATGATAAACTTAATAAAAACTTTTATTCAAATGTGGAATAAAAGAGTAACCCATGTACAACCAATAACCTTCCTAAAAGAGAAACCTTAGATGAATGCTTGTTAAGGTGAATATGACCAACTAGAGTTGGATAAGACAACAAACTATCACATCGCCTAAAGTGCATTGCATTTCGTGTAGATCTTCCGGACGGAGATTACTCCCTGGTCCCGGAAACCGAGGAAGGCGGAGCGGAAGGTTCTCTGCAGTACGTGGACGTACTCGACACCGAGGGTGCCCAAGGTAACCTAGTCGACGAAGGCAAGCTCCGGTGCATCTAACCTAGTTTTAAAGTTCTTTATTCAATTATCTATGAATGATTGTGCATTTACGTTCAGGAGTTGAATGAAACCCTAGATGCATGATCCATAGGTACCTTTATCCCTACTAGTATGATAGGTCGATAGCTGCTAAGCTATACGACCGTTACAAGTTGGGTGATGACCTCACTCGTGAGAATAGGTTCCTAGATAGGAATCATACTATATCCTTAAATGGATTGCTCACGTGGTAAGAGCATGGGATGCGGGCTCGGTCCAGTGGTTATGTGGGTTAAGTTTTTGAACGTACCAAGCATATGCCGGGTTTGGGACCGGTAAACCTAGTACCATAATGAGGCGGCGAGGGATCCTACTATTAGTACTCTTGGGATTCGCTCTCACGGCTAGCTACCGGTGGTGTATGGTGACTCCGGGTATCTCGCGGGGTATGCCGGATAGCCTGCACCAAATACTGTAAGATTCAATCCCAACCCGAGGATTTATGGGGACGGTCTGGGGAGTTGTCCTCGCGGGGGCAGCCGACCGTGTGTTTGGGTCTACCTTGCAAGGTTTAAATCAATCGATTGTCGGCCTCTCACCGTTATCCGAGACTACTTACTCCACTAGTCATGTGATCCCTAATGATGAAAGTTGATGAAGATGATGTTTGATTAATTGTATTGTACAACTTTGTTTGTACTAGTTGGCTAATGTAGTAAAGATTAAACTACTAGAACTTGTGCTAAAATCTTGAAAGTAAGGACCTACTCTTTGTTACTTTTTAGCAAAACCAACCCAGTAGCCAAAAAGCCTTTCATGGTCTAGATTTGGTGAAGTAGATATCACCGACGGGTAAGTCTTGCTGAGTATTAGTATACTCAGCCTTGCTATAATGTGTTGATCCAGGTAATGCCTTCAGTGATGTGTGGCCGGTGAGATCCCGCCGGGCCGGGAGGCCGGAGTGGGTGGAGGACGACTACTGAAGCATCATGGATGGCCTCCCGTGGTGACTTGCTGCCGCTAGTTAATTTTCGCTGCTTTTCAAAACTCTGAACTATTTCGTCATGACAAAAACTATGGTTTGTAATAATTAAACCCTTCGGGGTACGAATTTGGATTTGAATGTTGTTGTATGTCTGGACTCGCCTTCGAGTGAGTTTTAATGCATATATTCGATCCTTGTGCTCTTCAAGTGATTTACCGGGCGTTAACCCGGCAACTTACGACAGGATGGTACTTTATTATTGCTTAATGACCAAAGTGGATCGGTCTTAGGCGATAGTACGGTACTTTCCTGGGCGGGTTGTCACAGTTGGCATCAGAGCTTATATGCACCAGAGATTAATTAATAAACCTTAATCACTGATTTTTGAATAAAATATGCCAAGATTTTCTGATTTTCCAAAATACGTTGGTCCGCTAAGGATAAACTAGACCGAGAGGCCCTAGAGGGAATTTTGGGTTCTTTCAGGTGGCTTAAATAACTTATGGTTTATTTTGCTAACTTCCAGCACATTACTTTATGTCAGACTTACTTTCATGCACAACCAAACTAGGAGCCACGTGTTTTATACGTGTCTTTGTTCCGCATCACGGGAATTGCGAGGGTTGATGGAGTGATCCATTCCACGGATCCCATCTTCGCGTACGTTTATGAGTTGTGTGTCGCCACGTGTTTCATACGTGTGCATTCCGCATGTCGCTCATGCGAGGCAAGGATACACTCCATTCAAACGGAGGGTGTCCGAGGTTGGACGCTGTCCATGCGGCGGCTTAACGCATGGATACCGTTTCTATAGTGGACGGTAATGTATGTGGACGCTTTCGTGACGTGCTGGCACGAAAGGTTCGTTTTCTGCAGGTACATAACAGCGCTTCGTTAGTTGTTAAGCCAGTACCGTATAGCTCTCGACTAGATATTATAGGGAGAGACGAATAAAAGCCTTGCCACCGGCACTAACTTCGAATTTTGGCTTGATTGCCATGTGAGGTCGAATAGGACGTCTTGCATGCATGTTAAAAATCAAAACAACCAAAATGGACCCAAAAATCGAATTTCCATGTGTTCTCTAAGGAAGTTTATGCTAGTGTGTGCTTTTTATAAACTAGCATACCTCTCATACCTAGCCGTCTTGCTGCCGAAATTTTGTGAAAAAGTTGTTTACCATGTGAAAGGTTAATTAAACCAAATTATTAAAAATAATTGCTCCTCAACTAGCTGTCTTGTAGTAAGCAAATCTCAATCCGAGTTGTTGGGTTGGTTCACTTTTTCCCCTAGGCACATCCAAGTTAAGGACCCTTCATTTTGTTTCCTTGATCGATGCTCAACCTTAAAAAGCTTAATTAAAAGAATTAGAGGTTAAATTGAAAACTTGGGGAAAATTTTGAGGCTTCTGGATTTTGGTTATGAATTTTGTTCACAGCTGCCAGAACTTCACCATTTGACATGCCGTTCTCTTTTGAGATCTGACATGGGTTACCTTTGTGTACAGATGGATTTCCCCGTGTTCCACCAGTTCGACGCTGACGGTACGATCCGTACCAACGGGTTGCACTGGGAGGGTTTTCCGCGCTTGGCATGGGAAGCACTCAGTGCCACAGGCTACCTTACCCCACCGACGTACGAGGTGAAGGAGTTTGAGCGCTTTGGTGTTCCCCGCTGCAGGGTGATCGTTACTGTGCTGCCGCACCCAGACCACGCCGACTGGTTTGACCTGAGTTTTATTTACTGGGGATTTATCACGCACGAGTCCGTGGAGTCAGCCGCCCTCAGAGTGTTGACAGACTTTTGTGACCACAACCCTACTGTGGTAGCTCTTTCCCCGTTTGGACTGTTTCCGGCTGTGAGTCCTCACGACCCAGCTTGGTTGGACCGTATGGACCATCTACGGGAGCTACTGACCCTAGCAGAGCCGTTGGATGTTACCCAGACACTTGCCCGTTGTCTGAACGTGGTCTTCACACTTCAGGGGCTACGCTTTAACACCGCAGCAATTATTGCACGGCGCTTGGAGGCATCTAGGCGCGATTGGGAGCAGCTTTCAGCAGCACACCAGCAGCTGAACTTCACGCTTACCCAGGTGCAGCAGGAGAACGACAAGTTGCGTGCTAGGAGGTTCCAGTTGGAGCTTGAGAGAGGTGACCGCCTCTAGAGGATCGTGGACCTAGAGGCGGAGAACCATGCACTAGAGGAGGATGCCGACGCACACGAGATAGAGAGGGCGACCTCGGCTGCAGACATTGCGAGAGATGCAGAAGCACGTGCAGGAGGTCGACGTACAGGTGGCAGCCTTGCAGGCTATAGTGGCCTTACAGCCACTGCCCCCAGTACAGGCACACCCGGAGGAGCAGCAGGCTGTGTCCGGTCTGGATCAGACGAGCCAGGCAGGACCACCGCTACCGACTCTCCCAGCTTCGCCTTCGTACAGTGGTGCTTCAGTGGGCAACTAGGTTGCCGACAGCAGGGAGCAGCAGGATATCGATCTTATCGAGTTGTCTTTGAGATGTTAGAGTAGTTGGCTTGACAGCACGTCTTCATGCCAAGCAACTATTGTATCGTGTATTTGTCATGGTGTTTCAAAATCGAGTTGTAATGACGTTGAACCCTGTTCTGTCATGTTGTAATAAGAATGCTTAAGCTTGTATGCTTTAAGTGAGTTTCGTTGTCTTTCAAATTGAATTTTCTTGTGCTGAATACCAGATCCTTGGATAATTCGTTGCGAATGATCACGCTTGTCAAAGATTGCATTGTTTATCTCCTAAGAACGTTGATAAAACAAAGCATCTCTACGAACATCACTCGTTGCTAGAAAATAAGTGCTCGTTCGTATACCACCTTCTTTGGTATTCGGAATAACGACGGTCGTTCGGAAGTGATTATGAGCCGCGCAACTGAGTAGTCGTCGTCCCAACCGATCGAGAAGAACGATTCTATGAATCTTGGTGGCTATAGAATGTTGTGCTTGTTGTTGTCCTCATCATTTACTTACTAATGAGATGTGATAATGCATGATCGTGCTTGTCATCATTTGGAAGTAAGCTTTCGGTTATCTCACTAATGACGCTCACTTTTCAGATGGTGGGAACCACGCGCAGCTCTCCCAACGGTTTTGGAGCGAGTGGTAGTGGTGACTTGCCGCCACCCCTGCCCATGAACCCGACGGAGGCTTTCATGGCCACCCGCACCGAGGTGTCTTTGCGCCAGATCCTGCAGACGCAGCAGCAGATCGCCCAGCAGATGAACCAAGGGCCGCCACATGGGGCCAACCACGAGGGACCTAACCAGGTCACCACGTATGCCCAGTTCATCGCCATGAAGCCGCCAACTTTCGCGAAAGCAGAAGACCCTCTGGAAGCTGAGGCTTGGGTCAAGTTCATAGAGGCGAAATTTTCTGCCTTTGTGCTGCCTTGCTCCGAGGAGAACAAAGCGAACTTCGCAGCACTGCAACTGCGAGGAGAAGCTTTGATGTGGTGGGACCACTTCAAGTCCATGCAGCGAGACCACGCTGTGACTTGGGAAGAGTTCAAGAAGGCCTTCAAAAGCCACCACATTCCCAAGGGTCTGATGGACAGGAAGATGAGGGAGCTGTTAGCCCTCCGTCAAGGATCTGAATCCGTGTACCGCTATGCTCAGAAGTTCAATAGCTTATGCCAGTACGGTGGGCATCATGTTGATACTGATGCCAAGAAGATGGAGAGATTCCGCGACGGGCTTGATGGCAAACTGTATGAGCGCCTAAATCTGCTCGAACCTGCAAACTTCCATGAGCTCGTGAATAAAGCTATCTCGCAAGAAGATGCTATGAAGAAAGCCCAGGGGGACAACAAGAGGATGTCCGGTTTCACCCAAGGCAGCGGAACAAACAAGAAGTTTCGCTTTGTGAAGAAGGAAGCTCCAGGCCCATCCCAGCAATCTTCAACTGGACGCTGGACGATGAAGCCATTCCAGGGCAAACCTGCCGGGAACTTCCAGTTCCGCCGTGCCCAGCAGCAGGCTCCAAAGCCTAATGCACCCCCTCGTGATGTTGGAGAGTGTCGTTGCTACAACGTGGCCAGCCAGGGCACTGCATCAATGAGTGTCCTAAGCCCAGGCAGATCAAGCCCAACCCGCAGAACCAGAGCACGGGAAACAAGCCTGCCACTCCGGCCAAGAAGCCGATAGTGCAAGTGCGCCAGGACAAGCTGAACTTCACTACCATGAGTGACATTCTCGCAGGAGCTCCAGTACTCACGGGTACCTTCTCTATCAATAACACTCCTGTTAAGGTCTTATTTGATTCGGGAGCCACCCATAGTTTCATAAATGAGAGTCTATTAGACAAATTGGGTCTAAGAGGAGTACCAACCAAATCTACTTATAAAATTACCACACCCGGTGGAAACATCACGTCTCAGTTAGTGATTTATGGAGTTCCCCTAAGACTAGGAAGTCGGGCCATTCAATCTAATCTGATAGTCATCAAATTAGGAAGCATGGATGTTATTTTGGGTATGGAATGGATGAATCAACATAAGGTGGTTCTAGATATATCAGATAGGGTCGTAGAGATCCACTCTCCTACGGTCGGGCACACTACATTGTACCTGCCTTTCCGGGACGGTACTGACTCTTGTGCCTATGTGACCATTATTTCCTCCCTTGATGAAATTCCAGTAGTGTGTGAGTACCCGGATGTATTTCCTGACGAGTTGCCTGGTATGCCACCAGATAGAGATGTCGAATTTGTGATCGAACTCCAGCCCGGTACCGCACCCATTTCCAAAAGACCTTATCGCATGCCACCCAAAGAGTTAGCTGAATTAAAAACCCAACTCCAAGAATTATTAGATAAGGGTTACATTCGCCCGAGCTCTTCTCCTTGGGGTTGCCCCGCTCTATTTGTCAAAAAGAAATATGGTAGCTTGAGAATGTGCGTAGATTACCGACCACTCAATGCAGTCACCATCAAAAACAAATACCCACTTCCTCGAATTGATGTTCTGTTTGATCAATTGGCTGGTGCCAAAGTCTTCTCTAAGATTGACCTTCGTTCTGGTTACCACCAAATCAAGATTTGACCATGCGACATTCCTAAAACCGCTTTTTCCACTCGTTATGGTCTTTACGAGTTCTTGGTCATGTCCTTCGGACTCACTAATGCACCTGCCTACTTCATGTACCTCATGAACTCCGTATTCATGACGGAGCTCGATAAGTTTGTCGTGGTCTTTATCGATGATATCCTCATCTATTCTAAGAGCGAGGAAGATCACGCCAAACATCTCCGAGTTGTCCTTCAGCGTTTGCGAGATCACAAGCTTTATGCTAAGTTCTCCAAATGCGAATTCTGGTTGAGAAGTGTCAAATTCTTGGGGCACACCATTTCCCACGATGGTATCTCCGCAGATCCTAGCAAAGTTCAGGAGGTAATGGATTGGAAACCACGCAAATCCGTACATCAGATCCGCAGTTTCCTAGGATTGGCGGGATATTACCGTCGATTCATTCCTGACTTCTCTAGAATCGCAAAACCAATGACCGAATTGCTCAAGAAGGGAGTGAAATTCGTGTGGAGTGAAGCATGTGAAAAAGCTTTTCACACCCTCAGACAACATCTAACTTCAGCCCCAGTGCTAGCTCAACCCGATAATTCCAAACCGTTTGAAGTCTTCTGTGACGCGTCAGGCACTGGTCTGAGCTGTGTCCTTATGCAAGAGGGCCGAGTCATCGCCTATGCTTCACGGGCCCTTAGACCCCATGAACTCAACTATCCTACCCATGATCTTGAGTTAGCTGCCGTTGTTCATGCCCTCAAGTTATGGAGACATTATCTAATGGGCAATCATTGCAATATCTTCACTGATCACAAGAGTCTCAAATATATCTTCACTCAGTCAGAATTGAATATGAGGCAGAGAAGATGGCTTGAGTTGATCAAGGATTATGATGTAGAAGTGCACTATCATCCCGGTAAAGCAAATGTTGTTGCGGACGCTCTTAGCCGCAAGGATCATTGCAACCACCTAGAGTTGGGGCCAGTCAGTGAACCCTTGTGTGAAGCAATGAGAAGGCTCAACCTAGAAGTGGTACCGCAGGGAATTCTTTATGCCTTGACAGCAGAGTCAAGCCTTTATGACAGGATTGTCACTGCCCAACGCAATGATGCGGATATCCAAACCATCAGGCAGAAACTAGTGGAAGGAGACCCGAAGTACACTTGTTTCCAGAAGGATCACCAAGATGTGGTCTGGTTTGGAAAACTCCTAGTGATCCCCGTTGACCCAGAAATCAAGAAGATCATTCTAGATGAAGCTCACAAATCCAAGTTCTCTATTCACCCTGGTAGTACCAAGATGTACCAAGATCTAAAGCAGAACTTTTGGTGGTCTAATATGAAGGTGGATGTAGCCAAGTATGTAGCCGAGTGCGATACTTGCCACCGGATGAAAGCAAGTCATCTGAAATCGGCATGAGTACTTCAACCCCTGGCATACCTATGTGGAAATGGGACGACATTAGTATGGATTTTATTGTGGGTTTACCCCTGACCCCTAGGAAGAAAGATTCTATTTGGGTAATTGTGGATAGGCTTACCAAGACCGCCCACTTCATTGCCGTGCATACCACGTACACCGTACAACAATATGCAGAGTTGTATATAGATCACATAGTTCGTCTACATGGAATCCCAAAGACTATAATCTCTGATAGAGGAACTCAGTTTGTAGCCCGTTTTTGGGAGGAGTTGCATGAGTGTTTGGGAACTCAGCTACTCCGTAGTTCCAGTTATCATCCGCAGACCGATGGTCAGACGGAGAGGATAAACCAGATTCTAGAAGACATGTTGAGAGCAAGCATCTTGCACTTTGACAAGAGTTGGGACAAGTGTTTGTCCTTGGCAGAGTTCTCCTACAATAACAGTTATCAGGCCAGCTTGAAAATGGCACCGTTCGATGCTCTATACGGACGCAGATGCCGCACCCCACTGAATTGGTCAGAGACCGGAGAAAGAACACTCTTTGGACCAGAGTTAGTTAAAGAGGCCGAAAAAAGGGTGCAAGTGATAAGAGAGAATTTGAAGATGGCCCAAATGAGACAAAAGAGTTACCATGACAAGGGAACCGCACCTCGACACTTTGAAGTGGGAGATCATGTGTATTTGAAGGTATCCCCCACCAAAGGTGTGCAAAGGTTCGGAGTCAAAGGAAAGTTAGCCCCGCGCTACATTGGACCTTATGAAGTAATAGAAGTATGTGGACCCGTGGCTTACCGTATCCAATTGCCAGAACGGTTTTCCGCAGTTCACAATGTGTTCCATGTAACTCAGTTGAAGAAGGGACTACCTGTTCCGGAGAACGAGATCATTACAGAAGCTAATGCTTGGATCGAGCCGGATTTCTCGCTCGTCGAGCATCCATTGAAGGTACTAGACCAAAAAGAGCGAAAGACTCGAAGGCAGACCGTGCGAATGTACAAGATCCAATGGAGCCATCACACGGAAGAAGAAGCCACGTGGGAGACGGAGGATTATCTTAACACCAAGTATCCGGGCTTCCTCCAATCCCGAAACAGTGAGTCTTTTCCCCATCTCCTAGTTGTCAAACCGAATCTCGGGACGAGATTCTTCTTAAGGGGGGTAGGCTGTGACGCCCCAGGTTTTTAATTACCGTCATTAACATTAATGACCGAATTAGTCGGTCAAATGGTCAACCCTAGGTCAACCTGGGCCCTCACCCATGAAAACTCCCTAACACACCCTAGAGACCCCTAATGAATAGTTCTTACACATGTGGGCCAACCCATGGTCAAGGGGTGGGTCAAACCCCCCTAACCATCCCATGTCCACAGGTGCCTGCCGGAACTTTTGCCGCGTTCTCCGAAATTCACCTAAACACTTAAAATTCTACCTTTAGGAAAGTTGTAGGTCTTGTTGAGGGACACAACTTTCATGTAGAGTGGCATTGCAAATTTGGAAGGGAAAATTGTGAAAAACCCCTTGCAAACCAGCTTTTTATCGTTGCCAAGCACAAGCCGACATTCAAAGTTGGCATCCCCACGCATTCAAATCTAGAGAGAAAAACCCCATACAACCTTTGTGAAAGTTGTAGCCGGTACTTAGATCTACAACTTTGGTATTCATTGCTTGGTTAGGTTTTATTCAAAATTTTGGAGAAACGAGTTGCTCGGACATAGCACCGGCAACACCGCGCGGGGCCGGTGCGCGCCGCGCCGCGACGTCGTGCGTGACCCCCGCACCGCGCGTCGCCGGCCACCGCCGCCCGCGCTCCGGCGTCCGCGCCCGCACACCTCCCAACGCCCGCCGCCCGAGGATGACCGCGTCCCTAGGAGCGCCCGTGCCGAGGCGACCCACGCCCCGTGACTCCCGGGGGTCGGCGCCGCGCCACGCGCGACGCGCGCCGCGCGCGCCGTGCGGTGGCCGGGACGCCCCCCCCCCGGACCGGCGGTCCGTTCACGCCCCCTCGCCCGCGTGCGCGCATCTACGGCCAAGGGTCACACCGCCGTCATCGCCGGCCGCCCCATGGGCTATTTAAGCGTCGTCCTTCTCCTCCCCCGCACGCCACCCGAGCGCCCCCGCCGCCATTGCCGCCGCCGCCGCCGGCCGAGCTCGCAGCCTCGCCCTCCCCACCGGCCAACCGCACCACGAGCTTCCCTAGCCCCTACTACACCTCCCGGGGTCACGCGTTGTTCAAGCCCGCGCCCTCCTCGCCGGAACCCGTGCCGCCGCAGCCGTGCCCGCCGGCCACCGCCGAGCGCCGCCGTGCGGGGTCTCCCCGCCCCAACCACGCCTACCCGGCCCCCTAGGTGAGCACGTGGTCCTCCACGCCGCTTGCCCGGCCGGGATCGCCGCCGGCTCGCCTGAATCGGCCACGCCCGCGCCGCCGGCCCGGCCAGGGACCCAATTGCAGAGATTTAGTTCTTGTTAGGGTGTTCTGAGTAAAAAGGCAGGACTAGTCTGTGAAGAGCCTATCTAACTTTTCTTACAGTTTAGTCCAAGGTCTTAGAAAATTCCTAGAAATTCACAGAAAAATCAGTAAATTCCCAAATCAATTTTGTAGGATTCAGGATGTTAAACCCCACCCCTTGGTTGTATACTCATGTCTAGATTCAAATTAGTTTTGGCAGGAAAAATACAAAGGTGTTATAAATGAATCTGTCCTAATTTGAAAAATACAACTCCTCTGTAGCTGAGCTTTGGATATGTTGTGTGTGAGGATATGACAAGATGCTGTGCCAAAATTTGCACAAAGTTATGCAGTAGATTTTGCTAGACAAATTCTTTTCCATTCCTGCAGTAGCTGCCTAGATGATTTTTCATGTTAAAAATATTTATGTTCTTGAGCCCAACTTGTGCACACTGTCTTGTAATACTAAAATACACATCTTGTGATTTAATCATGAATTTTGAGTTAACAGAAATAATTATTCTTGATTAATGCATGTTTTCCTTTGTAAATTAATAAACCAAGTTCAGTAGAGATTCCATGTGAACATGCTGGCTTTCTAGACTTGTTTAGGGTCAGAGAACATGCACAAGAAAGTTTGGATCATTGTGATGCTTAATTATTTTTGTATGCATTTAAGTTGAATCACTAGCTAGCCTTTGTTATTTTTCAATAATATTTATTTCCCTAGCATCCAACCTTTTCATGTGGGTCCAATGGACCAGGATATGTGCTAGTAGGCTTAAGAAGCACTCCTTTAATGTTTGGTAATCTAATTGATTAATAAAAGGTTTAAATGCCCTTTTAATATTAAAGGGAAATCAAATAAAAGAAAATCCTTAATTAAATCTTTTTCCTTTTTGAAAACATTATTTAATATAAATAAAATAAAATTAATTATCATCACTGATAAGGAGTTAATTCATAAATAAAAATATTAATTACACCTTTGTTAGTGAAGAGGAAAGGAAATGAATCTTTCACATGAAATGATAAACTTAATAAAAACTTTTATTCAAATGTGGAATAAAAGAGTAACCCATGTACAACCAATAACCTTCCTAAAAGAGAAACCTTAGATGAATGCTTGTTAAGGTGAATATGACCAACTAGAGTTGGATAAGACAACAAACTATCACATCGCCTAAAGTGCATTGCATTTCGTGTAGATCTTCCGGACGGAGATTACTCACTGGTCCCGAAACCGAGGAAGGCGGAGCGGAAGGTTCTCTGCGCAAGACGTGGACGTACTCGACACCGAGGGTGCCCAAGGTAACCTAGTCGACGAAGGCAAGCTCCGGTGCATCTAACCTAGTTTTAAAGTTCTTTATTCAATTATCTATGAATGATTGTGCATTTACGTTCAGGAGTTGAATGAAACCCTAGATGCATGATCCATAGGTACCTTTATCCCTACTAGTATGATAGGTCGATAGCTGCTAAGCTATAGGACCGTTACAAGTTGGGTGATGACCTCACTCGTGAGAATAGGTTCCTAGATAGGAATCATACTATATCCTTAAATGGATTGCTCACGTGGTAAGAGCATGGGATCTGGGCTCCGGTCCAGTGGTTATGTGGGTTAAGTTTTTGAACGTACCAAGCATATGCCGGGTTTGGGACCGGTAAACCTAGTACCATAATGAGGCGGCGAGGGATCCTACTATTACTACTCTTGGGATTCGCTCTCACGGCTAGCTACCGGTGGTGTATGGTGACTCCAGGTATCTCGCGGGGTATGCCGGATAGCCAGCACCAAAGACTGTAAGATTCGATCCCAACCCGAGGATTTATGGGGATGGTCTGGGGAGTTGTCCTCGCGGGGGCAGCCGACCGTGTGTTTGGGTCTACCTTGCAAGGTTTAAATCAATCGATTGTCAGCCTCTCACCGTTATCCGAGACTACTTACTCCACTAGTCATGTGATCCCTAATGATGAAAGTTGAAGAAGATGATGTTTGATTAATTGTATTGTACAACTTTGTTTGTACTAGTTGGCTAATGTAGTAAAGATTAAACTACTAGAACTTGTGCTAAAATCTTGAAAGTAAGGACCTACTCTTTGTTACTTTTTAGCAAAAGCAACCCAGTAGCCAAAAAGCCTTTCATGGTCTAGATTTGGTGAAGTAGATATCACCGACGGGTAAGTCTTGCTGAGTATTAGTATACTCAGCCTTGCTATAATGTGTTGATCCAGGTAATGCCTTCAGTGATGTGTGGCCCGGTGAGATCCCGCCCGGCTGGGAGCTGGAGTGGGTGGAGGACGACTACTGAAGCATCATGGATGGCCTCCCGTGGTGACTTGCTGCCGCTAGTTAATTTCCGCTGCTTTTCAAAACTCTGAACTATTTCGTCATGACAAAAACTATGGTTTGTAATAATTAAACCCTTCGGGGTACAAATTTGGATTTGAATGTTGTTGTATCTCTGGACTCGCCTTCGAGTGAGTTTTAATGCATATATTCGATCCTTGTGCTCTTCAAGTGATTTACCGGGCGTTAACCCGACAACTTACGACAGGATGGTACTTTATTATTGCTTAATGACCAAAGTGGATCGGTCTTAGGCGATAGTACGGTACTTTCCTGGGCGGGTTGTCACAATAATGGTCGGCCCGTGAGGTCTCGGCGACGTGATCGTTGCCGCGGGAAAGAGATGGCAGGGCGACGCTACGACATCGTACCATCGTGGCACTGAAAAGAATGGGGTCCAACGGTCGAAAGAATTGACTGTGACAGTGAGATTGTAACAAGGAGAATTTAGTAAAAGATTTAACTGATCCTTCGTTTGCTCGTTTTCTTGACTCCTAGGATTTGGAAGGTATGATCGACGAACCACAGATTGATAAGTGATGAAAGACTCTCATGCCTTAACTTTTCGAGAACCTTGATTGATCATGAAAAACTTTGCTCCTACCTCTTCAACTTCGCCGGTTGATTTGATCAGATGCAGAGAGAGCTTGAGATTAGGCGGAAAGAAACCAAGTTGACAAAGGTGATTAAGAGATTTCTATGAAGAAAAGGAAGTCTAGTAAACAAATATGTTTACTAAGACTTATGAATTTATTTCCTGAAAGGCAACAAAGGTGTAAGGATGGATCGAAGGTTCTACCCTGCTCACATATTATTTAGTTGGTGAGTTCTGCTGACAACATTCCTTATGTTATTGGTGCAACAATGGAGTGGTGCACACATTAATGCTCATGTTGTGGTGCATAGAGTGTGATGCACATGCAGATGAGCACATGATGCTTTATGTAAATGAACATATGGTGCACTTGCCATGATGCATAGTGAAAAATGCACATGTTCATGGGATATGATGCTCGTGATGCTTGTTAGCATGACTTGTTTACTCATGCAGTTAGCTGGCAGCAAGGGGGATAACATAGAGTGGAGAACAAAGATTTGCGGTGAGTTGCATGCTCCCTAACCAAGATACCTGGCGCGCCCCTAGTGGTAATCACATGGCTGCAGCACACATGATGCACTAGGTTCCGTCGCGGCACATTTGGTCATAGAACAACAATCTCAACAACCATAAGGAGGATATAGAAGGAGGGTCGAAACCTTCAATGCGTATGCATGTTAGTCCATCCACGGTTCCCAAATGCACATGTTGTGTAATGCATTTCCATGCCCATGAATTATTAAATTAAGAGTGCAACCCATGCATGACATGATGATGCTCAAAGCATAACAACAGAATTAACTCTACCTATTCATGTTTTATACGTTCATAAACTTGTGAGCAAGATCAAGATGGAGACGTTTCAAGGTTTCAAGATCGAACACGATTGAGATAAGGATGTCGCTAGCAAGGGTAGCTTAGGGCATCAAGAGGCATAAACATTACCATCAAAGGTCCACAGTGGGTTGTTCACAAACCACAATTGATGGCAAGTCATAGGGAGAAGTGTTTGAGTAGAAACACTACCCATAAAGTTACGCTGACCTTGCTTCACTTGAATATTTGGCTGCTTGTTATGATGACTCTTACTTGCTTTGGATTCTTGCCTCTGTGGATGGGGCTTGTCCAACCTAGTGTTCGGGCATTTCTTGGCGTAATGCTCGGGTTGTCTACAATTGTAGCTAATGCGGGGCGGAAGTTCTTTAGGCTTGGAAGCTTGTTGACGTGGCTTCTTGCCACTTTGATCACTTTGTTTGCCCTTGCGAGGACAGAATTTCTTTAAGGTAATTCCCCAATCACTCAAATCCATTTCGGGGAATGCTCGCTTGTGGCTCCGGCTTTTCCCTTCTTCCTTGGTAAGGTCCATTGGTAGCTTTGATGGTGGTAGTAGAGAATCAGAGGTGTTGAGTTGACTCTTCTTCATATGATCCGCCAACAAATTGCATAAGCGGGCCTGCTCAACCACGGACGTAACTAATGCCTGGGAGAGACTGTTAGTTAAACTAGTTTGAGATAACCCTTGATAACAATCCTGGAGGATAATGTCCACGATATGGCTTAACACTGAATTTTGTTCTTCCAACATCTCGATTGCACCAGCAATGGTGTCTATATCACCCTGAATAGGTGCTCGGGGTGAGCAAGACTCATAGGGTTGAGGTTTCTCCGGATCTTTTCCGGTGGAGATCATGGTCTGAGTGACCAAATTTGGTCCAACTGGACTGGCACCAAGGGGAGGTTGCTGCTGCAGCATCTGGACGAGTTGTTGCTGCGTCTGAAGGATTTGGCACAACATTCCCTTTTGAGCAGCCATGAATGCCTCTACCATCGTTCTGGGTGGTGGTGGTGGTAGATCGCTACCACTACTCGACACACAAAAACCATTTGGGGAGATGCACGTCGGTCCCACCATCTGAAAGAATTGAGCTTCCATTAAATACACATTCATAAGCTTGTTCTCACAAGCAGAACATGTACGGCGAAAAACTCAATTGGAACAAAAGTTCGACTCGGGCAACTCAAGATTCTAGGACTAAGAATTTCATGCGCTCAGCTCAAGACTACGAGGATTCATGACTCAAGTCTGCAAACCAATGCAGGGGTTTGGAGCAATTTGATATTCAACTTGGAATCAAAAGCTAAGGTTATCACGTGTGGAAGAATTTGGTACGGGGGATCATATTCTGACGGTGGGGAACAAAAATTCCCACTCAAACACCAGAGTCCCAAAATTTTCCAAATTTTCACCAGCAACTCAGTGGCATAATTATGCACACTATTGGCATTCAAAGGTAGATCTAGATTGGATTGGAACATGCTCCAAAAATTACATTTTCAGAGGGAGGTTGCTCAGAAAAACAGCAGGAAAAAGACTCAATAAACTGAGCATAACTTTCTGTAGAGAATTCCTAAAATCCTGAGAAATTCACAGTAGATGCTAGATTTGATAAGAAACAACTTTCCTAAAAGATGTCTTGTCAGATTCCTTACAGATTGGGCTATAAAAATTGAGAAATGACAGCAACAGAATCTGCCAGGAATTTTCCTAAGGTCAAAAGAGAGGAAAACCTAATCTAAGATCAAGCAATCACCCTAGGAAAATTACTCCAACAAGCAATTACCAATTTTAGGTTCATCAAGATTTTAATCATGAATGCACACGCCTTAAATGACCTCACACACATGGATCCAAAAAGACATAGTTAGTGCCGGTGGCAAGCTTATACTCGGCTCTCCTTATAATAGCTAGTCGGAGCTACTTGATTCGTACTTAACGACTTACGAACGTTGTTAGTGTACCTGCAGAAAATGAACCCTTCGTGCCAGCACGTCCCGAAAGCGTCCACATACATTACCGTTCACTTATAGAAACGGTATCCATGCGTCAAGCCGCTGCATGGACAGCGTCCAACCTCGGACACCCTCCATTTGAATGGAGTGTATCCTTGCCTTGCATGATCGACATGCGGAATGCACACGTATGAGACACGTGGCGACACCACAACTCATGTCTAGACGCGAAGATGGGATCCGTGGAATGGATCACTCCATCAACCCTCGCAATTCCCGTGATGCGGAACAGCACACATATGAAACACGTGGCTCATCTAGTTTGGTTGTGCAAGAGAGTAAGTCTGACATAAAGTAAAGTGCTGGAAGTTAGCAAAATAAACCATAGATTCTTAAGCCACCAAAAAGAACCCAAAATTCCCTCTAGGGCCTCTCGATCTAGATCATTCCTTAACGATCCAACGGATTTTCGAAATCCAAGCAATCTTGGCAAGTTTTATTGTAAAACATGTGATTAGTATTAATCTAATCACTCCGGTGCATACGGATGCTCTGCTACCAATTGTGACAACCCCACCCGAGATAATTCCGTACTATCGCCTAAACCACTCCATTTGGTCATTAAGCGATAATAAAGAAGTATTCCGTTGAGTGTTGTCGGGTTAACGCCCGGTAAATCACTTGACAACACAGAGAGGATCGACATATGCATTAAAACCCCCACAAAGGAGAGTCCAGAGTGCCTTACAAATTAACCATCACATCCCCGTAGGGTTCATTATTACAACATAGTTCTTTGACATGAAAGTAAATGGTTCAGAGTTTATTGAAAACAGAGGAAGATAACTAAACGATACGATCACATCATAGGAGGCATGTCCATGATGCAATCATTCTTCGTCATCCACCAATTCCAGCTCCTAGCCGGGTGGAAGTTCTCTGGGCCACACATCACATGCATTACCTGGAAACAACATTTATAAAGCAAGGCTGAGTATACCAATACTCAGCAAGACTTACCCGTCTAAAAGAAAGACTTTACCTCTAATCATGCATGGCTGTTGGCTAGTGGGTTTGTTTGCCAAAAAGCTGCTAAGTAGTGAATCCTTACTTTCACATTTTAGCTCAAGTTCTAGTAGAAGTGACCATTACTAGATAAGAAACTATTACAATCAAGTTGTACAAACAATTAATCAAAGTAATAATCTTCACAAAGTTCCCTCATAATAGGATATCATGGTCAGTCGGGTAAGTAGTCTTAGATGACGGTGAGAGACCGACAATCGATTGATTCATAACCTTACAAGGTGGACCTAAACACACGGGAGGTGTCCTCACCAAGAGTTCACCAACCAGGCGGTTCCCGTCATTCTTCGGTTTGGGGATAATAGCTCACAGTCTTAAGTACAAGGTTTATCTGGGCTACGCCACCAAGGTCACCCAGCCTCGCGCATGCACTCGGGTGGCGAGCCCGGGGCCGCAACCCTAAGAGTAGTGATAGTAAAACCCCGTACCGCCTCATTTAGGTACTAGGCTTATCGTACCCATTTCCGACAAGTGCTTAGTACTTTCAAACACTTAACCAACGAAGCCATTGGACCGGAGCCCAAATCCCATGCTCTTACCACATGAGCAATCCATTAATTTATATGGTGATTCCATAAAGGAGATCCTATTCTCGCGAGTGACGTACATCACTCGACTTGTACCGGATCCTTAGAGCATAGCAACTAGCGACCTAACATGCTAGTAAAAGATCATAGGTACTTGTGGATCTTGCAACTAGGGTTTCATTTCAACTCCTGAACGTAAATGCACATAAGATAACAAGAAGTAAAATTCAGAAGTTTAAAGAAGCACAGGGGTTAATGACTAATCGGGGCTTGCCTTCGTCAGCACAAGCAGACACACAAACTTCCGGACTTTGGCTCGGGTCATGCTCTACAATCACGTAGTGCACGTCTCCTCCTGCTCCCTCGTCCTCTTCAGCCGGCACAAGCGTATAGCTACCGTCGGAGACTTCTAACCGGGGAATGCAATGCAGTGGTTAGGAGTGCGATTATTTTAATTTCATCCAAAACAGTACCAACAGCAACAAAGAGTGTAAGGTTGGTCATATTCACCTTAAGAAAGGCATTTAAACATTTTTTCCTTTAAAGGTAGTCAAAAAGCTTATTTAGCCTTCTCTTTAAGGTGATTGTGTGCACATCTATTTAAGAATATTTGATTTAAATACAAACAGTAAGGAAAGGTCACTTTTAAGCCACAATTTACTTTCCTATCTCCTTTATGTGACCTATGCACAAAAGAATGTATTTTCCTATTTTCCCTTTACTAGATTAATCTAGTTTACACTCTTTTACTCAACTAAACACATCTCAAGCTTGCCCAATAGTACCCACTGGCCATAATGACCAGGAACACTCCCTTGGACAGCAAGTAACTAGCTTTTGCACCACTGAATTTAAATGCACAAAAATAAAAGCATTTCTAGCTAGCAAATAGAGGATTAAGCATATTAAAATAAATCTAACAGAAATGAACCCCAAACTTTCTCTCACACATGCTATGGCCTAAAACAAGCCTAAGAAACCAACAAACACACTTGTAGCTACTATGGATCTTGATATACACATTTATGAATAAAAACAAGCATATATTTGGAAATAATATTTCTAACAGAGATAAAATCAAGGTAAGTTCACCAGAAGTGCATTTTAGAATAGCAAGACAATATCCAGGAGTAGGGCTCAAAAATAATTATATTTTTATCTACAAAAATCATCTAGGCGGATTTGACATTATCACAAGATAATTTATATAAAAATATTCCTTAAGTAACTTTGTGCAATTTTTGGCACAGAAGCTGAACATACTAGTTCCCACAACATATCCAAAATCCAGTACAAGAACATGTGTGGATTTTGCAGAAACACAAATCTAGGTATTTTACTTTTTGATTTTCCAAGCAAAAACTAAAACTCAAAAGTATAAACATATTTGGAGAAAGTTGTAGTTCTTGTCACACAGAGAATAGCAAAATTGAGTTTGCTATTTTTTGATTTTTCTGTGATTTTATATTGATTTTACAAGTTACTTCTAAAGCACAACAAAGGGGGAGGAATCATTTTGCGAGTGGCCCCCGAAACTTTTCAAAAGATCATAGATAGGCCCCTAGTTTGCACCAAACTCCCTGGAACACCTTTGGGCTTTGCAATGTGGTCCAAGGGGCAAAGGGGCGGCGCGGCTGGTGAAATTCCGGCGACCTCACCGGCGGCCTTGGCCGGGGAAGTAGCTAGGGGAGTCTATGAGTTGCGGGGATTGGACTTGGGGGCTTACTCACGGTGGAGAGGCAACCGGCGGTCGGGTGCGGCGGACGTCGGCGACGGTGGCCTCTGGGAGCTTTGCTCCAGCGAGCCGGCGGCTCGGGTGGGCCAACAAGCGAGCATGGATGCTTCTTTGGTGTAGGAGGGAGGCGGGAGTGGCACACATCTGTGGTGAAAAGCGGCCGGAGGTTGATCTCGGCGTGAGCACCGATGGGCAGTAATGGCGGCCGTGAGGGCGGGTGCCCCGGCGAGCCTGCAGCTCGGCCTGGGCAACAAGTGGCCTGGGCAGCTTCAGCGGATCCTAGCGAGGAGACCTAGAGATTCGGGTGGCCGGGAAAAGAGCAGGCACAGGGAGTTCACCGCGCGCCCTCCAAGTGAACTGCAGCGGCGCTGGCATCGACGTCACGCGCGCGTGGCCGGCGAGCTCCTGTGCTTTTATAGTCGCAGTACCTTCGGGAGGGAGTCACGACCTTCACGCCCGTCAAGGTATGGGCACGGCAAGGAGGTGGAGTGGCGCGACGGCCAATAGCAGCCCAGGGGCGGCGCGGCGCGCGCGTACGACGACGTCGCGGTTGGGTGGCCGGCGCGGCGTGCATGAACGCGTGGCGCACGGGGGAGAGGGTCGGGATGGCGGTTCGGCATGGGCGGCCACGGCGCACGGACCATCGGACCGAAGCCGGCCTCGGCGTGCGGGCCCGGCATGGTCGCGGCGCGAGCAACGCGCGACGCCGGCGCGACGGCGCGCACTCTGGATGCCAAGGGCTAAAACCATTCCGACTAGCCCCCTTTGACCGAGTTTTTCTCCAAATTTTTCAACTGAAGTGGACCAAGTGGATAATAGGAAAGTTGTAGATCTCGTATTCCTCTACAACTTTTGCAAAGGGCGTAGGGTGTTTTTCTCCACCATTTTTGCACAAATTGGATGCCAAGTTGGTTGTTTTCTGGGCGTCGGTGAATAGTAATCCTGGGTGTTGACTTGAGTTTTTCACCCTTTTAAACTTCAAATCTCAAATGCCACTCAACATGAAAGTTGTGTTCGTCGACAAAACACACAACTTTTACATTCGGGGATTTTGAAGTGTTTAGGTGAAATTTGGAGAACGCGGTGAAAGTTCCGGCTGACATTGGGGGGTCAAAAAGAGTTCAAGTGTTTTGGGTAGGGTTTTGACCAAAGGTGACTATGGTTGACCAAAAGGTGTCATTAGGGATTGTTGGTGATGTTTTCGAGGTGATGGCCCAGGTTGACCGTCGTTTGACAAAAGTCAACACAGTTGACCTGCTCATTAGGACTAATACTCCGGCTGAAAACCTGGGGCGTCACACAGCTCATCATCGACTACTTCGCCTATGCCGTGCGACCGGGTGCCTCGGCTCCTCGCACGGCTCGTCTTCGACTACTTTACCTATGCCATGTGTCTCACACTGGCTTGACCTCGAGTACTCGTCGTCCGGTTGCACCGGCTCTACAGCGCCAATGTCGTGCATCCGGATGCGCCGTCGGTCGCACTGGCTTTCACCGTGCATCCGGTCACTGCATCTCACAGCTCGACTACTCTTCACACCTGGCTGCGCTGGCTCTACTGCGCCTACGTTGTGGATCCGGACGCGCCGTCTCGCCGCTCAACTTCTCGTCGGTCGGTCGCACTGGCTCTCGCCGTGCACCCGGCCACTCTGTCTCGCAGCTCGACTACTCTGTGCGCCGTTGCTCGACTTGTTGTCCGGTTGCACTGGCTCTACTTCGGCCACGCCGTTCATCACGACTACTTGTCTCGCGGCAACACCGGCTCTACTTCAAGTACGTCACGCATCGCCGCGACATCGTCTTCCGGCCACATCATGTTGACCACTCATCTCGACTAGATCCAAACTAAAACTAGTCGAGAACGGCAGTCGTGCCCCAACAACTAGTCGGAATCAACTCTGACTGGTCAACTTCCGCAACAACCGTCACGGCTCCATCTCCGACCGCTACGGCTTCATCTACAAGACCGCCCTGGCGGCAACAACTAAGTCATTTATTTAAATAATTGTTTTTTGTTCTTTAGCTTGTCTTCTGTGCGCAAAACAAACAGGCCAAGGACTACCCATCTGTGCATGCTTCTACACGAGAACTACCCTTCAGAACTACACATTCTCAGTCCGCTACGGCGGCACAAGTCGACGTCAACGGTCGCAATCTAAAGTCCACTACAGCGGCACAACTCGACTCTGGTCGCATCAACTGTCTGCCCTGGCAGCAACAGCTAAGTCATTTATTTAAATAATTACTATTTTCTTTTCTTAGCTTGTTCTCCTTATCATGCAGGACAACATGCCGACTACTCATCGGTGTACACTTCTCGGCGGGCTTTCACGAGAGCTACACTCTGCTGACTACTCTTGGGGTATATCAACCAAACTGCCACGGGCTTACAACACTGAATCTCGGGAGCTCCAGCCACGAATTGGTATGCTAAGTTTTGGAGGCTCCACCACGAGTTTAGTACATTACATCCAGGGGGCTCTCGCCACGGCTTTGGGTGTACTGACTTTTGAAGGTCACAATGGTTGTATCTCCCAAGGAGGTGTTGACGCAAAAATAGGACGTCACCCTTGCGCGCGACACACATGACTTCCCGGTCTGTAGTGAGGCGTGCCAGCCAATCTGACCTGTTGATTGACAATGGAAAATATTAGGGATCGGCTAGAGAACCGATGGCCTTTCGGTGACACATATACCAGCCAATCCGCTGATACAAAGTAAAGCAGGATCGGCCGGCTCGAAAGCGACCGAAGCGCGGGTATGCAAGTAGATCGATCGACTGAATCGTCCGATCGTGATGCCAGCGCTCGGGTAGGTCGGAATCGGTTGCGGTGTTAGAAGCCGATAGGATCTAGATCGAGCAGATAGTAATGATAATAACTAACACTACAAGAATTTGGTACGAGAACTTGTAGATCTAGCTAATACCGGTAAGGGTGAATAAAGAACTAGATGAAACCCCAGTGATGCGCCCGGAGGTTAAATCCTAGGATTATTCGGTAAAACAGTAGTCACAAGCTTGCCGGAGATCAGTTGATGCAGTCCGACGAACCCGAAGCATGGCGTTGTAGCAAAGAGAAAAAATGTAATGGCGAAGTCGCTGAAAAGTAGATGTTGTAAAGGTAGATGCTGTAAAGTAGATGCAGTAAAAGTAAAGGGTTTGCCCGGAGGTTGTTTGTTTGATATTGGTGTGTACAGATTTTCCGACCACACAGGGTCACTATTTATGTCTTGGGGACTGTTACTTGCATCTAAAGACAAGAACTACTAAAAATAGAAAAGGACTCTCGCAAGGGTCTAAGACCTTCTAAAAACTAACTCTTGACCTGTTCCCAATCGTGGACTGACCCACCTCCACCATGCGTTCCTTTTGGTGTACTTCTTTGATTACCGCCTTCTCTTTTCTCCATCGGCCGATTTCCCGGCTGACCATCGACCGATTACTTTGACCAACTGGACCACTATCAGGGTTGGATCCCTCTGACCATCGGCAAATTGTGTTGACCGTTCTCCTCTTCCTTCAATCGGCCCATTGCACCCTGCTTTTCATCGGCTGCTTCTCCTTATCCCTTTTGACCCATTTTTTCCAAAAAACGGTGTCAACAGGAGGCAATCTCAAGCTCGCTCCGACAGCAATCGTACCATGGGTCCAAGTACCATAAGTACTCACGCTCCGTACCATGGGTCCTAGTACCCTAAGTACTCAAGTCGGCTTCTATAGTCGCAACCTCAAGTCCACTCCGGTGGCAGAAGTCGACGCTAATGGTAGCATCAAAGTCCACTTTGATGGCAAAAGTCGATGCTAACGGTCGCACCAAAGTCCACTCCGGTGGCAAAAGTTGACGCTAACGGTCGCACAAAAGTCCACTCTGGTGGCAAAAGTCAACGCTAACGGTCGCATCAAAGTCCATTCTGGTGGCAAAAGTCGACGCTAACGATCGCACCAAAGTCCACTCTGGTGGCACAAGTCCACGCTAATGGTCGCAACCTCAAGTCCACTTCAGTGGCACAAGTCGACGCTAACGGTCACACCCAAGCCCACTCTAGCGGCACAAGTCGACTTCTGTAGTCGCAATCACAAGTCGACTTCGGTCGCAATCTTAAGCCCGCTCCGGAGGAAAAATTATTCATTTTCTCTGATTCCGGAGACAAACTTCTGATTTTTATTTGATGTGCACTCCAAGTCTTGTATCTGATAAGGTCATTTGGGGGAGTCTTTTGGATGGTCTTCGGAGCCACAGATCAGGTCTGTTAGGCCCACTGCCATATCAACATGTCTTCTAATGGGCCTGACCCGCTTGTCGGGGACGGATGTGAGCCTAGTCAGTGGGGACCCAGGGGTACCCATGTCTCACACAAAGTAAGGATCAACACACATGCTATAACCAACATAGATACATACACAACCGAGCAACTGCAAGCAATTATTTTTTCTATAGGAATATTAACTCCTTTTAAATACCTTCTAGTGCTAAGGGCAACTAGGTTAGAAGCAAACAGACAGTAGACAATGCAGGTGTTGTTGTGTTTTAACAAACATTTTTTGTTGTCTATATATTCATGTTGCCTTTTTCAAACTGTTAACCTGAATGTTAATTTTCTCTAGATCATTTACAATGTGATATTAACTGTGCATATAGTTTTTTTACTATTGACATAGATGTTAGTTTTTTCTTCCTTCTTCATAGTTAACAATCAATGATGGGACATTAACTATGAGTGTGTTTTGCTTCCAATTTAGGGATCTAGGATGTACAGGGAGCCACACATATATCGGATGGGACACTTTGTGATCTGGGATGTACAACAATCAGCCTACAAAAGCTCGGACGGTGAGGGAAAGACCGCCCCAGTTGTATTAACTACGAAGAAGCCTCGACTTCCCCGACCCAGAAAATACTTGAACCCTGGCCCGTCCTAGCACTAGGAGTTGTAACTCATGGGAAACTACCTACCTAGGCCATACACGGTCCTCAGGACGACCTCGTCTGTCTCATAACTAGTGCTTTGGCACACAGGGCCAGCGAGGGGATTTTTTACACACCGACAGAATTTCGCCCCACCCGAGGTTCGAGCTCACGGCCTGTGGGGTGCCGATGGTGTGCTTTGACCAACTGGTCAAGCACCCTTTAACGTACAACAATTAATCTGGATGTAACTAGTTTATTTCATTCCTACTATTTGGAGGTAAATTGATGAATTGATGCATCAAAGTTTGTGTTTTATCCTTAATGAGAAGGATGCGAAATCTGGATAAGATTGATCTTCCTTTGTTGTTTTTTTATTTTTGTGTTGAGGACACTCTATTTTTCATGTGATATTGTGTTTTTCTCCATGATTCATGTCTAAATGAGTTGCTTATGCATGTGTTAGTGGCTCTCCAACAACTCCAGAGTTTTTCCTTCATATATTACTGTGCGGGCTTCTTATTGGGCCGGCCCACTTTTCTCAATGGTTGAGATATAGCTTTTCCCCCTACATGATCCGTTCGACACTCGCCTGCAATTCTGTCTCTCCTGGTTTTTCATCATCGACACGCTCAACGCACATGGCTACACGCGGATGAGGGAACACATATGGTTGTTTTCATAATCAGAAAGGATACTAATTATGGGGGCTCTTTACCTAAGACTAAAAGCAGATGGCTCTCCATGTAGTCACGTCCTTAAAATAAAGATCATAGTTCCCATAGGACCTCTAATCTGCATAAAGCAAAGAAGGTTGGAAGTCCTAATAATTAGTAATGCGCGAGATACACTTCATAGAACTCAATTACTCATTATTGATTTTTTTTGGAACATAGCTTTCATTGATTAAACACTTCATAGAATTGAATTACTCATTATTGATTATTTTTTTGGGAACATAGCCTTCATTGATTAAACAGGAGGATTACAATCCTATAGAGAGGGTAAAAGAAAGCTAGGTGGCTGATCACGTCACAAGACACTAGGCCTATCCTGGGATACATGTTTAGCGCAGAGATGGGCAACAATGTTGGCCGATCTTTTTACATGAGCAACACAAAAGGAAATTAAAGGGGATGCAAGCTCCTCGATTTCTTCTAAGATAACAGCGATCTCCGATCATTGCTGACGACGTGTTTTCCACAGGGACACCATCTGAAGTGAGTCTGTTTCCATGATCACCCGGCTAGTTCCTATACTCTGCAGTGCCAACCGTAGGCCCTCTTTGCATGCTTCTGCTTCTGCCACTAAAACTGAGGAAACTGATGGCATCCAGCGAGCTGAAGCTCCTATGAAGGAGCCGTCAGAGTTACGCACCACAGCCCCTGCTGACCCCATCATTTCGTCTGCGCGGAAGCCGCCGTCGCAATTGACTTTCACCACACCATCCGGTGGACAGCGCCAGTGCTCCCTCTGTTTTGTCGGCTCCCTGTGATCCTTTTGTTGGGATGTCAGTACATAGAAACAGGCATCCACTGCTCAATCAATGGCCTTTATGTGCTCAATTGGTTTCTTACCATGATAGAAATCATTTCTAGTTCCACAATGACCACATACCACAGATTATTAGGACTTCCGAAATGAATACTTATTACAGTGCAACATTTCGAGCTACCCCTTACCGATATGTTGCCCCTTCTATTGTAGATGGAATCACCACCACTGTTCACCAGAGCATCTCAATTTGAAACCATATGCAATTGAGTAAAAAAAGTGGAAATGTCACATCTTTTTTTCAAAATTTTTAGATTTATGAAACTAATTTTCAGTTATTGGTTTGCAAAAAAATGATATATCATTTCTAGACATCCACAAACAATAAGTCTGGATGAGCATGGTTGCATCAATATGAATGTGTGAGTTGTGAGCTCTAATAAAAAAAAGTCAAGTTAAACCAAGTTGCATTTGGTGCCTTGGTTGCAACAAGAAAACTAAACTAGTTGCAACTCAAGCCTGCCAGGAGAAGGCTTCAGCGTGTTCATACAAAGGTGTTGATGGTCGATTTCGGTCAACCAACATCACTTATTACACTTTAGTTTGAACTTTGAATTATAAATAACCCGCCACTAGGCATACTAATGACGCAACAAGTTCACACTTGTATGTGGTTTTTGGAGTTTATTGTTGACGCAAGAAATCAACGTTAAAGAGAAGACTTTCGGGATAAGTTCACCAAGCACTTTATGAGAAGATCTTGAAGCCCGTCACAAGTCAAGACATGAATGAACACAACTTCAAATGACCCAAGGACCAAAGCATCAACACGTAAAACTCCGAGAAGTAGGAGGTTTACCAGCGAGATCAACTCAGTCCGAGAGATATTATCGCAGCCCAGAACAGCATGATATTTCGGTGCAGATTCGGAGACTTAAACGGCCTCTAATGGCAAAAGATTGACTACCAAAGTTGTGGGCCTCGACGATAGCTTTGATTTGGACATATGGGAGGCCCAATTCGGGTCAAGGAGCTAGGAGATATGGCCCTCGAAATGCCAACTGCGCAGACAAGTCCGAAATCAGACAGATTATCTTCCGAGGCTGTTTTGGGGATCTTATTTTCGTTTCCAAGGAAAGCAATAAATACCAAAGTTGAAGATAATTTCGTGGCACACAACCTAGACACCGAATTTGCATTATTTGGTGTCCGTACGTGGGAGATATGGTGCCGGCAAGGAAGGCTGCGAATCAGGAAAATCTGGACGAGGCTGAGTTTATGGAAACCAAGTTCGCTTCTCTCTCAAGGAAGATCTCGTGCAAAGTAAGGTGGAGCACGCCCCAAGACTCCCCAAGAGTATAAATACAAACCCCTAGGCACCCCAAGAAGGGGAACCATTGAGATCCATTCACCAGAGAGCTGCCGAAAGATGGAGATACACCGAAGGAAGCCAATGGTCACCGCAAGTCTTCGAGGGTACCTAGGAGATGGCTTAGGCCACCCCTAGCCGCCATGGACTCCCTACGAGGTTGTGCCATGGTGGAGTTTGGGAGTCACCCCCAACATCCGTCGGGGTATGTACGCACATGTTGGTGATATCAATCTACTTCTTGTTCTAGTTGTCTCAACTTTGGTCTACTTCAATGCATGCTTTCTTCCTCATATGTGATGCATCCATATGTTCATAGTAAGATTAGATCTATTCGTGGTGATTAATATGCATCTTGCAGATACATTGAAGTATCATGTTTTAGTTAGTTGGGTGATTACCCTCGTGTGGTGACAGCATGCGGGAGGGAAAATTTCTAGCGACAATATGATGTGGAATAAGATCGAAGGCAAGTACCACAGGAGTCGGTGCGCGGCCACCAAGGAGGAGGAGCTACGAGTAAGATCGCCTTGGTGGGCGTTTGGGGTAAAGCTTTGAGAAACCTTAGGCGTTAACACGCACTTCACACCGGTGACCTTGGGAAAGTAGGCCGCTTGCGAGCCGCCTTTTGGAGAGATGATTCTGTGTACCTTTAGTTGAGATGAATCTATGTTTTGACCACCTTTTGACTATAATAGTACCTAGAGACGATATGCCTTAGCTCCTTGGTTGTGTTATCTCATCTATGGCTGTGAATGTGGTCAACACTTATACTTCATTCATATCTATTAAGTGTTACCCTTTCATATGCAATCTAAGCTTCATGTTAGGTTACATTTGATCGATTAGATGGAAAACCCTAGGTAGTTCTTTGTCGATCCACGGATTGCTAAACCTTGGGGGAGTACTCTGAGGGAAAGGCTACAACCGACCCGTGCGCTTGCGGATCGAAACTTGATGCGTTATTTAACCGTCAACAAAAGGGTTCTGAATTCACCAAAATTTCACATGGAGAAGGCTCACAGAAAACAGACTAACCTTAATAGGAGGTGTGCATAATAGAGATCCCACCCATTTTTCTATGATGGAGAAATGGACTCACTGATAAACATAAAGAAACAAAATACACCGGCTTCAGAAGCATCCTTCAGTTCAGCAATAAGAAGTACATTAGTCCATCAAAGCAGACATTAGATATGTGGATTACTTTTTTACTTGAAATTATTAGGTGAGAACACTTCAATCCAGTCATCCTTTGAAGATTTGGGGTTGCTGTATTCTCGTGCAAGAAATAAGGTAGTCCACAATCTGATTTGGACAGCAGAGCAAACCATCAGAGAACAAATATGAGGCCCCTATGCTGCAGATTTCGATCTTATTTGGACATCAGAGCATTACAGATGTAGATCACTAATCTATTGCAGAATTTCAGCCTAGATTGTGATTGAAACATCAACCTTGGTTAGTTGTTTCATCTCCTTCTCCTAGGACACCTCCTGCTGCAGCTGGGCCACCCCCTACTACTGCTGCTACATCTAGACAACCTGTTGTGTGCAATTGCAACAGAATTGAGAGCACAAAATGCAACATCACAAAAAAGTGTCAAAAAAGATTTGACATATAAAATCAACTTGTGACATTACAATTTGCAACACAAGTAAATTGGCAATTGCAATGGATGTAATTTACCAACAGCAGTACGATCTGGGCATGCCCAATATGTCCCTAACGCTACAAGGCATGTCCACGGATCCCTCGCCCAACACTGCGGAGTTCATGTCCTAAGCAACATAGATGGCGACGATCATGAGAAGATGGAAAAGAACAAAAGGAAACACACAACCTGTCATAGGAACCCATTCGAACCGTGGAAACCATCCAACCCGCCGGTTTCTAGACTGCAAAATTTAGTTTCGGAAAGTCTGGGTTGGATTTGGACCTAAAACCGGTTAAACCGGACCATGAACAGGGCTACACCCATTCACATTAAGAACTTTAAAAGAAAGAAAAAAATTGTGGAAGGAAAGCATAAACACAAATGGGTTCCAAGCTACATAATATGACTAGAGCACCGTAGTAGACATGAAGGACCAACCATGATATAACCAGGAAATTAGCATAACACAAAATATGATGCTTGCATCAAATGTTTAATCAATACTGCAAAACTGAAAAGATAAAAAGCCCACTAAAATCAAGGCATGAGGCCAATTGTCAGTGCAATTACCACTAGTGTCATGGGTAAGTTGCAATAAAACTACTAAAACACATTCTACTATGTATATGACCACAATTGAAACACGTATGAATGTATGGGTTGAGCTCCATCAAAAAAGTCAAATTAAAAATAATTGCAACGGATGACATCCACCAGTTGCAGGGAGAGAAGCAGCCTCCTACCGGTCCATGCACACATGAGAGAAGATAGAACACACATCACATGACGTCGAGCAACTCACTACAGTGACGTCGTATGTGTCGCGCTTGCAATGCCATCTCGCCACTGAAATGGAAGGGAACTGCCAAAGGGTTAGAAGTGACGCCCAGCCAACTCCATTCTCAGTCTCAGCTCCACAGAGGACTACCCTCGAACAGGTAGTAGGCGTAGTAGGAATGATTGCTAGATGGTTGCTTACGCTTCCCCATGGATGCAGTGATGATGTGTGAGTGCATGATGGCAGCGAGCGCCCTAAAGGGTGGCCACGGTGCTGTTGTGGGTGGCATGTGAGCTTGCCGCCACCGGTGAAATAGGGAGGCAGTGACCCCGTGTCCTCTGTCTGATGATGCTCTGCAGGGAGGCTATTGGCAGTGCATGAATGGGAGGGGGGAAGTGCTCCACTCACAAACACTCGCGACCCACCGCCGCTGCCACTCGCAATTTGATGCACCCGTCACCATCTGGATTAGAGGGGGTCAGGCACCACACAAGGATCTGCTCGTTGCCAAAGTCAAGATCTCCCTAGCCGCGTCAGCCAGAGAGGAGCTCGTCGCGGACCTGTTGGAGCTCTAAGAGCTCCACCGCTGAATGTTATGGACTGCAATGCGAGGGAAAGATGGTTGAATGATTGGGGTTGATTTATGAAGAATTAAGGCTACAGTACCCGCGGGTACTGTTCACGCCCATGGTTGTGGCGGTGGCTAGGGTTGGAGGGGCGCAAGGAATGCCGGCCGCGGGGCTTTGCCCACGGCCGGCAAGAGAGAAGGGTTTTCCTTCTAATCTCTTACTTGATTAGATTGATACATCTCCTCTCTTTAAATAGAGAGGATTACTTGACCCTAAGTAAGGAATCGATCTTATCCCTAAACCTAACCCTAACGGGCCTCCCGGCGCATTAGACCTTGACACCTCACATTACCCCGCCCTTTTCCGAGCAGCTCGTCCTCGAGCTGCAACATGGTCACCTTGAAGATGACCCGACGCCACACAACCCTACGACTCCAAAACATGCCTTTTACATCTCGCCTTATTTTATTATTCCTAACCTGAAAAATGCTATGACTTTTTTTATTTCGGTGACTCCCGAACGATGGGCGCCACTCGCACGACAGTCTGCATGTGTAGAACCACATGGATCCCATGGAGACCATCTAAACGAGAGAGGCACGGGGGCACAACCACCTGGAGGTAGTCACAACGAAGACCAACGGAGACGTCCTCACGGTGGTCGGAGAAGGAAAGCTGAGGCGCTAGGCAGTGCGTCCCCGCTGGTGACAAGGAGCAACACACCTCTCCTTCCATCGTCTCCGCAGAGTTGGAATACGCCATCTGTAGGAAACACACCATGCGCACCCTTGGACACAGCAGCAGATTGGCACAATTGCCGGTAGCCATCGAGGGAGTCGAGATCGCATCCCTCTGCATCAAAGGCAAAGGTGACCGCTGCAAAGGCTGCCTCTCGATCCTGCATCGGCATGTGCGTATTTTGTAGCCGCCGTCGCGCTAGGAAGCCGCACGCCGCCGCCTGCAGCCGCAACACCGCCCGAAGTTGCACTGCTGTGGTCACCACCTTTACGCGATGACGAAGAGCCTGAAGGAACTGCGACGGAGTGCGGGGCTGAATCAACTGCAAATCGAGTAGCTGACCCACTTGCCGGCGCGCCAGGAGGCCGTGTGGTGCAGCCTGCAATCGCACTGTCGCAGACACCTTTCGGGTAAGCATCTTCTCCGCCGTCTCCACTGCGAATGGTCCTGTAGATGGCGTCGGGAGTGCAGTCCCGACGAGGCAAGGAGAGACGCACGCGGCAATGGTAGCCTGCCCATCAGGAGGTTGCGCAACAATGCCAACTCCTCGCGAATCCCGCGAATGGCATCACCGTGGTCGAGAAGCATTCGCATCACCTCCTCGGGTGAGAGGGTGTGGGGGAGCGGAGGAGGGCCTGGCGACGCTGTGAAGAACAGGGCCGACGTAGGGCTTTGCCCACGACCGGCAAGAGAGAAGGGTTTTCCTTCTAATCTCTTGCTTGATTAGATGGATACATCTCCTCTCATTAAATAGAGAGGATTACTTGACCCCTAAGCAAGGACTCGATCTTATCCCTAAACCTAACCCTAACAGGCCTCCCGACCTATTAGACCTTCACACCTGACACTGAACGTCTGTGAAAGCCTAGGTCACTCCTAGCAGTCCTCAAGTCGTTTGTTTCGCGACCTAGCGGTCCTCAAGTCGTTTGTTTCGCGCCCGCCACCAGTCACGAGCTCACTTACTCATCCAATTGTCGTTGCACACCCTATTGTCGCTCCCTACGGGGGGAGCTCACACATGTGGCAGCTACTCTGTCGTGCCAGCTCCGCTCACCACCGGAGGGAGATCGGGGATGGGGATGGAGGGGCAAAATACAAACGACTTGCAATGTCGGAGGGTGATGATTTGACGCCTGATTTTGCAAATACACAGACTCCGCATTGCAACTTCGCGGCTAAATCAATTGCAACTCAACAGACCAATTGCAACATGACGTGCACCAATTGCAACGAGACCCAACCGAGTTGCAACTAGACACGAACCAATTGGAGCTGCACGCGAACCAATTGCAATCACGAGACTGACCGATTGCAATTGTGACACTATAGTAATTGCAACTCAACGGAACTATTTACAACAAGTCTAACTTTGTTGCAACTAGATATGAACAAATTGCCGCAACTAGACTCCTAGTTGCAATTCGACGTGAACAAATTACAACCAGAGTGAGCCCAGTTGCAACTGGGCAAGACCTAATTGCAATCAGAGTGGGTGCATTATAGCAAAATAGTATTCCATAAACAAATACTTCTACAATAGTTGTCTAGTGGGAACCTGAACCCTAAGAATAATGCATAGTTGGTTGGTGCTTCTTTTCGTTGATGCAAATTACAAAATTTTGCAAAATTCATTGACTTTTGTCCAAATAATTGATGGGAACTTTTAGATGGGTCATTGAATGGGAAGACACAACATCACCTAAATATGTTGCAAAAATGGGTAACAACAATTGTTACTCAAAGTCAGGTGAAATGAACAATAAATTGATAACTTTTATAATTTCATGCAAATAAAGAATTTACACCGATAACACAAATATGGGTTATTTGAGTACGGCAAAAGGAACCTCACTATATGGCAAAAGGAACCTCACTGTATGAGACCATGCATTTTCATGGCAACCAGGTCCGCACCTTCACCTTCGTGACCAAAGTTTGTTCTAAATATTTATTATTTAAAAAATAATTTAGAATTCCTTACTTTTAATGATAATAAAAATTTGTTAGTTTGTTGGTTACTCAATTTCTACAGTCCTTGCCAATTGATTTATAAGTTACTAGGATTTAAATCATTCTGATTTGGTTGCATGAGGGCACCCAACCCATACTCTATGGTAGAGTTCATGGTCATTAATTACATTGCGATCTAAGCGAATTGCTGATGTGGAAACCATTTATTGAAGAAAGAGGACCGGGGGAAATGAAGACTGTTTCTAATCTGGACGCCAAGTCTTCGAGAGCATTGAGGCGCAGGACTCCACAACGACTCGCGTGGGGGAGGGGCTCTAGTGCCCCCCCCCCCCCCGCCGTGACCGCCCCCTCCTCCACGCATGCCTCCCTCTCCTGCGCTCCCTGTCCCACACTGCCAACGACGGAGAGGGGTCGTTGCCACCGGGCTGGACAGGTTTGGTACGGATTTGTTCCCGCCGTAGTCGGATGAATGTGTGGTCGGGTTGGTGGAGCGGGAAACGGACCACATGTCGAGTCTTCGAGAGCATCGAGGCGAAGGAATCCATGACGGCTTGTGTTGGGGAGGGGCTCCTCGAGTCCATGGATCTGGTGCTCCCCCATGCCACCCAGCTCCACCGCGACCACCCCCACCTCTGCGCATGCCTCCCTCTTCCGCGCTCCTTGTCCCACACTACCGAGGACGAAGAGGGGTCATTGCCACTAGGATGGACAGGTTCGATGTGGATTTGTTCATGTCGTAGTCGGATGAATGCGTGGTCGGGCTGGTGGACCAGGAAACAGACCACATGTCGAGTCTTCAAGAGCATCGAGGCGAAGGAATCCACGACGACTCATGTTGCGGAGGGGCTCCTCGAGTCCATGGATCCGGTGCTCCCCCTGCGCCACCCAGCTCCGCCGCGACCGCCCCTCCTCCGCACATGCCTCCCTCTCCCTCGCTCCATGTCCCACATTACTGAGGAGGAAGAGGGGTCGTTGCCGTCAAGCTGGACAAATTCGGCATGGATTTGTTCCTGTCGCAGTCTGATGAATGCGTGGCCGTGATGGTGGAGCGGCTGCACGACGGTGGCATTGATCTCTGCATCCACCGAGAGGCTACCGAGGAACACATTCTGTTCCCATGATTACTAATAGTTCTGTTCATTTGTTTCTTCCTCAATTTTTACGATGCTGAGTGTTTTAATCGTTTGCACCGATCTGTCGGCCTGGTGATATGCTACTATATTATTGTGTGTGATATGACACTGAATGTTTCAACTATGTTGAATCAGGTTGTAGTATTGTTGAGAGTTGTAGGGTGGATCACATGGTACTCTTAGCTGATTTCTATTTTAAATAACAAATATATGTATTTATATAAACTACTATTACAAATTCTACATTGAGAACAATAGTTTCTTATGTTAGACGTCACGTTCGTTTGGCTTATCAACCATCAACCAACAGTACCTTTTCTCCGAACAAACCGGCCACTAGCAGTAGCACTTTTCTCTTACAACAAATCGGCACTTAAATCAGCTCCAGTCAAATGAACAGTCTCAGAGTCTTAAACCTATGGATACACCTGAGCATTTTTCAGGCCGGGTTCGGGTGGGGTCAAAAAACCCAGTTATTTCGGATAGAGAAAATCCCGCCCATGACCCTCCCACTAGACTCAGGGTCGAGCCCGGGCTTGGGTGGGCCACCCGCTCATTTTATAATGTAAAATAGTTAAAAACAACATTTCGGACCGAGCTCGGACTAAGATTTTTTCTGAGGTTGTAAGTTGTGTGTCCAAACCCACCCATTAAGGTACATGGACCTCTAGACTTTAAAATCTGGGTTGAGACTTGAGAGTCCCCGACTCAGGGGATTCCGTCAGGGCCGATCGAATTTTTTGAATATTGTTTCATCATTTTGCAAAATTATACGACCGTTTAAAATTTTAGCAGATTTGGCAACCAACCGTCGTGCGCCACGGCGGCCGCCGTGTGCCACAGCGTTTAGGAACTAACCGCCATAATGCACAGCGGTTGGAGGCCGGTCACGGCGTTTTGCGGCGGCCCACGGTGGTAGGGCCTAAACGTCGTGGCCCATGACGGCTAGGTCCTACCGCTGTGGCCCACGACGGCTAGAATGATTTATTGATTTTAATAAATCTAAGGGAAATTCAGGACGTGATCTCCAACCTAATACTTATCGTACTGCGGTTGTTTTTGTTTTTTAATTTAAGGAAAAACACTACAACGTAGAAAAGAAAAACAAAGTGACATAGTAAAAAATAGTCATGATCACATATAACAGTGCTCCTGTACAAACAATACTCGACCTAATCTAGCATCGCCTGGGCTTCTTGAGCAGCTTCAGAGCTCGTGCTGCGGCGTGCGTCTGGTCGCGAGGGTACGTCAACCGGTCAGGAGGGTGGATCTGGCGATGCCTAGCATCACCCATCGCCTGCGGTGTCTCCACCTCCGTCGTCGACCCTGCAACCTCGTGGGACGAACCTGGCTACCCTCCGCTAGCGCATGGCAGCTGCGAGCCTCCTGGAGATTGTTGTGCCCCACCGCTCGCGGCCGGGGAGCCGCGAGCCTCTCGGAGACCGTTGTGCCCCCCACCGCTCGCGTCGGGGAGGCTGCGAGCCTCCCCGAAGACTATTGTGGCCCACCGCTCGCGCCCGGCGCCGCGAGCCTCTTGGAGACGGCCCACCTTGCTCGCACCGGCGCCGCGAGGCTCCGGTGTGGCCCACCTGGTCGCTCCCCGGCAACCGGGAGCCTCCCGGGCCGCGTCCTCGCTCCCTTATGAGTCCATGTGGGTGGCGCGCCTCCAAGCTACGACCCTACGAGCTCGTTCTGCGGCTGCAAATCCTGCAACCAGTCTAAGTCGAGGGCCAAGTCGTCTAAGACGGCCTGGTCGTCAGAAGTGCAGACGCTGGAGTCATAAACGGGAAGAAATAGTAATATTAAATCACGTTTCATAATTAATACAATCTAGTATTATAGAGTAGTGGTCAATACCTAGCTGAAGAGCAGGGCCGAGGGACGAGGAAGGAACTGGTGTTGGTGCTGGTGCGGGTCCTCGTGGTGCCGGTCTTGGCCCTCCTAGTGCGGGTGCACGTGTTGGCGCAGTACCTCTGAGAGGACCCCCCTAGAGGAGACATCCTAAAGGGAGGATGCGCCGGAGGGCGCGTCGAGTACAAGGGTGGTCGTGATGAGGACGACGGTGCCGCGTGGGAACGACCAGTCGAGGCGGAGATGGAGGACGACTAGGGGTACCGTGGAAACAATGGTAGAGTCGGGTAGCCATGGTAGTTCACCGCGGTAAGGAACCTCGTGGTGATGGCACCCATCTTGAGGAACGTCTCCGATATCTCTCGGCCGTCGAGTCCTCTACAATACGTGAAAGGTCCGCAATCACGTCGAACTGCAAAAGAAATTATTAGTAAATTGTAGAATGTAAAGTACCATAAGGGAAAGGCTGTGAATTTTCAAACTCATCGTCGTGTCGTAGTGCTGATCCCGTCGAACCGGGTACGCGGTACTAGCAAGCACCCTCGTCGCGTTCGGAACTGGCGCTGCATGCTGTGGTGGGATGTACATCACATGCGCCAGAGTCCTTGGGGTGTACCACTGGATGTATGCCTCCCACGCCATGTCGTCGTGGGGCCGGACCTCCTCGATCAAGTTCTGCAACGCGGTAGCCCAACGGTCCACGTACGGCTGCAACCTCTCAACCCAGGAAAAAGTGCCCGGAACTCACCTCCGTGACCACCTACGACGAATTAAACATATTTGTCAACATCTGAAATCTTCGAACGCTGAATTAAATTTAAAAATTTACGAGAACTCACCTATGGTGGGCGTTCGAAACCGGTGTGCACCACGGGCACAAGCCACTCCCCGGTAGCGGCCGAACTGCCGCTCAACACCCTCGTGGACGGCGTACTCCTCCACGTACATGTCGAACAGCAACGATGACCTCGTCATCCAGTACTGCTGGTCCTGGAAGCACAAAGTCGAGAGCCCTGTGGTGCGCGAGCTGCGATAGCCTCCTCGGAGTACAGCGTCCACCTAACGTCCGCGTCCGTGAGAGCATCGAACTGCCCGACAAAGTCCTTGTACGCCCTCTTCGTTTGGTCGTGGGCATACAAGGTCTGCATACAAACCAAATGTGAACCATAAATGTCGATTGAACAAACTAGATGAAATGAAAAGACAAATTGAAAGTGAAAGGTAAGAAATTATGTTCCGAAGGCACCACAACGAGCCCATGGTAAAACGGTCGCGCGGGTCGTGGCCCTCTGGCAGGGGCTCGAACGCGTAGAGGGTCACGACTAGCCGACCAATCGCAAATCGCTCGTGGCACCAGAGCTGAAGAAGGAGAGGACAACCGAGAATGATCGGCTCTGCCGCACGACCATTCGACACCCCCGAGCACAGCCCCCCGTACGCGCTCGCAAGAACAGAGTTGGCCCAACTAATCTGGGGCACGAAGTCCAAGGGCGCGTCAGTGATCCTCCGAGCATGGGGGATCAGGTACCTCGTCAACGCGTCACCCTGCGAACTGCAGAACAACACGAACCCAAAGAGCCACAACAGGTATGCCTCGAAGAACCTGTCGACGGTCTCCTGCTCGGCGTCATCTGCAAGGTAATCAGCCTGCACAAACAAAATCAAATGTTAGTTTTATTGTCTCCACATAATCAAAACCGAAGAGAAATATGAGGTAAAGGTATGTACGCTAAACTGCTGCAACCAAGACAAGGTGGGTCCGTGAGCGTTCGCGAACTCCTGGTACGGGGCGGGCGTGCGATCGTTCCGAGGAACGTTCGCGAACCGAGCAAGGAACTCCTTACACTAGTTAGCGGAGATGTCTGCGGCCCTCAGCGGCTCGCCCTCACAAGGAAGGCCCATCAGCAATGACGTGTCCTGAAGGGTCACCGCCATCTCGCCAACGGTGAAGTGGGACGTGTGGGTCTCCGGCCTCCAGTGGTCCAGAAGCGCACTGAGGAGGGAGAAGTCATACCGGAAGCGTGTCATGCGATCCTTCCGAAGAATCGCGTCACGCTAGCTGTCCCCTGGACTAACCGCGCTACAGGCAGGAGTCCTGCAGCTCGTAGCCTGAAACAAATAACGTAATTTATTAGTTACAACAAAAGAATAAATGAAGGTACAAACAATAACACAACATCAATTCGTCGTGCAGCAACGTGCACGTAGTGCGGGCACGCACATGTCCAACATCCTCTCCGAGGACGGCGGACAGGAACGAGCGTTGCCTGCGGTCGATATCCCTGTCCAGCAACTGAGGCGTCACGTACGCCTCAAGCTCAGCACGAGCAGCTTGAGCCTGAGCCTGAGCCTGAGCCTGCGCCTGGGCCTAGGCGTGAGCCTGGGCCTGAGCCTGAATCTGCTACATAGCTGCAGCTGCATACACAAATTAAATATAGAATTAAAAAACACAGATAAGTAATTTTCTACAATTTCTACAATTTGTACATGAGGTAAATTAATTTTCTAGATTTTCTAAACAAATATAAGTATTTTCTACAATTTCTACAACACATAAACTCATTTTCTACATTTTTGAAACAAATTAAAGTAATTTCGATAATTTCTACAGTTTCTAAAACAGATAAACTCATTTTCTACAATTTATAAAACAGATAAACTCGTTTTCTACATTTTCTAAACAAACTAAAGTAATTTTGGTAATTTCTACATAAATTTTCTACAATATCTGGAACATATACATCAATTTTCTACATTTTCTAAACAAATTGAATTATTTTCTACAATTCTTAAACTAATTTTCTAGATTTTCTAAACTAGAAAACTAATTTTCTAAATCTAAACCAATTTTCTAGATTTTCTAAAGTAAAAAATTAATTTTCTAGATTTTCTGAAGTAGGAAACTAATTTTCTGGATTTTCTAAACTAGAAGACTAATTTTTTAGATTTTCTAAATAAAAAACTAATTTTCTAAACTAAAAAAATTAATTTTCTAGATTTTGTAAACTAGAAAACTATTTTTACTAGATTTTCTAGAAAAAATAATTTTATAGATTTTCTAAACTAGAAAACTACTTTCCTAAATCTAATTTAATTAGTTAACTAATTTCTAAACTAATTTTCAAGATTTTCTAAACAACAAAACTAATTTCTGAAATCTAATATAATGAATTAACTAATTTCTAATTAATTAAATTAACTAAAGAAAAGAGAGAAAACTTACTTGGAGAGAGGAGGGCGCAGCGTGGGTCGACGAGGAGGCTCCGGTGGTAGGGGTAGGAGGGGCGGCGGCCGCCATTGCCTCGTATATAGACGCAACTACCACCGTCCCCCATGGCGGTAGCAACTGACCGTCGTGGCCCACGGCGGGCGCAACGCCTACCGTCGTGGCCCACGACGGTAGGCCGCCGCGGCCCCGCTCCTCGCAGCGGACCGTTGGCGACCCCCTTGCCGCCGTGGACCATGGCGGGTGCCTTGCAAACAGACGTGGCGCACGGCGGTTGGTTGCCAAATTTGCTAAAATTTCAAATGATCATATAATTTTGCAAAATCTCTACTCCTAAAAAGTGTGAAAGTAAGACAATCCCATCGGTTCACCTTTCACCCTCCACCTCCGCGCATTCACCCGTCCCGCGCCTTCACCCCGTCCCCCCCCCCCCCCCCCCCAAACATTTCATTTTTTCTCCCCCCACGGCCGTCGGCGGTTCCTTGTCAACACCGGCCACGCCGTCGGTGGTTCCTTCGCCCACTCGCGTGCGCCTCCCCCCTCCACCTCCTCCGACACTTCCCCACATCTCCACCGCCATGGCCGCCGCCGCGCCTCCCGCTTCCTCATCCCCGCCTCCTCTAAGCGCAGCAGACGAAGACGGCGTCGATGGCGCCGTCGCCGCTACCGTGTTTCCCGCCTCCTCGTACTCCTTATTAGTGAAGAAGCCCTGGTGCGGCGTGGGTTGCATCGACAGCGCGCGTGGCCCCGCGTGGCGCGGGCGGCGGCGGCGACTCGGCTCCGCGCGACCTCCTGCAGACAGCCGGCGCGGCTCTGATCTTCCCCGATCCGCCCTCTTGCTGGTTTATTCTTCCTCTCTCCCTCTCCCTCACTCCCGCTGTAGGCTCGAGCTCGATATTGCCTAAGATCTGCTCTTGTTCTCCTTGTTTCTTCTCTCCAATCTTGCGGTTTCACTAATAATCGCGGTCCGTAGGATGCATATTTATTTTCTATGTAATTTGGAGCACTCTATTGCCATGTCTTCCTTCGGTAGGCATGAGATTGATTAATTCTAGGTGCTACGGGGATGGCTCAAAGTCGGTCATCTTTGATACATTGGTTCACACACCGATCATGAAAAAATGGATAGGCTTATAATTTTAGTCCCGCATTACAATCATAAAATTCTTTTTATGAATATTGTGCGTTCTCCAAGTATTTTAGGTAAAAAGAGCAATCTCTTTATACCTGAATTTTCTTATCCCGTTGTTACATAGACCGGTACATGTTACTTCTTCTGAGGCTATCTTGGCCTTTGGTGGGTTAGGTTTTCATATTTTTTATTGTCCTTTTGCTAGATAGCTCAGTAAGTTTAAGTAGGCATATTATAGGACTACTAAGATCTCATTAGTCTTACTATCATATTTGCTTTTTATATATGAGTATCTTACTGAGACATGCCGATCCTCATTCTCGGGATCCTAACTTTTGTATATTGCTAATAATTGTTAGCAGCGGAATTTTTCTGTCTCGGTCAACAGTACGGAACTTGCTGCTTTAGCCACCTACAATGGTTCCGCGCGTTTGCACGACTTAGCTTAGTGTGGACAATTCGAAAATTTCATGCCTCGATTAGTCAAGTATATAGTGTCTTTATTCTTATAAATCTATAACATGAAGGGCTATGGGGATCTCCCCCACGCTTTTTGCCTTAACAAAATTAGTCAATTGTGATATGTTGTTTGCTTTGTCTCTCTACACCTACTATTACCATGAGTTATATGATCCTGCCAATGTTCAAACAACAGGTTCTCAAAAAAAGATGTTACAAACAACAGTAGAGCATTTCAGCTTTAGATGAAATTCCAGCCCTTAAATTCCAAGAAGTTAGGGTTTTGTATCAGTCAGGATCGAAGTATTGGATTCCCACATTGATACTTACTATGCCATTGCCTTCTATATACTAAGTTACTAAGTTGCAGCAACAACAGTACTCCATGGTGTCTTTTGATTTTACCTGTTACCTATTGCTTCAGCCCTTACCTCTTTTATACTTTGTTTTAATTTTAAAATGGTAGTTAATTATAATTTATGAGAAGGCAAGTGTCGGATCACCTCACAGATTCCATAATAGCACTACGAATTGTTTTCCTAGCTTCTCCTGCATAGCTAACCAGATTGCCTAATATTCATAGGTGACATGAAGTATACCATATTTTTGATTTTCTAAACCAAATTAGCTTCTATTCAATTATTCTGGTAAGTTTTAATGGCTGGTTTTGATATATCTTTCATGCAGGGTTCTAGATCAAATAGGTTCGTCGTCTACAGTGGCTGCTACTATGGCTCTAAAATTTAATTCTTGTCTCTGATTAATTCATATGGAGGTAACACAGGTGCAACTTCAATATTTGTGAATATCCTTTTCATCCGCTATTTCAATATCGTCTCTTTCAATAGATTACATTTTGGGTTTAGATAGTGTAGTGTGTCCAGCTTCCAAGAACTTGATAACATGGTGGTACACTCTGTTTTCTCAGAGAAACAATAGGCGGCGCGGAAATTGATGGAGGCCTCAGGCATCTCTTCTCAGGATCTCTGAATATCTTTCCTCCTAATGTTACGGTGTCGGTCTTGTCATTGATATCCTTGTAATGCAGCTGCGTGAGGTTAGCTTCCAATTCTCTCAACTTTTCTTGCATATACAGAATGATGTATGACATAACAATAACAATTTATCGTGTTTTCCTATCCCCTCCTTCGATTAGCTCTGAATGAACATCCCACAACACATTAACTGTGTATATCTATGTATGCCTCTTTGCTGTTTGGATGAGAACCTTTTTTAGTTCACATCCCATTCTTGCATTTCTGCCATTTAGTTCGCCTCATACGGATCTTCTTTTGCTCATTTGAAACGATATGATGTTTACTTACTTCCTTAGATGACAAAGCACGGCCATCTCATATGTGCTTACCCAGTAAAGTTTCTTAGTATCACGTTCCAAAACTGTGGACACTATTTCTTCCTCCTCCTGGTGCAGTGGCCAGTGGTGTTCTGCAGATATCCAACTAGCAGATGGTATTTCTAGATGCCTTTTTCTTTGGCCGATTAGTTGCTTTTGCCCTTTTCCTTTACCTTCCTATTCATGTAATCATGTGTTTCCCGACGTTCTGACACTGGCTATCCTACTTTGTTTATTAGGAAATTTTATCATGTCTGTCTGCAACGAGTCATAGGTAGGATGAACTATAGACAACTAATCTTTCTGGTTGGCAGCCTGGTGGTGGCCAACAAAAAAATTAGGAATATTCAGGTTTGTGGTAATAGGTGACATAATTTTGTGTTGCTATTTTGTATGCCCCAAATGAATTTGAATACCACGAAACAAAATAGAAGATCGATTTCATAGTTTATTGGAATTGAAATTACAGGATGCTGGTGTTATAGAATTCACATTACTAATCCATCTATTTCATCATATTCTAATACAAGTTCGTTAGCCAAGTGGAACAAAGTATTGGAATGTGTTCCTATAACGATTTTCCAAACATGGCCATGCATAGGTTGCAGGTCAGCAACCCTTACGGTTCTGTGTTCGGCTCCATATATCATTGTTTCCCCTCTCAATCCATTTATCTACACAGGAACACAGTTCGCATATTATAGGTACACCAATAGACGCTGGCTGTTTTTTTTGTTATATGTTTGTGCTGATAATTCTTCTCTAACATTTTCTGATAAAAAGATTTTGCATACTGAAATTGCAGTGCAAAATTTATATAAAACTTACAGAATCTCTAATTACTTTAGATGAGTACAAAAAAGCAGCTTAAAATCGGAAGCAAATGACGCTGGAACAGATTTATACTTCTAAATTTGGTTCCTATAGTGCTTTTTCCCCTAGCCATTATGAACTCCAACTCCATGCTTTTGTAATTTACACTATTACTAAGAGAGAGTTGAATGAACATGGTGAAGTCATTATTTCCTTATGTCATTAATATCCGAGTTTTCATGATCAAAAGCAGTTGACCAACATTAGTATCTTTATTATGTATTATGTAGATGAGGATGCACACATGAATGTGGATGAAGGTAGTTAATGGCTTCATATTGTTACTGTTATATTGAATGATGTGGGTAGATGCCAATATACATGTATATTGAAATTCAATATTATGATTTATTAGCATTACTTACGTATTATACACTTTTATTTATTGAAAGTTATATATATTGCATTATATATATTTGCGCCCGTAGCAACGCACGGACATGCACCTAGGGCCTGTTTGGATGGTGGGGTAAATGGGGTAAATGGGGCAAATTTACCCCTAATTTACCCCTAAGGTGCCAAACATGTGGGGTAAATGTGGTGGGGCAAATGTTTTGCCCCCCTAATTCCATTTACCCCTAAAAGGTAGCAAATTGGAGCAAATTTGTGGTGGGTCCCGCTCTCCCTCTCTCATCCACATCCACATTTACCACTCCATCCAAACACCCCAAGGGGCAAATATTAGTAGGGGCAAATGGGAGGAACAAATCATTTTCCTTGGGGTAAATATTTACCCCTACCATCCAAACAGTGCCCTAGTCTCTATCTCTACTCCTAAAGAGAATGAAAGATGGAAAAAATTTCGGTTCACCACCTGCGTCTTCACCCACCGCCTTCACCCACGCGCCCGTCCGCTCCAATCCCGTGCCTCGCGACCCGCCTCGCGCCTCGCGGAACCGCCCCCTCTCCGGCCTCGCGGAACCGCCCCTCCCGCCATCCGCCGGCCTCGCGCCGCCGCCACCCCCCCCGCCTCCGCGATCCGTCCCCGCATCCTCGCGCCGCGGCCCGTCCCCCGCCTCCCCCCGTGCCGCCGCCGTCCCGGGCTCCCCGTGCCGCCGCCGTCCCGGGCTCCCCGCGCCGCTCCCTCTGTCCCTGCCTCTGCTCCACGCTGGCCACCACGGGTCCGACTCCACTTGGTGTTGTGGAGCCCATCTTCAACCTGTGTGGCGGCGCTACTCTTCGGCTTCGATTCGTCCTCTTCTCAACCGCCTGCGAACATCCAGGACTAAGAATTTTTCTGAGGTTGTAAGTTGTGTGTCCAAACCCACCCATTAAGGTACATGGACCTCTAGACTTTAAAATCTGGGTTGAGACTTGAGAGTCCCCGACTCAGGGGATTCCGTCAGGGCCGATCGAATTTTTTGAATATTGTTTCATCATTTTGCAAAATTATACGACCGTTTAAAATTTTAGCAGATTTGGCAACCAACCGTCGTGCGCCACGGCGGCCGCGCGTGTGCCACGGCGTTTAGGAACTAACCGCCATAATGCACGACGGTTGGAGGCCGGTCACGGCGTTTTGCGGCGGCCCACGGTGGTAGGGCCTAAACGTCGTGGCCCATGACGGCTAGGTCCTACCGCCGTGGCCCACGACGGCTAGAATGATTTATTGATTTTAATAAATCTAAGGGGAAATTCGGACGTGATCTCCAACCTAATACTTATCGTACTGCGGTTGTTTTTGTTTTTTAATTTAAGGAAAAACACTACAACGTAGAAAAGAAAAACAAAGTGACATAGTAAAAAATAGTCATGATCACATATAACAGTGCTCCTGTACAAACAATACTCGACCTAATCTAGCATCGCCTGGGCTTCTTGAGCAGCTTCAGAGCTCGTGCTGCGGCGTGCGTCTGGTCGCGAGGGTACGTCAACCGGTCAGGAGGGTGGATCTGGCGATGCCTAGCATCACCCGTCGCCTGCGGTGTCTCCACCTCCGTCGTCGACCCTGCAACCTCGTGGGACGAACCTGGCTACCCTCCGCTAGCGCATGGCAGCTGCGAGCCTCCTGGAGATTGTTGTGCCCCACCGCTCGCGCTGGGGAGCTGCGAGCCTCCTGGAGACTGTTGTGCCCCACCGCTCGCGTCGGGGAGCTGCGAGCCTCCTGAAGACTATTGTGGCCCACCGCTCGCGCCTGGCAGCTGCGAGCCTCTTGGAGACGGCCCACTGCTCGCACCTGGCAGCTGCGAGGCTCCAGGCTGTGGCCCACCGGTCGCTCCTGGCAACTGGGAGCCTCCTGGCTGCGTCCCTGCTCCCTTATGAGTCCATGTGGGTGGCGCGCCTCCAAGCTACGACCCTACGAGCTCGTCCTGCGGCTGCAAATCCTGCAACCAGTCTAAGTCGAGGGCCAAGTCGTCTAAGACGGCCTGGTCGTCAGAAGTGCAGACGCTGGAGTCATAAACGGGAAGAAATAGTAATATTAAATCACGTTTCATAATTAATACAATCTAGTATTATAGAGTAGTGGTCAATACCTAGCTGAAGAGCAGGGCCGAGGGACGAGGAAGGAACTGGTGTTGGTGCTGGTGCGGGTCCTCGTGGTGCCGGTCTTGGCCCTCCTAGTGCGGGTGCACGTGTTGGCGCAGTACCTCTGAGAGGACCCCCCTAGAGGAGACATCCTAAAGGGAGGATGCGCCGGAGGGCGCGTCGAGTACAAGGGTGGTCGTGATGAGGACGACGGTGCCGCGTGGGAACGACCAGTCGAGGCGGAGATGGAGGACGACTAGGGGTACCGTGGAAACAATGGTAGAGTCGGGTAGCCATGGTAGTTCACCGCGGTAAGGAACCTCGTGGTGATGGCACCCATCTTGAGGAACGTCTCCGATATCTCCTGGCCGTCGAGTCCTCTACAATACGTGAAAGGTCCGCAATCACGTCGAACTGCAAAAGAAATTATTAGTAAATTGTAGAATGTAAAGTACCATAAGGGAAAGGCTGTGAATTTTCAAACTCATCGTCGTGTCGTAGTGCTGATCCCGTCGAACCGGGTACGCGGTACTAGCAAGCACCCTCGTCGCGTTCGGAACCGGCGCTGCATGCTGTGGTGGGATGTACATCACATGCGCCAGAGTCCTTGGGGTGTACCACTGGATGTATGCCTCCCACGCCATGTCGTCGTGGGGCCGGACCTCCTCGATCAAGTTACCGCAACGCGGTAGCCCAACGGTCCACGTACGGCTGCAACCTCTCAACCCAGGAAAAAGTGCCCGGAACTCACCTCCGTGACCACCTACGACGAATTAAACATATTTGTCAACATCTGAAATCTTCGAACGCTGAATTAAATTTAAAAATTTACGAGAACTCACCTATGGTGGGCGTTCAGAACAGTGTGCACCACGGGCACAAGCCACTCCTGGTAGCGGCCGAACTGCCTCAACACCCTGTGGACGGCGTACTCCTCCACGTACATGTCGAACAGCAACGATGACCTCGTCATCCAGTACTGCTGGTCCTGGAAGCACAAAGTCGAGAGCCCTGTGGTGCGCGAGCTGCGATAGCCTCCTCGGAGTACAGCGTCCACCTAACGTCCGCGTCCGTGAGAGCATCGAACTGCCCGACAAAGTCCTTGTACGCCCTCTTCGTTTGGTCGTGGGCATACAAGGTCTGCATACAAACCAAATGTGAACCATAAATGTCGATTGAACAAACTAGATGAAATGAAAAGACAAATTGAAAGTGAAAGGTAAGAAATTATGTTCCGAAGGCACCACAACGAGCCCATGGTAAAACGGTCGCGCGGGTCGTGGCCCTCTGGCAGGGGCTCGAACGCGTAGAGGGTCACGACTAGCCGACCAATCGCAAATCGCTCGTGGCACCAGAGCTGAAGAAGGAGAGGACAACCGAGAATGATCGGCTCTGCCGCACGACCATTCGACACCCCCGAGCACAGCCCCCCGTACGCGCTCGCAAGAACAGAGTTGGCCCAACTAATCTGGGGCACGAAGTCCAAGGGCGCGTCAGTGATCCTCCGAGCATGGGGGATCAGGTACCTCGTCAACGCGTCACCTCGCGAACGCGAACAACACGAACCCAAAGAGCCACAACGGTATGCCTCGAAGAACTCGTCGACGGTCTCTGCTCGGCGTCATCCGCAAGGTAATCGGCCGCACAAACAAAATCAAATGTTAGTTTTATTGTCTCCACATAATCAAAACCGAAGAGAAATATGAGGTAAAGGTATGTACGCTAAACTGCTGCAACCAAGACAAGGTGGGTCCGTGAGCGTTCGCGAACTCCCCGGGTACGGGGGCGGGCGTGCGATCGTTCGAGGAACGTTCGCGAACCGAGCAAGGAACTCCTTACACTAGTTAGCGGAGATGTCTGCGGCCCTCAGCGGCTCGCCCTCACAAGGAAGGCCCATCAGCAATGACGTGTCCTGAAGGGTCACCGCCATCTCGCCAACGGTGAAGTGGGACGTGTGGGTCTCCGGCCTCCAGTGGTCCAGAAGCGCACTGAGGAGGGAGAAGTCATACCGGAAGCGTGTCATGCGATCCTTCCGAAGAATCGCGTCACGCTAGCTGTCCCCTGGACTAACCGCGCTACAGGCAGGAGTCCTGCAGCTCGTAGCCTGAAACAAATAACGTAATTTATTAGTTACAACAAAAGAATAAATGAAGGTACAAACAATAACACAACATCAATTCGTCGTGCGGCAACGTGCACGTAGTGCGGGCACGCACATGTCCAACATCCTCTCCGAGGACGGCGGACGGGGAACGAGCGTTACTGCGGTCGATATCCCCGTCCCGACAACCGAGGCGTCACGTACGCCTCAAGCTCAGCACGAGCAGCTTGAGCCCGAGCACCGAGCCCGAGCTCGCGCCTGGGCCTAGGCGTGAGCCTGGGCCTGAGCCTGAATCTGCTACATAGCTGCAGCTGCATACAAAAATTAAATATAGAATTAAAAAACACAAATAAGTAATTTTCTACAATTCTACCATTTGTACATGAGGTAAAGTAATTTTCTAGATTTTCTAAACAAATATAAGTATTTTCTACAACTTCTACGACACATAAACTCATTTTCTACATTTTCTAAACAAAATAAAGTAATTTCGATAATTTCTACAATTTCTAAAAGAGATAAACTCATTTTCTACAATTTCTAAAACAGATAAACTCATTTTCTACATTTTCTAAACAAACTAAAGTAATTTCGGTAATTTCTACATTATCCGGAACGAATACAACAATTTTCTACATTTTATAAACAAATTAAATTATTTTCTACAATTCTTAAACTAATTTTCTAGATTTTCTAAACTAGAAAACTAATTTTCTAAATCTAAACCAATTTTCTAGATTTTCTAAAGTAAAAAATTAATTTTCTAGATTTTTCGAAGTAGGAAACTAATTTTACGGATTTTCTAAACTAGAAGACTAATTTTTTAGATTTTCTAAATAAAAAACTAATTTTCTAAACTAAAAAAATTAATTTTCTAGATTTTGTAAACTAGAAAACTATTTTTACTAGATTTTCTAGAAAAAATAATTTTATAGATTTTCTAAACTAGAAAACTACTTTCCTAAATCTAATTTAATTAGTTAACTAATTTCTAAACTAATTTTCAAGATTTTCTAAACAACAAAACTAATTTCTGAAATCTAATATAATGAATTAACTAATTTCTAATTAATTAAATTAACTAAAGAAAAGAGAGAAAACTTACTTGGAGAGAGGAGGGCGCAGCGTGGGTCGACGAGGAGGCTCCGGTGGTAGGGGTAGGAGGGGCGGCGGCCGCCATTGCCTCGTATATAGACGCAACTACCACCGTCCCCCATGGCGGTAGCAACTGACCGTCGTGGCCCACGGCGGGCGCAACGCCTCTTGTCGTGGCCCACGACGGTAGGCTGCCGCGGGCCCCGCTCCTCGCAGCGGACCGTTGGCGACCCCCTTGCCGCCGTGGACCATGGCGGGTGCCTTGCAAACAGACGTGGCGCACGGCGGTTGGTTGCCAAATTTGCTAAAATTTCAAATGATCATATAATTTTGCAAAATCTCTACTCCTAAAAAGTGTGAAAGTAAGACAATCCCATCGGTTCACCTTTCACCCTCCACCTCCGCGCATTCACCCGTCCCGCGCCTTCACCCCGTCCCCCCCCCCCCCCCGCCCCCAAACATTTCATTTTTTCTCCCCCCACGGCCGTCGGCGGTTCCTTGTCAACACCGGCCACGCCGTCGGTGGTTCCTTCGCCCACTCGCGTGCTGCCTCCCCCTCCACCTCCTCCGACACTTCCCCACATCTCCACCGCCATGGCCGCCGCCGCGCCTCCCGCTTCCTCATCCCCGCCTCCTCCAAGCGCAGCAGACGAAGACGGCGTCGATGGCGCCGTCGCCGCTACCGTGTTTCCCGCCTCCTCGTACTCCTTATTAGTGAAGAAGCCCTGGTGCGGCGTGGGTTGCATCGACAGCGCGCGTGGCCCCGCGTGGCGCAGGCCGGCGGCGGCGACTCGGCTCCGCGCGACCTCCCCGCAGGACGGCGGCGCGGCTGCGATCTTCCCCGATCCGCCCTCTTGCTGGTTTATTCTTCCTCTCTCCCTCTCCCTCACTCCCGCTGTAGGCTCGAGCTCGATATTGCCTAAGATCTGCTCTTGTTCTCCTTGTTTCTTCTCTCCAATCTTGCGGTTTCACTAATAACTGCGGTCTGTAGGATGCATATTTATTTTCTATGTAATTTGGAGCACTCTATTGCCATGTCTTCCTTCGGTAGGCATGAGATTGATTAATTCTAGGTGCTACGGGGATGGCTCAAAGTCAGTCATCTTTGATACATTGGTTCACACACCAGTCATGAAAAAATGGATAGGCTTATAATTTTAGTCCCAGTTACAATCATAAAATTCTTTTTATGAATATTGTGCGTTCTCCAAGTATTTTAGGTAAAAAGAGCAATCTCTTTATACCTGAATTTTCTTATCCTGTTGTTACATAGACCAGTACATGTTACTTCTTCTGAGGCTATCTTGGCCTTTGGTGGGTTAGGTTTTCATATTTTTTATTGTCCTTTTGCTAGATAGCTCAGTAAGTTTAAGTAGGCATATTATAGGACTACTAAGATCTCATTAGTCTTACTATCATATTTGCTTTTTATATATGAGTATCTTACTGAGACATGCCAGTCACTGTTACTGGGATCCTAACTTTTGTATATTGCTAATAATTGTTAGCAGCGGAATTTTTCTGTCTCGGTCAACAGTACGGAACTTGCTGCTTTAGCCACCTACAATGGTTCCGCTGTTTGCACAGCTTAGCTTAGTGTGGACAATTCGAAAATTTCATGCCTCAGTTAGTCAAGTATATAGTGTCTTTATTCTTATAAATCTATAACATGAAGGGCTATGGGGATCTCCCCCACAGTTTTTGCCTTAACAAAATTAGTCAATTGTGATATGTTGTTTGCTTTGTCTCTCTACACCTACTATTACCATGAGTTATATGATCCTGCCAATGTTCAAACAACAGGTTCTCAAAAAAAGATGTTACAAACAACAGTAGAGCATTTCAGCTTTAGATGAAATTCCAGCCCTTAAATTCCAAGAAGTCAGGGTTTTGTATCAGTCAGGATCGAAGTATTGGATTCCCACATTGATACTTACTATGCCATTGCCTTCTATATACTAAGTTACTAAGTTGCAGCAACAACAGTACTCCATGGTGTCTTTTGATTTTACCTGTTACCTATTGCTTCAGCCCTTACCTCTTTTATACTTTGTTTTAATTTTAAAATGGTAGTTAATTATAATTTATGAGAAGGCAAGTGTCGGATCACCTCACAGATTCCATAATAGCACTACGAATTGTTTTCCTAGCTTCTCCTGCATAGCTAACCAGATTGCCTAATATTTATAGGTGACATGAAGTATACCATATTTTTGATTTTCTAAACCAAATTAGCTTCTATTCAATTATTCTGGTAAGTTTTAATGGCTGGTTTTGATATATCTTTCATGCAGGGTTCTAGATCAAATAGGTTCGTCGTCTACAGTGGCTGCTACTATGGCTCTAAAATTTAATTCTTGTCTCTGATTAATTCATATGGAGGTAACACAGGTGCAACTTCAATATTTGTGAATATCCTTTTCATCTGCTATTTCAATATCGTCTCTTTCAATAGATTACATTTTGGGTTTAGATAGTGTAGTGTGTCCAGCTTCCAGTAACTTGATAACATGGTGGTACACTCTGTTTTCTCAGAGAAACAATAGGCGGCGCGGAAATTGATGGAGGCCTCAGGCATCTCTTCTCAGGATCTCTGAATATCTTTCCTCCTAATGTTACAGCTGTCAGTGCTGTCATTGATATCCTTGTAATGCAGCTGCGTGAGGTTAGCTTCCAATTCTCTCAACTTTTCTTGCATATACAGAATGATGTATGACATAACAATAACAATTTACTGTGTTTTCCTATCCCCTCCTTCGATTAGCTCTGAATGAACATCCCACAACACATTAACTGTGTATATCTATGTATGCCTCTTTGCTGTTTGGATGAGAACCTTTTTTAGTTCACATCCCATTCTTGCATTTCTGCCATTTAGTTCGCCTCATACGGATCTTCTTTTGCTCATTTGAAACGATATGATGTTTACTTACTTCCTTAGATGACAAAGCACGGCCATCTCATATGTGCTTACCCAGTAAAGTTTCTTAGTATCACGTTCCAAAACTGTGGACACTATTTCTTCCTCCTCCTGGTGCAGTGGCCAGTGGTGTTCTGCAGATATCCAACTAGCAGATGGTATTTCTAGATGCCTTTTTCTTTGGCCGATTAGTTGCTTTTGCCCTTTTCCTTTACCTTCCTATTCATGTAATCATGTGTTTCCCGACGTTCTGACACTGGCTATCCTACTTTGTTTATTAGGAAATTTTATCATGTCTCGTACGCAACGAGTCATAGGTAGGATGAACTATAGACAACTAATCTTTACGGTTGGCGGCTTGGTGGTGGCCAACAAAAAAATTAGGAATATTCGGGTTTGTGGTAATAGGTGACATAATTTTGTGTTGCTATTTTGTATGCCCCAAATGAATTTGAATACCACGAAACAAAATAGAAGATTGATTTCATAGTTTATTGGAATTGAAATTACAGGATGCTGGTGTTATAGAATTCACATTACTAATCCATCTATTTCATCATATTCTAATACAAGTTCGTTAGCCAAGTGGAACAAAGTATTGGAATGTGTTCCTATAACGATTTTCCAAACATGGCCATGCGAGAGGTTGCGGTCAGCAACCCTTACGGTTCTGTGTTCGGCTCCATATATCATTGTTTCCCCTCTCAATCCATTTATCTACACAGGAACACAGTTCGCATATTATAGGTACACCAATAGACGCTGGCTGTTTTTTTTTGTTATATGTTTGTGCTGATAATTCTTCTCTAACATTTTCTGATAAAAAGATTTTGCATACTGAAATTGCAGTGCAAAATTTATATAAAACTTACAGAATCTCTAATTACTTTAGATGAGTACAAAAAAGCAGCTTAAAAATCGGAAGCAAATGACGCTGGAACAGATTTATACTTCTAAATTTGGTTCCTATAGTGCTTTTTCCCCTAGCCATTATGAACTCCAACTCCATGCTTTTGTAATTTACACTATTACTAAGAGAGAGTTGAATGAACATGGTGAAGTCATTATTTCCTTATGTCATTAATATCCAGTTTTCATGATCAAAAGCAGTTGACCAACATTAGTATCTTTATTATGTATTATGTAGATGAGGATGCACACATGAATGTGGATGAAGGTAGTTAATGGCTTCATATTGTTACTGTTATATTGAATGATGTGGGTAGATGCCAATATACATGTATATTGAAATTCAATATTATGATTTATTAGCATTACTTACGTATTATACACTTTTATTTATTGAAAGTTATATATATTGCATTATATATATTTGCGCCCTTAGCAACGCACGGACATGCACCTAGGGCCTGTTTGGATGGTGGGGTAAATGGGGTAAATGGGGCAAATTTACCCCTAATTTACCCCTAAGGTGCCAAACATGTGGGGTAAATGTGGTGGGGCAAATGTTTTGCCCCCCTAATTCCATTTACCCCTAAAAGGTAGCAAATTGGAGCAAATTTGTGGTGGGTCCCGCTCTCCCTCTCTCATCCACATCCACATTTACCACTCCATCCAAACACCCCAAGGGGCAAATATTAGTAGGGGCAAATGGGAGGAACAAATCATTTTCCTTGGGGTAAATATTTACCCCTACCATCCAAACAGTGCCCTAGTCTCTATCTCTACTCCTAAAAAGAATGAAAGATGGAAAAAATTTCGGTTCAGCACCTGCGCCTTCACCCACCGCCTTCACCCACGCGCCCGTCCGCTCCAATCCCGTGCCTCGCGACCCGCCTCGCGCCTCGCGGAACCGCCCCCCTCGCGCGCCCCTCGCGGAACCGCCCCTTTGCCATCCGCGGCCTCGCGCCGCCGCCACCCCCCCGCCTCCGCGATCCGTCCCCGCATCCCCGCGCCGCGGCCGTCCCCGCCTCCCCGTGCCGCCGCCGTCCCGGCTCCCCGCGCCGCTCCCTCTCCGTCCCTCGCCTCGCTCCACGCCGGCCACCACGGTCCGACTCCACTTGGTGTTGTGGAGCCCATCTTCAACCTGTGTGGCGGCGCTACTCTTCGGCTTCGATTCGTCCTCTTCTCAACCGCCTGCGAACATCCAGGACTGGAGGCGCCATTTTTGCTGGGGACGGCGCCGGCTGCGGTGGCTACTTCGGCTAGCCTGAAGATTAGGTTACTGTGGTGTGCTGCTGCGTGCCTGGTGACCCAGCTACGTGGGCCAGTGGGCTACAACATTGCCCAGCTAGCAGCTCATGAGAAGCCAAACTGCTGGGCTCTTCTGCTGGGATCCAGGGGGCGCCGCTCCCGTTTCTATGGCCGAGAAACTGGTTGGTTCTCTGAGGGATCGTAGCAATTTGGTACTTATTTTTCAGCTTTCCTTCTTATAACCCTTATTGCTTTCCTTTTTCCTGAAACCCTCAACTTAGTCCTAAATTGCTGCTGCTTGTAAGAGATTGGAATCAGTTGTTTGCACTAAATACACATAACTGTTACTCTAAGAAAGCCATTCGGTTTTTTATCACTTAGTTTATTGGATTAAATCAGAAAAAATGCTTTGTTTACTGGTCGTTGGTGTCCATCAGTGTTGCTTTTGACTTGGTAGGTTTGAATTGCTAGCAGTTATTGCAACCTTAGGCTTATGTAGAAACATAATAAATTAGTTCTTGCAGCTTCTCCTGTATGTTTGAGTTTTTTCCTTAAAGAGAATCCTGCAGATAAGATGACATGGTTCTGATTTGTGTCACTAAGGACATATCTTTGTCTGACTCCTGTCATGACCTGATTTAAGGGTTATCATCTGAATGTCTTGTTTGCACTTTGAGGCCAATTTTTGTCTGTCCTGCCTGAACATTATGTTTAAACATCTGATACATCCAGCTGTCATTTTTCTGTGGAATCTTAATGTTAGCAACATCTGTTTTTTTCAGGGGGTTTTGTTTTTTGAGGAAGGTGAGCCTAAGATTGATGGCGAAGCAATTTGGTACTTATTTTCAGCTTTCCTTCTTATGACCCTTATTGCTTTCCTTTTTCCTGAATCCCTCAACTTAGTCCCAAATTGCTGCTGCTTGTAAGAGATTGGAATCAGTTGTTTGCACTAAATACACAAAACTGTTACTCTAAGAAAGCCATTCGGTTTTTTATTTATCACTTAGTTTAGTGGATTAAATCAGAAAAAAACTGCTTTGTTTACTGGTCGTTAGTGTCCATCAGTGTTGCTTTTGACTTGGTAGGTTTGAATTGCTAGCGGTTATTGCAACCTTGGGCTTCTGTAGAAACATAATAAATTAGTTCTTGCAGCTTCTCCTGTATGTTTGAGTTTTTTCCTTAAAGAGAATCCTGCAGATAAGATGACATGGTTCTGATTTGTGACACTAAGGACATATCTTTGTCTGACTCCTGTCATGACCTAATTTAAGGGTTATCATCTGAATGTCTTGTTTGCACTTTGAGGCCATTTTTTGTCTGTCCAGCCTGAACATTATGTTTCAAACATCTGATACATCCAGCTGTCATTTTTCTGTGGAATCTTAATGTTAGCAACATCTGTTTTTTTCAGGAGGTTTTGTTTTTTGAGGAAGGTGAGCCTAAGATTGATGGCGAACCTGGTGATTTGAAGGTTCGATTTGTCCCTGTGTCTGATTGTAATTTACTTAGGGGTTCCAGCACATATTACTAATTGATGGCTTCCATCAAATAACCTCATGAGCAGTTTAGGATCCGAACAGCACCACACGAACGCTGCTTTGGAATCAGCGTGTCCCAAATTGCTGCTGCGCGTAAGAGATTGGAATCAGCGGTTCTATGGAGAATGAGCTAGAAGTACTGCAGCAACAAATATCTCAGGTGGAGCAAACCATGACGACTTCTCAGAGGCAATAAAGTGGGGGTGTTTGGAAGTGGGTGGCAGGAAGTGCAGAGGTTTCCGATGATGAATAGTAAGTCCTATATTCCTATGTGCAGGAAGCTTGGTGCTTCGAGGGAACAATGTTCATGCATTAAAAAATGGTTGTAGCTTTATGGTTTGAAACTCGTTTAAACAGAATTGTACTCCATGAATTTTCTAGGCTACACTACATCACACCGTTGCTAAATCGTGTTATTTAACACTAAAGTAAAATATCAAATATCTGTCATAGAAATATCTAATGACATTGACAATCTGACATTAAAGCACAATTATCTTGGAGTTTCCTTTTTCTCACAAAAGACAATAAGAACCTTGTAGATTGTATAGACTGACAGATTTTTATGGTACTCTAAAATCATTTTTTCTGGGAAATTTAGGGGAGAGAAGTATGTGATTAGCTAACCGGAAGCTAGAATATCTGGAGGTCTGTTTTGGATTTTTATCTGCTTTCTAGATTCATTCATAGGCTTTGCTATGCACCTAGCACCTATAGTGTTGTGAATATTTATTGATCTTTTGTATTTCTAAGATTTGGATCGGATGCATCTTGGCCCAATGCTTCGATCTATTTATTACCCGGTTTGCTACAGGCTGCAATGATGGAATTTCTCTGAGCCACATGCTCTGAAACTGAGACATATGGCATTTCAAATAACCAAAAGTGCATGCTTGTTAATTCCAGATCCCCCCTCATCAGAATTATTGATTGGCTGCAATGGTCAATGAGTGAATTCGCTTAATTTCAATGACCAGGCCGCGAGAAAGTTTGTGGTATTTGTAACTACACAATTATTCACTAGGATAACTTCCTGCAGGGTTTCTTGAAAAGAATGACAAGGCTGCTACGAAACTACACATTTTGTGCCTTGTCATTCCGCCAAATTAGTAGATGCCAGTGAATAATTGTGTAGTGACAATTGAATAAAGCCCAGGAAAACTACCCAGAAAATGCTTCCCTTAACAACTCATGTGAAATCACTAACAGTTGTAATATGGCTATTGTGACATACATGGTTAAACTCCCCCTTGCACTAATGAAAAATGAGACACAAGCTTTAGTTATGCTACTCTGGATATTTATTTTCAGTTCTGTAACCTTCTATTCTGAACCCTCCCTATGCCAAATTAGTACCTTGCATAGTAACAGGATAACAATAATGTTTTTTGGCATCACTAATGGGAGAGAGTGATTTAGTGTGTCTATTTTCAGTTGGACCTCATGCTGACTTTGTTAAAGGTAGACAAACTTTAAAGGTATCCTATTGCTGTTGCTGTTGCTGTGTAAAAGATGTAAATTTTGCCATGGTTGGAAATTTTGATAGAGGTGTAAATTTAACTGCAACAACAATCAGCGTGGGTTAATCACAGTGTGTCATTTCTTTAATCAATTCAGAGCAACCCAGCAGCAGTCTGATTGTTTCTCAGTCCCTATTCACAACTGCAGGAGTAACGATTTTGATTAGTGCACCTCACCTTAAGTAGGATACATTCAGAATATTTGTGTAACTTGGTCTGTTAGTGCTTGATGCATGTTTTGCTTGTTACAGTAGTACAACTTAAATACATCTGTTCTCATTCAGCTAGAACTATAATCTCACGGGCACATGAAATCAATTTACTAATTGTGTACCAATTGAAAAATGAATTGATTCGATCAATGGTGCACTATTGATGCATGTTTTGTTGCCAGAAATAAAAATAACTACTATGCAGGTGCATCGAATGCCCGTATTTTGTCCAGGACGCCATTTGAATACAACAGAAGTGTCGGTGTTTTAGACCGGCAACCTACTACGGGGAGTACCCGAAGTAGATCATTGTGACTCGCCGAGATCGGTAACTCGAAGGAAGAGACACGTGGCACACAATTTAGACAGGTTCGGGCCGCGAGGTGCATAATACCCTACGTCCTGTATGCTGCGTAGCTCTGGATTGATAGGGCACGATTACAAGATGGTGCAATGGTGCGCCGTGAGTTGTATGAGAGGAGATTCGATGAGGGGATCGGTCCCTGCCTCGCCTTATATAGTCCGGGAGGCAGGGTTACAAGTCGCAATAGGGAGAGAGTACTAGTCGAGTACGTCTAGTAGTCCTCTATACAGTGCGGAACATGTACAGCCCCCTAACCGAGTACTACTCCCGTGTAGTCCTTGTGCTCCACGCCTTCGGGTGCCGTGTAGCGCAAGCCGGTAGTCCCGTGGGCCCACCGAGTAGTCGGTCCCGGTACCCACCGAGGCGGTGGGCCCGGGGAGGTCCATACGACAAGCCCCCGAGTACTTTGTAGTCGAGAAGGATAGCTTCAAGTAGTCTTGACGGCCCTAACCGGCGGTCCTCAAGCGTCCCCGAGTGCTGCAGGTCAAGGTCCTCAAGAGTAGTCGAAGCATCCCGAGGCTGGAATGTACTCCAGCTGATGTTTGAGCAATCTTGAAGTCTTCTCGAGTAGTCCCAAGCGTCCTCGAAAACTGCCTTCGAAGGTCTTCAAAAACTGCCTGTCTTGTCGTGAAGCCGAAGCTGATATGGAGGTGCAACTTGTAAAATCGCACTCCACATGGAATAGCCCCCGAGCCTTAAGCCGCGGGCTCTAGCTGAGGTTCCATCTGAAATCTTGGCAAGAAAATCCCGAAAAATCCGGAGAGAAAAACCGAAGGACACGTGGCACGGAGCCCCCGAGCCTTGAGTCGAGTACTTCCTCTCGAATTGAAGGGTCTTCTTGGAGAATGTGTCCTGAGATGCTCTTGAGACTAGCCGCTTCCCAGGTAGTCGAGTAGAAGTAGCCGAGCCCCCGAGGTGAGGCACGTCGACTAGTAGAATACGAAGAGTCACGCGCAGCCGCTGAGTCAGCCGCGCGTGGACTTATCCAGCCGCCCGTTGCGGAGTCGATTTGTCTTATAAATAGAAGCCAAAACCCTTAGGGTTTTCACCCATTCGAGCCGCAGTCATTCCATTTAAATCTTGAAGCAATCCACCCCCAGCGCCTACTGCCGCCGTAGTAGATTCAAGCGCGCCGCCACCCGAAGCCTTTAGGGTAGCCCCCGAGCGAATGCGAGTGAAGACGCCTTGCACTTGGAGGATGAAGCCGTCGCCGTCCAAGACGTCCAAGGCCGCCGGGAAGAAGAGGGGCCGTGAAGAGGCCGCCGCGGCTGCCACCGGAGCAGCGCCGCCCATGTCTCCACCGCGGGCTGATCCTAGCCGCGAGTGGAAGAAATCGAAGGTGAAGACGGAGGACCTCGCCGACCCCGCCGAACAAGGGGTTCATCGGGGAGAAGGAAGTTGACATGTGGAGATCCGCCGGAGACCCATATCCAATGGAGAAAGCCGAAGACGAGATCCCGATGTTCTCGCGGTTCGTGGAGCGCGGTCTTGCGCTCCCGGCCCGGCGACTTCTTCAAGGGGCCGCTCGGGTACTACGGGATCGAGTACCCCGAACCTCCGAACCCCAACGCATCTTCCACACGTCGGTCTTCGTCCACTTCGCGAAGCCTTCCTCGGAATCAAGCCGCACTGGGTGCTCTTCCGGAAGTTCTTCCGCGTCAAGCCGCAGCCCAGTGCCTCCAACCCCAGAGTAGTCAGAGGGGCCGGCATCCAACTGAGGGAGGACGCCGCGGAGCAGTACCTGGCGTACAAGCTCGTCGACTCCAACACGGACTGGAAGACCAGATGGTTCTACATCACGAACCACCACCCTGGCTTGCCGAAGCTGAGCGAACGGCAGCCCAGGCACCGTGATTGGTGGAACAAGGAGCCCACCATGCAAGAAGGGATCCAGCTCCCCGAGCTGCTAGCACGCATCAAGGTGCTCAGGGAGGCGGGACTGAGGGCCGAGCACGTGGCCTTCGCTCATGAAGCGCAGATCCGGCCCGCCGATGGCTCGGGGAGACCCCGGGCTTCGAGTACACCGGCGACGACGACGCGTCGCGGATGCGGGAGGCGAGCTGGACGACAACGACATCGTCGAGAGGTTGTCGCGGATCTTCAAGGACATGCCGCCATACACGGCGTGCCCAGGCCGAGGAGTACTCCGCCGCGCGCCCGCCCAAGGAGGTGAGTAGTCGTACTCCCCTCGTCGAGTAGTGAGTACTTGTAGTAGAGTTGCTGACGTCTTGTGTCTTTGCGCAGGATGATGTGAAGCGGTTCGTCTCCGAGCCGCAGCCGCCACCGAGCGGGATCGAGATCCCGGTGGAGGGGAAGGTGAAGGAGCGCCGCGAAGTCGGTGAAGGCGACGACACCGTCATCGTGGAAGATACCTCCGATGACGACGACGAAGACGAAGAGACGCTGCAGGACCGCTTCCAGCTGCGGTCGAGGTTTAGCCGCCCGGGCTTGCCTCATGTTCCACTAGTTCAAGACCCTCCGGCTAGCCTGGAGGCTAGCCTTGCTGCGCCGCCACGGAAGCCGCGCAACCCCGCCAGGAAGCGGGTGACGAAGAAGCTAAAGGTCTCGGAGACCACGCCTCAGGAGGTAAGTCGTCTTGAGCAGAGTAGTCGAGTACCCGTTGTTCGAGTACGTTGCTGACGAGTAGTATTCCTTTGCATGCAGGAGGTGCCGCCAGCGGAGCCCGTTGAAGAGGGCGACGAGGGCGTGTGGGCGACGGTGGGGGAACCGGCTGGAAGTCGTAGTCCAGCCCCCCACCGTTGAAGAACTTCGCCGCGCAACCGGAGCGCCGGCCCCCGCTCCAAGAGAGAGCGAGAGGACCCGTGGCCGCCGCCGTTGGAGAGGTGGTAGCCTCGGGAGGCAGAGACGTCCGCGCCGGCCGCCGCCGCCGTGGAGGAGGCGGGGGCCGCGGGGCGGAGGAAGAGGCGCCCGCCGAGGGTGGACTGGTTGATATTGCCAGCATCCTCGGTGCTCCGGCCGTGACCATCGTCCGGTCGAATTTGTAAGTACCATATCCTTGCGAATAGTACTTGATTTAGTAGTCGATCTTTGTCTGACGATCCTCTGTGAATATTTCTGCAGAAAATCCATAGATCTGAGCTGGGATGGGGACGAGCCCTCATCAGCGGTGGCGGAAGAAGTCGCGCCGCCCGTCGAGGAGGCCGCTCCCGGTGCCCATGCCGTGACTGAGCCCCCGGCTACCGAAGCGCCGTTGCCGGAGGCGAGTGTAGTCGAAGGTGAGTACCCTTCGTGAAGCTGCGGAGCTCCAGGAGGAGTAGTCGTAGGCGCTAATGCACTTGTCGTTTGTTGGCAGGCGCTGAAGGTGGTGACATCCCTGCGAGGGTGCCAATGCAGGAGTTGACGCCAAAGGCCCCGAGGCGCGCAGAGGAGCCCTCGAGCCCGTGGAGGAGGTCGTCGAGAAGTCCGCCGGGGGAGAGGCGGTCACCACGTCGCCAGAGATTGCTCTGGAGGTGGCTATCCGCTCCCCTGAGATCCAAGACGCAGAGCCCATCCGCTCTGCGCCGATGACGGAGGCTACCTCGAGTAGCCGCGGCAGGATAGAACTTCTTGCGGACGATCTCGTCGAGCCGGCGACGGTGGCCAAGCACCTGGAGGCGATCCGTCGAGCCGAGCAATGGATGAAGGTAAGTAGCCGTAGCCTCCCGAGTAGTCAATCCTTTGCCGTTGAGTACTCGTCATGACTTGAGTTGTCTTGTGCAGGACGTCGCGGAGCGGTCCCGCGACAAGTCGAACCCGCCGGCAGGTTACGGCGACACCGTACTCCGAGCGAGGCCCCGGAGGAGCAGACTCGTGAAGTCTCGGAAACACGCGGCTGCCATGCAGTCAAAGCTCGACGCCGCCTTCGCCAAGTATCACAACGACGTCATGGAGTTGCAGGCGAAGGGCGACGACTTGGTGCGGAAGAACAAGGGCCTCCGCAACAAGAATAAAGGTATATCCTTCGACTTGTCGGGTACTTGTTGGAAGCCGAGAAGCATCTGACCCGCTGTTGCGTTGCTGTGTTGCAGAGCTTGAGGGCCAGGTGGAGCAGCTGAAGGCCTCGGAGACGAGCATGAAGATCCTCTTCTACCGGGAGCAGGAAGCCCGCCAGGTACTCGAGCTCGACTACAAGGAACTCGCCTTCGAGTGCGAGAAGCATATGGAGCTGCGGATTGCTTCTGACAGGGATCTCGTCAACTGCTACAAATCTTTGCAGAAATTGAACGAAGACCGCGAGGCGTTGTGGGCCCGCTGAGGGAGTTGGAGGAAGCCGCTCTCCCGATCGCGAGGCTCCTGGTGCCGCACCCGGGCGGCCCCAAGATCGCTCCTCTTGTGGATCGACTCCGTGAAGCACCAAGCCGGCTGGCCACCTACGTCAAGCATATGGCCAAGTCGATCCCAAGACAAGTCTTGGCCTTCATGAAATCGTACTTCCCGAAGGCCCCAGTGGAGGTAGTCGCCGGCGGGGTAGCCGCCAACTGCTCCGATGAGCAAGATGCGCAGCCGGCTGGAGCAGATGGCTCCCATCGCGGAGCAGGTAGCCGAGAAGCTGAACCTCCAGTAGCCCTGTAATAGGTAGCTAGTAGACATAGTTGTACAGGAAGACAATTGTAATGAATTGTTCAAGTATTAATGAAATGAATTTTTCCAGCAATGAGTACTCGTAGTCGCGATCTCAGAGTGCGGAGCGCCCATCGTGGAGTAGGTGCGAGTAGTGGTACTCGGCTTTAGTGGTCCCGTTGTAGGGAGTAGGCAGTAAAGAAGTTGATGAACGATCAATCTTTATTACTGAAGAAGTACACCTGGGTGGCCAGGGCCGTAGTTACAAAGTAGTCGCCTGGACCCGGAGGCCGCTTACAGCTAAGTGGCGCTGGAGCGGGTAGCCGCTTGCAGCAAGTGATCCGTAGGTAGCCGTGTAGGCCGGATCGCGCATCCGTAAGTAGCCGCGCAGCCGGATCTTGGAGTGTGGTCTCTTAGTAGACCGTCGCTAGAGTCCTTGACGCTCGTCGCAGCCCAGGGTCCGTAAGTAGCCGCGCGGGCTGGACCCTGGAGAGGAGAAGTCCGGAGACTGGAGCCAGGGCCCGGAGGGTCGCTTACGGCCAGGGGCGTTGGTGTAGTCGATTAGACTTGAACCCCGGAGTAGTCGTGTAGACTAGGCGTAGAATCGACAGAGTTGGTCGACGTTCCACGAGTTGTTGATGTCTTCGCCTTCAAGTGTTTGGAGGCGGTAGGAGCCCGGCCCGGTCACCTTAGCCACGGTGAAGGGGCCTTCCCAGGGGGAGCTGAGCTTGTGAAGTCCTTCCGTGTTCTGGATACGGCGGAGGACAAGATCTCCAACGTTGAAGGAACGTTCCTTGACGTTGCGATCATGGTAGCGTCGGATACCCTCCAGGTACCTAGCTGATTGGACGAGGGCAGCGCAGCGAGCTTCTTCGAGGCTGTCGATGTCAACTCGTCTGCTGTCTTCTGAGACGCCTTCGTCGTAGTGCTCCACTGCTGGCGAGTTCCATATGACGTCGGCAGGGAGGATGGCTTCAGAGCCGTAGACCAGGAAGTAGGGGGATTGCCCCGTTTGCTTGGATGGTTGAGTTCGCGCCCCCGCAGTGCATTGGGTAGTTCCTTGATCCACTTGCCCCCTTTGGAGTTAGCGGCGTCGTGTAGCCGCTTCTTGAGGGCGTCGAGCACCATCCCATTGGCGCGCTCGACTTGTCCGTTGGCCCGTGGATGGGCGACTGAGACGTATCGGACGTCGATCCCGCTGTTCTCGCAGTACTCCCAGAACTGGTGGTTGTTGAAGTTGGACCCCAGGTCTGTGATGATGCGGTGGGGTAGCCCATAGCGGTGTACGAGTTCATCCAGGAAGTCGAGTACTCTGTCAGCCTTGGGGCATGTGACCGGTTTGACCTCGATCCACTTGGTGAACTTGTCGATAGCCACCAGTACCCTGTTGAATCCTCCCCGGCGCGCTTGGCGGTGGCCCAATCATGTCGAGCCCCCGGAGGCAAAGGGCCGGGTTGGCGGTATGGTGACTAGCTTGTAGGCTGGGACATGTTGTTGCTTGGCGAAGTACTGACATCCTTGGCACCTTCTGACGAGTTCTTCGGCGTCGCCCAGGGCTGTGGGCCAGTAGAAAGCTCGCCGGAAGGCCTTGCTGACCAGCGTGCGTGAGGATGCGTGGTTGCCGCAGACGCCCTTGTGGGTCTCCTCCAGAATGTCCTTGCCTTCTTCGCGAGGGACGCACTTCATGAGTACTCCAGAAGATGCGCCCCACTTGTAAAGCTTATCTCCGATGAGGACGTAAGACTTGGCGCGGCGGACGAGTTGTTCGGCTGCGTTCTTGTCGGAGGGAACCTTCTGCTCGCTGAGGTAGTCGATGAAGGGTTGCCTCCAGTCCACGTCGATCATCATGACCTCCTCCGCCCCACCGGTGGATGGGCCGGTACGGTGGTCGGTGGCGCCGGCTCCGGATGGATGGCGCGTGAAGCTCATGGACGAAGACGCCCGCGGGTACTTGAGCGCGGGTGGATCCAAGCTTTCGAGAGGACGTCCGCCGCAACGTTGTTGTCGCGAACGATGTGATTGAACTCGAGACCATAGAATTTGTTCTCGAGCTTGCGGACTTCTAGGCGCAGGGCATCCATGTTCTCCTTGTTGCGGTCCCGGGACTTGTTGACTTGGTTGATGACCACCGCGGAGTCGCCGTAGACTAGTAGCCGCTTGATGCCCGGTGAAGCCGCGAGGCGGAGCCCGTGTAGGAGAGCTTCGTACTCGGCTTCGTTGTTTGAGACCTTCCGAAGATCTCAGGACGTACTTGAGTTGTTCGCCCGTTGGAGAGATCGGGAGTACCCCCCGTGCCTCGCGCCCTCGAGGTTGAGTGAGCCATCAAACTACATCACCCAATGCTCGGTCGCACGGTGGGAGTAGGCAACAGTTCTCCCGCCACTCGCCATGAAGTCGACTAGTGCTTGTGACTTGATGGCTGTGCGTGGCTTGAAGTCGATGGTGAGGGCGCCGAGCTCGACAGCCCACTTGGAGATTCTTCCAGTGGCGTCTTGGTTCCTCAGGATGTCGCCGAGCGGGTAGTCGGTGACGACGGAGACCGAGTACTCTTGGAAGTAGTGTCGTAGCTTCCGCGAGGTGATGAGTAGAGCGTACAGGAGCTTCTGCACGGGCTGGTAGCGAGCCTTGGACTCTGATAGAACCTCGCTGACGAAGTAGACTGGGCGCTGGACCGGGTAGGCGTGGCCGTCTTCTTGCCGCTCGACAATGATGGCAGTACTGACCACGTGAGTAGTCGCAGCTAGGTAGAGCAGTAGCTGCTCGCCCTTGTGAGGAGCCGTGAGGATTGGAGGCTTTGACAGGAAGTCCTTGAGCTGGGCAAGGGCTTGATCCGCCTCTGGAGTCCACACGAACTTCTCGTGATGCTTGAGTAGTTTGAAGAAGGGGAGGCCCCGTTCTCCTAGCCTCGAGATGAATCTGTTCAGTGCCGCCATGCACCCCGTCAGCTTCTGGACGTCTTTAATGCTCGTGGGAGCTTTCATGCTGGTGATGGCGGAGATCTTCTCGGGGTTGGCTTCAATGTCGTGCTGGCTGATGATGAAGCCGAGTAGTTTGCCCGAAGGGACGCCGAAGACGCATTTGTTCGGGTTGAGCTTCCAGCGGTACTCGCGTAGCGATGCGAAGGTCTCTTCAAGGTCGTCGATGAGGGTACTGGAGTTCCTGGTCTTGACGACTACGTCATCCACGTAAGCCTCGACGTTCTTGTTGAGTTGCCGCTTGAAGCGGGTGCCCGAATGGCCCATTGATAGGTAGCGCCGGCGTTCTTCAACCCGAATGACATGGTCGTGTAGCGAAGATGCGCCAAACGGGGTGATGAACGCGGTCTTTTCCTCGGTCTTCCTCCTTGATTGTGATCCGGTGGTACCCGGAGTAGCGATCGAGGAAGCAGAGCAGTCGCAGCCCGCCATGGAGTCGATGACTTGATCAATCCGCGGTAACCCGAAGGGGTCCTTGGGGCAGTGCTTGTTGAGGTCGGTGTAGTCGACACACATCCTCCACTCGTTTGAGTTATTCTTGCGGACGAGGACGGGGTTGGCGAGCCACTCAGGATGGAAGACTTCTCTGATGAAGCCAGCTACGAGTAGCTTGGCGAGCTCCTTCTTGATGGCGTCCAGTCTGTCGTCGGCAAAGCGTCGGAGGTGTTGTCGCTTAGGGGTGGCCTTTGGATCGACGTTAAGGCAGTGCTCAATCAGCTCCCTGGGCACTCCTGGCATGTCTGCTGGCTTCCACGCGAAGATGTCGCGGTTAGCCCGAAGAAAGCTGATGAGCGCGTCTTCCTATTTAGGGTCGAGGCCGGCCCCCGATGGTGGTGGTCTTGCTGTGGGTCGCTCGTTCCGAGGTCGACCGTCCTAACGAGTACCTCCTCAGGTGGCTGAGGCTTGTTGGCGCTGTCAGACTTCTCTGGGATGTCGAGTTCGCTCGTGGCAAGCTTCTTCGACGCGGCGTAGACCTCCATCATCGCGTTGGGTACTTGGTTCGTGGAAGCGATCACCACGGCCTCTGTGTCGCAGTCGTGGGAGATCTTCAAGTCCCCTTGGAGGGAGAGTACACCGGCTGGACTTGGCATCTTGAGTACCAAGTAGGTGTAGTGGGGCACCACCATGAACTTGGCGATGGCCGGTCTGCCGAGGATGGCGTGGTAAGAGGTCTCGAAATCCGCGACCTCGAATTTGATGTACTCGGTGCGGTAGTTGTCCCGAGACGCCCCGAAGGTAATCGGCGGTACCACCGAGCCCGGTGGGATAGCCGCGTTGCCGGGACGATGCCGTAGAAGGGCGTGCTTGCTCTTGGTGAGCATGGGGGTGACGTCGAGCTTCATTTTCTTCAAGGTTTTGGTGAAGAGGACGTTGAGCCCGCTTCCACCGTCGATGAGCACCTTGTTGAGCTTGGAGCCCGCCACCGTTGGTTTCAGGACGAGGGGGAACCGTCTTGGTTCGGAGAAGCTGGTCCATTGGTCCGCGCGGGAGAAGGTGATGGGTACCTCCGACCACCTGAGAGGGGTCGGGACCGCTGGCTCAATGGACATCACTTCACGACGGGTAGCCTTCTGCTCCCGCCCTTGCCCGGGCGCTCCGCCGAAGAGGACGTTGACGGTCTTCTCGGGTTCTTGGAAGTCGTTGTTGTCGCCGTCCTTCTTCTTGCCCTTTTGGTCGTGAGGATGCGGTGGCTCCGGGGTATCCTTGAGTGCATGCCTGAGTTGGTAGCACTGCTCGGTAGTGTGGTTGCCGTTTGGATGCCACGGGCACCTCTCCTTTAGCAGGTCTTTGAAACCGCCAGAGTTCTTCTTCGAGTTCCCTTTCGCAGGGCGCTGGATAGCCGCGACGGTGTTGTCTGGCTTGCGCTTGCGGTTGGGACCCGAGTAGTTACTGTTGTTGTTGTTGTTGTTGCGGCCACCTTGGTTTGTATTGCCGCCGCCACCGCCGCCCGGTTCTCGCTTGGACTTGCCGCGGATGGCGTCGTACTTGGCGTTGGCCTTGTCCTCTTCGTCCGCCCGGGACGTGATCATGTCCTTGAGGTGGGGGATGGACTCGGGGCGGCGACGACCGAAGTCCTCGAAGGTGCGGCGATGGTAGAGGCCGTCTCCGGAAGAGGTCGATGACCTCCTTGTCGGTGACGTCGACGACGGTAGCGCGCTTGTCGAAGAAGCGGCGCATGTACTTGCGGAGGGTCTCGCCCTCGTTCTGCTTGATCATGGCCGTGTCCATGCGAGTACCCGAACGGCCCATGGCGCCCGCGAAGTTACTCGTGAATCGCTCCTTCGAGTGGTCCCACTTGTCGATCGAGTGCTTGTCCGGCGACTCGAGCCATGTGAGTGGTGCTTGGTCCGGACGTAAGGGGAAGTAGAGGCATTTGGTGTCGCCGTTGCCGCCGCCGTTCTCGATGGAGAGGGCGTAGCATCGGAGCCACCTGGATAGGATCTGCTTCGCGTCGTACTTGGTGATCCCCAAAGGTTTGAACTTGTCGGGGAGGAGCGAGGTTGCGAAGTCGAGGTGAGAAGGCGGGGAAGCCGTCGCCCTCGGCGGCGGTGGTCGACTTCTTCCGCCGCGGCTCCTCAATCTTCGGCGAGCGTCGTACCCGCCGTGCGAGGCGCCGGAGGCGTGGCCGTTCGCGTGGCCCCGGCCGCCGCGGCGCCGCCGCCTCCGCGCTCTCTGTTGGCCCCGTGGTTGGAGCTGCCGCCGTCGCTGCCGCCGCCGTCAGGGTCGTTGCCGCCGCCACCGGCCGGAGCGCGGTGGGGAACAACTTCTCGGTTGCCTTGGTCTTGCTGCGAAGGTCCGCCGGCGTTGGAGCGGCGGCGGTTTGGCTCGACTGGAAGGTCAGCTCGAGTACGGTTGGGGCCAGCGTTGGCGCTGCGACTAGTAGCTTCGTTGTCGCGGGGTTTGGCCGGAGGAGGTTGGTTGACTCTGTTGTCGACCCGCATGAAGTAGGCTTCTTCAGCGAGCTTGGCGATGACCTCTCCAGCGCGTTTGCCCTGAGCCTGGCGTGCGATCGTTGTTATCGACATGAGGCACTGCTCAGGGGTTGTGTGTACTCTGCTCTCGACCGCCTCGAGAGCTTCCGCAAGGTTGCGGATGGGGAGGTTGTCTCTGAGCCGCCGGCGTCGTTCGCTGCGCTTCCTGTTGCGTTCGCGTCGGGCGTCCCTCTTGGCGACGGTCTCGTCTGCAGGTGCGTTGGCAGACAGCTCGTCAGCGGAGATGTCCTCCAGGTACCTGTCCTCAGCCGTGCCTGAAGGTCCTGGGGTGTCGCCGGCAGCCATGAAGACTTGACGATCGGGGGTGCCAAGGCTGGACTCAGAGGGTGCCACCTCAGTTGGTGTGTTTGAGTCAGCCCGGGCTAGCGGTGTTCCCTCCTGGAACGGTAGCGAGTCGATGTAGGTGACGTAACGTGAGTCCCCCTTTGCCAGGTCAGCAGGCTTGCGGTCTGGCCAGTAGACGTATCTCCCGGCCGGCGTGGATTTTATAACCAGTCCCGAGGCTGGCCCTGACAAGGGAAGCTCAGTGGAGTCGTCTTCGGACTCGGGCTCGTCAGGGTCCGACCCGAAGTCGAACTCGTAGTCCGGGTTCGAGTAGAACTCGGAGAGAGGGCTGGAGTCCGGAGCGTGATCGGGGGCGGCGTCGGAGTCCGAGTTGAACTCGGGTACGGGCTCCTTGCCGGCCCGGCGCGAAGTGGGAGCCTCCGTGCGAGCCCGACTGAGGGTGCAGGGCCGCATGCGGAGGGCTCGAGCGGTGGGGAGGCCACCTGCGATGGCTGAGTAGCCGGCTCGCATGTGATGGCCCATGGTGACGTCGGGTTCGAGTTGGAGACGGACTCGAGCTCGAAGTCAGCGTGGTGGTTGGAGAGCGAAATTTCGCCGAACTTGCCGGCGAGTTCGCATGTGACAACTTCGGGAAGCGTCACAAGGCCCGTCTTCGAGTCGGGCTGCATGATTAGGCGGCGCTGGAAGGAGCCCGCGCCATCAGCAGTGCAGACCCAGGCGCCGAAGACGAAGGTGTCGCCGCGGTTGAAGGCGACAGTTGGCTTGAAGTAGACGGAAGCCGTCGAGTTCGCCATATGATCTCGAGCGAGAGCCCCTACCTGGCGCGCCGGTGTCGGTGTTTTAGACCCAAGCAACCTACTACGGGGAGTACCCGAAGTAGATGATTGTGACTCGCTGAGATCGGTAACTCGAATGAAGAGACACGTGGCACACAATTTAGACAGGTTCGGGCCGCGAGGTGCGTAATACCCTACGTCTCGTATGTTGCGTAGCTCTAGATTGATAGGGCACGATTACAAGATGGTGCAATGGTGCGCCGTGAGTTGTATGAGAGGAGATTCGATGAGGGGATCGGTCCCTGCCTCGCCTTATATAGTCCGGGAGCCAGGGTTACAAGTCGGAATAGGGAGAGAGTACTAGTCGAGTACGTCTAGGAGTCCTCTATACAGTGCGGAACATGTACAGCTCCCTAACCGAGTACTACTCCTGTGTAGTCCTTGTGCTCCACGCCTTCAGGTGCCGTGTAGCGCAAGCCGGGTAGTCCCAGGGGCCCATCGAGTAGTCGGTCCTGGTACCCACCGAGGCAGTGGGCCCAGGGAGGTCCATACGACAAGAAGAAATTCATTCTTCTTTTGTGAAAATTAATTAGCCTATCTTGAAATTAGTCAATTTAATAATTATGCACCAATTGAAAAATGAAGGTGTTATGCATCAATGGTGCACTATTAATGCATTTTTTGGCAGAACTAAAAATAACTACTGGCTGTGTATCCAGGTGTGGAGTACGAGTAAAAGACGGTGAACCTAAAAGAAGCATGTGCAGTTTGATACAGGTGGGTTGGTTGCATGCTACAATTGCTTAGATATGGATTGTTACATTTGTGCAGGGAGTCTTTCTTTGTGTGGACAGTCACTAATATGTTGATTTTTATTTGGGGGCTTAATCCTATAAAGCTTCCCCTCTGCATTTCTGAATGATGATGCCAATTTTTACGCATGCCTGTGGCCACATATTAAACAATCCACCAACATAAGAATCCTATCAGTGGCGAATTGCTATATGGCATCATGCAGAATTGGCTGACAAACACAATAAAGTGCTTACTTCTTAATTGTGGTCTTGTAATTAGTAATGGAAACCCCACAGATCATTTGGGTTTCTCCCTGCAGGGGGGAGTGGTTTACTCTAACATCATTTCTGCGTAGAAGCATTTCTCTCTATTCATCTATTAACTGATAAAATTGGAGTCCAGTGATTAGCATTATAAATTATAGTTCCTTTCTTTAGCATCTTGATTCTCGGGAGGGACCAATTAATTTTTTTGATTCATAGAAGCTTTATCTACCCTAGGATGACATGCAAGATGTCCTTCAATTTGATGCAGTCAATTTTACTCTGAAGATGGATCCCTTGGAAACAGGCGATCGTTCAACTCCACTAGCACATATCACAAACACTACAAATCAAGGTTCACACTAGCACTTTGAAGCAACTCAGTATATTTTTATGACATAATTTGTACGGGTTTTGGTCGTGTTGTCAGTGGTCTTGGATCGTAAAGCAAGCAAGAGGAAAAAGGATAAGGAGCGCTATGCATCAATGTCAAGAGAACAAAAGGACGAGCTCAACAAAAAGGCCCGTGACAGGCGCGCAGAGAAAAAAGGGCGTGATCAAGAAAACAAGCGTGACGAAGGTACATATAATTTGCTTATGAAAGGGTTGTTAATACGAACATTGTGTATGTGAAGCGTCCCCTCATCAGAGGTGACTAAATGTGACACAAATACCAGTCCAAGGGGGCTGGTAACACATTTATTACAACAGGTGGATCAGTCTTTTACATCACGGCGACACAGAGGGCACGGAAGTGCCAACGCTACAAGGAACAACACAAACGCTAGCGACCACACTACAATAGCAAAGGCTTCCATAGCCTCCTCAGACTACCACACCATGGAAGCTTTCTGTGGGGGCCCTGGGTACAAAGGAACGGTTGGGTGTAGGGCAGCGACCTACTCGACGTCTTCGGGAATATAATCGGGATCCTCCTCTGTAAAATAGTTAGTAAAACAAGGGTGAGCACATACGTACTCAACAAATCCAACCCCACCCACGGAGGGGCTTATAAGCAGAATCATGCATGAAGTATAATAAGGATCAAGTCAAGGTTCATTTTGCAAACTTACTCATGCAGGGGTTCATTTCAAAAAGGTTTTCGCAATTCATTTTCATAACCAAAGTGACTCAATTGTTTTAGGAAGACCACTGTGGAACTACCGGACTTCCTGTTCGTCGTAGCCCAGGCACACAGCCACACACTTCACCCAGAAAACAACTCACGCCATAAATCATCCCATCCCAAACACTAGTTTTTGTGACCACACCGTGACTCGTCCAATACCGTGGACACGGCTATTCGAATAGGTTTGACACTGCGCGAGGTTGTACATCTTTACCCACAAGTAGGGTACCGTCACACGGACACCTCGGTGCCTGGTACGGATCCTATCAAAGCCATTACCCACCTTAGCTAACGCTACGAGCCACCACGGAAGCACCCAAGGGGTTATCCCACATAACCGGGCGTACCTCACACGAGCGTACCCCTACTCCTTGGTCTCCCGCCGCTCACATGCACACCAGATGGCAAGTAGATTAACTAGTGGGGTTTATGCTAAGTCGTTGCCACATACAACGGTCCAGTGGTTGTACGATGATTTGGGTCGGGTGAGATGTCACGCAACCCGGTCCTTAACCGACAAGATGGACAACTCCCAACACGCTCAACCACACAGGTACGAGCTCACCCATACTCCTGACACACACGTCCATCCCATCTACCCAGTTCTTTACTCATTTTCCAAACATATCCCATTTCCGTTTTTAAAGCACTCACACATTTTGAAAGCACTCACACATTTTTAAAGCACTCATTTAGGCCAAACATGGTTCAATCATAGCAATCAAGGGTGGCTATCCTACCATGTTTTTGTAGTAAAGCAATATGCAATTTATAAAACAGGTATAGGGTTATATTTATAAAACTAGGACAAAAGCATGCATCAAAGGGTGAGATTGAACTTGCCGTCTTCGAAGACTTCGGGGAGTGCCGGCTCGGCGTTCGGGACCTCGGGCTCCTGCTCGCAGTAGTCGGCTCCAAACTCCGGCTCGGGGTACCTTCCTTGGCGTGCTGCCTTGGGGGCTTGGTCGGCCGGCCAGGGAGGGGGGCCGCTGCCCTGCAGGGGGCGCGCGGGGGTGCCGCGCGTGGGGAAGGGGAGCCGCGGCCTCCCTGCGTCGCGAGTGGGGAGGGGGGCGCGCGGGGGCATCGGCCTGAGGCCGAAGGAAGAAGAGGACGGTGGGAAAAAGAAAAGAAGGAAAAAGAAAAAGGAGAAAAGGGAAAAGAAAAGGAAGAAAAGAAAAAGGAAAATAGAAAAAAGGAAAAATCAGGGAAGAGAAATAGAAAAGGGATTTAGAAAATTAGGAGAATTTCTAGAAAAAATAGGAGAAGGAGTTTTGGGGATTTTTCTGGGTTTCTCGGATACCGGCGTCAATTCCGGAACGGCGGTGATGGCGAGGCGGACCGGCCGGCGGGACCGCGGCGTGCGCGGGGATTCCCGGCACGGTGGCCGACCGCGGCGGCGGGGTGGCACTCGTGGGTGCTGGCCTGAGTGCGGGCGGTGCCGGCGGGATTCGCGGCACGCGCGCCGAGGGTGAGAGAGGGAGACGGTGACCAGGGTTCCGAAAGGGGCAAATGAGCTCAGCTGGACGGTTTTGAAAACACGCGTGATTTATTTGGTGATTTATTAGGAGCTAAAAAAACGCGGGCGTTACAAACCTACCCCACTTAAAATGAATCTCGCCCTCGAGATTCGGCTAAGTTTCGAACAGGTGGGGAAACTCCTTCAATGCGTCCTCTCGTTCCCACGTAGCTTCTTCTACCCCGTGTCTGCTCCATTGGACTCTGCACACCCGTACTTCTGTCTTCCTCGTCCGCTTGACCACTGTGTCCAAAATCTTGATGGGCACCTCCTGGTACCTAAGGTCTGGCTGTAGGTCGATGGTTTCCACCGGTACTCGCTTCTCCTCAAGAATCTTCAAACATCGGCGTAGCTGGGAGATATGGAACACTGGGTGTATATCTGACATTTCTTCGGGTAGCTCCAACCGGTATGCTACTGCTCCGACTCTCTTTAGCACTTTATACGGTCCGATGTACCGAGGGGCCAACTTCCCGTGTACTTGAAATCTCCGAGTCCCCCGGATGGGTGAAACCTTGAGGTAGACGAAATCTCCCGGATTGAAGCTTGCTTCACGCCTTCTCTTGTCCGCGTAGCTCTTCTGTCGAGATTGGGCGGCTCTCAACTTTTCTCGGATATTGGCTACTCGCTCTTCGGCTTCTTTTATAAGTGTGGGCCCAACCAGGGCACACTCTCCTACTTCGGACCACATCAGGGGTGTCCTACATTTTCTCCCATATAGTGCTTTGAATGGCGACATTCCCAGACTTGCTTGGTAGCCGTTGTTGTAGGAAAATTCTGCATATGGCAGGCTCTGCTCCCAATCTTTGCCATAGGTGAGGACGCATGCTCTCAACATATCTTCCAAAATTTGATTCACCCTTTCGTTCTGTCCGTCTGTCTGCGGGTGGTACGCTGAGCTGAAATCTAGCTTGGTACCCATGGCTTTGTGCAGGCTTTTCTAGAACCTAGAGGTGAACTGGGTCCCTCTATCCGAGACTATTCTGCTAGGCACTCCATGCAGCTTTACTATATTTTCTATGTAGAGTTTTGCCAACTTCTCTCCTCCATAAGTGGTCCGTACGGGTAGAAAGTGAGCGACTTTAGTGAGTCGGTCCACGATCACCCATATGGAGTCATGTCCCTTCTGAGTCCTTGGCAACCCTACTACGAAATCCATACCTATCTCGTCCCACTTCCATACCGGGATTGGTAGAGGCTGCAACAGTCCTGCGGGCTTCGGTGTTCGGCTTTGATCCTCTGACAAGTATCACAGTGGGCGACGAATCGGGCAATGTCTGCTTTCATCCCATTCCACCAATACTTCTGTTTTAAGTCCATGTACATCTTAGTGGATCCCGGGTGAATGGAATATGCTGAGTTGTGTGCCTCATCCATGATGGTCTGTCGGAAATCTCCGCCTTCAGGCACGCATATCCTATTTTTGTACCACAGGGTGCCTTGGTCATCTACTCTGAAGTCAGGGGCCTTGTTCTCTCCGGTATGCTTGCGGATCTTCATTAGATTCTCGTCGGTTTCTTGGGCCTTTCGGATCTTTTCTTCTAAGGTAGGCTGAACACTTAGCTGGCGGACATAGCCTTGGGGGACAATGTGTACGTTGAGCCGTGCCATCTCCTCTTGCAACTGGGCACTCTAGGGGCTGCCTTCTCGGAGGTTCTCCGGCTTAGGGCATCTGCTACTACATTGGCTTTTCCTGGGTGTTAGTGAATCTCTAGGTTATACTCTTTGACTAACTCTAGCCACCTTCTTTGCCTTAGGTTCAGGTCGGGCTGGGTGAAGATGTACTTTAGACTCTTGTGGTCTGTGTAGATTTCACACTTGTTCCCAATCAGATAGTGTCTCCAGATTTTCAGGGCATGCACTACGGCGGCAAACTCCAGATCATGGGTGGGATAATTCTGCTCATGGGGTTTGAGCTGACGGGAAGCATATGCCACCACCTTCCCATTTTGCATGAGAACACATCCCAACCCTTGTCGGGAGGCGTCGCAATACACGACAAAGTCCCGTTGAATGTCCGGCGGGGTCAGCACTGGGGCTGTGGTCAACCTCTTCTTCAACTCTTGAAAACTTCTCTCGCAGGACTCGGTCCAGTTGAACTTCTTCTCCTTCTTGAGCAACTCTGTCATGGGCCGGGCAATCATGGAGAATCCTTCAATAAATCTCCGGTAGTACCCTGCTAAACCAAGGAAACTCCTGATCTCGCTCACGTTGGTCGGTTCTTTGCCCGGTTGGAGGCCCGTTTCAACTTTCCCGGGGTCTACAGCTACTCCTTCTGCAGTCAGAATATGCCCAAGGAAAGATATTTTCTCCAGCCAAAATTCACACTTGCTGAACTTGGCGTACAGCTTGTGTGCCTGTCGTATGGACCTCCCTGGGCCCACTACCTCGGTGGGTACCAGGACCGACTACTCGGTGGGCCCCTGGGACTACCCGGCTTGCGCTACACGGCACCTGAAGGCGTGGAGCACAAGAACAACACAGGAGTAGTACTCGGTTAGGACTCTGTACACGTTCCGCACTGTATAGAGGTCTCCTAGACGTACTCGACTAGTACTCCCTCCCTACTCCGACTTGTAACCCTGCCTCCCGGACTATATAAGGCGAGGCAGGGACCGATCTCAGGATCACCTCATCCAATCTCAACTCACGGCGCACCGTTGCACCATCCTGTAACCGTGCCCTATCAATCCAGAGCTACGCAGCATACAGGACGTAGGGTATTACGCACCTCGCGGCCCGAACCTGTCTAAATTGTGTGCCACGTGTCTCTTCCTTCGAGTTACCGATCTCGGCGAGTCACATTCATCTACTTCGGGTACTCCCCGTAGTAGGTTGCCGGTCCAAAACACCGACAGCTGGCTCGCCAGGTAGGGGCTCTCGCTCGAGATCACATGGCGAACTCGACGGCTTCCGTTCACATCAAGCCTACCGTCGCCTTCAACCGCGGTGACACCTTCGTCTTCGGCGCCTGGGTCTGCACTGCTGATGGCGCGGGCTCCTTCCAGCGCCGCCTGATCATGCAACCCGACTCGAGGACAGGCCTTGTGACGCTTCCCGAAGTTGTCACAGGCAAGCTCGCCGGCAAGTTCGGCGAAATTTCGCTTTCCAACATCCACGCTGACTTCGAGCTCGAGTCCGTCTCCAACTCGAACCCGACGTCGCCATGGGCCATCGCATGCGAGCCGGCTCCTCAGCCATCGCAGGCGGTCCCTTCACCATGCCAGCGCTCCGCGCGTGGCCCCCGCGTCCCCAGCCGGGCCCGCACGGAGGCTCCTACACCACGCCGGGCCGGCAAGGAGCCCGTAACCGAGTACAACTCGGACTCCGACGCCGTCCCCGACCACGTCTCGGACTCTAGCCCTCTCTCCGAGTTCTACTCGAACCCGGATTACGAATTCGACTTCGGGTCGGACCCCGAGGAGCCCGAGTCCGAAGATGACTCCACTGAGCTTCCCTTGTCAGGGCCAGCCTCTGGGCTGGTTATAAGATCGACGTCGGCCGGAAGATATGTCTACGGCCGGACCTCAAGCCTCGCCGGACGACAAAGGAGGACTCACGCTACGTCGCCTACATCGACTCACTACCGTTCCAGGAGGGAACACCACTTGCCCAGGCTGACTCCAATACACCCACTGAGGTGGCGCCTTCTGAGTCCAGCCTCGGTACCCCCGATCGCCAAGTCTTCATGGCTGCCGGCGACACCCCAGGACCCTCAGGCACGGCCGCAGACAAGTACTTGGAGGACATCTCCGCAGACAAGCTGTCTGCTAATGCCCCTGCGGACGAGACCGACGCCAACAGGGACGCCCGGCGCGAACGTAACAGGAAGCGCAACGAACGACGCCGGCGGCTCGGGAGACAACCTTCCCATCCGCAACCTTGCGGAGGCTCTCGAGCGGTCGAGAGCGAGTCCACACCACTCCTGAGCAATGCCTCATGTCGATCACAACGATCGCACGCCAGGCTCAGGGCATACGCGCTGGGGAGGTCATCGCCAAGCTCGCTGAAGAAGCCTACTTCATGCGGGTCGACAAGAGAGTCAGCCAACCTCCCCCAGCTAAGCCTCGCGACAACGAAGCTACTAGTCGCAGCGCTGACCCCGGTCCTAACCGTACTCGGGGCGACATCCCAGCCGACCCAAACCGTCGACGCTCCACCGCCGGCGGACCTTCGCGACAAGAGCAAGGCAACAAGGAAGTCGTCCCCCACCGTGCTCCGGCCAGTGGCGGCGGCAACGACCCTGACGGCGGCGGCAGCGACGGCGGGAGCTCCAACCACGGGGCCAACAAGAAAGCTGGAGGCGGCGGCAGCCGCGGCGGCCGCGGCCACGCGCATAGCCACGCCTCCGGTGCCTCTCATGGCGGGTACGATGCTCGCCAGAGGATCGAGGAGTTGCGGCAGAAGTCGACCACTGCTGCCGAAGGCGACGGCTTCCCCGCCTTCTCACCACGGCTTCGCAACCTGCTCCTCCCCGACAAGTTCAAGCCTTTGGGGATCACCAAATACGATGCGAAGCAGGATCCCATCCAGTGGCTCTGATGCTACGCTCTCTCCATCGAGAACGTTGGCGGCAACAGCGACACCAAGTGCCTCTACTTCCCCTTCGCTCCGGACCAAGCCCCACTCACGTGGCTCGAGTCGCCGGACAAGCACTCAATCGACAAGTGGGACCACTCGAAGGAGCAATTCACAAGCAACTTCGCGGGCGCCATGGGCCGTTCGGGTACTCGCATGGACCTTGCCATGATCAAGCGGGAACAAGGCGAGACCCTCCGCAAGTACATGCGCCGCTTTTCGACAAGCGCGCTACCGTCGTGGACGTCACCGACAAGGAGGTCATCGACCTCTTCCGGACGGGCTCTACCATCGCCGCACCTTCGAGGACTTCGGTCGTCGCCGCCCCCGGTCCATTCCCCACCTCAAGGACATGATCACGTCCCGGGCGGATGAAGAGGACAAGGCCAACGCCAAGTACGACGCCATCCGCGGCAAGTCCAAGCGAACCGGGCGGCGGCGGCGGGCAAGAATCCAAACCAAGGCGGCCGCAACAACAACAACAACAACAACAACTTCTCGGGTTCCAACCGCAAGCGCAAGCCAGACAATACCGTCGCGGCTATCCAGCGCCCTCCGAAAGGGAACTCGAAGAAGAATTCCGGCGGGTTCAAAGACCTGCTGAAGGAGAAGTGCCCGTGGCACCCGAACGGCAACCACACTACCGAGCAGTGCTACCAGCTCAGGCATGCACTCAAGGATACGCCGGAGCCACCGCACCCTCACGATCAAAAGAACAAGAAGAAGGACGGCGACGACAACGACTTCCAAGAACCCGAGAAGACCATCAACGTCCTCTTCGGCGGACTACCCGACGGCGGGGAGCGAAAGCTACTCGCCGTGAAGTAATGTCCATTGAACCAGCGGTTATGACCCCTCTAAGGTGGTCAGAGACACCCATCACCTTCTCCCGCGCGGACCAATGGACCAGCTTCTCCGAACCAGGACGTTTCCCTCTCGTCCTGAAACCAACAGTGGCGGGTTCCAAGCTCAACAAGGTGCTCATCGACGGTGGAAGCGGGCTCAACGTCCTTTTCACCAAGACCTTGAAGAAGATGAACCTCGACGTCACCCCCATGCTCGACAAGAGCAAAGCATGCCGTTCTACGGCATCGTCCCGAGCAACGCGGCTATCCCACTAGGCTCGGTGGTACGCCGGTTACCTTCGGGGCGTCTCGGGATAACTACCGCACCGAGTACATCAAGTTCGAGGTTGCGGATTTCGAGACTTCCTACCATGCCATCCTCGGCGGACCGGCCATCGCCAAGTTCATGGCGGTGCCCCACTATACCTACTTGGTACTCAAGATGCCAAGTCCGGCGCGTACTCTCCCTCCAAGGGGACTTGAAGATCTCTCACGGCTGCGATACGAGAGGCCGTGGTGATCGCTTCAACAAACCAAGTGCCCAACCCGATGATGGAGGTCTACGGCGCGTCGAAGAAGCTTGCCACAAGCGAACTCGACATCCCGCAGAAGTCCGACGAGCGCCAACAAGCCTCGCCCACCCGAGGAGGTACTCGTCGGGACGGTCGACCTTGGAACAGGCGACCCCGAAGCAAGACTACTACCATCGGGGCCGGCCTCGACCCCAAATAGGAAGACGCGCTCATCAGCTTCCTTCGGGCTAACCGCGACATCTTCGCGTGGAAGCCAGCGGACATGCCAGGAGTGCCCAGGGAGCTGATTGAGCACTGCCTCAACGTCGACCCAAAGGCCACCCCGAAGCGACAACACCTCCGATGTTTTGCCGACGACAGACGGGACGCCATCAAGAAGGAGCTCGCCAAGCTACTCGCAGCTGGCTTCATCAGAGAAGTGTTCCATCCTGAGTGGCTCGCCAACCCCGTCCTCGTCCGCAAGAAGAACTCGAACGAGTGGAGGATGTGCGTCGACTACACCGACCTCAACAAGCACTGCCCCAAGGACCCCTTCGGGTTGCCGCGGATTGATCAAGTCATCGACTCCACGGCGGGCCGCGACTCGCTTCTGCTTCCTCGACTGCTACTCCGGGTACCACCAGATCGCAATCAAGGAAGAGGACCAGGAGAAGACCGCGTTCATCACCCCGTTTGGCGCGTACTGCTACACGACCATGTCATTCGGGTTGAAGAACGCCGGCGCTACATACCAACGGGCCATCCAGGCCTGCTTCAAGCGGCAACTCAACAAGAACGTCGAGGCCTACGTGGATGACGTGGTTGTCAAAACCAGGGACTCCAGTACCCTCATCGACGACCTTGAACAGACCTTCGCATCACTACGCGAGTACCGCTGGAAGCTCAACCCGAACAAGTGCGTCTTCGGCGTACCTTCGGGTAAACTACTCGGCTTCATCATCAGCCAGCGCGGCATCGAAGCCAACCCCGAGAAGATCTCCGCCATCACCAGCATGAAAGCCCCCACGAGCATCAAAGACGTCCAGAAGCTGACGGGGTGCATGGCGGCGTTGAACAGATTCATCTCGAGGCTAGGAGAACGGGGTCTCCCCTTCTTCAAGCTACTCAAGCACCACGAGAAGTTCGTGTGGACTGCAGAGGCGGACCAAGCCCTTGCCCAGCTCAAGGACTTCCTGTCGAAGCCGCCAATCCTCACGGCTCCTCACAAGGGCGAGCATTGTTCGTCGCTCTACCTAGGCTGCGACTACTCACGTGGTCGATCGCCATCGTCGTCGAGCGGCGGGGAAGACGGCCACGCCCACCCCGGTCCCGGCGCCGGTCTACTTCGTCGGCGAGGTTCTATCGAGTCCAAGGCTCGCTATCGGCCGTGCGAGCATCTCTCGTACGCTCTACTCATCACCTCGCGGAAGCTACGACACTACTTCCGGGGAGTACTCGGTTTCCGTCGTCACCGACTACCCGCTCGGCGACATCTTGAGGAACCCCGGACGCCACCGGAAGAATCTCCAAGTGGGTCCGTCGAGCTCGGCGCCCTCACCATCGACTTCAAGCCACGCACCGCCATCAAGTCGCGGCGCTAGTCGACTTCATGGCGGAGTGGCGAGAGAACCGGCTACCTACTCCCACCGTGCGACCGAGCATTGGGTGATGTACTTTGACGGCTCACTCAACCTCGAGGGCGCGAGCGCGAGGGTACTCCCCCGATCTCTCCAACGGGCGAACAACTCAAGTACGTCCCGCCCGGATCTTCTCGGAAGGTCTCAAATAACGAAGCCGAGTACGAAGCCCTCCCGCACGGGCTCCGCCTCGCGGCTTCACTTGGCATCAAGCGGCTGCGGTCTACGGCGACTCCGCGGTGGTCATCAACCAAGTCAACAAGTCCTGGGACCGCAACAAGGAGAACATGGACGCCTGCGCCCAGAAGTACGCAAGCTCGAGAACAAATTCTACGGTCTCGAGTTCCACCACATCGTCCGCGACAACAACGTTGCGGCGGACGTCCTCTCGAAGCTCGGATCTACCCGCGCCCAAGTACCGCGGGCGTCTTCGTCCATGAGCTTCACGCGCCATCCATCCCGGAGGCGGCGCCACCGACCATCGTCCCGGCTAACCACCCGCTGGACGGGGAGGTCATGATGATCGACGCGGACCGGGAGGCAACCCTTCATCGACTACCTCGGCGAGCGAGAATGTCCCCTCCGACAAAAACGCGGCCGAACAACTCATCCGCCGCGCCAAGTCTTACGTCCTCGTCGGCGACAAGCTTTACAAGCGAGGCGCATCTTCGGAGTACTCATGAAGTGCGTCCCTCGCGATGAAGGCAAGGACATCTTGGAGGAGATCCACAAGGGCGTCTGCGGCAACCACGCGTCCTCACGCACGCTGGTCAGCAAGGCCTTCCGGCGAGCTTTCTACTGGCCCCACGGCCACGGGCGATGCCGAAGAACTCGTCAGAAGGTGCCAAGGATGTCAGTTCTTCGCCAAGAAGCAACACGTCCCAGCCTACAAGCTAGTCACCATACCGCCAACCCGGCCCTTTGCCCGCCGGGGGCTCGACATGATTGGGCCACCGCCAACTGCGCCGGGAGGATTCAACGGGGTGCGGTGGCTATCGACAAGTTCACCAAGTGGATCGAGGTCAAGCCGGTCACATACCCCAAGGCGACGAGTACTCGACTTCCTGGATGAACTCGTACACCGCTACGGGCTACCCCACCGCATCATCACAGACCTGGGGTCCAACTTCAACAACCACCAGTTCTGGGAGTACTGCGAGAACAGCGGAATCGACGTCAGATACGTCTCAGTCGCCCATCCACGGGCCAACGGACAAGTCGAGCGCGCCAATGGGATGGTGCTCGACGCCCTCAAGAAGCGGCTACACGACGCTGCTAACTCAAAAGGGGGCAAGTGGATCAAGGAACTACCCAACGCACTCTGGGGGCTGCGGACTCAACCGTCCAAGCCAACGGGGCAATCCCCCTACTTCCTGGTCTACGGCTCTGAAGCCATCCTCCCCTGCCCGATGTCATATGGAACTCGCCGGCGGTGGAGCACTACGACGAAGGCGTCTCGGAAGACGACGAGACGAGTTGATGTCGACAGCCTCGAAGAAGCTCGCTGTGCCGCCCTCGTCCAATCAGCAAGGTACCTGGAGGGTATCCGACGCTACCACGATCGCAACGTCAAGGAACGCTCCTTCAACGTTGGAGATCTTGTCCTCCGCCGTATCCAGAACACGGAAGGACTCCACAAGCTCAGCTCCCCCTGGGAAGGCCCCTTCGCCGTGGCCAAGGTGACCGGGCCAGGCTCCTACCGCCTCCAAACACTTGAAGGCGAAGAAGTCAGCAACTCGTGGAACGTCGACCAACTCTGTCGATTCTACGCCTAGTCTACACGACTACTCCGGGGTTCAAGTCCACGCGACTACATCGACACCCCTTGCCGCAGGCGACCCTCCGGGTCCTGGCTCCAAGTCTCCGGACTACTCTCCTCCAGGTCCAGCCCGTGCGGCTACCTACGGACCCTGGGCTGCAACGAGCATCAAGGACTCTAGCGGCGGTCTACCAAGAGACCACACTCCAAGATCCGGCCCCGCGGCGTACCTACGGATGCGCGATCCGGCCTACACGGCTACCTACGGATCACTCGCTGCAAGCGGCTACCCGCTCCAGCGCCACTTAGCTGTAAGCGGCCTCCGGGTCCAGGCGACTACTTGTAACTACGGCCCTGGCCACCCAGGTGTACTTCTTCAGTAATAAAGCTTGATTGTTTATCAACTTCTTTACTGTCTACTCCCTGCGACGGGACTACTAAGCCGAGTACTACTACTCGCACCTCCTCCACGATGGGCGCTCCGCACTCTGAGATCGCGGTTACGAGTACTCATTGCTGGAACAACTTCATTTCATTGATACATGAAAAGTTCATTACAACTGTCTCCTGTACAATTATGGCTACTAAGCTACCTATGCAGAGCTACTGGAGGTTCAACTTTTCGGCTACCTGCTCCGCGATGGGAGCCATCTGCTCCAACAGCTCTGCGTACTGCTCATCCGAGCAGTTGGCGGCTACCCCGCCGGCGACCACCTCCACTGGAGCCTTCGGGAAGTACGACTTCATGAAGGCCAGCACCTGCTTCGGGATCGACCTGGCCATGTGCTTGACGTAGGCGGCCAGCCGGCTTGGCGCCTCACGAAGTCGATCCGCCAGCGGAGCGATCTTGGGGCCGCCCGGGTGGGGCACCAGCAGCCTGGCGATCGGAAGGGCAGCCTCCTCAAGGTCCTTCAGCTGGGCTCGGAGCGCCTCGCAATCTTCGTTCAACTTCTGCAAAGATTTGTAGCAGTTGACGAGGTCTCTATCAGATGCAATCCGCGGCTCCATGTGCTTCTCGCACTCGAAGGCCGGCTCCTTGTAGTCGAGTTCAAGTACACTGGCGGGCTTCTTGCTCCCGGTAGAAGAGATTCTTCATGCGACCTCCGAGGCCTTCACTGCTCCACAGGCCTTCGAGTTCTCGCAACACCGGAACACAACGGCGGGTCGGGGGCTTGGTGACTTCCAACAAGTACCCGACAAGCCAAGAGACATACCCTTATTCTTGTTGCGGAGGCCTTTGTTCTTCCGCACCGGCTCGTCGCCCTTCGCACCGTAAGTCCATCACGTCGTTGTGGTACTTGGCGAAGGCGACGTCAAGCTTCCGACGCATCGCGGCCGCGTGCTTCCGCGACTTCACGAGGGCTGCTCCTCCGGGGCTTCGGCTCGGAGCACGGTGTCGCCGTAGCCTTGCGGCATGTTCGACTTCTCGCGGGAAGGCTCGCGACGTCTGCACAAGACAAGATCGAGTCAAGCGAGTACTCAACGCAAAGGATTGACTACTCGGGAAGCTACAACTACGTACCTTCATCCACTGCTCGGCTCGCCTCATCGCCTCCAAGTGCTGCGCCAACACCGCCGGCTCAACAAGATCGTCGGCAAGCAGCTCAATCCCGCCGCGGCTACTCGATGTAGCCTCTGTCATCGGCGCCGAGCGGATAGGCTCCGCGTCTTGGATCTCGGGGGATCGGACAGCCACCTCCAGGGGCAACCCCTGGCGACGTGGCAGCCGCCTCCCCTTCGGCGGACTTCTCGACGGTTTCCCTCTCGGGCTCGGGGGCTCCTGCTGCGGCCTCCGGGCCTGCGAGTGTCGGCTCTTGCATGGGTACCCCTGCAGGGGATGTCACCTCCTTCGGCCCTTGTCACCAAGGAACACGCGCATCAGTGCCTACGACTACTCCTTCTGGAGTTCTACAGCTTCAAGAAGGGTACTTACCTTCAACTGCGACCGCCTCTGGCAGCGGCGCTTCGGCAGCCGGGGGCTCGGTCGTGACTTGGGCTTCAGCAGCGGGCTCCTCGACGGACGGCGCGGCCTCTTCTGCCTCCACCGTCGCGGGCTCCTCCCCGTCCCAGCTCAAGTCTGTGGATTTTCTGCAGAAGTATCCACAGAGGGTCGTCAGACAAAATCGACTACTACAACGAGTACTACTCACATGGCGTGGTACTTACAAGTTTGACCGGACGATAGTCACGGCCGGAGCACCGAGGATGCTGGCGATATCAACCAGTCCACCCTCGGCGGGCGTCTCTTCCTCCGCCTCTTCGACTACCGCCTTCTCCACGGTGGCGGCGGCCGGCGCAGAAGTCTCCTGCGTCCCTGCGGCTTCCACCTCTTCAACGGCGGCGGCCGCGGGTACTCTACTCTCCACCGGAGCAGGGGGCTGGCGCTCCAGCTGCACCAGAAGATCTTCGACGATGGGGGGCCGGACTTCGGCTTCCTGCCGGTTCCCCCACTGTGGGCCACATGCCCTCATCGCCCTCCTCCACGGGCTCTGTTGGCGGCACCTCCTGCACACAAGGACGACTACTCGTCAGCACCGTACTCGATCACCGGGTACTCGACTACTCTTGCTCAAGATGACTTACCTCACGGAGGCGTGGTCTCCGAGACCTTCATCTTCTTCGCCACCCGCTTCTTGGTGGGGTTGCGCGGCTTCCTCGGCGGCGCGGCAAGGCTAGCCTCCAGGCTAGCCGGAGGGTCTTGGATGAGCGGCACGTGAGGCAAGCCCGGACGGCTAAACCTCGACCGCAACTGGAAGCGGTCCTGCAACGTCTCCTCGTCTTCTTCGTCATCGAAGGTATCCTCCACGATGACGGTATCATCGCCTTCCCCGACTTCGCGGCGCTCTTTCACCTTCCCCACCGCTGGGATCTCGATTCCGCTCGGTGGCGGCTGCGGCTCGGAGACAAACCGCTTCACATCATCTTGCGCAAAGGACACAAGGCGTCAGAAACTCTGCTACGGGTACTCACTACTCGATGAGGGGGTACGACTACTCACCTCGTTGGGCGGGCGCGCGGCGGAGTACTCCTCGACAGGGCACGCCGTGTACTCCGGCATGTCCTTGAAGATCCTCGACAACCTCTCGACGATGTCGTTATCGTCCCGGCTCGCCCCCGGCATCCGCGACGTATCGTTGTCGCGGTGTACTCGAAGCCCATCGTATCCCGCGCCATCGGCGGTGGATCTGCGCTTCATGAAGGCCGAAGGCCACGTGTTCGGCCCTCGGTCCCGCATCCCGCGAGTCTTGATGCGCGCTAGCAACTCCGGGAGCCGGATTCCCTCTGCATGGTGGGCTCCGTGTTCCACCACTCTTGGTGCCCAGGGCCGCCGTCCGCTCGGCTTCGGCGGCTCGGGATGGTGGTTCGTGATGTAGAACCACCTCGTCTTCCGGTCGGTGTTGGAGTCCACGAGCTTGTACGCCGAGTGCGCTCCGCGGCATCCTCCCTCGAGTCGGATCCCGGCCCCTCCTACTACTGCGGGGTTGGAGGCGGCGGGGGTCGCGGCTTCACGCGGAAGAACTTCGGAAGAGAACCCGGTGCGGCTTGATTCCTAGGAAGGCTTCGCGAAGTGGACGAAGACGAAGTATGGAAGATACCATTGGGGTTCGGGTTGAGGTACTCGATGCCATAGTACACGAGCGGCCCCTTGAAGAAGTCGCTTCTTTGGTAGCGCAAGACCGCGCTCCACGAAGCGCGAGAACATCGGGATCTCGTCTTCGGCCTTCTCCATTGGATAAGGATCTCTGCGGCGGATCTCCACATGTCGATCTCCTTCTCCCCGATGAACCCGTTGTTCAACGGGGTTAGCGAGTCCTCCGTCTTGACCTTCGACTTTTTCCACTCGCGGCTTGGGTCAGCGCGCGGTGGAGATGTGGGCGCCGCTCCGGTGCCGGCCGCGGCGGCCTCTGCACGGCTCCTCTTCTTCCCGCCGGCCTTCGACGTCTTCGACGGTGACGGTTTCATTCTCCAAGTAAAAGGAGTCTTCACTCGCATTCGCTCGGGGGCTAGCCTAAAGCTTTCGGGTGGCGATGCGTTCGGATCTACTACGGCGGCGGCGCTCGCTGGAGTGGATCTACTTCAAGATTCAAGTGGCAAATGACTGCGGCTCACTTGGGTGAAAACCCTAAGGGTTTCGGCTTGTATTTATAAGCCAAATCGCCTCCGCAACGGGCGGCCGGATAAGTCCACGCGCGGCGACTCAGCGGCTGTGCGTGACCCTTCGTATTCTACTAGTCGACGCGCCTCACCTCGGGGGCTCGGCTACTTCTACTCGACTACACGGGACGCGGCTAGTCTCAAGAGCATCTCAGGACACATTCTCCAAGAAGACCCTTCAATTCGAGAGGAAGTACTCGACTCAAGGCTCGGGGGCTCCGTGCCACGTGTCCTTCGGTTTTTTCTCCGGATTTTTCGGGATTTTCTTGTCAAAACTTCGGATAGATCCTCAGCCAGAGCCCGCGGCTCGAGGCTCGGGGGCTACTCCACGTGGATTGCGGTTCTGCAAATCGCGTTTCCATGACGGCTTCGGTTTCAAGACAAGGCAGGCATTTTTTGAAGGCCTTCGAAGGCAGATTTCAGGGACGCTTGGGACTACTCGAGAAGACTTCAAGATTGCTCAAATTTCAGCTGGAGTACATTCCAGCCTCGGGATGCTTCGATTACTCTTGAGGACTTTTGGCTTGTAGCACTCAGGGACGCTTGAGGACTACTCGTTAAGGCGGGTCAAGACTACGGAAGCTATCCTTCTCGACTACAAAGTACTCGGGGGCTTGTCGTATGGACCTCCCTGGGCCCACTACCTCGGTGGGTACCAGGACCGACTACTCGGTGGGCCCCTGGGACAACCCGGCTTGCGCTACACGGCACCTGAAGGCGTGGAGCACAAGAACAACACAGGAGTAGTACTCGGTTAGGACTCTGTACACGTTCCGCACTGTATAGAGGTCTCCTAGACGTACTCGACTAGTACTCCCTCCCTACTCCGACTTGTAACCACCGCCTCCCGGACTATATAAGGCGAGGCGGGGACCGATCTCGGGGATCACCTCATCCAATCTCAACTCACGGCGCACCGTTGCACCATCCTGTAACCGTGCCCTATCAATCCCGACTACGCGGCATACGGGACGTAGGGTATTACGCACCTTGCGGCCGAACATCTAAATTGTGCCACGTGTCTCTTCCTTCGAGTTACTCGGCGAGTCACATTCATCTACTTTGGGTACTCCCGTAGTAGGTTGCCGGTCCAAAACACGAGCACTTCCCAACCTCTCTAAGTGAGATTTAAGCCTCTAGTGCCATATCCTTGAGTTGGGTTAGAGAGTGACTTAGTGTGAGAGCTTTAGAGAGCTTTGAGAAGCCTAGTGAGCATACCACACTTGAGCATTTCGTTGAAAATCATTGAAGCATCTTTTACTCTTGGAGCATTTGCTCCTAGACGGCTAGAGGTCGCTTGGAAGCTCCAGTCAAGATTGTGGAAGCTCCAAGAAGTTTGTATTACCCACAATGAATATAGTGGAAACCCTCTCATCTCAAGAGATTGTTCTTGACTTGAGGCCGAGGTAAAGGGCAAGCCTTGTGTGGCGAGTCTATCCTTGTGTGGATACCTCAACAACGTGGACGTAAGCAAGCCTTTGTGGCGAGTGAACCACGGGATAAATCCTTGTGTCAATTGTGCCTTTACTTCATATATATATATATATATATATATATATATATATATATATATATATATATATATATATATATATATATATATATATATATATCTTATTTGTTCATTTATCTCTCTTTACAGCATATATCTTGTGCTTCGCTTCAATCTACTTTGGTTTGCTTGTCTTTGTGTACGAGAGACTTTGTTGGTACTCACGGAAACCCTTGTGGAAGTCCACACCAATTTGGTTTGTGCTAGAACTTCCGTAGAGAGATTTTTACTTATTGTTGGTTCTGTCTTTGTAAAGCGGTCGGCCAGGTTTTAGAAACCGGTACAGCACGGTTTACGTGCTAACTTCGGTGGGTTGAATATTTTTAAGTGTGCGGATACGCCTATTCACCCCCTCTAGGCGACATCAAGATCCTTTCAATCGGCCACGCGCACGAGAAAGAAGAGGAAGTGAGAGATGGAAGGTGGAGAGTTGCTCGGCCTTCGGAGGCTCGATGCCGAGAGCAAGGGACGAGGGCGAGGAGTGCGGGGGTGGAGCAAGGGGGGGGGTCGGCCCCTGCCTCTCGAGTTGAGGAAGGACGCGGCGGCAAGCTCCACCTCACGGGGTCGGCCACGAGCATGTTGGCGAGCTCCGTCGTGAGCTTAAGAGGGAGGGAGTGATGGCGAAGGCGGCTTCTCTCTCCAGCTCCTTTGTCGCATGCCGCACAGAAGGAGCGGGCCCACCGTCACCCCGCCGCATGGATGGCGCAACCCGAGGTGTGAAGGTCGGGAGGGCGACATGCGCGGGAGAAGAGGGTTGCGCGGTTCGAGTCCACCGCGCATCCCGAAGCCGTCATGGCGGGAAGGCTGGAGGCCTCCATGGCGGGACCTCCCACATGGTCGGCGATAAGTGCAACGAAACCACGGGGGAGGGCGGGGAGAGGGACGGAGGGGAAGAGGAGAGAAGAGAGGGGTAACTTCACCCCTAGTTAACACGGGGTCGTCCTATCATGTTATGCGGTACCAAACACGAGCATCACAGCCCGGACTATGTCTAGCCATCTTACGAAACACAAGTAGTTTGCATTCATTTAGCCGATTAAGAGTGATCAGGCTTAGAAGTTAGCTTGGCTAGTAGGTAGTGCGGCCTACCAAACACCCCATTTGTGTGACGCTTTTTGCTTCACTAATGGCAAGTCAACATTGTGAATTAGTAGCACGGAGGAGAAACAATTGCATTTCATCAACAAAGAAGCGGGGAGAACGAGGAAGTTAAAGCCGCGTTGAGCGCTATTTTGCAAAATTAGTTAGGTGTAATTATTTTGCAAAATCATAAAAAGGTAAGAACGAATAAATAAAAAAATTTTTGGCCTCTTGGGTTTTGGTTCGCAATTAGAGATGGACTCGGATCGGATACCTTTGAATTCGGACCCGGATGTCACTATTTACCATATTTTAATTCGAATACGAATGTCAATCTTGTCGAATAGTTTCGAATACGAATCTTATCGGATACAAATACAAAACCGATAGATTTGTGTTTATCGATGAGAAAAAAATATGTTACTACTAGTGGGTAAATATAATTTATCCATTAAAAATAATATAACATTAGTCATATTAAAATTTATTATTGTATATCACTAGTAATATTAGACTAACATAATTATTTATTAGATATCTATAATAGTTTAGATGATGTACATCATTTTTAGGTAACAATATTGAATTAACATCATTTTGTACTTATTAATTAGTCATCAAAATAAATTTTAGACGACTTTATCGACAACATTACTGCGCGAATACGGATAGTGTCGAATATTGTCGGATATTCCACATTTTTATCGAATACAAATATGAAAACGGATAGAGAAAATATGAGAAATCGAATACAAATACATCCGTTTATCGAATACGAATTCGGAGACATCCGAATCCACACCTATTCGCAATGGGCCTCCTTCCTTTCCCCCAGTCGATCCGCTCGTCGGCCCGCATAAAATTTGGACCCCAGCAGGTAGGCAAACACACGAAGTGCAAGAGATCACACAGACCAACTGGATCCAAACCCCAGTGCCATGGCGTTTCGTCTGGTTGCGGCGGCGGCGAACTCCTCTTCCGCCTCCGCCCCCCATGGCCGCGCTTTATCTCTCGCCGCGGCCTCGCCGGTACCGCGGGTACGCACGTGCGTGCACCTTCTCTCGAGATATAGGAATCGTACGCGCCGGTTGTTTGGATCGGCTCGTTGGTCGTGGAGTTCTTGGCTGCGATTTGGGTTTTGAATAAGCATCGTGATTGGGGTACCTTAGGCCGATGTGGTCGGATGGATCGTTCATACGGGGAGGATCGTTGTTGTTGTTGTTTAGTTAGCCACCATGCCGTTGCTTTATTTGGCTTCCTTTGTTGATTCGCTCGTATTTGTGCTCTCTAGACTATTGGCCTCCGAGGCCTCCGAAGGTGAACTTCTGGGAGGATCCGAAGAGACCTATGAGGTGGAAGATGTCTCGTGAGTACCCCTCGGTATATCTCTCATTTATTGAATGTGGCTTTATATTCATCCTGGTATGCATACAGATGCTGACTTAAAAATTTATGTTTTCTCGTGTAAATTATTTCACCAGTTGCTGAACTTGACATAGAATAAACAGCACATTTTATAGTAGGATTTTCTTGGTTACTCATATGTTTTGCTTTCCAACATGTATCATTTTAAACTAGTACATTGTCCAATTCTCTTCTGTGAGAGTCAGCCATTTAACTCATGAATTCATTTTTGAGTTTTTTTTGGAGATGGGATGTGAGTGAATTTGTTCTGTCGTCTTGATGGAAATCGCATAAGTAGTAGATATGTCCATTCATTTTGGTGAGTACTCAGAAAAAATGTTTACCTACTCATATCTGTCATGATCGGAGTCAGTGTGTTTTTAAAGCCTAATACCTATTAAGTGGACAAAGTTTACTATAGCTTTAGTTACCATGAGCCCATGAGATCATATTGGTCTGCTCCAATATGCAGCTTCTAGCTATATTCTTGACTGACAACAGTTAGATCAATTGACTAAATTATCTGTGCGTAGTTTGCAAGAGTTAATCCACTGCTACCCTTGAGCAAGCTTGTGTCTCAGATTTGGATCTTACCATCAAATTCCATTCTGAATTACCTCGGCCCACCTTTAAAGTGCCATGCTTCAAGTCAGTTATGTGGTCGAGAAAGGGACCTCTGGCTGGCTGCAATTAATCCATCACCTAGCCTGCATTATTCCCAGTTGCCTCTAAGGCTCTATCTAGGCTATATTTTAAAGACAGTGTGTGTCAATGGTTGTACTAGTTCCTAGGTGGTTTGTGGTCAAGAGTTGAGACCAACAAGGCTAGGTGGAAGATGTGTGAGGTCAACTTGGTCTGATTATGCACTGAGCTGCCTAAGCAGGCTAGTGTGTAGTTATATTTGATTAGAGTTGAAAGTTGACCATTCACTTAAAACAAAGAGTGATGAAAATGTTGGGTGTGTTTTGTTTATCTTATTAATAATCTGACATGGAACTCGACTTTATGTGTATCTTCCTAGATTCTTTTCTTTGTGGCTTTTGATAACTACTATTGTATATTGTATACATTGCAATTGAGTTCATGTTCTCGCATGCGCTGTGGTTTAAATTTGTGAAAATTGTTTTTATTGAATTACCTATGTGCAGTAACATCACTTCTTATTTGTCTGAACTGCTTTGGGTGCCCCCCCCCAAATCGTAACTACAGTGCTCGGTTAGCTATTTTGACATGAACAAATAATTTAAATATTTTACTTCCTGACTACTTATGGTTTGTGAAACAAATGTTTTGCTCGATTTGTGTTATTACATTTGTTTACTTATGCAGTTTGTAGTAGCCACCCTAACCGTACGGGGTGTTTTCGTTTATGGCGGGTACCGGCTTGTTAGGGAGAACAAGGAGGAACTTGCCAAGGTACTTGATAATACTTATCATTTGTATACCAAGGCTTGAGCTGATGTATGTAGGACCTCATTGGTACTTTATTTTGTACGATGGCAAGTGCCTGGCTTGAGAAATAAGCTATCTCATATTATTACGGTGAGATTATAAATTTTAAATATAAATGCGAACGCTACGAAATCGATACTGCGTGGTGACAGCAAGAGAGCGAGCGAAGGCAAAGGAGGCGAGTCGAAGGCAAAGTAGGGTACAGATGGAGGGAAGCTGTTTGTGGCAATGCAACTTTGTGAAGCTAAAGTATCATGTGCATTCAAAGTGTTGCAATACACACTTTGCTAAGCTAGACATTTTGATTACTTGACCGTGTAACATCATGCTTGTGTAATGCTTTAGTGTAACTTGTATTTTGTTATAATTAGTTGGTGTTTGTGTTTGTGTTATGGTATACGGGAACTACTCACGCGTAGCATTAGTTGATTCTTCATCCAATAACAACGAAAAGTAAGTGCTTGTTTGCAAGCAAATTTCAATTCGCGAAGCACAAGTAAAAGGCTCGAAGGGACAAACTACCGACCTTTGTTCGTTCGGCTTATAAGCCACCAACCGGCGGTACTTTTCTCTCGGAAGGCAAACCGGCAATCGACCGAGCGGTATTTTTCGAATCCCATCTTCCCCGGGGCCCGCCCGGTTCTCCGGCGGCGGATTCTCCATCAACCTCCATCTCCCACGGGGAACGGGAACTAAGATATAATACACCGGGGAGGCGCAATGGAAGTTGTCGGACGTTCATTTGGGAATACGGATTTCACCTCGAGATCTGGCAGTCTCCACGACCGCCATGAATTATGTCCGTCGAGCGAGAAAACCATACGCGCCCTGTTCTCTTGGCTTATCGGCCACCGGCCCGGCGGTACTTTTATCTCATAACAAACCCGGCCAACGACGACCGGCCGGCGGTAGTTTTCTCTCGAACAAATCGGCACCGGCCATCGGCCACCGGCCAAACGAACAAGCGAAGCGGTCTTGAGTACGTGATAAATAATACGGTTTCGGACGGCTCCGCGCGGCATTCAAATCATTTTGAATCCGTCTTCTCTCTTCTCCTCTCCTCTGCGCTCTCTCCACCATCCGGCGATCGGTGAGGCGGAGGCTGCCGCGCGCGGTGAGCTCGAACGTCGGCGCGACACGTGGTGGGCCGGCGGGGAGGTTGTCGGAAGCCGGGCGACGCGGTGCGGCGGGGGCGAGGATGCCCCACCCTCGGAGATGAGGGCACGGGCGCTTCCCCCCGGATGCGGCGGGGCCGCGGGGGGAGGAGCGTGAATCCTACGCAGCTAGCGAGCTCGAGTGTCGGTGTAGTCAAAGGCGGCGGCGGTGGGGGCCGCGACATCATTTGTGCGGCCGAGGTGGCGTGGCACCATGACCTGCAGCGAGCGAGTCGGGAGGGCGAGGTCAAGATCGGCCCCCGGGCTACCGGCTGAGCCACGCGGCGCGGATGCGCGACGGGGTGGTGCGGCGCTCCGGTCGGCAGATTCGGCGGCTGTGGCTCGGGGAATTAATTATGAATAATCCAGATTTAACGTCGGGTAAAAGGATATCGACCGAAAAGACGCAATCACACAACACAAATGAATGCCCACAAATTAAGAAATTACCTGCGTTCGCGCGCAAGGAGTCGACGAACGCGTCGAAGACCAATAAGTAGATCCACCAAGCGGTCGCGTGTGACGCTACCTGTAACCTCGATTACCGCCCCGTGCGGTGAATGTTGCGTAGTGGTTTCGGAAATCCCGCCTCCTCCAAGCCCGGTGCACGCCGAGGTCGAAGGTCGACGAAGCGCGCAGCTAGCGGTCGCAATGGAAGAAACGCGTGGGAGATGAAGTGTATGTCTACTCCGTGTCACACCCACCAAGACGTCTCCTCGTGTTTATGCTCCAGCCTAACGTTTCTTATATTCCTCTCATCAATCGGACTGATAACCGCTCAATTGATTCAAGCAACCGTCACCTTTACTGCTGTGCCGAAATCGCCTATTTGATTGCAAGAACTTGCCACCATTAAGCAAATAAACCGAAACGTCATTGACATAACACAAAAATTAAAATGCACCGTCACCATTAAAAGATTCGAAACCGAAACGTCATCGACACAAAGACAAAAAAATTAAAATGCACCTGTAACATTGCCAGGCTAATGTACGCGTCGCGCTCGTCACAAGTCACAAGTCATGCGATAATTTACGCGAAATACAAGGGCTGCGCGTGCGTGTATCAACAGTCTCCTTTTCTCTCACATGCATCTATTTTGCTATGATAGGAGACTCCCATATTTAAACAAGCAACCTCTCCTTGTCTTGGCACTGGGGACTATTATTGTGCATGCTTTAGAATTTACTAAATGGGCCAAATGGACCAAATTCCAACATTCCCCACCAATTCTAAAGCAGCTTCTGTTACCACCAACCACCTTTACATACCGGAGGATTTCGGGCTACAAGTCCCGTACGGGTTGAACTTACACCTAGATCAACAAGATCCATCTTTCAAATAGCCTTGTGAATGGACTAAGCCTTAAATTCATAGCTTTTTGCTATCAGATTTCTCTTGAAAATCTATCTAGTACTAGACTACCCGAACGCCAAAGTCTAAACGGAGCTTTAAAGATCTTGCTCCCCGATCTTCTCATGAGCTTTCTAGAAAGCACCCCACTCTCATAAACCCGCGACCCAACAACTCTGAGCTCACATAGGTGTGTTCATTATAGGTATCCCGTAGGACGATACCTTTTCTCTCGGTAGACACTAGAACACATTAAGGTATTATAGCCAACCTTCCATAACTTAGGAAAGAGTACATATTATGAACATGGGTAATTTAAATGAATTGTACTCCTTGTTACAATGTGCAATAACCCTTTGTTTTTCTCATTTTCCAAATAAGGGATCTCCTTTCGAGGAGAGTGAGTTACCATTACTTTTGCAACTAAATGGGTCTCACTCCCATGTCCATACTGTACAAACAGATATCGCCCGAAATCAGTGCAAGCCCTTTTGTAAAAGGATACGCGCTAGATTTTTCTCACTTCGCGAATATAATTCCAAGACAATTACTCCGGAGTTTTTCAGCTTTTCTAACGATTTAAGCCTCGCTTCACATGTCTCGAGGACTTCATGTTATCCTTAGTACTCATTATCTTGGCCAAGATTGTTTGATTATCACAATATGTAAGGATAACGGGGAACTGGTTTCTCTACCGTGTGGCAAGTCCATGGAGTAGTTCTCTCAACCCTCGGCCTATCCGTGGCCGTGTCAAGTGCTACAAGCTCGGCTTCCATGGTTGATCGCGTCAAAATGGTTCATTTACATGACCTCCATGAAATTGCGGCACACTCCTAATGTAAACACATAGCCACTCGTGGCTTTAATCTCTCATGCGTCGAGAGATCCAATTTGCATCACTATATCCTTCTAGTACGGATGGATAACCAAGTATAGTGAATTCCATATGCGATTGTTCCTACTAGATAACGTAGCACTCTCACTAGTGCTTCCCGCTGATCCTTCCCTGGATTGGAAGTAAATCGACTTAATTTGCTCACATGAAAAGAGATGTCGGGACGTGTTGCTCCGACAAGATACAAGAGGGAACCAATTATTTGTGAAAATCTCAATTGGTCCAACCCCCTCGCCCTGATTTTTTCTTAATTTTACACTCGCATCATAGGGTGTAGGGGCTACTTTGGCATTCTCAAAACCAAGCGACACAACATTTTTTCCACATAATGAGATTGATTTAAAATAATCCCATTCTCATTTCTTGTCAACTTAATATTTAGGATAACATCTGCTTCTCCCAGATCCTTCATGTCAAAGCATGAGGACAAGAATGATTTGACCTCGTCAATTCTTTGCCAGTATTAGTCCCAAATATAAGTATGTCATCAACATACAGACATAAGATCACCGTTTGACCCCCACCATGACGATAATATACACACTTATCTGCTTCGTTTGCAACAAAACCAACGGATGTTAAAGGTCGATCAAATTTCTCGTGCCATTGTTTGGGTGCTTGTTTCGGACCATACAAAGATTTTAGTAATCTACACACTTTACTCTCTTGACCCTTAACCACAAAACCATCGAGGTTGCTCCATATAGATTTCTTCCTCCAACTCTCCATTAAGAAAAGTTTTGTCTTTACATCCATCGATGAATGTACGGACCATAGGAAGCAGCTAATGCTATGAGGAGCACGATAGTGGTTAACCTAGCCACGAGTGAATATGTGTCAAAATAATCTTCACCTTCTTTCTACGTAAATCCTTTTGCCACAAGCCTCGCTTTATATTTGTCAATCGTGCCATCTGGTCTCATCTTTTTCTTGAAAATCCATTTACATCCAATGGGTTTACACCCAGCTGGACGTTCAATGACTTCCCAAGTCTCATTTGTCATGATGGATTCCATCTCACTTCGAACCGCCTCTTTCCAATACTCTGCATCCGAAGATGCATAAGCATCAGCTAGAGTCTTAGGCACGTCATCCACAAGGTATACAATAAAGTCATCTCCAAAGGATTTCTCGACCCTTTGTCTCTTACTCCTGCGCGGAGTGATGACTAAATTGTTGTCTTCCTCATCATCATCCTCTCGCAGAGGTATGTTCTCTACTTGTTCACAATGAGGAAAGTCTGGAACGACTACATCCACATTTTCTAAACTACCGCTAGTTACCGTCTCTATAGGAAAGATATTTTCAAAGAAAGTCGCATCCTTAGACTCCATTATAGTATCAACTATCATCTCTGGAGTTTCAGATTTAACTATCAAAAATCTATAGGCAGGACTATTCGAGCATATCCTATAAAAATGCAATCGGCTTGTTTTTGGCCCAAGCTTTCTCTTCTTTGGTTCGGAATATTGACTTTCGCCAAACATCCCCATGTTCTCAGAAAGTTGACATTGGGTTTTCTTCCCCTCCATGCCTCGTATGGAGTTATGTCACTTCTTTTCGTGATCACTCTATTGAGCACGAAATTTCTGTCGGGATTGCTTCCCCCCACCACATGTTAGGCATACGGCACTTTGTAGTAAGGCATTCACCAAATCTAAAAGCGTCCGATTTTTCCTCTCAGCTACACCATTTGATTGTGGTGAATATGGTGGTGTAAATTCATGGATGATCCCATGCTCAGAACAGAAATTAGAAAAGTCAGTAGAGGTATACTCTCCTCCTCTATCATCTCTCAGTCTTTTAATATTTCTTTCTAATTGGTTCTCAACCTCTGCCTTATAAATTTTAAAATAGTTGAGCGCTTCATCTTTAGTTTTCAGCAAGTAGACTTGGCGATAACGTGTTGCATCATCAATAAAAGTAAGACAATATCTTTTTCCTCCTTTAGTCAAAACACCATTCATCTCACATAAATCGGTGTGAATTAAATCTAGAGGTGCCAAAACCTTCTCAAACTCTAATGCTTTGAAAGGTTTTCGAGGTTGTTTTGCTTGCACACAAGTTTGGCACTTAGAATTTTTGACTATGTCGCACTTAGGAATTAACTCAGATCTGGACATTCTAGCAATTGTATCAAAACCAACATGACGAGAATCTCGAATGCCACACATCGGCAAGATTTTTGTTCGGAAACGGTATTAATATTCATCTCATAACAAGAATCAACGGTACTTAGGCGGAACAAGCCTCCGCTATCATAGCCTTTTCCTATAAAGGTCCCAAACCTGGACACAACTAATTTATTTGACTCCGAAAACTAGCTTATAACCACTCCTACACGGGGAGAGACCCGCTCAACGGGTTCTTGTTTATGGCGGCGTAGGTCTTGGACATTCTTCAATTGGAGGGTTTCCACGAAGTTAACTTCGGATCCACCGTACCAACACCAAGAACGAGAAGCACGCGTCCGTTCCCCATCGGGACGGCGGGAAGCCCCTGGCACTCGATACGAAGAAAACAAAGAAATATCGGAACACACGTGAACATTTGCACCAGTATCGACCCACCGGTCAATAGAATGAAATGCGAGAATAGACAACAAAAGGATTACCATACCCTTCGAAGTAGAGGCCTCGCCTATGGTCACATGAGTGAACTTTTGTCTAAGTTCGGTGGTCTGTCCTTGCGGTCTTTACAATCCTTGGCAAAGTGACCGGGATTACCGCACACGAAACAGAGTAAGGTTCTTCATATCCTTCTTCTCTCTGTTTTCTTCTTTTTGAAGCTAGTAGTTTTGTTCTGCTTGAGACCCTTTTTCTTGTTAAATTGTTTGTTCTTTTGAACAACATTGGCACTGCTACGCACGTTCTTGGTCTGCGCATCTTTTGCCCTTGCCTTCTCTTCGACATCGAGAGCTGCAATGAGATCCTCCATAGAAATCTCCTCTCTTTTGTGCTTTATGGAAGTAGCAAAATCACGCCACTCTGCGGGAAGTTTTGCAACTATCGCGGCCGCAACAAACTTTGGAGGCAAAACACATCCCAAATGTGCAATATCGCCAACCGGAAGGGCCGGAGGTCGTGTGCTTGAGTCACAATTGATTTAGCATTATCCATGCTGAAATCAAAGAACTTTTCACACACATACAACCGGCGACTAGCTTCGGCTTCCGCATATTTTTTGCTCCAAAGCATCCCACACGAGCCGATGGCCGACGTGTAATTCATATACACATCATAGAGTTGATCTGCCGGAATGGTGAGTAGACGACCCAATGCGGTGTTATTCGCATTCTCAAACTGGCTTCCTGTTCCTCCGGTAGAGGAAACATCGGGTGTATCACCCACCATAATCCCAACGACATGAGCCAAAACTTGGCCCTTGTCTGCCATCTACGGAAGTTTTCACCTCCAAACCTCTCGAGTTTCATGGCATCAGATGCTTTTGCCATTGCTAGATCATAAAAATAGGCGTAATCAGGTTTTTGGATTGTTGGAAAAAACAGCCTAATTATGAATAATCCAGATTTAATGTTGAGGAAAAGCATATTGACTAAAAATGATACAATTACACAACACAAATGAACAAGCCACATATTAAGAAATTACTCACAGTTCTTGCGCAGTGAGTTGACGAACGCGTCGAAGAAGTAGTTGCAGATCCTCAAGCGGTCGCGTGTGTCGGCTGCCCAAAAACCCGATTACCGCCCGTGCGGGATTGTTGCGGTAGTGGTTTCGAGAGTCCGCTTCCTCCAAGCCGGTGCACGCCGAGGTCGAAGGTCGACGAAGCGCAGCAGCTAGCGGTCAGAACAGCGAACGCGTGGGAGATGAAGTGTATGTCTACTCTGTGTCACAGCCACCAAGACGTCTCCTGGTGTTTATAGGCTCCAACCAACGTTTCATATTCCTCTCATCAATCAGACTGATAACTGCTCAATTGATTCAACGAGGCCCCCTTTCCCCCTAACCAAACCGCTTCAAGCCCGCACCTTTATCAAGCGCAGGGCTAGCGGCCTAACAGCGAACTGTTGAAGTGATTGCGGTCAAGCTAAAGGTCTGTCACCATTAAGCGATCGAGAAAAGCCAAGAAACGTCATTGACACGGCACAAAAATTAAAATGCACACAGAACGACCGATTGTACACGTACGCGTCGCCCAAGTCACAAGTCACGCGATAATTTACGCGAAAATGCGCGGGCCGCGCGTGCGTGTATCAACGATCTCCTTTTCTCTCACATGCATCTATTTTGCTATGATAGGAGACTCCCATATTTAAACAAGGCAACCTCTCCTTGTCTTGGCAATACGGGACTATTATCGTGCATGCTTTAGAATTTACTAAATGGGCCACATGGACCAAATTCCAACATTCCCCCACCAATTCTAAAGCGATTCTTCTGTTCTAAACCACTTTTATATACCGAGAATTTCGGTACAAGTCCCGTACGGGTTGAACTTACACCTAGATCAACAAGATCCATCTTTCGACGAGCTTGTGAATGGACTAAACCTTGAATTCATAGCTTTTTGCTATCGGATTTCTCTTGAAAATCTATCTAGTACTAGACTACCGAACGCCAAGTCTAAACGGAGCTTTAAAGGTCTTGCTCCCCGATCTTCTCATGAGCTTGCTAGAAAGCACCCCACTCTCATAAGCTACGACCCAACGGTTGAGCTCACATAGGTGTGTTCATTATAGGTATCCCGTAGGACGATACCTTTTCTCTCGGTAGACACTAGAACACATTAAGGTATTATAGCCAACCTTCCATACGAAAAGAGTACATATTATGAACATGGGTAATTTAAATGAATTGTACTCCTTGTTACAACGGTAACTTTGTTTTTCTCATTTTCCAAATAAGGGATCTCCTTTCGGAGGAAGTGAGTTACCATTTACTTTGCAACTAAATGGGTCTCGGTCCCATGTCCATACCTGCAACGGATATCGCCGTCCGTGCAAGCCCTTTTGTAAAAGGATACGCTAGATTTTTCTCCACCGCGAATATAATTCACGGCAATTACTCCGGAGTTTTTCGGCTTTCTAACGATTTAAGCCTCCGCTTCACATGTCTCGAGGACTTCATGTTATCCTTAGTACTCATTATCTTGGCCAAGGCTTGTTTGATTATCACAATATGTAAGGATAGCGAGAGCTGGTTTCTCTACCGGTGGCAAGTCCATGAGTAGTTCTCTCAACCACTCGGCTTCAGCGTAGCCGTGTCAAGTGCTACAAGCTCGGCTTCCATGGTTGATCGCGTCAAAATGGTCTGTTTACATGACCTCCATGAAATTGCCAGCACCTCCTAATGTAAACACATAGCCACTCGTGGCTTTAATCTCATCCGCGTCGGAGATCAATTTGCATCACTATATCCTTCTAGTACGGATGGATAACCGGTATAGTGAATTCCATATGCGATTGTTCCTACTAGATAACGTAGCACTCTCACTAGTGCTTCCCCGTGATCCTTCCCTGGATTGGAAGTAAATCGACTTAATTTGCTCACGGCAAAAGAGATGTCGGGACGTGTTGCTCCGGCAAGATACAAGAGGGAACCAATTATTTGTGAAAATCTCAATTGGTCCAACCCTTCGCCACGATTTTTTCTTAATTTTACACTCGCATCATAGGGTGTAGGGGCTACTTTGGCATTCTCAAAACCAAAGCGACACAACATTTTTTCCACATAATGAGATTGATTTTAAAATAATCCCATTCTCATTTCTTGTCAACTTAATATTTAGGATAACATCTGCTTCTCCCAGATCCTTCATGTCAAAGCATGAGGACAAGAATGATTTGACCTCGTCAATTCTTTGCAGTATTAGTCCCAAATATAAGTATGTCATCAACATACAGACATAAGATCACCGTTTGACCCCCACCATGACGATAATATACACACTTATCTGCTTCGTTTGCAACAAAACCAACAGATGTTAAAGTCTGATCAAATTTCTCGTGCCATTGTTTGGGTGCTTGTTTCAGACCATACAAAGATTTTAGTAATCTACACACTTTACTCTCTTGACCCTTAACCACAAAACCATCAGGTTGCTCCATATAGATTTCTTCCTCCAACTCTCCATTAAGAAAAGGTATGTCTTTACATCCATCGATGAATGTGCGGACCATAGGAAGCGACTAATGCTATGAGGAGCCCGATAGTGGTTAACCTAGCCACTGGTGAATATGTGTCAAAATAATCTTCACCTTCTTTCCGTCTGTGTAAATCCTTTTGCCACAAGCCTCGCTTTATATTTGTCAATCGTGCCATCGGTCTCATCTTTTTCTTGAAAATCCATTTACATCCAATGGGTTTACACCCAGTTGGACGTTCAATGACTTCCCAAGTCTCATTTGTCATGATGGATTCCATCTCACTTCGAACCGCCTCTTTCCAATACTCGCATCCGAAGATGCATAAGCATCGGCTAGAGTCTTAGGCACGTCATCCACAAGGTATACAATAAAGTCATCTCCAAAGGATTTCTCGACCCTTTGTCTCTTACTCCCCCGCGGAGTGATGAGCTAAATTGTTGTCTTCCTCATCATCATCCTCTCGCAGAGGTATGTTCTCTACTTGTTCACAATGAGGAAAGTCTGGAACGACTACATCCACATTTTCTAAACTACCGCTAATCCGTGTCTCATAGGAAAGATATTTTCAAAGAAAGTCGCATCCTTAGACTCCATTATAGTATCAACTATCATCTGTCGGAGTTTCAGATTTAACTATCAAAAATCTATAGGCGGGGACTATTCGAGCATATCCTATAAAAATGCAATCGGCTGTTTTTGGCCCAAGCTTTCTCTTCTTTGGCTCCGAATATTGACTTTCGCCAAACATCCCCATGTTCTCGAAAGTTGACATTGGGTTTCTTCCCCTCCATGCCTCGTATGGAGTTATGTCACTTCTTTTCGTGATCACTCTATTGAGCACGAAATTCTTGTCGGGATTGCTTCCCCCCACCACATATTAGGCATACCAGGCACTTTGTAGTAAGGCATTCACCAAATCTAAAAGCGTCCGATTTTTCCTCTCGCTACACCATTTGATTGTGGTGAATATGGTGGTGTAAATTCATGGATGATCCCATGCTCGGAACGGGAAATTAGAAAAGTCGGTAGAGGTATACTCTCCTCCTCTATCATCTCTCGGTCTTTTAATATTTCTTTCTAATTGGTTCTCAACCTACGCCTTATAAATTTTAAAATAGTTGAGCGCTTCATCTTTAGTTTTCAGCAAGTAGACTTGGCGATAACGTGTTGCATCATCAATAAAAGTAAGACAATATCTTTTTCCTCCTTTAGTCAAAACACCATTCATCTCACATAAATCAGTGTGAATTAAATCTAGAGGTGCCAAAACCTTCTCAAACTCTAATGCTTTGAAAGGTTTTCGAGGTTGTTTTGCTTGCACACAAGTTTGGCACTTAGAATTTTTGACTATGTCGCACTTAGGAATTAACTCGAATCTGGACATTCTAGCAATTGTATCAAAACCAACATGACGAAAATCTCGAATGCCACACATCGGCAAGATTTTTGTTTAGAAGTATTAATATTCATCTCATAACAAGAATCAACCGGACTTAGGCGGAACAAGCCTCCGCTATCATAGCCTTTTCCTATAAGGTCCCAAACCTGGACACAACTAATTTATTTGACTCGAAAACTAGCTTATAACCACTCCTACACGGAGAGACCCGCTCAACGGGTTCTTGTTTATGGCGAGGGCGCGTGCCGACATTCTTCAATTGGAGGGGTTTCCACGAAGTTAACTTCGGATCCACCGTACCAACACCAAGAACGAAGCACGCGATCCGTTCCCCATCGGGACGGTGGAAGCCCCCGCGCCGATACGAAGAAAACAAAGAAATATCAGAACACACGTGAACATTTGCACCCGGTATCGACCCACCAGTCAATAGAATGAAATGCAGAATAGACAACAAAAGGATTACCATACCCTTCTGAAGTAGAGGCCTCGCCTATGGTCACATGAGTGAACTTTTGTCTAAGTTCGGTGGTCTGTCCTTGCGGTCTTTACAATCCTTGGCAAAGTGACCAGGATTACCGCACACGAAACAATAAAGGTTCTTCATATCCTTCTTCTCTGTTTTCTTCTTTTTGAAGCTAATCGTTTTGTTCCGCTTTGAGACCCTTTTTCTTGTTAAATTGTTTGTTCTTTTGAACAACATTGGCACTTTTCTACGCACGTTCTTGGTCCTGCGCATCTTTTGCCCTTGCCTTCTCTTCGACATCGAGAGCTTCCGCAATGAGATCCTCCATAGAAATCTCCCCTCTCTTTTGTGCTTTATAGAAGGTAGCAAAATCAAACGCCACTCTGCGGGAAGTTTTGCAACTATCGCAACGCGCAACAAACATTGGAGGCAAAACACATCCCAAATGTGCAATATCGCCAACCGGAAAGTTGGAGGTCGTGTGCTTGAGTCACAATTGATTTAGCATTATCCATGCTGAAATCAAAGAACTTTTCACACACATACAACCAGCGACTAGCTTCGGCTTCCGCATATTTTTGCTCCAAAGCATCCCACACGAGTGGCCGACGTGTAATTCATATACACATCATAGAGTTGATACTCGCCAGATGGTGAGTAGACTGCCCCAATGCGGTGTTATTCGCATTCTCAAAGCGAGGCCTTCTGTTCCTCCGGCAGAGGAAACATCGGGTGTATCACCCACCATAATCCCAACGACATGAGCCAAAACTTGGCCCTTGTCCGCCATCTACGGAAGTTTTCACCTCCAAACCTCTCGGGTTTCATGGCATCGAATGCTTTTGCCATTGCTAGATCATAAAAATAGGCGTAATCAAGGTTTTTGGATTGTTGGAAAAAACAGCCTAATTATGAATAATCCAGATTTAATGTTGAGGAAAAGCATATTGACTAAAAATGATGCAATTACACAACACAAATGAACAAGCCACATATTAAGAAATTACTCACAGTTCTTGCGCAGTGAGTTGACGAACGCGTCGAAGAAGTAGTTGCAGATCCACCAAGCGGTCGCGTGTGACGCTGCCCAAAAACCTGATTACCGCCCCGTGCAGGATTGTTGCGGTAGTGGTTTCGGAGATCCCGCTTCCTCCAAGCCCGGTGCACGCCGAGGTCGAAGGTCGACGAGCGCGGCGACTAGCGGTCGGAACGGCGAAACCGCGTGGGGGATGAAGTGTGTGTCTACTCTATGTCCCAGCCACCAAGACGTCTCTGGTGGTTATAGGCTCCACCCAACGTTTCATATCTCCTCCTCATCAATCGGGCCATAGCTGCTCAATTGATTCAAGCGAAAACCGCCACCTTTATCAAGCAAAGCTGAAACCGCCTATTTGATTGCAAGAAATCGTCACCACAAGGGCCGAAAATCGAAATCCCGCCCCCAAGCCCGGTGCTATCAAGCGGGTGAAGGTTGACTAAGCGGCTGTGAACCCTGAGATTTGATTCTGTCATCACCAAGACGCCCCGTGTTATAGGCACCACAACCCCAAATCAGCGCGTTAAGCGAATCGACAACTGAAACGTCATTGATTTTAGATTACACGAAATTAAAATGCACAACAAAAAAAAAATGCCCGCAAGGCCCGATTGTACACGTACGCGTCTTCCCAAGTCACAAGTCACACGATAATTTACGCGAAAATGCGCGCACGCGTGCGTGTATCAACAGTCTCCTTTTCTCTCACATGCATCTATTTTGCTATGATAGGAGACTCCCATATTTAAACAAGGCAACCTCTCCTTGTCTTGGCAATACGGGACTATTATCGTGCATGCTTTAGAATTTACTAAATGGGCCACATGGACCAAATTCCAACATTCCCCCACCAATTCTAAAGCAGTTGCTGTTCTATACCACTTTTATATACCAGAATTTGGCACAAAGTCCCGTCTGGGTTGAACTTACACCTAGATCAACAAGATCCATCTTTCAGCAGCTTTGTGAATGGACTAAGCCTTGAATTCATAGCTTTTTGGTTATCATATTTCTCTTGAAAATCTATCTAGTACTAGACTACCGTAACGCCAAGTCTAAACGGAGCTTTAAAGGTCTTTCTCTCCGATCTTCTCATGAGCTTACTAGAAAGCACCCCACTCTCATAAACTTGGCGACCTAACAAATCCTGAGCTCACATAGGTGTGTTCATTATAGGTATCCTATAGGGACGATACCCTTTCTCTCGGTAGACACTAGAACACATTAAGGTATTATAGCCAACCTTCCATACGAAAAGATTACATATTATGAACATGGGTAATTTAAATGAATTGTACTCCTTGTTCCAAAAGAACTTTGTTTTTCTCATTTTCCAAATAAGGGACCTCCTTTCGCGAGGAAGTGAGTTACCATTACTTTGCAACTAAATGGGTCTCGGCCCTATGTCCATACTTGCATAGCACGTATATCGCCGTCGTGCAAGCCCTTTTGTAAAAGGATGCGCTAGATTTTTCTCACTTGCGAATATAATTCACAAGAATTACTCAGGAGTTTTTCATTGACTCAACGAGATTTAAGCCTCCGCTTCACATGTCTCGAGGACTTCATGTTATCCTTAGTACTCATTATCTTGGCCAAGACTGTTTTGATTATCACAATATGTAAGGATAGCAGGAACTGGTTTCTCAACCAGTGGCAAGTCCATGAGTAATTCTCTCAACCACTCGGCTTCAACTGCAGCCGTGTCAAGTGCTACAAGCTCAGCTTCCATGGTTGATCGCGTCAAAATGGTCTGTTTACATGACCTCCATGAAATTGCAGCACCTCCTAATGTAAACACATAGCCACTCTTGGCTTTAATCTCATCCGCGTCAGAGATCCAATTTGCATCACTATATCCTTCAAGTACAGATGGATAACCAAGATAGTGAATTCCATATGAGATTGTTCCTACTAGGGATACGAGCGCTCTCACTAGTGCTTCCCAAGTGATCCTTCCCTGGATTGGAAGTAAATCGACTTAATTTGCTCACAGCAAAAGAGATGTTGGGACGTGTTGCTCCAGCAAGATACAATAGGGAACCAATTATTTGTGAAAATCTCAATTGGTCCAACCCTTCGCCCTGATTTTTTTCTTAATTTTACACTCGCATCATAGGGTGTAGGGGCTACTTTGGCATTCTCAAAACCAAAGCGACACTATTATTTTCCATACAATGAGATTGATTTGAAATAATCCCATTCTCATTTCTTCTTGTCAACTTAATATTTAGGATAACATCTTCTTCTCCCAGTATCCTTCATGTCAAAATGAGGCCAAGAATGATTCTGACCTCGTCAATTACCGGGGAGTATTAGTCCCAAATATAAGTATGTCATCAACATACGGACATAAGATCACTTAGTATGACCCCCACCATGACGATAATAAACACACTTATCCGCTTAGGTTGCAAAAACCAACAAGATGTTAAAGTCGATCAAATTTCTCAGGCCATTGTTTTGGGTGCTTGTTTCGCACCATACAAAGATTTTAGTACCCTACACACTTTATCTCTTGACCCTTAACCACTAAACCATCGAGTTGCTCCATATAGATTTCTTCCTCCAACTCTCCATTAAGAAAAGTTTGTCTTTACATCCATCGATGAATGTGCAGCCATAGGAAGCAACTTCTCTAATGCTATGAGGGGAGCTTCCATAGTGGTTAACCTCGCCCTTAGTGAATATGTGTCAAAATAATCTTCACCTTCTTTCCGTAGCAAATCCTTTTCCACAGCCTCGCTTTATATTTGTGAATCGTGCCATCCGGTCTCATCTTTTTCTTGAAAATCCATTTACATCCAATGGGTTTACCCAATGGACGTTCAATGACTTCCCAAGTCTCATTTTGTCATGATGGATTCCATCTCGCTTCGAACCGCCTCTTTCCAATACCCTCGCATCCGAAGATGCATAAGCATCGCCTAGAGTCTTAGGAAAGTCGGCCATCCACAAGGTATACAATAAAGTCATCTCCAAAGGATATCTTCGACCCTTTGTCTCTTACTCCTCGCAGGATGACTAAATTGTTGCTCTTCCTCATCATCTCATCCTCTCGCGGAGGGTATGTTCTCTACTTGTTCACAATGAGGAAAGTCTGGAACGACACATCCACATTTTCTAAACTACCGCTAGTCCGTCTCATAGGAAAGATATTTTCAAAGAAAGTCGCATCCTTAGACTCCATTATAGTATCAACTATCATCTCTGAGTTTCCGGATTTAACTATCAAAAAATCTATAGGCAGGACTATTCGAGCATATCCTATAAAAATGCAATCGACTGTTTTTGGCCCAAGCTTTCTCTTTTTGGCTCCGGAATATTGACTTTCGCCAAACATCCCCATGTTCTCGAAGTTGACATTGGGTTTTTTCCCCTCCTTGCCTCGTATGGAGTTATGTCACCTCTTTTCGTGATCACTCTATTGAGCACGAAATTTCTTATCGTAGATTGCTTTCCCCCACCACATGTTAGGCATCGCAAACACTTTGTAGTAAGGCATTCACCAAATCTAAAAGCGTCCATTTTTCCTCTCAAATACACCATTTGATTGTGGTGAATATGGTGGTGTAAATTCATGGATGATCCCATGCTCGGAACCGAAATTAGAAAGTTGTAGAGGTATACTCTCCTCCTCTATCATCTCTCGCCTTTTAATATTTCTTTCTTAATTGGTTCTCAACCTATTGCCTTATAAATTTTAAAATAGTTGAGTGCTTCATCTTTAGTTTTCAGCAAGTAGACTTGGCAGTAACGTGTTGCATCATCAATAAAGAGTAAGACAATATCTTTTTCCTCCTTTAGTCAAAACACCATTCATCTCACACTAAATCAAGGTGAATTAAATCTAGAGGTGCCAAAACCTTCTCAAACTCTAATGCTTTGAAAGGTTTTCGAGGTTGTTTTGCTTGCACCCAAGTTTGCACTTAGAATTTTTGACTATGTCGCCCTTAGGGAATTAACTCAGTCCCCGGACATTCTAGCAATTGTATCAAAACCAACATGTGATCTCGGAATGCCACACACCCGCAAGATTTTTGTTCAACAAAGATAATATTCATCTCATAACAAGAATCAATAGTACTTAGGCGGAGCAAGCCTCCGCTATCATAGCCTTTTCCTATAAAGGTCCCAAACTCCGATACAACTAATTTATTTGACTCCGAAAACTAGCGATAACCACTCCTACATGAGAGACCCGCTCAATGTACTGTTTATATGTGCGTGTACCGGACATTCTTCAATTGGTGGGTTTTCCTGAAGTTAACTTCAGATCCACCGTACCAACACCAAGAACAGAAGCACGCGATCCGTTCCCCATCGTGACGCCGGAAGCCCCCGTCGCCCGATACGAAGAAAACAAAGAAATATCGTAACACACGAACATTTGCACCAAAGATTTTAATCTACCCGCCCCTCAATAGAATGAAATGCAGACAGACAACAAAAGGATTACCATACCCTTCTGAAGTAGAGGCCTCGCCTATGGTCACATGAGTGAACTTTTGTCTAAGTTCGTTTGGTCCCGGCCTTTCAGGTCTTTACAATCCTTGGCAAAATGACCAGGATTACCGCACACGAATTAAGTAAGGTTCTTCATATCCTTCTTCTCTTGTTTTCTTCTTTTTTTGAAGCTGTGTAGTTTTGTTCTGCTTGAGACCCTTTTTCTTGTTAAATTGTTTGTTCTTTTGAACAACATTGGCACTGCTCTGCACGTTCTTGGTCTGCGCATCTTTTGCCCTTGCCTTCTCTTCGACATCGAGAGCTGCAATGAGATCCTCCACGTAAATCTCCTTTTTTTTGTGCTTTATAGAAGTAGCAAAATCGCGCCACTCTGCAGGAAGTTTTGCAACTATCGCAACCGCAACAAACCTTTTGGAGGCAAAGCACATCCCAAATGTGCAATATCGCCAACTGCAGGGCTGGAGGTCGTGTGCTTGAGTCACAATTGATTTAGCATTATCCAGTGCTTGAAATCAAAGAACTTTTCACACACATACAACTAGCGACTAGCCCCGGGCTTCCGCATATTTTTGCTCCATAGCATCCCACACCCCTGTGCTGGGCCGGCGGTAATTCATATACACATCATAGAGTTGATCTCACAAAGATGGTGAGTAGACAAACTAATGCGGTGTTATTCACATTCTCAAACCGGCCTTCCCGTTCCTCCGGAATAGGAAACATCGGGTGTATCACCCACCATAATCCCAACGACATGAGCCAAAACTTGGCCCTTGTCTGCCATCTACGGAAGTTTTCACTTCCAAACCTCTCGTGTTTCATGGCATCGTATGCTCGAAGATGCTGCTCATGCTCCTCCACGCTCTTGGAGTAAACCAGTATGTCGTCCTTGAAAACTACGACAAACTTGTCCAGCTCTTCCATGAACACCTTATTCATGAGGTTCATGAAGTATGCTGGTGCATTGGTTAGTCTGAAGGACATCACCGTGAACTCATACTGCCCGTAGCGAGTGACAAAGGCGGTCTTGGGGATGTCACTTTCCCTAATCTTGAGCTGGTGGTACCCTGACCTTAGATCCACCTTCGAGAAATACTTGGCTCCCTTCAATTGGTCAAACAGAGTCATCTATTCGGGAAGAGGGTACTTGTTTTTAATAGTGACCTCGTTCGGCCGAGCGATAGTCCACGCACATCCTCATGCTCTTATCCTTCTTTTCCACGAAAAGCACCGGGGGCTCCCCATGGTGATGAGCTTGGCTCTGATGAACCCACTTCGCCGGGAGTTCTCGCTAGCCGCTTCTTCAATTCTCGCCAACTCGTGGCTGCCATCCTATAGGGTCTCTTGGCTATGGGAGAGGTTCCCAGGGGATAAGGTCGATGACGAACTCTATGTCCCTATCTCGGTGGCATTCCGGGAGTTCTTCTCGGGAACACATCCGGGTATTCTCGCACCATCGGGACATCCTCTATGGACTTGGCTTCTATGTTGAAAACCATTATGTCCCGCCCTCGTGTCCTCGGGTGTGTGGCGGTCACTTGTATCCCGTCCGGGTTGGTCGTGTGCACTACTTTATCGGCGCAACTTATGAGGCCATGGTGTTGGCTTAACCAAATCCATCCCAAGGATCACATCTATCCCTTTGGACTTCCAGGACTACCAGTTCGCATAGGAACTCTACCCCACTTAAAATAATCCTTACCCGGGGCATCCCGCCTTGACACTTAATGTCACCTCCGGGCGTTCGAGTTATTAGGGGTGCTTTTAGTAGTACTGTGGGTATGCTATGCTTTTCCACAAAGCTTAAGGATATGAATGAGTGCGATGCTCTAGAATCGAATAGTATGGTAGCCAAGACTGAGCTGACCAGGAACTCACCGAGCACTATGCCTTGTGCTTCCTGTGCCTCCTGCGCATTGATGTGGTTGACCCGGGCTCGTCCATACGACTGCTGGGGCTGCCTCATCTGCTGGTTGCTGTTGTTGTTGCCGAAGTTATTGTTGCTGCGCACCGGCATGCGGTTGGCTCCTGACACAAGCGGCCTTGGACCGTTCACCGAGTTGGAGTAGGTGGTTGTGGTTGGCTTTTTGGCATACGGGCAGTTGGCGATGAAGTGCCCGGTTTCTCGGCAGTTGAAACACACTCGGGAGTTGTTATTGTTGTTGGCAGTGATCTGGCTGGTGTTGTTCTGTGGGGGTTTCATGGCACTTTGGTTGTTGTAGGGCTTGAACCGGGTTCGGGGGCTTGCGAGCTTGTGGCTTGGGATTGGGTTCCTCATCGCATGGGAGCTTAGAACCCGGACATGGGGTGTCCAAAGTTTCTCGGCCTCTGGGACCGCTCTTGCTGCTTGGCCTTATGCTCCATAAACTTGCGCTTGTTTTCCTTCTTCTCTTCAGCCCTTGCCCTCTCCGTGAGTATTGCCATGTTCATGAGGGTGTTAAAGTCCGGGTAGATCTGAGGAGTCAGCAGTGTCCTCAGTTCCGGAGTCATCCCCTTCTTGAACATTTCTTGCTTTTTGGAATCTTTGTCCACTTCCGCGGGGGCATAGCGCGCCAGCTCTATGAACTGGTACGTGTACTCCTCCACAGACATGTTACCTTGGCGGAGTTCATGGAACTCATCCGCCTTCCGCTTCAGGGTGGCCTCCGGGATGTGGTAGCGACGGAACTCTTCCACGAATTCTTCCCATGTGATGGCGGAGGGGTCCTTGGCTGCTGCGCAGTAATTCTCCCACCAGGCTAGGGCTGTCCCGGTGAGCTGGTGAGCTGCCAGGAGAACCTTGTCGCGGTCCTCACAGTTGAAGGGCTCTAGCTCTCTCAGAATGGCTCTCAGCCAATCGTCAGCATCCAAAGGATTCATCGACCCGCCAAAGGTGGGCGGCTTAGTCCTAGGGAACTCAATCAGCTTCTCGTTCATGCCAAGAACCCGTGGTCTTGGGCGGTTGACGGCGTTGAAAATGGCCTCCATCAGGACAGTCTGGTTGGCCAAGACTTGTGCCAAGTCAACGGGAGGGGGTGGCGGTGGCAGGACCACGTTCTCTCCTCCATCTTCATTTTGGTTAACTTCCTGGTCGTGGAGACGCTCCCTCCGATCGGCTTGCGATCCTTCAGCGTCCGATCGGTGGGTCCTGACAGGGCGCCTGGAAACCATCTGTAAAGAAGCGGGTTTTCTAAGAGATCTAGTTTTATGTGATGTTTAAGTGCATTATATCGGATTTCTTTTTGAAAAGGCAGGGTCTACTTCTGCCGGTTAGCACACAACAAGCACATAGCAACAAGCAAGCACAAACAAGTTTTTATTACAAACCAGCGAGGAGGATACATCCCGACTACGCGGACACACTACACGACTAAGGACTAAGGGCGCGACTTGGACCAGTACGGCTTCATTCCCTGGGTCAGGGTCACTGGGGCACGCTACTCGCGAGGAGAGCCGTCTTCTGGGGTCGAGTGTTCTTCCAGCGGAATGAGCAGCTCGTCATCATTCCCGCCTTCGGGGTTTCCGTTTTCCTGAGGCTGTGTTGCGGCTTCGGTGGTCGTCGTTGGGGGTTCGGTGATCGCCGGTGGTGGCCGGGCAGACTTCGATAGTTCCTCCCCATCCTATAAGGGGTGTTCCCAGCAGGACTTGAGCTTCTCCAATGGCTGGAACGGGTGTTCCGCCGTTGGTCCATTCTTGCATGCGTTGGTCCCGGATTCTCCCGAGGCTTTCCCCGGGCACCCGCTTAACCGCTTATGGCGAGCCGCGGTCCTTGCTTCGGCCTTGAGCCACTCGGACTTGGTGCATCCTCACCGTGACTTCCGCCTTGCTCGGCTTTCGACCGATTTGTTCCCTCAAGTGCCTGGCCTGGTCATCAAAGAGCTTATCCAGGGAGACAAGGTAGGCGACTACGTGGTACGACGGGTCTTCTTGGTGGCGGCGTCGTTCCAGGTTTCTCATGCGGGCCTGCCAAACTGGGGTTCTGATGGCGGGAGGGAAGTACCTCATTGGTGTGGGGACGAGGTGTTCTTCGTAGATCCGGCACAGGTAGCGGAGGGCTTTTCTGAGGGCCAAAGGATAGGTGTCTCGGTGTCGAAATCCTGTGGCGGTCACGCTCCACGGCTCGATGTTGGTGTGGCGGTTGCTTCTAGTGACGGAGAGGACCACTCTACAGCGAAGAGTGCCGAGTTGCTTGTACTCTCTGCTGTAGTACCTAGGGCGCTCAGTGATACCGAGGTGCTCCAGGGAGTTGATGAGAAGGCGAGCAAAACCAGGCTCCTCCTGGCACACGCCTTGGGTCCATCCATCTTCCGTCATCTGAAAACAAAGGTAGAGTTGAACAAGTTGTGGTGGGGTACAAGAGATGGATAACTTTATTTAGTAGGAAGGTTGGAGTACACCTTCGGGGTACACTTATTATTACTAGGACTCAGCTTCTAGCCTAAACACCCTAGTCTTATCCTCATGGTGATTCTTCCTCTAGCTGGATACGGCGCTTCTTCAGCGGGAGGTCTTTCTCCAGTATCTCATCCTCAGTCTGGGTCCCTTTGTCCCAGTGAGTTTCTTCGAGTTCTTCCTCATCCAAATCGGCTTCTTCTCTTCGCCTTCTACGTTCCCTGTGGAGCTCATTCCATAGCTGTTTGTGGAACATCTCCGAACGTTCTTTTTCCCTGAGGTAGTCTTGCTCCATGTTGTGTAACTCAACTTCCGCCATGGTTGTCTTTATCCTCTCCAGTTCTATCCTCTGCTCCGCTCTTTCCGCTTTGTCAATTTGCTGCTTCAGTTGCTGGGCTTGCTCCTGATAAAGGTGGTCTAGGCCTCTGAGGTAGATGGATAGGTGGAAAACTGCCTCTTCTAAGTCTTCTTCCTCTCGTTCTAGTCCCCTCATGCGATCAATCCACGAGCGTCCTCTTCCTCCGGAGGGTGGAAAGAATCCCATTGGAGTCCTTCGGAGGTGCTGTCTATAAACCACTCGTAGCTGTCGCAGAGCCTTCCGAGCAGCCTTGGGGTAGGTCTCGGCGAAGCGAAAACCAGTGGCGGAGACGAACCATGGTTCTATATCGGGGTAAAGCGTGCTTCTTCACACAAAGATCAGCAGCTTACACCGAAGGGTGCCGTAGCGTTCGTACTCCCGGTAGACGAATTCCGGCGGGTCCCTTACTCCGACGCGCTCTAGGCTGAGTAGCAACAGGTTAGGGAGGCCAGGCTGGACGGGGCAGATTCCTCTGTTCCATTCGGGGTTAGCCATCTGGAAACAGGCAAGAATCAAGGTAAGGATTTGGGAAAAGGTGAGCTTAGCAAAGGAAAGGTTAGAGAGGGCCAGAGGAGGTCTCGTATCCTAGGGGTCGTGTCCTACGGCCAACCTGGCTCTGATACCAACTGAAGCGTCCCCTCATCAGAGGTGACTAAATGTGACATAAATACCAGTCCCAGGGGGCTGGTAACACATTTATTACAACAGGTGGATCCGTCTTTTACATCACAGCGACACAGAGGGCACGGAAGTGCCAACGCTACAAGTAATAACACAAACGCTAGCGACCACACTACGATAGAAAAGGCTTCCATAGCCTCCTCAGAGTACCACACCATGGAAGCTTTCTGTGGGGGCCCTGGGTACACAGGCACGGTTGGGTGTAGGGCAGCGACCTACTCGACATCTTCGGGAATATAATCGGGATCCTCCTCTGTAAAATAGTTAGTAAAACAAGGGTGAGCACATACGTACTCAACAAATCCAACCCCACCCACGGAGGGGTTTATAAGCAGAATCATGCATGAAGTATAACAAGGATCAAGCCAAGGTTCATTTTGCAAACTTACTCATGTAGGGGTTCATTTCAGAAAGGTTTTCGCAATTCATTTTCATAACCAAAGTGACTCAATTGTTTTAGGAAGACCACTGTGGAACTACCGGACTTCCCGTCCGTCGTAGCCCAGGCACACAGCCACACACTTCACCCAGAAAACAACTCACGCCATAAATCATCCCATCCCAAACACTAGTTTTTTTGACCACACCGTGACTCGTCCAATACCGTGGACACAGCTATTCGAATAGGTTTGACACTCTGCAGAGGTTGTACATCTTTACCCACAAGTAGGGTACCGTCACACGGACACCTCAGTGCCGGTACGGATCCTATCAAAGCCATTACCCACCTTAGCTAACTCTACGAGCCACCACGGAAGCACCCAAGGGGTTATCCCACATAACCAGGGCGTACCTCACACAGAGCGTACCCCTACTCCTTGGTCTCCCGCCGCTCACCCGCACACCAGATGGCAAGTAGATTAACTAGTGGGGTTTATGCTAAGCCGTTGCCACATACAACGGTCGAGTGGTTGTACGATGATTTGGGTCGGTGAGATGTCACGCAACCCGGCCCTTAACCGACAAGATGGACAACTCCCAACACGCTCAACCACACAGGTACGAGCTCACCCATACTCCTGACACACACGTCCATCCCGTCTACCCAGTTCTTTACTCATTTTCCAAACATATCCCATTTCCGTTTTTAAAGCACTCACACATTTTTAAAGCACTCATTTAGGACAAACATGGTTCAATCATAGCAATAAGGGTGGCTATCCTACCATGTTTTTGTAGTAAAACAATATGCAATTTATAAAACGGGTATAGGGTTATATTTATAAAACTAGGACAAAAGCATGCATCAAAGGGTGAGATTGAACTTGCCGTCTTTGAAGTCTTCGGGGAGTGTCGGCTCGGCGTTTGGGACCTCGGGCTCCTGCTCGCAGTAGTCGGCTCTAAACTCCGGCTCGGGGTACCTTCCTTCGTTTACTTCATCGGCTATAGCGCACACACAGGCAAGCATGCAATCAATATAAGCACACACAATTTCTCCGGCTGAGCTCGCGGAAGGTAATTAAATAAAATAGGGGAAATAAATATTATGCAGGGGTTTTGGGTGACGGACGGGTGGCGGTGCAACTGGCACGGGTGCGACGGAGGTTGGGCGCGATTTGGATTAAAATTGCGCATGAAATGCCGGGTTAAAGGAGGTGTTTAGGGTTAATTAGGGGCCTGTTAGTATTTTATTATAAGAGAAAAGGACCTAATTATAATATTTAAACCTGGCGGGGGTGTCACTAAATAGTCCAGGGGCATAATTGTAAAGGGACAGGGTTGTTTTTGTGGTTTAATTTAAAGTATAGGGTCTGTTTTGGAAGAAAAGAGTGAGGGAAATAGAGGGGGGGTCGGTTTTGGATAAGTGGGAAAAGGGCAGGGGGTTTTGGGCAAAAAGCCCTTCTTCTTCCTCCCTCCCTCACGACACAGAACGCAGGAAGACAGGAGGCCGACCGTGGAAGGGGGGAGGGGCGCCGCGACTCGGGTGCACGGCGACGGCCGGGAATTGGGGCGAAACGAAGAGGAGGTCGAGGGCAACCGATTCCGCTTCTTACCTCGGGCTGGGGTGCTCCGGAGAGGCGGATCGACGGCCGGCGGTGGGGCTGTTCGTGGTGGTGACCGGAGCGGCACTGGTGGTGGCGATGGAGGGCTCGGGAAGGAGGGGGAATTGGTCGTGGAGGTGCGGGGCGAGGTGGGGAGCCGGTCCGGCCCTTTTATAGGCGCGGGAAGGTCGGTTTGGCGAGGATATTTTGAGCTTCGCGGAGCTTCAATGGCCGGCAATGGAGGTTCGGGAAAAATCCTGGCGTGGACTCCGCCGCCGGGATTCTCGGTCGTCGCCGTGCGAATTGACCCGTCGTGCGTGGCCGTTGTGGCCGTGGAGGGGAGGGAGGCGGCGACGCCGCGCCGTAGTGGAGGTGACCGGTCGGAGTAATGGAGGTCTTCGTTTGTCGAGCAATGGAAGGGAAAGGGTGCCGCGCCTCGCCGTGGTGCGGGGCCGCCCCTTGGCGTGTCGCCTTGGGGGCTTGGTCGGCCGGCCGGGGAGGGGGGCCGCCGCCCGCAGGGGGCGCGCGGGGGTGCCGCGCGCGTGGGGAAGGGGAGCCGCGGCCTCCCTGCGTCGCGAGTGGGGAGGGGGGCGCGCGGGGGCCTCGGCCTGAGGCCGAAGGAAGAAGAGGACGGTGGGAAAAAGAAAAGAAGGAAAAAGAAAAAGGAGAAAAGGGAAAAGAAAAAGAAGAAAAGAAAAAGGGAAATAGAAAAAAGGAAAAATCAGGGAAGATAAATAGAAAAGGGATTTAGAAAATTAGGAGAATTTCTAGAAAAATTAGGAGAAGGAGTTTTGGGGATTTTTCTGGGTTTCTCGGATACCGGCGTCAATTCCGGAACGACGGTGATGGCGAGGCGGACCGGCCGGCGGGACCGAGGCGTGCGCGGGATTCCCGGCACGGTGGCCGACCGCGGCGCTGGGGTGGCACGCGTGGGTGCTGGCCTGAGTGCGGGCGGTGCCGGCGGGATTTGCGGCACGCGCGCCGAGGGTGAGAGAGGGAGACGGTGACCAGGGTTCCGAAAGGGGGCAAATGAGCTCAGCTAGACAGTTTTGAAAACACGCGTGATTTATTTGGTGATTTATTAGGAGCTAATAAAACGCGGGCGTTACAGTATGCTAAAACTATTGTCATACATCCGGTTACTACAACGTAGGGGCTACACGTTGTGTGGATTAAAATACACGAAATGGTACATTTAAAGGCATGTTGTCAACATTTTGATGCATGTACAGGTAGTGATGGACAGTTGAAGGGTGGACATATCATAATGGAAGTCACTAATGAGACTTGTGGTGAGGTATCACCCACAAGTGGACTATATGAGATCAATGGGACTGAAGGGCTGCATACTATATATAGTCAGGCAGAAAATGAGACAATAATACAACATGCCACACACAATCCAGGCTGGTGATCTATACCTGATATTCATAGTTATTACTTTTATTCCAACTACTTACTGTGATACTCCTATCATTTTGGTGCTCATTAGGTGATGAACAACTTAACTTTAGCAATATACGGATTGAGGACAATGGCGCACCTCATCCTGTCATACTTGACCTGCACTGAGGTACTACACACATTGGTCATTAATTTATTGGGTTTGCGATCCAGTTGGTCGAAATTAAACACTTTGGAATGTCTTTGTATGTCCACTGTCGGCACGAATTGATGCATCTACATGACCAACCGTAAATCTATGTATCTGTTGCCTGCATATTTTTTATTCATGTTTTTTAGGATTTTTTATGTTGAGCGCAATGATACAAATATATGTAGGTAAACTGTAGTGAATAATATTTTGAGGCTATCATAAATAATGTGATACTTGGGAGATTCTATGTTATATTATTATAGGGATATTTCCCTCACACCCTTAATGAAATGATATATTGACTATGAACACTGATACATTATGCGAGTAAACTATATTATGCACCTTCAAAATATACAATTCATGTCAGGGCCTGAAACTGAAACATACTCTACCGATGACGAAAACATGACTCCGAAGGAGCGTAGGCGTCGTCAAGATAGTGCACGTTGGGCTGCGATGAGTCCTATCAGTAGGGCTTTGCGAAATAAAAGGAGGCATGATTCATATGTTTCAAAGAGACTATTCAAGACACCACAAGAGAAGATTGACAAAAAACGACAAGCAAAAAGAGACTATAACAAGAGAGTTAAGGAACATAAGGAGAACAATTTGCACCCCGACTCTATCGCTATGGCAAACCCGCAATTTAAACCAGAGCTTTTATTCCCTTCTGGTGATAAGTCTCCCTCGAGAGTATTACATCAGATGGAAATCCCCGATTTTGGTGGCGCACCTGTTTACATCGAGGCGGATCACCAGGCACCTTCTCAGCAAGTTCAAACCCCGCAAACATTTATATCCAACGCTATCCATATGGCCCACCTAACTCCAGGATTGCGGCATTCTCAACGAAAGCGTCGTAATCAAGAGTTTGAAGCAACCATTGGAAGAAACACCAAAGGGACCACTTGTGAAAATGAGAACATTGCGAGCCAACCGACACAGTTGTGTGTCATTGAGAATGGTAAAATACTTAACAACCTATATATTACAACTAATAAGTTAACACACATTTAACCAAACCGTGTTTTATTGTTGTATAAAGGTGTCACGCAGACCTACCCTCGGGTAGACGAAGCATCACATGCGTTAGGAGCAGGTGACAACATTACTTATTGAAGGTTGGTCGACACTATTTCTGTGACTCACCCACCATCTAATGTCTGTAGGTACTTCCGAACATGCACCACATGATGAAAGGTGTTCGCAGACACAACCTTCTGTGGTTGATGAGCCTGATTCCATGTCACCACGCAAATTACACAAATACCCTTGTCAAGGTATGTGTTCATGACGTGCATGCTCTTCTTGTTCACATTATGCATATTCATCTATGTTCATCTCACCACTCATGTCGCATGTGGTTGCGTCAGATGGTGATGATAACATAGTATTCGATGAGGATGAGGAAGCGGATGAAGGGTACTTTTTTGCGGGACAAGGTATACCTCGCTGCAAATTCTCACTTTAAGATTCCATTTTAACCCACGTATAACACCCTTTATCTATGCTAAATTCTATCAGAGGATGTTGATGATGATGCCGTCATGGATGTTGACCTCTCGAGGGGTGATGAGGATACTATTGAATTGGATGCACCGGATCCATTCTGTGGGGTTTACGCCAATGTCCCAAAAGAGGGTCACGCGCTGAAGCCAGTAGATAATTGCAAGTTCTGCAACGCCAAGAAGTTTGAGTATGAACCGCCGGGATTCTGCTGTCGTAGTGGAGCCATTCATCTATCCACCCCCGAGACGCCCCCAGATGAACTCGTGCGGTTGTGGACGGCCTCTGACTCTGATGCCAGGCATTTTCGTGACCACATCAGATATTTTAATGGGCACTTCTCCTTCACTTCTCTACACTGTAATCTTGATGGTGCGACCACCGACACTCGGAAGTGTCCCATATACACCTTCCGTGCACATGGCGCCCTTTACCATAATCTTAAAAACTTTGGCAAAGAAAATAAGTATGAACCTAATCACCTCGAGCTTTATTTCTATGACGACGATCCTGATCTTGATTATAGGCTCAGCAAGTGTCGTGAGAAGACTGAACAGAAAGACAGAGAGGTTATTCGTACGTTGGTAAACATCTTCAATAGTGGTGTTAATCCCTACTCGGATCAACTTCGCACTATGGGAGAGGTAGAGGATTTTTCGATTACCATATCGAGTTCAACCTTGATCAACGTTTGGACCGTAGAACATACAACAAGCCTTTAACGTCGAGGTTGCCGCCGTTTGGATTGAGGGGAGCGAGCATCGGGGTCGGCTTTGAAAATAGTGTCGTCCTCCACGGGAAGGATAGGTCATGGAAAGGCATCCGGTCGTATCATGGCTGCTACGACCCCCTCTCGTACCCGCTTTTCTTTCCAAGGGGAGAGTTCGGGTGGCACAACTGCATTCCCAAAGTTGGTGTGACTGAGGCGCAGGTGAACAGAGCCCGAGCGATCCGCAAGCAACGTGCTCAGGGGGGTGGCGATGATGAAGCAGGAAATTGCATATTTCTGCTTAACAAATATGGCCCGATTACCGTGCATCATGATACTAACTGATAGCTTTCCTGTGTGTAGGGTCTGCCGGTAATAAATGCGTTTCAGTTCATGATTACTATTCGTATAGGTTGCAGATGCGTCCTGGCATTTTCAACCCGATACTATACGACAAGCGTCCGTTCCAGCAGTTTGCCGTTGACACCTACGTGAAGATTGAAAGCTTGCGTCTTGACTTCATCAGAAACAATCAGGATACTGTGAGGGCTGACCTGTACCAGGGTTTGGTTGACAGCTATCGTACGAGGGTGGAAGAAGCGAATGAGGTTGGGAAGCGTACCGTGCTATCACCGACGTTCATCGGTGGCCCCCGTGATATGAGGCGCCAGTATATGGACACGATGACCCTGGTGCGGAAGTATGGCAAACCGGACATCTTTCTCACCATGACATGCAATCCGAATTGGGATGAGATTAAAAATGAGCTATATCCAGGACAATGCGCGCAGGACCGTCCAGATCTCGTGGCTCGAGTGTTCAGAGCTAAGTTGGAGGAGTTGAGGCGACGTTTGTTGTACAAGGACATACTTGGGAAGGTAAAAGCCTACGTATATGTCGTTGAGTTTCAAAAGAGGGGATTGCCGCATGCACACTGGCTGCTGATAATGCAGAGAAAGTACAAGATCACTTGCCCTGAGTAGTACGACGCGATTATCACTGCAGAGCTCCCTGACAAAAAGAAGTACCCTGAGCTCTACAAGATGGTCACCAAGCATATGATGCACGGACCATGCGGGGTGCTTAATCCAAATTGCCCGTGCACAAAGGATCGTACTTCGTGCAAGAACTATTACCCGCGACCATTCTGCGATTCAACGTCGCAAGACAAGGATTCGTACCCAGTGTACAGGAGGCGCGATGATGGTCGTAAGGAGATGGTTCGAGGTCACATGCTGGACAATCGATGGGTTGTCCCGTACAACCCGTATCTCATACGTACTTTCAACTGCCACATTAATGTTGAGGCGTGCAGCAGCATTAAGTCCGTGAAATATCTGTTCAAGTATATCTACAAGGGCCATGACCGAGCATCCGTGGTCGTTAGGGAGAATGGGAAAAAAGATGCCAACGGGAATGTTGATGAGATCACGGACTACAAAGAGGCCCGGTGGGTGGGACCTCCGGAAGCAATGTGGAGGATATACGGCTTTGACTTACACCAGTGTCACCCACTGGTGCTGGCCCTGCAATGTCATCTCCCCGGCCAGCATATGGTTTCATTTCATGCACGGGACAAGGTTGAACGAGTTTTAAAAAAGCCACGTATCGAGGACTCGATGCTCACAGAATGGTTTACCTACAACCAACATCATCCGGAAGCTCAAGGGATCTTGTATCGTGACTTTCCAAAGTACTTTACCTGGAATGTGAAAGATAAATGTTACCAACCAAGGAAAAATTCAGCATACCAGGTCGGGAGACTCGTGTCTGCGAATCCGGCAGAGGGCGAACGCTATATTCTTCGGGTACTTCTAAACCATGTTCCGGGAGCGACGTCATGGAGGCATCTTAGGACTGTGAATGGTGTGCATTATCATTCGTTCCGTGATGCTGCTTGTGCTGCAGGTCTGATCGAAGATGACAACACGCTCGATGATTGTCTCACTGAGAGTGCTATGTTTCGGATGCCATCCTCATTGTGTAGGCTGTTCGCTACAATACTGGTGTTCTGTGAGCCGAAGAATGTCGCTGGTTTGTGGACAAAACACTTTGACGCAATGGCAGAAGACTTCAAGCATAAGAATCCAAACCCTCATTGGGTGGAACAAATGGTTTTGATTGACATCAGGAACATGCTGCAATCTATGAAATCAAAGGATAACGACAAAGACATAAATAAGTCCCCCCTACCAAAAATAGATGATGCATTTGATGACGCTAGCGCGGTCCCTCGTGAGATATTTGAGGAGGTCAGCATTAAGAAAAATCCAGAAGATGTGGGCCTATCGTCTCTACTAAATGAGGAGCGGAGGACTGCCTATGATGAGATAATGTCCACAATTGACTCCAAACGAGGTGGCTTATTCTTTGTCGATGGACCAGGTGGCACAGGAAAGACTTTTTTGTATAGAGCACTTCTCGGAACCGTCCGCAGTCAGAATAAGCTTGCCATTGCTACAGCTACATCTGGTGTCGCAGCATCTATAATGCCTGGTGGGAGGACAGCCCACTCACGTTTCAAGATCCCCCTAACGCTCGACGATAAACAAGGATGCGGCTTCACAAAACAATGTGGAACTGCCAAGCTGCTGCAGCAAGTGTCTCATCATTTGGGACGAGGCGTCTATGACAAAGAGGCAGGCTGTGGAAGCACTAGACTATAGCATGCGTGATATAATGGGACAGAAGGATCTTCCGTTCGGTGGGAAGACAGTTGTCTTTGGTGGAGATTTCAGACAAGTCCTCCCTGTTGTACGTAAAGGATCCAGGGCTCAAATTGTCGGTGCTTCCTTAAGAAAGTCGTATCTTTGGGAATTCATGCGACATCTTAAGCTCGTGCGCAACATGAGGGCCCAGACCGATCCATGGTTCGCGGATTATTTGTTGCGCACTGGTAATGGCACAGAGGAGGTTAATGAAGATGGTGATGTACGCCTTTCTGACGAAATATGTGTCCCGTACACTGGGGATTCCGAGAAAGATCTTGACACATTAATTGAGAGCATCTTTCCAAATCTCAATGAAAACATGGCAAACAAGGATTACATCACCTCCAGAGCCATTTTATCAACACGTAATGATTGGGTAGATGATATTAATTTGAAGATGATCAACAAGTTCCAAGGTGGGGAGGTGGTGTACCATAGTTTCGACGAAGCGGTTGATGATCCCCACAACTACTATCCTCAGGAGTTCCTTAACACATTGACTCCCAATGGGATACCTCCACACGTCCTGAAGCTAAAGATCGGCTGCCCGGTTATACTGCTTAGAAATTTAGACCCTGCAAACGGACTATGCAATGGAACAAGACTGGTGATTAGAGCATGCCAAAGAAACTCAATAGATGTTGAAATTGTTTTGGGGCAGCATGCCGGGAAGAGGGTTTTCCTTACTCGGATACCCTTGTGCCCCTCTGATGATCAGATGTTCCCATTTCAATTCAAGAGGAAGCAGTTCCCAATTAGGCTCAGTTTCGCCATGACGGTCAACAAGTCACAGGGTCAAACAATACCAAATGTCGGAGTGTACTTGCCCGCACCTGTGTTCTCCCATGGACAGTTGTATGTTGCTATGTCTAGAGCCACAGCCAGAAAGAACATCAAGATCCTCGCCCTCCCACCTAATACTGTGGTAGAGGAGGAAGCTAGAAGGAATGAAGAGAAAGATGCAAAAAAGAAAGCAAAGGGCAATGGCAAACAGAATGGTCCGGTCAAAAAACAAAAAAGAGTACTACCGGTGAATGGCACGTATACAAAAAATATTGTATATAAGGAGGTTTTGACATTGTAGGTAAGGTAATATTCTTTTTATTATTCATGCATATCTTACATATTAATGCGTATTTGGAAAAATGATGGCATTTATTGTTTCTCTCTTTCTCTTTAGGTGAAATTAAATGATCCATGATACTTTCATGCCATGATATTTCAACTCGACATGGTTTGTGTCAATTTAATAATTCAGGTACACAAAAGTCTATTTTATACTATGGTATTTACCGTGATTTTTGTACAGAGCTTCGATTAGTGAGAATGATGTCGAAAGTCAAATAATGTCATGTATTATTTAATTGTACATGAATATATAAAGATAAAATATGAAGAGTTTCTTGCATAAACGAAAAGTTTGTTCTTAGCATATTATTTGGGCTTTCATTCTATTCCGGTGGCTAGAGCTGAATATATTGTCTCTCTTTGAAATGAACAGGTAACTGGATGACTCATTCTGCAATACGTGACAAGCTGAAAAAGTCATAAAAAGTTGACTTCTGTGCAGTGAGTAAATATACTTTATTAAATGTTACTTTTTCATGATCTTAAAATATGCAAAAGATATATTACATGTCGTGTTTTAACTTTAAGAAAAAATATTCAAATGTTTCAGGATAGTCTCGCATAATTTCTTCGTCGATCTTGTGGCGCATGAAGCAAATGCTTGGAGAAAGTACCTACTAAGCATTGTAAACAATAACTTCGGCGCATCACGGCGTAAATTTTGAATATACGTAGTGTGTCATTTTGGGTGGATTTGTCATGGTCACTTGGGCAAATTAACAGATTGACATATCAAATTGTGCGCTCAACTTCAAGTCGTTCTTCGGATGTAATGTCTTAAATTGAAAATTTTTTATTATATGTTTTGTGTGTTGCCTTATAGATAATTGGATGCCCGTAGCAACGCACGGGCATGCACGTGATAAAAATATAAAAAAATTCGGGCCAATGAAGCCTCCGCGCCGAACGCCCGAACCCACGCACAGCCGCACCAGGCGCGGGTGCGCGGCCCCCGTCCCGGCCACCCGGCCACCCCCTCTCCGTGACCCACTGCTGGCACCGAGTGAAGCATCCTACCCGCGGCGAGCAAGCGGCCGCGCTCCCGCCTCGCTCCGCCCGTTACCACCACCCCGATCTGGCTGCTCCACCACACGTCCGGAGTTTGACATCGGGATTCCGCCTCTTCTAGCGGCCTTTTGCAAGGTGGATTCAGAGAGACGGTTTCTAGCTTTCGGTTTCCGTGGCGCCTCTGCCGGCGATGTCGGAAGGCGGCCGCGACGGCGCGCGGAAGAAGCTCCGGGAGGCGGCCTGCAACGCCGTCGCCGGCGGCTCGGCAGGTTATTCTGCTCCCAACTCCCCTCAGTCTCCGCGGTTTGCGGCTTTGGTTGTGATGGTATTTGTCGGCCCTGATTCCTTCCATTTCTGGCGGGGTGGGTGCTGGCTCAGGGCTGATCTCCGCGACGGTTCTTTGCCCGCTGGACGTGATCAAGACGCGGCTGCAGGTGTACGGCCTCCCTTCCAACCTCTCCTCAGGCGCTGCGCCGCCTGGCAAGTTACCTCGGCTCATGCTTTGCTTGCCTGCTACTTTTGTCTGCTATGTACTCCATTTCGTGCTTATTTGCTGCCTGGGTTCATCAGAGATATGGGAGATGGTTTCGGGATTGCAATCGAAGTGCTGTAGACTCTCTAGTCTTCACAGTTATAGAATGGATACGGATTCTTCCTGGCCTAAATTGCCAAGAGATGATTTGTAGGGTTGGTGTTTTTACCTTTGGTCATGGCCTAAATCATACTACAATTCTACAAATATTGAAGAATATTTAAGTAGAAAAATCTATCCAGTTTTTGCGGAACTGCTGCTGCATTGTCTCTTGAAGTTGGTATGATATTCTGAATTGGTTCAATGGAACATCGGTGTTGAACCTAATTATTCTCAATATGAGGGCATGTTATACTAATATTACCATTTATTAAACTTGAGTGCTCCTTTGAATATTCTATTAATTTGGAGTTCATGTTGAAATATTTTTTCCTTGCCAAGTTTTCCTTTCAATTATGCAAAGTCTGTCTTTGAAGAGGAGTTATATGACATGCAGAGATATGCTCTAAGTTTTGAAGATAAAATCTTCATAATGTATGGTTAGACGTGGTGCCATATTTATTTTGGATAATGGATATGGTGCAATATTCATGTATCTTGCTGTATTGATCATTAACATAGGAATCACAATAGATCAGCATTTTCTTCTTCTTAATATATTGATACGCAGCTCTGTGTGTTCGAGAAAAAACAATAGATAGGCATTGGATACTCAGGAATAACTAGTTTCATTGGCATGTATTCCAACTTTTAAATACTACCAAATACCAAACAAACTTCCTTTTCTTGTGGTAAAATTGTCTACTTGTTATCCGCCTTTTATGTGTGTCTTAATTTCTGATTTCTGTTTCTATATTTATTAGGTAGGGTGATTATTTCTGGTTTTCAGCAGATACTGAAAAAAGAAGGATTGCCTGGAATGTATCGTGGTCTTTCACCAACAATTGTAGCACTGTTTCCAACTTGGGCTGTAAGGAACTGTTCATCTTATATATTTTATAATGGCTGCTGGCAGAACTGTTCTGCTTTGATGCAATATAGTTTTAGCTCTCTACTTCTTTCATGTTTGGTTGCCCAAGTGTAATTTGGTTGAACAATCAGTGCGTTATCTGATGTGATCACACTAAATTATTATATATTTTGAGTTAAGGCTAAACTCAAATGCACCCAATTTTGGGATGCATGATTAGAGATCTTATTGCATTTTTTGCTTGCTAGCAGGGGTCCCATCTTGTTACTTAATATTCAATGTACCATAATAAATGATATAAGTGATATATGATGTGGAGATACGATCTAATTTTGTCATGAAAAGGATAGTATCGGTAGTTTGGTTAGGCAAGTGGTCTGTTTAGTGGTGAGCTATTATTTTAAGGAAATACAAGGCTGGTTTTGCGAGGTTTTAAGATGGGGAGAGGAGGAACATATTGTGAATATACTTTTTTGATAGTAGAAGTTAGCAATTCCCATCTTGGATGAGTCTGCCAACGCTATCTGGTAGAGTTTGAATATCTTGATTGTGAATGTTCCTTGAAAACATTTCCTTGTTTCCGTAATCAGGTAGAAGAAACACTAGTTTGGAATGTGATGGCTTTCATTTCTTTTTTTTAGAATGTTTTCTTCGTTCCTAGTTTAGGGGTTGGGCCACCTAGTGATATCAATTAAAACTATGATTGTGTGCATCAGAACTGGTGTCTATGGGGACATTCCTGTTGTTCCTTTAAAAAAATTGATCAGATGGTAGTTGATCTTTGGTCTATACGCTTTAATTATTTGAACTTTCCTTGTTAATTCTCAGTTTTATATATGGTATGTACTATGTAGCAAAAGAAGTAAACCTGCCTTTTTGTGCATGCAGGTAACCTTTTCGGTTTACAATCATGTTAAGGGACTTCTTCACTCGGAAGGTTAAATATCACTGCCCTTAAGTAGTGTGTTACATCCATCAATTTGCGTTGATGTCTGAAATGTTGAAGAGCCAGAGATGTGAACCAATTCTTGTGGCAAATGTGCTTGAATGGGATTTTTTTCTTCAATTTGTTCATCTCTTAATTTCATTTTCAGTTACTTGAGCATTTCAAATGAATATGATACTCTGTAGAGTGAATCCTATATATGATTATGGCACTCTGTTGTGTAAAACCATACACTAATATGGTACTCTATTGCGTAAACCATATTATTACTCATAACACTAATTTGTTCAATATGAGAAAGTTTTTATATCTGTCTGCTGCTTGCTTATTGTAGTAATTTTTTCTTGATATCATGCCAATGCTACTTTGCTTTTTGAAAGTTCTAACTTATTTCTGCAGCTACAATTGCCAGTTCATGTTGTGTATGCTTTGTGTGATTAACTCTATTAGACTGCAACTCAAGCTAAATCTGGTGTTGTCATTGTAAATTATTTGTAATGCAGATAGAATCTATGCACAAGCTCTTTATTAACTACTAACAATACATTTTCATTATGCAGACGGTAATAACAGTTCTGTCAAAGCGAATGTTCTTGCTGCTTCATGTGCTGGAATTGCAACAGCTACTGCAACAAATCCACTATGGGTTGTCAAGACTAGGCTACAAGTATGCTATATTGTAAAGTTTGTGTCTATCTACATTATTATGGCTGGTATTTATCTTAAAAGGAAAGGCATGTCGCTTCTTATGGTTTTATCATGTCTTGGTTGTTGCCGTGCTGATATAATTGTCTTCTACGAAGTAGGAATTGAAGTTTTTTTTGGGGGGGGGGGGGGGGAGCGTGCACCTTTAGGCATTTGTCTCCTGCACTACTATGCTAGTAAGGAGTGTACCCTAAGTTTTCTGATGACCTTTGTTTCAATAGAATCATAAGAATTGCTATTTGCATCTTTAAACACTACCTCCTCTAGAGGCTTTAGTCATAAATAAGTGTTGTTCTAAACATTGACAAGGTCCCCAATTGATAGGAACAGGGTGGGTAAGCTTTATTATGCTGCAAATTCGCTCTCCAAAGGAGGCTCTGAATCTAAACAACCTAAATCTCTGCTTAATCCTCAATCTAATCTCTAAGCCAACTTATATAATGCCGGCACCAAACCAATGTCCTAACAAACTGCTAACAACCAAATCTAATGCCTATCCCCTCACTAACAAACTCAGGCGCCTAGCTGGCCGGTGCCTGCTTCTTATCCTTTTTTGCGACGGCCAAATTGCTTCCCATAGAAAGCGTCCACAACACTTCCACCCTCCTCGGAAAACAGCTCGCCCTTGAACGGGAACTCCGGGTAATCCTGCTTGAACTCCTCGAGCATCTACTAGGTTACAACACCGGGACCCTGACCCATCCAACGCATCAGCACTTCCCAGCGGCCACGGTTCAGCCGTGATTTGATTATGCTGGATGACATAGGCAAAACACGACCATGCTTGTTGTTGGGCAGCTGAATGACGTCCACCGGTGGCTCACCAACAAAAGGCTTGATGAAGACGACTTGGAAGACATTGTGGATCCTGGAACAGGGCGGCAAGGACAGACGATAGGCCAAGGAGTCAACCCTGTGCAGCACCCTGAAAGGCCCGTAGAAGCGTGGCACCTTCCAAGCAGATTTGTCGGTGATGGCTGCAGCGAGGCGTTGATGGAGACGAAGCCACACCCAGTCGCCCATTGCGAACTCCACGAAACGATGCTTGGCGTCGTACTGCACCTTGATGAGCTCTTGCGTGTGAAGGAGATGGAACGTCTCCCGGTCTTGCAGCTGGTGATACAACGCCTGAACCCGAGCAGCGCTCGGCTGGTAGGGAACCAGACAATCAGTGCCGGCGGGTCCCGACTGTAGACCACTCGGAACGATGTCTAGCAATACTTCACCCGGGACAGCCAATGGAGCCACCCCTTTGGACGATCCCCGACGAGGCACCGGAGATAAACCTCAACATCTTGTCATCACCTACGATTGCCCATTCGTCTGGGTGGAAGGCCTTGTTGAGGCACATTGTCACCTCGGCAAGGTTGAAGTCCTCTTTCCAGAACGTGCTCGTGAACATCGGGTCGCAGTCGCTGACGATGGAACACGGCAACCCGTGGAGGTGGATGATGTTGTTGAAGAAGGCCTAAGTGACGGAGATGGTGGTGTAGGGATGGCTGAGGGTGATGAAATGCGCGTACTTGGAGAAGCGGCCGACGATGGTGACCACCTCCGACTTGCCATCCACACGCGGAAACCCCTCGATGAAGTCCATGGCTATGTCGGACCACATGGCACTGGGGACTTCCAGCGGCTGCAGCAGACCCGCCAGGTGCAGATGCTCCATCTTGTTTTGCTAGCAGGTGGTGCAGCCCTTGATGTAGTCCCCAACCAGCAGGGACGGATCCAGCGATGGGGCGGGTGAGGCTCGAGCCCCCCTACCACTGGAAATCCAATGGAGCCCCCTAAGTAGAGGAAGGAGAAGAAAGCCTCCCCTAAATTTATTCCTAGATTTGCCCCTGCTAACCAGGTACATGGCGTTGGGACTGTAGGACACGTGGAGCCGCTGCAGGGTCTTCTGAACGCCCTTGTGCCCGGCGCCATGGGCCGTGGCTAGGTGCTTGGGCCACAACAATGATGAGGACGACACGAACAGGCGGCCCTCATGGAGGACAAGACGATCCACGACGGTCCAGGTGGCTGTGGCCGTGCCTTGGGCGATCTCCTCCATGATCTTGATCACGTCCACGGCGGTATTCGTCGAAGATATCGAATGTCAGCGACTATACAGCAAATGCCGCCCCGACCTCGTCGCGCCAAGACAATGTGCGTCGGCGGCAGTGTTGCTCTTACCCTGATGGAACTCCACACTGAAATCATCAGGAACTTGAGCGAGTAGTGATCTGTGCGCACGACGAATGGACGTGCCCACAGATACGGCCTCTAGTTCTGGACTGCTTTGACAATGCTGATGAGCTCGCCAAATGCAAAATCTTTACAAGGCGAAGTTTAGATCCGTTTTGCAAAAAGACAAGCTAAAACACCAAAACTTTATGCAAAATTGGGGCACTAAACAGCGCCTAAAGCAACTTATTTAAAGCAGTTTGGCGTCTAGTATCAGGAGTCTGAGATTGGTGGAAGGGCGACACATGTGATTACCATGCATGAGGCAACCTAACAATATGTCAATATGCATGAGTCAACAAATCAAATGGCTGAACCTATTAATGAGTCATAGAAGAATTTATTCATTCTTTGAGGACCGACTGGGTCATACAACAACAACAACAACAACAACTTAGCCTTTTGTCCCAAGCAAGTTGGGGTAGGCTAGAGATGAAACCCAAGGAAAGGAGAAGCACAAAGCACAAGAACAGCACAAAAGAAAAAGGGAAGATCATGTCTCAGGCACATTGATTGCAAGTCTCCAAGCACTTCTATCCATAACTAACTCCTTGGGGATGTGTCCCACTCCTTAAGGTCTCTCTTGACCGCCTCCTCCCAAGTTAGTTTAGGTCGACCTCTACCCCTCCTTACACTACCGACCCGGTCTAGCACCCCACTACGCACCGGTGCCTCGGGAGGCCTCCTCTGGACATGACCAAACCATCTCAACCGGTGTTGGACCAATTTTTCCTCAATTGGTGCCACTCCAACTCTATCCCGAATGTCTTCATTTCGGACTCTATCTCTTCTTGTATGCCCACAAATCCATCGCAACATACGCATCTCGGCAACAGTAAGGCCATCTCAAATATTTCTCTTTTGAGTTTCTGAAAGGTATGACTAAATGCACAGTAATATTTTATGTACGTCGTAAAATTTAAAAGTAGGAGCAAATCTTTTTACATCTTTACAAAGAATGAACTAACGAGTCACTGAATGTTTTAACACTGAAATGCATATTATACATAAAAATGCATCACCCCACCTATATGATTGCATTCCTGTTCATGTTGTCACTCACCGGGACAGTCTGGTGAGTAAACCAATCAGTTTCTTAGCGCACTGGTTTGCTTGTTCAAATGCAGTCTAAAATGCTACTATTTTCTTATGTTTGAGTAGTGTTTAACTCACATTGATGTACATGTGCTAGTTTTACCTTTGCATATATATAACTTAGAATCTGTATTTACACAATTAAAGCTCAGCTTTGGAGTTTGTGTGTACATGGAGGCAAAGCTGGCAAATTGACAGTTTGAATTCTGCATAGTGCATGGGATTGGAACATCATCATGTCTGATGTCTCTTTTTATTATTGTATTTTTTTGGAAAGGTTGAGATCTTTTAGCGAGATCAAACTGCCATACTAGACCTGGCTTGAATTGGAGTTTTCCTGATCAAACCAATGGTTTGCGTTGGTTAATATGGCTCTCAATTTGTTTGAGTGAAGGATTTTCCATTACAGTGAACAAAACATATGTTGTGGTTAGTGAGTGGCTGAAAATGTTTGCTAGGTGTTTACATAACCAGAAGAACACATAACACTTATATAACAGTTTATTACTTCCATCAATATTCTAAATGAAGTTCAGGAGAACTGCTTGAATGCCTTTTAGCAATGATTCAAAGTACGGTTTGCGTAAATAATTTCTCTTTTATAGTCTGCTCTTTGTCTTGAGTTAGTAGCTATTAGTTATTTGAGGACTGTTATCTTTCACACTTGCATCTCTATGTCACTTTGGATGATATATAACTGTTGCTGTATTCCATGTTTTCCATTGAAGACACAAGGGATGAGACCTGGAGTAGTGCCTTACCAAAGCATCTTATCTGCTTTGCAGCGGATCTCAAAAGAAGAAGGAATCCGTGGATTGTACAGGTAGATTGTGCATCTAACTGCAATGCACATTGTGCTCTTTCGTTCTATTTCATTGTTTTCATTTAACTATCGGTTGACCTAATATGTCCTTGATTCTTCTCTGTGATCCTAGTGGTCTCCTGCCTTCTCTAGTTGGTGTTGCTCATGTAGCCATCCAGCTCCCAGTCTATGAAAAGGTGAAACTATACTTTGCTAAAAGAGGTAACAATATCTGCTACAGAAAATTTGAATGAAGATTGATCATCCATCATGTAAAACTTGACTGTGCACACCTTTTTTTCCAGACAATACTACAGTTGATAAACTCAGCCCTACACAAGTAGCTATGTGTTCATCAGGATCCAAAGTAGTAGCCTCAGTAATTACATACCCACACGAGGTATGTTTATCGATAATGTGCATTTCCTAGTATCTTGTAAGTGATAACATGATATGACAACTTTGGCCAGGTGATAACATGATATGACGACTTTGGCCTTAGCTAACAGAGGGGGGGCTGAAAGTAATCCCCCCCCCACCCCCCTGTTTTTAAACATTTGAATTTGGACTTACGTTGACAGGTTGTACGATCCAAATTGCAAGAACAAGGCCGGAATCAGCATGGTGCTATGCGGTATAGTGGTGTAATTGACTGTATCAAGCAAATGTACAAGAAGGAGGGTTTTCCTGGCTTCTACCGAGGCTGTGCTACCAACTTACTCAGAACCACCCCAAATGCTGTCATTACGTTTACCAGCTATGAGATGATCAATCGACTGATGCACCAGCTTTTGGCCCCGTAATCAAACACTTAGCTAAGTTCCATTGAGATTGAAATTCTGGCAGAGATGACCTCCAATCTAGCTTCGGGTGTAATGGTTGGTTAACATGGTTGCATTGCCATTCTCCCATACTGACGAAGTGGTGGCTGTTAAACACAGATTTTGGTGAGAACCGAAATATTATGTTTTGGCATGTTATAGAAACTTCGATGATGCGTGTTTTTCGAACAAGGAGCCAATCCTTGTCTGCAAAAGATGCTAACCTGCTAATTGCTGATTTTAAGTTTGAAATGAATGTGGCTGGTTTATTACAGTTGTTCATATATTGCATATAGAAGCGATCGCCAAGTGAATTCCCTAGAAGAAGCATGGACTCCCGCGAGTCTTGTAAACAGTATATGCAATGCCACTCTCCCATACTAGGCTGCTGTTTGGTAATATATATATAGAGTACCACTAATATGAGCCTAGGGTTTGGAATAGCTATCTAAAGCCCTGCCCAGCTAGCCATGCGCCCACAAGCGCTGCCATGCGCGGCACGCTCGGGCCCTGCGCCCCTTAAGCCTTTCGCAATCATTGTGATTTTGTTTTTTATTTCAATTTTTCGATTTCAAAATTTTATGTGACCCATACATACCCGGATGATAGTTATGTATGTCCCGAACCGCAGATTTGTATGATCTGAACTGCTGGTTTCTATGACACTAATTGAAGGTTGTATGACCCACGAAGGTGGATTTCTATGATCCGGACTATAGGTTCTTATGACATGTGACAACATGTTTCTATTTTTCTTTCATGATAATTCTTCACACTGGAATTCAATTCGTTCCTATGACCGAAGGTTTGTATGATCCAGACACAATATTTTTTTGACCCAAACTACACGTTTGTATGACGACAATTTTTTTGACCTGAACTACACGTTTGTATAACCCAAATGATATACTTGTACGACTTGGACTACATATCTCTATAACTAAATGATATGCTCTTAAGATCCGTTTAATAGGTTTGTATGACCCGAAGCACATATTTGTGTTGACAGTTTTGTATGATCTAAATGACATTCTACGACTCTCCCCGTTTGCTCCCTGTGGGCCCCACACCACCGCGCTCCTCGTGTCCATGCCTTCCCACTATTCCAAAATGGAACCCTATCTCTCTCAGCTCCCCACCGGTCATTTGAACCACCATCCTCTTGATATCAAAAAAAACACCATCCTCTCTATCCTCTCCTCTCCCAGATGGCGACGACGACCCAGGCGCGGGGCGCGCGTCGTGGAACCCACGGGTCGGTGCGTATCCTGGCGGCGCTCACCCACGACGGCGAGGGAGGACGTGGCCCCGTCCTGGCACGGATCCTGCGATGCTCCCCCAAATGATATGCTTTTAAGATCCGGTTAATAGGTTTGTATGACCCGAAGCACATATTTGTGTTGACAGTTTTGTATGATCTAAATGACAAATTCTATGACTCTCCCCGCACGCTCCCTGTGGGCCCCACACCACCGCGCCCCTCGTGTCCATGCCTTCCCACTATTCCAAAATGGAACCCTATCTCTCTCAGCTCCCCACCGGTCATTTGAACCACCATCCTCTCGATATCAAAAAAACACCATCCTCTCTATCCTCTCCCCTCCCAGATGGCGACGACGACCCAGGCGCGGGGCGCGGGGCGCGTGTCGTGGAACCCACGGGTCGGTGCATATCCTGGCGGCGCTCACCCACGACGGCGAGGGAGGACGCGGCCCCGTCCTGGCACGCATCCCGCGATGCTCCCTAAGGCTTCGTTTGGCTGTTGGTGTATTAATTCCAACAGAGAAAGAAACCACGGGTGGGTTAGGGTGAACCCCCGCAGCCCACCAAACCCACGGCTGGTTGGGTTTTAATTACTTGTGTGCATGTGTGTACTTGTTTGGAAGGACGTGGACGTGGGTGGGTTGATTTCTCTGAGTTAATTTCCAAAATAAATAAGAGTTGGAGCAAACATAAAATAAAATTGTCCATAATATCAGTCCACAGAACATCTATTTTCATACAAAATCCATCCACAAAACATCCATGAAAAAAATAAAAGGGTGACACCAATTTTCATATAAAATTTCACCAAGAACAACAAAAATTCAAATCAATACTGCAACTGAGTTCGACAGTATATTAGTTAGCAGGTGCAAATTGTAAAGTAGTTACACAAGGAACATGTACCACATGCCTATAGATTATGATTCCAACATAGCAAAGTAATTTCACTGCCTACAGATCATCAACATAGAAATAGTTCAAGTACCGACTGATTCTACTAATAAAACAAACTGCACTTCTAAATGTCACACTAATGAGTAGTGAAGTTCTTGACAGTGGAAAAAAAGAATCTGCAACAAAAGATCCTTGCAGCATAAACCTGCATTTCACAGGATGAACAAACTGTTAACTTGAGAAAACCTATTTGACTGAATGTCACACAAATTTTAAAAGCTAAGCTTTGAAGTGATCATCTCCATAACAAATAATGGTATATAAGATACCACTTGAAAATCTACACCGCCAATCATAATTATTAATCGAATGGTTGTTGCTGTCCTCTAACTCTGAATCCATATTAATTTTAGGCATAGTCACATATACAAATATACAGATGGATGCACCAAGGAATGAAGAAAATTTGGTCAACATGGAAGCTTAGCCCTAACATATTAATAGATGCATTCAGAACTTTTCATGTTGAAAAATGTAGGCAAATAAACTACAGTGACAGGCTGACTTCTCAAGATGATGTATAGTACCAAAACAAATCAAACGTTGTATGAAAGAAGACATGCATGCATCCAAACTGTATGTCACAGAAACTTAAAGAGTCAATATTTTAAGTGATTACAGAATAGATAATGGTAGAAGGTTGCAAAATAATAGTTAACATACCTGAAATGATCGTCTGAGATTGCAAGTGATCTTTAGCATACCATCTACTCTTGCCTAACCATAACCCATATTAAACATTGATCAATATGACATAACTAGCATTGTATATTCAAGGCTGCAAATAGCTGACTGCAACTAACACAAATATATCATTGCTAATTTCTCAACCCTCATGAAAATCCAAACATTCCAGAGTTCTCACAATCAAATCTAGATCATTGGAGAACAAAGCATCAAGATGAACAACCCTCCTTGCTGGAGAATAAGATGACACCAATATGTGAGCACATATCTACAGTACAGTAGTGGAACTGAGTGTCATAAAAAAATGCAGATGATTTCAAGAGATCACTCTAGTGATTTGTACTACATTAGAAAAAGCAAAAAATGTCATGTTTACCAGAGACAATTAATGTTATAGCTATAATCTACATAGCACAAAACTTCACATATATTTCAAAAGAATTGAGCAAAAGAAATGTAATACCTTTTGGTGAACTAGTTTTCTTCTTTTGTGTGCCTGGCACCTTTGGTGATAGCCCCTTCTTGTGCCTGGCAGACTTTGGAGATAGCTTTTTTTGGGTAGATGTAGCTTGCATCATACTGATTCTTGTAGACCCTCTTGCAAACATTGTTGCTGCACTATACAAAAGTTGACACAAATATGTAACAACATGAAATATGGATACATGAATTAACAATCTGAATTTTTTGGACTAGGACCAAAGTGTAAACACATTTATTCATAAAATATAAAATATATTACATTTGACTAGGTCCAAACATCTGAATACATAATAGAAAGAGAAAAGTGCAAATACAAAGGGAATTCCATTATCCCAAGATATCAAGACCGGTGCCTATAGTCATTCCACATATTTATTGCAATCATATCTCTGAGAGCATTGCCATCTTCTATCTGACTATTAAGGGATGGTACATCATTATTGTAGCTAGTGTATCCTCCAGGAAGATCAACAAAATCTTCTGGTGGAATGTTGTTTGGTTGGTGATCCAACCAATCCTCATCCCCATTGCACATCCGTATCAGATTATGAAAGACTGCTGCTGCAACAGGTATCTTCACTTGGTTCTCAATGGGATGATGATGTAACAACCCAGGAATTTAGGTGTGCAAATTTTGCGAAAAATTAAAACTTTTTGCTTGAAATTGAGTGCTATCAATTTTTGAACCAAAATTGCTAGCCCTTCTCTAAATTCTCCACCAATTTATCCCATTTATAAAATATATATTTAAATTATGGTAAAACATGTGAGTTGGTTTTTCTCTGGTTCTTTTGTAGTTCAAATGTGTGAAGTTTGAATTTGAATGGGAATCAAATTCAAACTCTATTTCAAATCCTAGTTCAAAACTTATTTATTTAGTTGGCAAATGTCAACCAAGTGAGCTGGGCCGCTTTCACCCTTCTTTGCCTGGCTGCCGGCCCAGCCCGTGAACCATCCGGCCCAGTAAACCGCGCAGCCCCTTTCCCTCTCCTTCCGTCGCTGGCGAGTGGACCCCGCGAGTCAGCCCTCCCTTCTCCTCACCTACCCAGCCAGCACACCCAACCGCAGCGCGCGGTCCCGTCGCACCCACTCGCGCGGCGCGGGGCGCGGCCGGCCGCCCGGCCGCACGCACGCCGAGGGACCAGCGCGCCCGCGCGCGAACCGAGCCGGGGCCGGGGGAGAAAAAGCCCCTTCTACCCCCGCGCCTTGCCCCGCGGGACGGCGAGTGCGCGGAGAGGGGGCGAGCGGCGCCGCCACGGCCGCCCGGGCGGACCAAGCCGGGGCAGCCCCGGAATTTCGCCTTGCCCTGGCGGTGCCGTGGATTCAAAAGCAAGGGGAGGAGAGCCAGTAGCAGTCGTCCACCGCCACCAACCCACATTGGGGTTTTGCCCCTTCCCAGAGCCGCACCGCCGTAGGGGGAAGAGGAAGGGGGGAAGTTGAGGAAGAGGAGGCGAGGCGGGGGACCGACGCCGCGCCGCCGCCGCGCGTTGTCCGCGCGGAGGCCGGACGAGGTCGCGAGGAGCCGGACGGGGGAGGAGGCGTGCGTGACCGAGGAGGAGCCGGACCAGAGCAAGCACCGCCGTGAACACCGACGCCGCGCCGCCACCCACGCCAGGCCTGCGACGTCTACACCGCCGACCCGCTGTGAGCGCCGTGGCCTTCTCTCTTCTCCTTGCGCCGGTCACGTTTTCTGTTCTGCGTGTGGGCGTGCCTTCGAGCCGCCGGTGGGCCGTGCGCGCCACGCCGCCGTCTCCCCATGGACGACGCCGCGTCGTGCCCCGCCGGTGAGGTCCGGGGCGTGGCTACCCCAAGCCGCGCGCACGGCGAACCCGTAAGGGCCGAAGCTCGGGCCGCCTTGGCCGGGGAAAAGAGGACGTCCCCGCGCCGCGCCGTCGAGCCCTGTGCCGAGCGCGCGTTGCGCCTCAGGTTCCGTGTTTTGGCCGTGGTGCCGTTCTGGAGCGTGACCCAGGGAGAGCACGGTGGCGGAGCCGGTGCACCCCAGCGCCAAGACCGGGCCGTGTCTACCCGCCGATGCCGGTGCTTGTGAGGGAGCCGGCCTGCCCGGTGTTCAGGGAACCCCGACGCCGCCGCGCGCGTGTCCGGGGCGAGCCGCCGCGGTGGCGCGTCTCGTGCCGTGAGCCGGCCTTCGTGCCGAGGACTTTTGTTGCGGGGGGCCGGTGAGCGCGAGAGCCGGCCGGCCGCACCCACGCGCGCCATGGCCACGGCCTCGCCACCGCGGAGGCCGACACGCAGCGCGCCGCGCCGCGTCGCGCGCGTGGCGTCTCCCCGTGGCTTTTCGTCGAACATCCGGGGGCGAGCGGACGGGAAGCGTTGGGTTAAAAGGAGTAGTGGGCCGCCGGCCGTGTCCGGGCCCTAAACCCACCGGTGGCTACTAGCAGCCGCCGCCGCGCCGCGGGGTAGGAAGCCGGGAGGATGTTTTCCGACTTTGGATGCTTCCGCTAGTGGGCCGTGGTGCGCGGCCGAGTGTTGGGCCGAAACCGACTGCCGGCGGAATCGAGTCCGCTGGGCCGCCCACGGCCCGGCCAGCCGCTTATGGCCCCTTTCAGCCTGCCAACTGTGTGACGCTGACGTCAGGCTGACGTCAGCAACGTCTTTTTCTGAAAACCCCTTTTCTTTTCTGTTTAAAATTCTAGAAAATGTTTTTAACCTTTAAGAGCTCAGAAAAATACAAAACTAATTTCTATAAATCCGTATTTGCGAAACCTTGCTGATTGTAGGTAGTTTGGGATCTTTTTGGACCTTCTAAATTGATTTTTATTTGGAGTTCTTGCCTAGATGTGCACCGTATTCTTATTTTCGCGTCGAATCTCGTGCCGCAGACCCGAGCTTCGACCAGGAGGACGTGGAGGACCCCGAGTACACTGCTCTCCGGACACGACTGCTTCAACGGCAACGAAGGTGTCATGTCACTCCCAACCATATAGATCCTATGTTGCTATGTAGCTGCTAGTGCTTTACTTTAATGCATTGAACTGATGAATTGCATAACCCGTTTATTAGCCATGCCTTGATGCTTTGTTATATCCTCGTTTCCTTGTTCTTCTACCTCGCGGACTAGCTACGGACCCCTAGCTAGTCCCTTACCTCAACTATCCATACTTTTGTTGTTTGATTATGGATGGTACTCTGGGCTTGGGCTGAGATGTGGGTATCTCGGTGTGATTCTAGCGTGCGTTCTGGGTGCGTATCTCCTTGCTGTGTTTTGGCGGGAGCGAGCCGCGTGGTTACTTGTGAACGGCTGCCGAGGGAAGATGCAATCTGGCCTCTTACCCGAGGGTCGTGTCGTGTGGGATGGAGATGTTGAGTGCTCGCTCTTGGCCCCCTTAAGGACCGATCGTCAGTTGACCTTGCTTCGGATGACTACTTTCGTACAGACCGCCCGCCTTGTATTGGGCGGGGGTGCGGGGTGAGACTTGTAGTGGATAGCACCCCTCCTGCAGGAGGATCGGTGTGATCGTGTCGGGAGTGGTCTTTCCCTCCTTAGTAGACTTTGCCCTGGCGAGGCCGGGGAAGGGTTCCACAGCTTCGAGGGACCTCTCGCGGGGTAGTATGAGCTCGCCGCGGAGGCCGGGCCGTGCTCGGAGATGCAGAAGGGTACTATCCACTTACTTGGGCTTCAGCCGTATGGTAGGGTCGGACACCGGTGACGGCCGGTTCCGGTCCTATTCGGGCGGGTACAGTTGTACAACCTCTGCAGAGTGTTAAACCTATAGCTATAGTCCGTGTCCACTGGTTATGGACAGTCTTTCGATCTCTCACCTGACTAGTTACACTTCTCTTGTGCTTCTTCTCTCCCCCGAGTGTGTGAGCCCGGCTTCGGCCGTTGAGATGTGGGGATAGGAGCAGGTGGGCCCCACATCGCAGATGAGAGTTGGGTTCTGGATCGTGGTTGAGATCCGGTGTTTTGGTGTGGTATTCCTTGAGCGGGGTGTGGACCCCTGAGGTGTGGACCTCGGAAGCGGAAGCTTCCCCGAGGTGTGGACCTCCTAGCTTTATTCTGCTTACCTTCTACGTTGCAATGCTGCTTTGCTTAAGCTTTCTACAGCCATAATAGGGATATCTCATGCATAGTAGAACATACACCGCTTTTGCCTCTTTGTTGGGAAGCTGACATGACCTACCCGCTTATCGGGTAGACCCTGGTGACTCTGACGCAGAGCCGGACTACGACTTCGACAACGACGGTTGGGTGGACTAGAGCTCTTCCTACACTTGAGCTGCCTGCGGATATGGAGTTTCCCGCGCTTTCATGGAGCCGCTGCTAGACGTTTTATTTATGTTTGATTCAGTCCCGATGGACTTGTACCCGGCATGTCTTGAAGAGATGTACTCGATTAATGTAATAAAATAAATGTTGTACTCTACTTGACTCGTTTTTATCTTTCTGTATGGATTTTGGCATCGCTGAGACAGGGATTGCACGTGGTAGCCCTCCTGGGACTACCACCGAGGTGCTAAGATTCGGGGTTCCGTTCGCGGAAATCCGGGTCGTTTCAGTTGGTACCAGAGCCATGCTTGACTGTAGGACGAGCCCCAGGAATGGTCGATAGCATAGGAAGCCGTTTCTGAACCTTGAAACTTTATATAAACCCCTTGGCTTCCGTATGTATATAACTATACTTATATATATGCATTACCTTGATTAACTTTCACTAACTACCTTACTAACTACGTTCTAACAACGTTGTGCAGATGGCGGAGGAAGCGTGGACTCCTTTGGAGTCGGACGGCAGGAAGGTCGGAGGCTTCTGCCACTTGTTGAGGGAGTGCTTGGAGGCAGCTGGAGTAGGGACCGACCGAGTCAGCTACAAGGGGAGGACCATGGGGCACAGGGAGCAGACACCCACTTTCCTGACCGTTACGGTGCCGGCAGACCCACTGGTGCCAGAGTTCAAGGAGGTTAAGGTGCACTGCTTCGAGAGTTCGACCACGGAGGCACACCAGACTGGCGCACGCAGAGCTCTCAAGATGGTTTGTGTTCAGCTCAAGGAGAAGCTCAAGGACACACCGTTCAGCGTGCTTCCATCAGGGATCTACGACCTGGGTCGTTGGGACACGAGCGACCGAGCGCAGTACCTTGAGGTGACTGCTGTGGGGGAGGACAAGAAGATGCACGCAGCCAGACGGTGCATACTGGCTCAGGACCAGGCGCGTTTCTGGGTGGACAGTGAGATCGCGTACCTTCGGTGGAAGTGGGATGATACACTGCGGCGGGTTCAGGACATGGAGATGGAGAGAGAGGATTTGCTCGACCGGTTGGAGGAGTCGCACGAGAGGAACGGAGAGCCGGCATACGGCTTGGACCGGCGGCGGCCACGGCCCGGACCGAGAGGGATGCCAGGAGGATCGCTACACTGGAGGCACGGCTGAGGGCAGAGCAGGAGTTGCACCGGGCTACAGTGGAGGCCACTCATGAGGACAGAGTGAGGCTTGCAGAGGCGAGGGACCAGTTGGAGTCGGTTGGAGCTGCAGCAGCTGACTATCAAGTCAAGGTGTGGGATCTTCAGGAGGCGAGTCGACACAACTACCACCACTTGTGCTACCTCGGTGGACTGGTCTACGAGGAGAGAGACCGAGCAGCCAGGACCCGCACGGCCTGGGAGCGTTCCGACCAGCAGAGGCTGAGAGAGTTGGAGGAGCTCTCCGCGCAGCTACCGCCCAAGAAGAGGCCCCGATTGAGGACAGAGACCTTCGAGCTACCGCCGACACTCCTACCACGTGTACGCCCGTACCCGAGTGGTTCTCAGGACACAACAGAGATGGACCGTGCTCTTCAGGATACCCGTGACTACTACGGAGGACCGGCGATCAGGGTGCCGGGATACCCAGGGACACACTCACCGCCGTTCTACTCGGTTCCACCAGACTCCAGCCCAGAGGCACCGCAGTGTACCCCGTGATGGGAATAGAGATCCAGCAGTAGATTCTGAGCCGTTGTAATAAGTTAGATGTGATGTTATCGCTCTTGTTGTCATGCCCGTAGTAGCTACCCCACGATGTACCATGCGTTAGCGTGATGTGTTGCCGTGCACCCTCGAAGGTTGTTGGAGTAAACCTCGAGGTGCACCCCCTTTTGTATGGTGGCATTGATTGAGTGACATGGATCTTCATGGTTTCTTTCGGATTTCATGCTTCTTTATGCCTGTATGAATTCTTTGACTGTTAGCAGGATTACTCCTTTATAGTTAATAACCTTAATAGATACATTCTCCCTACCACTACTGACTCTTGCAACTGGAACAGATGTCGGGAGCAAGGAGGTCCGGGCGACTCTTGGCCCGTTTCGAGGAGGTCGCTGGGGACGACGGAGGGGAGGATGCCCCTAACCCGGCCGGGAGCGAGAGGCCGCGGACGCCGTGGAGGTCACGCGCCACGTGGCGGGCTCCGCGGAGGCCCGGCGGGCCGCGGAGGCCGAGGAGGCCGAGTGGGCGGTCGAGGAGCCGCGCACGACGACGAGGGAGCTCGGGGAGCAGGAGCTCGAGCACGAGCAGTACCCCGGCCGAGGGAGGAGCGAGGCCGGGCTCGGGGACACGAGGTGCCACCACCGCCACCTCCCCCCGAACTTGGCCGACGTGATGGCGGTGCGGACTCGCTCGATGCGTACGATCACCCGGATGCTAGCTCGAACAACAACAACAACAACCACGGGGGTCGAACCGCAACGCGCCGGAGGGTTTCCCGTGAAGAAGGTTGAGAACTTCAACAAGCCGCGACCGCCTACCGCGACCACTCGGCGGATCCGATGGACGCAGACAACTGGCTATGTGAGATTGAGAAGAAGCCGGAGCCGACCGAGCTTACGCGAGGAGGAGTGTGTGACCGTGGCGGCGCACCGGTCCGATCGGCACGGCCCGGTGTGTGGTGGGACAGGCCTCGTGACTCGCACCGGGACCCGTTGCACATCGGGTGGGACGAGTTTGTGGAGGCCTTCAGAGTCACCACATCCCGGATGCAGTGATGGACAGGAAGGGCCGACGAGTTCGAGCACCTCAAGATGGGAAACATGTCGCGTGCGGGGAGTACGCCAACCGCTACCGAGAGCCGATGAGGTACGTGCCGGACGACACCGACACGAGAGAAGAAGAAGGTCTCACGGTTCGCAAAGGGGCTGCACAAGGGGATGGCACACCACTTGTCCGCCCACGACTGCCCGACACTTCGCTCTATTATCGACAAGGCACTGATCGTGGAGAGGTCAAGGCTTGAGTACATGCCAAGCGCACAGACCAGGCAGGACGCTCAGGACCACCTCAGAGGCAGAGGACAGGTTACGCTCAGGGCCACCCGTCACAGCAGAGGCACCACGTCACTCAGTCTCAGCCGCAGAGCAGAGCCAACCCAGGCGGGAGTGGAGGACAGAACAGCTGGAAACCGAGGCCACCACCGCAGTCAGCATACAGATCCAAGGTGACTTGCTTCAACTGCCGTCAGGTTGGGCACAAGTCGTTTGAGTGTCCACAGCGGCGCGCCACCGAGGAGTCGAACCGCGCCTCTCGGTGCCGCACCCCGCCCAAGCCACCGGCACCAGGAGGACAGCCACCCCGTACACAACGAGGACCGCTCGGCCCGCCGCCCACACGAGGCCGTCCGAACCACCTCACCGCCGAGGATGCAGCAGCTCGCACCCGACGTCACACTTGGTGAGTTTCTTGTGGACTCGCTTTGGCAACCGTTTTGTTCGATACGGAGCTCGGTTTCGTATATTTCTACCAAGTTTGCTAAAGAAAGGTCTTTACCAACTAAGCCTCGACCAAGTCCTATCTTGACTAGCTCTCCGCTAGGAGAGAAGAGGAGTACGTTAGAGTGCGGGGGAGTGAGGATGGTGTTTGAGGGGCTACGATTCACGGCGGACTTGATGCTTTTGGAGTCTACCGGGATAGACGTGATCCTAGGGATGGATTGGTTGGCAAAGCACAACGGGATAGTCTCTTGCAACCCCAGAGTGATACAGCTAGAGCACCCCAGTGGGACTATAGTGCGGATCGAGCCACAGAGTCCAAAGGTTGCTACGATGATGTGCAACATGAGTGGGAAAGAGATTGAAGAAATCCCAGTGGTCCGTGAGTTTCCGGACGTGTTCCCAGAGGAGCTTACGGAGCTACCCCCAGACCGAGACGTGGAGTTCGTGATTGAGCTGATGCCTGGGGCGGGGCCCGTTGCAAAGAGTCCGTATCGGATGTCGTCTGACGAGCTGGACGAGTTGAAGAAACAGCTCAAGAAGTTGCTCGAGCAAGGGTTTGTACGGCCGAGTGCCTCACCGTGGGGTTCGCCAGTGCTCTTCGTGGAGAAGAAAGACGGCACAAAGAGGATGTGCATCGACTACCGCACGCTCAACTCGATGACAATCAAGAACAAGTACCCGCTACCCAGAATCGAGGACCTGCTGGATAGGCTCAAAAAGGCAAGGTTCTTCTCCAAGATCGACTTGAGGTCAGGTTACCACCAGATGAAGATCCGAGAACAGGATATTCCCAAGACAGCCTTCACCACACGTTACGGCTTGTACGAGTTCGTGGTGGTTTCTTTCGGGCTGACCAACGCCCCTGCTTACTTCATGAACTTGATGAACAAGGTCTTCATGGAAGAGTTGGACAGGTTTGTAGTGGTGTTTATCGACGATATCTTGATCTACTCTGAGACCACGGAGGAGCACGAGGAACACCTGAGGGTCGTGCTAGAGAGGCTGAGGCAGCAGAAACTGTACGCTAAGTTCAGCAAATGCGAGTTCTGGATGGAGAAGGTCGCGTTCTTGGGACACGTGTTGTCAGCAGAGGGGATAGCCGTGGATCCGTCCAAAGTGGAGTAAGTGACCAAGTGGGAGCAGCCGTTAAACGTGACAGATGTCAGAAGCTTCCTTGGGTTGGCAGGTTACTACCGGAGGTTCATTGAGAACTTTTCCAAGATCGCCAAGCCGATGACAGAGTTGCTCAAGAACAACACAAAGTTCGAGTGGTCAGAAGCGTGTGAGAAGAGCTTCCAGGAATTGAAAAAGAGACTCACCACAGCCCCAGTGCTTACCTTGCCAGATATCAAGAAAGACTTCGTGGTCTACTGTGACGCTTCAAAGCAAGGTCTCGGATGTGTGCTGATGCAGGAAGGGAAAGTTGTGGCTTATGCTTCCAGGCAGCTGAAGAAACACGAGGAAAACTACCCGACACACGATTTGGAGTTGGCAACAATGTGCATGCGCTCAAGATCCGGAGACACTACCCGATAGGGAACAAGTGTGAACCGTTTTCCGACCACAAGAGCCCGAAGTACTTCTTTACACGGACGAGAGTTGAACATGAGGCGAGGCGATGGCCGGAGCCGATCAAGGACTACGACGTCGAGATCAACTACCACCCGTGCAAAGCTAACGTCGTGGCGGATGCACCGAGCCGGAAAACATATTGCAACAACCTCATGGTAAAAGAAGAGCAACTCGCCCCGCATGAAGAGCTAGAGAAGCCGAGAATCGAAATTGTAGACCAAGGCCAAGTCAACGTGATGCAAGTGACCTATGACCCGGAGGAACGAATCCGTACGGCCCCGTAAGTCGTGTGCGTAAATCAAAGTTCGCGAGAACCGATGAAACAGGGTAAAGCGAGAGGACTACCGGGTTGATGAACAAGGCACCGTGTGGTTGAAAGAACGGATCTGTGTACCACAAGACAGGGCACTCCGGAACGCATCATGGGAGAAGCTCACGACTCGAGGTACTCGATTCACCCGGCAAAGACCAAGATGTACAGAGATCTAAAGGTCCGATATTGGTGGAAGGACATGAAGAAGGATATAGCACACTACGTGGCCTGTTGCGACACCCGTAGCGAGTAAAGATTGAGCATCAGAAACCTGCCGGTTTGTTGAAGCCGTTGGCTATTCCTGTTTGGAAGTGGGAGGACATTTCCATGGACTTTGTGGTGGGACTTCCTCGAACACCAAAAGGAAATGACTCGGTTTGGGTCATAGTGGACCGACTGACCAAAGTGGCTCACTTTGTGCCGGTGAAGACCCGGTATGCAACCGAGAAGTTGGCGGAACTGTATATAGAGCACATACTCAGGCTGCACGGGGCACCCAGAAGTATTGTATCTGATCGAGGGCCACAGTTTGTCTCCAAGTTTTGGCAGAGCTTCCACAAGCTTATGGGCACCACTCTCAGCTACATCACAGCTTTTCACCCACAGATCGATGGTCAGACAGAGAGGGTCAACTAGGTGTTGGAGGATATGCTACGAGCGTGTGCACTCACCTATGGCACCGATTGGGAGAGCAGTTTGCCGTTTGCAGAGTTCTCGTACAACAACAGCTTTCAAGCAAGTCTCCGGATGGCACCCTTTGAGGCCCTTTACGGGCGGAAGTACAGAACCCCGCTAGCTTGGTCAGAGGTGGGAGAGCGGACACTGTTTGGGCCAGCAATCATTGAGGAAGCGGAGGAGAAAGTTGAGAAAGTTTGCGAGAACCTGAAGATCGCTCAAAGCCGTCAGAAGAGCTATGCCGACAAAAGAAGAAGAGAGTTGACTTTTGCAGTTGGCGACCGAGTGTACTTGAAGGTCTCACCGCTTCGAGGAACTAAGAGGTTTTTGGTGAAGGGAAAGCTCGCACCGAGGTACGTGGGGCCGTACCCAATCACCCGAAGGATTGGAAGTTTGGCCTACCAGCTTGCACTACCCGAGACGATGGCAGGGGTTCACCCAGTGTTTCACGTGTCACAGCTGAAGAAGAGCGAGAAGGCTGTGGAGGCAAAGCAAGTGCCCATGGAGATGCTTGACTTGCAAGACAACCTGGAGTATACAGAATCTCCTGAGAAAATCTTGGACAGAGCTGTCAAGGAAACAAGGAGAACTACCATTCCTTTCTGTAGAGTGTTGTGGAGCAACCATACAGAGCGAGAAGCAACATGGGAGAAGGAAGCTGATCTCAGGAAAGAGTACCCTCACTTGTTCACAGAGGAGGTCGAGGACTAAATCTCGAGGACGAGATTCTCGGTGGTGGGGGAGAATGTAACAACCCAGGAATGTAGGTGTGCAAATTTTGCGAAAAATTAAAACTTTTTGCTTGAAATTGAGTGCTATCAATTTTTGAACCAAAATTGCTAGCCCTTCCCTGGATTCTCCACCAATTTATCCCATTTATAAAACATATATTTAAATTATGGTAAAACATGTGAGTTGGTTTTTCTCTGGTTCTTTTGGAGTTCAAATGTGTGGAGTTTGAATTTGAGTGGGAATCAAATTCAAACTCTATTTCAAATCCTAGTTCAAAACTTATTTATTTAGTTGGCAAATGTCAACCAAGTGAGCTGGGCCGCTTTCACCCTTCTTTGCCTGGCATCCGGCCCAGCCCGTGAACCATCCGGCCCAGTAAACCGCGCAGCCCCTTTCCCTCTCCTTCCGTCGCTGGCGAGTGGACCCCGCGAGTCAGCCCTCCCTTCTCCTCACCTACCCAGCCAGCACACCCAACCGCAGCGCCGCCGGTCCCGTCGCACCCACTCGCGCGGCGCGGGGCGCGGCCGGGCCGCCGGCCGGCACGCACGCCGAGGGACCCGCGCGCCGCGCGCGAACCGAGCCGGGGGCCGGGGGGGAGAAAAAGCCCCTTCTACCCCGCGCCTTGCCCCGGTGACGGCGAGTGCGCGAGAGGGGGCGAGCGGCGCCACCACGGCCGCCCGGCGGACCAAGCCGGGGCGGCCCCCCCGACCCCGCCTTGCCCCCGGCGGTGCCGTGGATTCAAAAGCAAGGGGAGGAGAGCCAGTAGCAGTCGTCCACCGCCACCAACCCACATTGGGGTTTTGCCCCTTCCCAGAGCCGCACCGCCGTAGGGGGAAGAGGAAGGGGGGAAGTTGAGGAAGAGGAGGCGAGGCGGGGGACCGACGCCGCGCCGCCGCCGGCGCGTTGCTGCGGAGGCTGGACGAGGTCGCGAGGAGCCGGACGGGGGAGGAGGCGTGCGTGACCGAGGAGGAGCCGGACCGCAGCAAGCGCCGCCGTGAACACCGACGCCGCGCCGCCACCCACGCCGTGCCCGCGACGTCTACACCGCCGACCCGCTGTGAGCGCCGTGGCCTTCTCTCTTCTCCTTGCGCCGCTCCACGTTTTACGTTCGCGTGTGGGCGTGCCTTCGAGCCGCCAGTGGCTGGGCGCGCCGCGCCGCCGTCTCCCCATGGACGACGCCGCGTCGTGCCTCCGCCTAGGTGAGGTCCAGGGGCGTGGCTACCCCAAGCCGCGCACACCGGGCGAACCCGTAAGGGCTGGAGCTCGGGCTGCCTTGCTGGGGAAAAAGAGGACGTCCCCGCGCCGCGCCGTCGAGCCCTGTGCCGAGCGCGCGTCGCGCCTCAGGTTCCGTGTTTTGGCCGTGGTGCCGTTCTGGAGCGTGACCCAGGGAGAGCACGGTGGCGGAGCCGGCGCACCCCGGCCGCCAAGACCGGCCGTGTCTACCCGTCGATTCCGTGCTTGTGAGGGAGCCGCCCGCCCGGTGTTCGGGGAACCCCCGACGCCGCCGCGCCGTGTCCGGGCGAGCCGCCGCGGTGGCGCGTCTCGTGCCGTGAGCCGGCCTTCGTGCCGAGGACTTTTGTTGCGGGGGGCCGGTGAGCGCGAGAGCCGGCCGGCCGCACCCACGCGCGCCATGGCCACGGCCTCGCCACCGGCGGAGGCCGACACGCGCGCGCGCGCGCGCGCGTGGCGTCTCCCCCGTGGCTTTTCGTCAAACATCCGGGGGCGAGCGGACGGGAAGCGTTGGGTTAAAAGGAGTAGTGGGCCGCCGGCCAGATCTGGGCCCTAAACCCAGCTGGCTACTAGCAGGCCGCAGGCCCAGCGTGGGATAGGAAGCTGGAGGATGTTTTCCGGACTTTGGATGCTTCCGCTAGTGGGCTGTGGTGCGCGGCCCAGTGTTGGGCCGAAACCGACCGCCGGCGGAATCGAGTCGGCCGGGCCGCCCACGGCCCGGCCAGCCGCTTATGGCCCCTTTCAGCCTGCCAACTGTGTGACGGCGACGTCGGTGACGTCGGCCGACGTCGCAACGTCTTTTTCTGAAAACCCCTTTTCTTTTCTGTTTAAAATTCCAGAAAATGTTTTTAACCTTTAAAAATTCATAACTAATTCTACGGAGCTCAGAAAAATACAAAACTAATTTCTATAAATCCGTATTTGCGAAACCTTGCTGATTGTAGGTAGTTTGGGATCTTTTTGGACCTTCTAAATTGATTTTTATTTGGAGTTCTTGCCTAGATGTGCACCGTATTCTTATTTTCGCGTCGAATCTCGTGCCGCAGACCCGAGCTTCGACCAGGAGGACGTGGAGGACCCCGAGTACACTGCTCCAGACAGCGACTGCTTCAACGGCAACGAAGGTGTCATGTCACTCCCAACCATATAGATCCTATGTTGCTATGTAGCTGCTAGTGCTTTACTTTAATGCATTGAACTGATGAATTGCATAACCCGTTTATTAGCCATGCCTTGATGCTTTGTTATATCCTGTTTCCTTGTTCTTCTACCTGCGGGACTAGCTACAGACCCCTAGCTAGTCCCTTACCTCAACTATCCATACTTTTGTTGTTTGATTATGGATGGTACTCTGGGCTTGGGCTGAGATGTGGGTATCTCGGTGTGATTCTAGCGTGCGTTCTGGGTGCGTATCTCCTTGCTGTGTTTTGGCGGGAGCGAGCCGCGTGGTTACTTGTGAACGGCTGCCGAGGCAAGATGCGATCTGGCCTCTTACCCGAGGGTCGTGTCGTGTGGGATGGAGATGTTGAGTGCTCGCTCTCGGCCCCCTTAAGGACCGATCGTCGCCTTGACCTTGCTTCGGATGACTACTTTCGTACGGACCGCCCGCCTTGTATTGGGCGGGGGGTGCGGAGTGAGACTTGTAGTGGATAGCACCCCTCCCCCGCAGGAGGATCGGTGTGATCGTGTCGGGAGTGGTCTTTCCCTCCTTAGTAGACTTTGCCCCCGGCGAGGCCGGGGAAGGGGTTCCACGGCTTCGAGGGACCTCTCGCGGGTAGTATGAGCTCTGCCGCGAGGCCGGGCCGGCTCGGAGATGCGAAGGGTACTATCCACTTACTTGGGCTTCGGCCCGTATGGTAGGGTCGGACACCGGTGACGGCCGGTTCCGGTCCTATTCGGGCGGGTACGGTTGTACAACCTCTCGCAGTGTTAAACCTATAGCTATAGTCCGCGTCCACCGGTTATGGACGCCTTTCGATCTCTCACCGACTAGTTACACTTCTCTTGTGCTTCTTCTCTCCCCCGAGTGTGTGAGCCGGCTTCGGCCGTTGAGATGTGGGGGTAGGAGCGGTGGGCCCCACATCGCAGATGAGAGTTGGGTTCTGGATCGTGGTTGAGATCCGGTGTTTTGGTGTGGTATTCCTTGAGCGGGGTGTGGACCCCTGAGGTGTGGACCTCGGAAGCGGAAGCTTCCCCGAGGTGTGGACCTCCTAGCTGTATTCTGCTTACCTTGTACGTTGCAATGCTGCTTTGCTTAAGCTTTCTACAGCCAGAATAGGGATATCTCATGCATAGTAGAACATACACTGCTTTTGCCTCTTTGTTGGGAAGCTGACATGACCTACCCGCTTATCGGGTAGACCCTGGTGACTCTGACGCAGAGCCGGACTACGACTTCGACAACGACGGTTGGGTGGACTAGAGCTCTTCCTACACTTGAGCCGCCCGCGGATATGGAGTTTCCCGCGCTTTCATGGAGCCGCTGCTAGACGTTTTATTTATGTTTGATTCAGTCCCGATGGACTTGTACCCGGCATGTGCCGAAGAGATGTACTCTGATTAATGTAATAAAATAAATGTTGTACTCTACTTGACTGTTTTTATCTTTCTGTATGGATTTTGGCATCGCTGAGACAGGGATTGCACGTGGTAGCCCTCCTAGGACTACCACTGAGGTGCTAAGATTCGTGGTTCCGTTCGCGGAAATCCGGGTCGTTTCAGATGAGTTCCAACTTTTAGGATAGGGAAACGCTTCTTCAAACCCCGATTGCCCTCTCTATATGGTTCCGTAGAACAGCATGGCGGTGATTGAACAATTCCTTATAGTTGCTTGGCATATGCTGTCCGTGCCCAAACTCCTTCAAGTGATAACGGAAACCACGATAGGGAGCAAGAAGAGATGGCGTGTTAGCATATCCACCATCGACGAGATAATATTTGCCCTCGGGAACACGAAATCCTGCAAGTAATGCAGAACTGAGAACCCTAGCATCTGTGGCTGATCCCTCCCAACCAGATGATATAAAGGTGAAGTTCAAGTCGAAATCACATGCTAGCATCACATTTTGGCTCAGTGTACCCTTTCTATTCCTATAAGGAGCTTGCTTTTCTTGAGAAATGGTAATAGGAACGTGTGTCCCGTCAATAGCTCTGATGCAATTCTAAAAAAAGGGAAGAATCTTGAGTCTGTACTAATCTTCCAGTGTGTACTGATTCCGGCGGTTGGCTTAATAAATTTGTAAGTGAGGGCTGGAATTATCTTGAAAATAGCCTTAATGTGGCGATGAATGGTCTCTCCGTTATGCTTGAATTCATATTGTAAATCCCCATAACTAGCATTGTGAGATAGCATAAACAAGAAGAATCCTAAACTCTGCTCCAAAGTAACACCTCTTGTGTCACGTAGTAGATGCTCTCTTCTAAGGAAATCTGCAATTTTGGTAAAGACTATTGGCTCCATCCGAAATGCAACGCAACGGTCCTTTGGGTGTCCCTCAAGGATTTCTTTGAGCCATTCTTTGCCGGACAGCCTAGACGTATGTCTTGGTCTTTTCTCTCTCTGTTCACCACTAGTTAAAAGGTACAGGGTAGGTAAGCTAAAAAGCATTATTTCTTCATCCTCTTCTTCATCACGTTTCCTAATAAGATCATCCATTGTCGAACCCATTTTTCTACAAAAAACATGTATTTATATTATGGATCCTTAGTGTACATAAAATAGGTTTTAAAAGACTATTCTGTGTAGCAGCCATATAACAATAACTAGTAACAAGACAGGCTTAAAGTCCGCATAGGTAAATAAAACCCCATTTATTTTTTCAGCCTCCACATTCATATTCAGATCAGATGATGGAGAAAACAGTTATCTAGAGCAAACTTATTTGACTTGGATGACACAAAAAAGAACTAAACTTTGAAGCGATCATCTACAGAATTGTAAAATCCAATCACAGTCAGGATGAGAAACAGATGGCTAAGGCACCTATCTTCCTTTTAACATAAACCAAATAAAATAGATTCCTATAGCTAAAAACTTTGCTTCCTACTCTCTATCAGGATGACGACTCGTTGTTGATGTTATGTGAAGCCGATTGCTTTAATTTTACTTCTACAACGAGTAGTCTCAACTCAGTTGGTGTCAGGTGCACGCACAGACAATTGGCACGAGAAAATATTTTGGGCAGCAGCTTGACCGACCGGGTTGTCACTGCGTGCAAGAAAGTAATTAACAGGAGTGCAAGAAAGTAATTAACAGGAGTGGACAATTTGTGAGTTAGCCACTAACTTGCTTCCTTCCTTGGTTTACATGCATCCTAGTACCGTAAACTTTGGCAGATAACTTTGCTGAAAACCTGCTGGGAAGCAGGTGAAGCTACTCTATTTTAATCTTTATCCTTTTGAAAATTGGTGAAAGATATTTAACAGGCGTGCAAGTACGCAACCTCTAGTCAACTTAGGAAATGGACTAGCACGAAGAATAAGCGCTCAAGCGGTAGAGAGAGGGAGAGAACATAAAGACATAGCAACATAGCAGGAAGAATATGCGTTCTACTTTTGTTTAACAGATTTTAGAAGTAGCCCAACTGCTTGTGGTTCATACAGACATAGCAACTGCTTGTGGATCATACAGACATAGTGCGAACAGAATAACTTTAAGTAACAACATGATAACTTCTATTAAGAGAGGAGGAGAAGGGGGTGGCTACCTTCACGTTCACTATTGAGGGAAGCTTTGAAGTGATGATATAAGCTGAAGTATTGTCAAATCCAACCTCAGCACCCAAGCTAAGTTCACTTGTGCCAACTGTTGCAGCCACTGGTTGAATTCAATGCAAAACAATATACATTTCACTGAAAATTGGTAGGTTGAAATGTAAATCATTAGCCCACTGATGTAATCAATAAACACAATATAAGATGTGACAAAATAAGATGATACAGTTATACTGATGTCATCAATAAACACAATCTAAAATCTAGACTTTTGAATAATGTACTATTGTGGTAGTCACATATCATTCCGTTACTACTTAATAGTCAGCAGTACATTATTGCATTACACATTGTCATATGTCACATACATGCATACAGCAAAATAGGCAAGGATATTAAACAATAGAGGATTTATTCAAAGTTCAGTAATTACACAAAGGGAGAAACTACCACAATAGGCAAAGACCCATGACGAGCTACTACTAATACGAGCCAAGAAGTTCCATGACACAGCTAGTATGCATGGGATTTAATTTAACCCAGCAAGAAGAGATGGAGGAGGGAGATGAGGGAGGGGAGCTGGAGGAGGCGGCGAGGAGCACCTAGATCTCGTTGGAGCCTTGGAGGTGAGTAGTGCGAGGGAAGGGGAGAGCCGAGACCGATGCTTCGCCGCCACCTCCTCCTCTCCTGGATAACGGATCTTGAAATCAAATCTAGCAAGAAGGAAGGAGGAGGAGGAGGGAGGGAGGGAGGGGAGGAGCAGGAAAATCACCTAGAGGAGCCGATCGAGGATGTGGTTGGAGGAGCAGCCGCCACCGCCACTGCCCGGCGAACCCTACGGCTGCCACTGCCCGGCAAACCCTAGCAGGGAAAAAAAGAGTTGGAAGGGGGTGAGGTGGTGAAGGAGATGGAGGGAGGGGAGGAGGGGAGGAGGATAAGGAGGTGGCGCACCTTACCAGCGGGGTGGGGCTCGCCGACGCCGGTGTGAGAGAGGCGGCGGAGCTTCACGCGGAAGAGAGACGGGCGCGGCGTGGAAGATGAGCGCGGCGTCCATGGATGCGGTGGAAAACTCCTGTGTTTCCCAGGGGATCGACGTGGGCCGAAAATCAATCCCGGAGAAGCCAAATGCATATTTTGGGCCGCCATGTGAACTTTTCCACGCGTGGGCTTGATTCCGCGCGGCACGGGGTTTTGGGCCGATTTCCACTCGAATCCTCGGCTTGCCAAACAAAGCCTAAGGCGGCGAGGGAGCTCGGGGCCCCGGCCCGACGTGGATCTTGGCGGTGCTGCCCACGCTCTCCCTCGCGCTCCCGGAGGAGCAGCACGCCCAAGGCGGAGCAGTGCTGCCACCACCCTTGCTGCCTCCACGTGCGGGCTCGACGAGACAGCGTTGGGGCCTACCGGTGCGCCATCTGCCGGCGAGGTAGTAGGTCGGCGACCGCGGCACACCTACCTCCGAAGCGGGTGCGGGCCTACCTCTAGCTCCCTTCCTCTTCCTCTCGCGGCTCGGCATAGGGCCTCCTCAGAGATGCCAATGTCTTCTCCATGCTGCGATGGCGACTGCAGTTGTGCAGCTCAACCAGGAGCCAGAAGTGGACGACAGCGACAGGGAGCAGCAGCTCCGCGGCCATGGAGCACCTCCGGTTGCAGCCCTCTAATGGCCTCATCAGGCTCATTCTCCTGCAGGTAAATCATTCTGCACTTGTGCTCGTCAAGCTCAAAATCCATTCATTTGCTAGACAATGTTCCATTTTCCTTGCTCAATATGTGAGATAAGCCCTATGCCAAGCACTTGCTTCTACGTGACAACGATTTGTGCCAAGCACCCACTTGTTCTTGCACTCATGGGGAAAAGTATTTCTTTTTGCTGATTATTCTTCTTGCGTTTGTAATGTGGGAAAAAATTATTCTTTTTGCCAATTTAATGATCTTGCGATTGAAATGATGGTTCCATCTAGGCTAGTCTTTTGGATATCATATATATGCTTGTGCATGAACATAGAAACCTCATCGCAGGATTGTATCATTGTGCGATATCATATATATGCTTGTGCCCGAGCATAGAAACCTCATTGTAGGATTCTATGATTGTGCTAATAGGGTTCAATGACTTTTGGTCGTCTTGTTTTTTATATTTACTTGTGCATCTTGAGCTTGGTTCAGTTTAGCAGGCGAACGTAGAAGGAGGGACATCAGCTATGGCCACTCTGTTGATCGCCTCCATGACATTGGCTGCACCACTTTCTTCACGTCATCGGTGATCCACTAATGCCAAAGGCATCTTTGCTTGTTGCCACCAATGCCATGGAAATTAGACAAGACTGTTTGTTGCATGAGATAATACCTTTGTTTGCATCTTAGTTGTTGATCATATATGTAGTACCATATGAGTATAGATACTATATGTTCTTGAATTTTTTGTAATTAGGCTCTTGAATAATGATTTTCATGTGGCTGTGAGAAATGGAATGGATATCTCTATGCCAACACAACATATTTCCTATGATCTAAACACACATATAAATCTCATTTTCATGATTCTATGATCGTGCTAACAAGTTTCTATGTCATTTATTTGGTTTGCATTTTTGTTATGCCAAGCCATGTTTATACGATTTTGGGTTGTTGTTCCTATGCCTGAAAAATATAACTGCTGCTCTATTTTTTTAATGATGGGTGTGGGATTGTGGCCGTGAGAAATGGAATGGATATCTCTATGACAACACAACATATTTCCTATGAACTGAACTTGCATATAAATCTCAATTTCATGTATCTATGGTCGTGCTAACTAGATTCTATGACATTTAGTTGGTACCGTGCTAACAAGATTCTATGAAGTTTTTATTTTGATGCATAGAAATTTGTAATTTTGGCATAGAAATCAAGGATTTTGAAAAGTCCTCATGTAGTTGCTTGTATAGAAACCATTTGAAAGAATTTGTTGATATGTGCAGGCATAGAAAGACCACTTGGCAAAGCATAGAATCAGATAAGCATATTTTTAATCATATATATGTTTGTGTTTGAGCATATATACTATGTGTGCACATGCTTTTTAATCATGTACAGGGTAGTGTCTGATCATAAATACTATCTGTTTGCTGGTAGTGCCTTGTGTGAACATGCTTTTCAAAATTTGATTATAATTATCTTTGTCTTCTTTTTTCAAATTTGAAGTTCTTATGATATGAGATGGTTGGATATGACATTTTTTGCCGATATCGATTTGAATTTTGATACATGTCTCGTGTATATGGATGTATAAAAATCAAAGTTGTTAGCCATAGAAAGCAAAAGCTATGTATTTTTTCATAGAAATAAAAAGATTTGTATGATTCTATGACTGTGCAAACAAGATTGTATGACTTTTGGCTGGTGTCGGGCATACACCCCGGGTACCTATAGACACCATTTTTTGGAAAAACAGGTCAAAAGGGATAAGGAGAGGCAGCCGATGAAGAACGAAGTGCAATCGACCGATTAAAGAAAGAGAAAAGGGTGGTCAACAAGATTCACTGATGGTCAAAGGGGTTTGACTCCATCGACAGACCGGCGGGTCAACCAATCGGCCGATGGTCAAGTAAAGGATCGACCGATGGAAGGAAGAAGGCGGTAATCAAGGAAATACACCAAAAAAGGAAAACACGATGGAGGCAGGTCAATCCACGATTGACAACGGGTCAAAGAGTTAGTTTTTAGAAAGTTTTGACTCCTGTGAGAATCCTTTTTCTATTTTTAGTAGTGTTTGTTTTCTTTAGATGCAAGTAAATAGTGTCGTAATCGGCTAGGAGTTGGGTTGTCCTCAGGACATAAATAGCGACCCTGCGTGGTCGAAAAAAGGTGTACACACCAATATTAAACAAACCGCCTCCGGACAAACCCTTTACTTTACAACGTCTACTTTACAACATCTAATTTTGCAGCATCTACTTTTCGGCGACTTCGCCATTGCGTTTTTCCTCTTTCCTACAACGTCGTGTTTCGAGTTCGTCGGGCTGCCATTTTACTGAATAACCCTAGACTTTAACCTCTGGGCGCATCGCTGAGGTTTCGTCTGATTCTTTAATCACCCCTTACCGATACTTGTGGTTTTTGTACCAATTCTTGTGGTTTTAGCTATTATCATCATTATCCTACTCGATCTAGATCCTATCGGCTTCTAACACCATAGCCGATTCCGATCTACTCGAGTGCTGACATCACGATCGACCAAGTACAGCCGATCCATCTACTCACGCACCTGCGCTTTGGTCGCCCTCGAGCCGGCCGATCTCGTCTTACTCGTATCAGCCGATTGGCTGATACACATGTTGCTAAAAGGCCTTTGGTTCTCTAGCCGATCCCTAATATTTTCCACTGTCAATCAACAGGTTAGATTGGCTGGCACGCCTCGCTATAGACCAGAGAGTCACATGTGCTGCGCGTGGAGGTGATGTCCTATTTTCGCATCAACACACTTTTGGCACGTCTGGTGGGACCCGAAAAAGTCAACAATGACGAAGAACACGAAGGGTGGTTCTTCTGAAATTGATCCGGACAACGTCCAAGCAATCACCAAGGATCAACTAAAGGATGCAGGCAGAGCTGAGTTCGAAGCTCACATGAGGCTTTATGAAGAGCTTTGCCTGCCATCATACGGTCAGACTTGAGGACCATGTGTGGTTCGAGGACCGTTGGATGGTCGCTTCCTGGTGTGATAAGTGATTGACAATGTTGTGTGGACTGATTCTTGGCTAAGTGTTGCAGGTTGCGCCTTGACTGGTGTTGGTGCAGGTGAAGAACAAGCGCGAAAGGTCGTTGCCGGTGAGGCCTCTAGGTGTGGAGAAGACAAGTAGGCTTCATTCGAGGGACCTGGTAGCCAGTGGAGTCAAGTGCGGGCCGCATGGTGGAAAGAACAGCAAGATGAAGTCATGGACGGTTTTTTGGTTGAGCCTCAAAACCAAGGTCGAGCCGGTACTACGTGGGAGCCGAGTCATGAGTGGAGATTGGCGGAGGCTACACCGAGTTCGAGGGGTTTCCAGTGGTTCACCAGAAAACCACTGGGATCCTTGGTTGATCCACAAAGCCAAGACCGAAGAACCGAAGACGGAGGTGCAGTAGCTCCAGACGTCTGACTGGTCTGACCGGTGGGTACTGGTCTGACCGGTGAGGAGCACCAATCTGACCAGTGTGCGATGACGTAGTCCGGAGACTTCGAAGCGGAGGACACGCGTCGGGATCACAAGGCTTGCGTCGAGGCTAAGCAAGTTTGCGGTCCCTGGGCATCTGTCCGATGGTTTACGAAGACAATTTCCCAAAGTGCCCTTGGTGGGCGTGTATCCTAGTTTAGGCCATAGGGGTAATTTAGTCTTTCGGGTTGCCTCCATATAACCCAAGGGGTGAGAGGATGACAACCATCTCTTGGAACCCTAGCTCATTTTATTTTGCTATTTTTCCTCTTCCATTTTCCCTTGGATTTTCTAGGACTAGCTTGAGAGCTTCATGGTGAGATCTTGTGAGAGGGTAGGATGATCGGGCGGAAGCTAGACCTTGTATGAACCTTCATGGTATGTATAGATGATTCGGCGTGGTTCTTCAAGGCTTGTTTGAGTTCTTCCCTGTTTTCTTTTGTGGTGATTTTTGGAGCTTTTTCTTGGCAATTTTCTTGGAGAGATTTCAAGGCCGTTCTCTTGGAAATTTGTTGGGGGATGTAGGCATGAACCCTACGTGGTTTTTCCCCTTTGATTCCCCTCCCAAATCCGTGAGAAAAGGGGATCGATTTTGGGGTTTCGTTGTCCTAGGGTTTGTGGTGTTCTTGGCGGAAATCCTTCGATTCCTCTTGATTCAACGAGTTTTGGTGGACCATAACTTGGCAAGGGAGTGCCCATGAGGTGTTCCTACTATCCCCAAAGTTTTATTTGGATCCGTAGAGCGAATCGGGAGATCGGGAGTTGGATTTGAAGGAGTTGACCCGCGGGTTCTGTTCACCCTGAGCTGGCCAGGTTGCACCGGTCTGGCCGGTGTGAGCACTTTGTGGGATTTATCTCAGGTGAATTGCTTGATCCATGTGTCTTTGGGTTGTGTTGTTGCTGGTCAGTTCTTGGCAGGTTTGGTGGTGTTTTGTTAAGCTTCGTGTAGGGTTCTTCTTCCTTGCAAGTTGTGCTTTGGAGGTGTTTTTGTTCCAGGGCCTAGAGAAGTCACTGAGGCTCTCTAGAACACTTGTTGTGCGGCTGCTGCTGCCACTGGCCTGACCAGCTCTGTCCATCGGTCTGACCATTGTCACCCGTTTGACCGGCGCAGGCCATCGGCCTGACCGGTGTAGCACAGGCAGCAAGCCGTGCAAGTTTCAGCTGTGTGTGTTCGTGAGTTTTGGTTCGGAAGGTTGTGTGTTGGTTCCTAGGACCAGTAGCACTCCAGTGGCTACGTGGTCTTGACCAACTTTGGTAGTTGAGTCGGAGACGTGTGTTGGAAGCCGTGTTCATTGGAGCCTCCATCTCCATGGAGAAGAATTTTTATCGGCTCCCATTCACTCTCCCCCACCTCGCTGGTTCACCGTTTTGGTCCTTCAAGTGGTATCAGAGCTAGTTACGGGTCTTGATTGACTCTAACCAGTCTAAGATCTAAGGATGGCGTACCAGGAACGGGGTTCGGGTCCTCCACACTTCATGGCAAAAACTACCAGATGTGGAGTAAGCGGATGGCGGCGTTCCTCCGCGGAAAAGGTCAGATCCTTTGGGATTCACGGTGGACAGAGGTTATGTCCAGCCAATGAACTTCCTCGCTCCAGGATCAAGGGACATGTTCGACGCCAACAACAAGGTGGTTGACTACTTGTTTCGTGCTCTGTGTCCACCTGAATTCGATCGGGTGCACACGGAGAGCTTGGCTTGTAGAATCTAGTCGGTGTTGAAGGAAGCTCATGTTGGAAATGCTCAGGTTCAGGCTCGGATGTATGCGACTTACCGCAGAGAGTACGAGAACTTCACTCATCTCCCCGGTGAGTCCATCGATACCTTGTTTCAGAGGTTTACGGTGGTGGTAAACAACATGAGGGCCAATGTGGATGTGCTCCTGTACGATGATTATGATAGGGCTGTCAAGCTCTTACACTCGCTGGATTGTACGGTTTGGGGCGGAAAGTTCGAGGCCATTGTAGAGTCGGAGAAGTGTGACACTCTGACTGTGAACGAGCTGAGGTGGATCGGGGCATGACAGCCAAGATTGAGGGCCCGACTAACTCTCATAGTCTCACCCTCATCAGTGGCTCGAAAGGAAAGTCTAACGCTAACCCATCCACTAGGATGTTCTCCTTGTCCTCTTTGATGTCTGTCCCAGATGAGGAGTTCGACGTGCTTGGAGAGGACGAGCTGGCACTACTGACGAGGCGATTTAAGAGGTTGCACGAGAACCGAGTGAACATGAGGAGGAACACGAGGACATGCTTCCAGTGTGGCAAGCCGGGACACTTTATCGCCGACTGCCCTGAGAAGGTCGAGAACAAGGAGAACTACAAGTACAAGTCGAAGACGGATGGCAAGTACCAATCAAGGCGTGACCACAAGCACAAGCATAAGCATAAGAGCAAGCACAAGGACGAGCGACGATCGAGGAAGAAGGAGAGCCGAGGCAAGGCCCGAGCGATGGTTGGAGTGAGCGACATCGACTCCAGTTCCACGTATTCCACCTCGAGCTCGAGCAGTAGTGAAGATGAAGGTCATCGGCGCAAGGGCAGGAAGTCGTCCAAGAACCTAAGCGGGCTGAGCTGCTTCGCTAGAGTTGGCTTCTGCACCATGGCACTTAGCTCCGGCAGCAAGAAGAGCAACCAGAGTGACTCGGACTCCGACTCCGATGATGAGGTACGTGATGAACTTCCCTTCTTTCGTCAGGAGAATGAACGGCTTGGCTTGTTGCTTGATAATCGTGATGACATGCTTAGAGAGGCTAAGAAGATGAGGAAAGAGCTTAGGGCTTCGGTTGAGGATGCTAGGACTAGAGTGGTTCAGTTAGAAACACAGAACTTGGATGCTAGGCTTGAAATTGATTCACTTAAGGCTTCACCTGTTGTTTCTGATGAAGTTGAATGTGCTGATTGTCCTATTTTTCTAGCTGATCTATGTTTAAGGAAAAGCATGCCTCCAAGTGTGAGGAAATAGATGTGCTTATGGTTGAAGTGGCTGAGCTTAAGTGTAGACCTGCCTTGCTAGGTGCTTGCACTTCTTGCCCTGTTTTGCATGGAAAAATTGATGAGATGCATGCTATACTGTTTCGCTTGAGGCTAAGCTGAAAGAACCTATTCCTACTTCTTGCTCTACCTGTGAATTGCATGCTTTGAAGAATCTGGAACTTGCACATTATGTTGATCGTTTGCAAGATGAGAATGATGAGTTGAGAAAGTTAATGGGTTGGTTGTCTGGTCATGAGCCTCAGTTGAGGATAATGATCGAGACATATAAGCGTTAGGATGGTGAAGGCTTGGGGCAAACAAGGTTGGTGAGAGAAGTGGTGAGAATATCCCAGAGCCACCAAAAACCCACCACAAAAATGCATTTCTCCCTAAACCGAACCATATTAGGAACTGACCAGACACAATCCCAGCTCCACCCGTGTTTCCTCCACAAACCGAAGACTTCCAAAAGCCTATCAAGTTCAAGAGCACTTTGGGGAATGTGTTCTTTGGGAAAGAAAGTAAGAAGCCGAGTGAGGAGAAACCGGTTGAGAAGCCAAGTGAGGAGAAACCGGTTGAGAAGCCGAGTGGAGAGAAACCAAATGAACAGCCCCATCCCAAGCCTAAGCCTAAGCCTAAGCCCATAAGGTTTCATTATGGCTATTGTGGGAGAGATGGCCACAAAGATGAGTTTTGCTTTAAGAGGAGACGTGAGGAGAGAATCGCGAAGGAGTGGGCTAACAAGGACAAGTACCACCCTTCCGATGGTGTACTTGAGCCTCGTATGCAGATGCCCAGGGCCAAGGTGAGTGTGAGGACAATTCCGGCTTCGGGAGAGCGAAAGGTTGCATGAGGTGTTGCTGGCCGGGCTACACCGGTTAGACCGGTGCACCACACCGGTCAGACCGGTGCTGGTTTGGGCAGACAGGGGGCTGGTTTTCGTGCCCGTGTTGAGTCTCGGGTTGGTTCAGGAGGTCGTGGTTCTGGTGGTTGGTCTGGATTGTTTGCAGGTGGTCAGTTTGCTAGGCGTTCTCCCCCTCATGCTCAATACAGGGATGAGAGGAGTCGTAGCTTTGAGATGGAGAGGAGGAACGGTCCACGGTCTTACTTTCGTGGTTTTGGTCCTCCTCCAGTTAGAGAGGGCTGGTTTCCTCATAGTGGTTACCATGGTGGTGTTCGTGGAGGTAGCTTTGGTAGGAGAGATGTTTTGGATTGTGCTAACCTCACTTTGGAGCAAATGGCTCGGCACTGGTTTTACTTTTTTGGTACTAACCCCAATGCTGAGTCGTTTGTTCGCTCACGTGCTCATTTTTGAATTTCAGGTGGGAGACTTGAAGAACATTTGGTTGATTGACTCCGGTTGCTCGAGGCATATGACCAAAGACAAGGGGTGGTTCTCAAGTCTCGTCCCGGTGGTGACAAAGAGGTACATCACTTTTGGGGACAATGGGCAAGGTTGTGTGTTGTCAGAAGGGGAGATTAAGGTGAGTGACAAGATCACTCTCAGATCACTCTCAGGAATGTTGCTCTTGTTCAATCGCTTGGATACAATTTGCTTTCCCTGTCCCAGCTATTGGATGACGGTTTTGAGGTGTTATTTCGGCCGGGTGGTTCTCGGATTTTGGATTCTCGAGGGGACCTTGTCTGCATGGTCGTTCCCGAGGGTCAGGTGTTTCGAGCTGATTTTTCTTAGTCTTCTGGTGTTGAGCATTGTTTCTTGGTTGGCCCTACGAGTGAGTTGTGGAAGTGGCATAGGAAGTTGGGTCACTTGAGCTTTGACCTTTTGTCTCGCTTGAGTATACTCAATTTGGTTTGAGGATTGCCACGGTTGAGGCTTGAAAAAGAGTTGGTTTGTGCGCCGTGTAGGCATGCCAAGATGGTAGCCTCTTCTCACCCGCCTCTCACCGATGTGATGACTGAGCGTCCATGCAATCCATATGGACCTTGTTGGCCCATCTCGTGTGCGATCTGCGAGTGGGAAGTGGTATGTCCTTGTTGTGGTGGACGACTACTCTCAGTATGCGTGGGTGTTTTTTCTTGAGGAGAAAGGGGAGACGTTCAGTTTTGTTCGTGATCTTGTCTTGAGGTTGAGGAACAAGAGGCATGAAAATGCCATACGAGCGATCTGCAGTGACAATGGCTCAGAATTTAGAAACGCTCGCTTCGAAACGTTTTGCCATGACTTGGGTCTTGAACACCAGTTTTCGAGTCCGTATACGCCTCCCCCGAATGGTGTTGTGGAAAGGAAAAACGGAATCTTGTGTGAGATGGCTCGGACGATGCTTGATGAGCATAAGACTCCGAGAAGGTTCTGGGCTGAGGCGCTGAATACCGCATGCTATGTTTCAAACAGGATCTACCTCAGAGTACATAAGAAGAAAACCTGTTATGAGTTGATGCACGGTCGCACACCCAAGGTGAGTCACTTCCATGTCTTTGGTTGCAAATGCTTTATCCTTAAGAAAGGGAAGAAGTTGGACAAGTTTGAGGCTAGGTTAGTCGATGGTATTTTCTTTGGTTATGCATCTCACTCTAGAGAATATCGTGTGCTCAATCTTGAAACTAACCAAATCATGGAGACTTGCGAGGTAACCTTCGACGGGACACAACCACGTAGTCAGCTTGTCTTTGAGTGTGCAGGTGACGATGAACTTGGCGAGGAGATCTTTCAGGAGGAGGAGCATGAACATGGAGACGATGAAGATGGTGGAGTGGTGCCCCCGGCTGAGCATGTACCTACTACTTCGACTACGGTGATGGACGGCCCCTCTCCCACACCTACGACGACAAACCAAGATCAAGGAGAGGTTACTATTGAGGGGGAGGTAGCATCAAGGAGAGAACCTTCCCGGCGAGTACAAGTGGACCACCCAGCTTCAAGGATCATCGGCGACATGAATGAATGTACTACACGGTCGAGGGTTCGGAATAATTCTCATTTCACTCAAACTGCTTTTGTTACCACTTTTGAGACCAAAGACATTGGACATGCACTATCTAATCATAATAGGGTAAATTCGATGCATGAGGAGTTGGAGAACTTTGAGAGGAATCAAGTGTGGGAATTGGTTGACCCTCCCCCAGGGTGTAAGCCGATTGGGACAAAATGGGTGTGAAAGAACAAAGAGGGAGAGAAAGGTGAAGTTGTGAGAAACAAGTCAAGGCTTGTTGCTCAGGGGTTCAGTCAGAAAGAGGGGATTGACTACGAGGAGACCTTTGCTCCCGTAGCTCGTTTGGAGGCGATCATGATCCTTCTAGCCTTTTTCGTGGCTAAAGGGTTCAAGTTACACCAGATGGATGTGAAGAGTGCTTTCTTGAATGGTGTGTTGGAGGAAGAAGTGTATGTGAGGCAGCCACCGGGGTTTGAGAGCAAGAAGTACCTCACCGGGTGTACAAGTTGAGGAAGGCGTTGTATGGGTTGAAGCATGCACCTAGAGCTTGGTACGATTGGTTGAGGGGGTTCCTGTTTGAGGGAGGGTTTGAGATGGGGAAGGTCGATCAGACCTTGTTTCTTCTCAGGCAGGGGTACGTGGATGATATTGTCTTTGGTGGCTCGTCTAACTCTCTTGTTGCAAGGTTTGTAGATGATATGAGCAGGGAATTTGAGATGAGCATGATGGGTGAGTTGTAGTTCTTCCTCGGGCTACAAATCAAGCAATCAAAGGAAGGAACATTTGTGCACCAAGCTAAGTACACCAAGGACATTGTGAGGAAGTTCAAGATGGAGGACTCCAAGGCCATGGCGACACCTATGAGTACGACTACAACTCTTGATGCGGATGAGGAAGGTAAACACGTGGACCAGAAGGAGTACCGAAGCATGATTGGGTCACTCCTCTACGTGACGGCAACGAGGCCGGACATCCAGTTCTCGGTATGTCTTTGCGCTCGTTTTCAAGTGTCTCCAAGGACTTTGCATCGGCAAGCGGTCAAGCGCATATTCAGGTACTTGCGCCACACTCCCGACTTCGGCCTTTGGTACTCCGCGTCTTCTTCTTTGGCTCTTCATGGTTTTTCAGATACGGATTTTGCCGGGTGTCGGTTGGATAGGAAGTCCACTTCTGGGACATGCCAGTTCTTGGGATCTTCTTTGGTGTCTTGGTCTTCCCGCAAACAGTCGAGTGTTGCTCAATCCACTACCGAGGCAGAGTACATTGCCGCAGCTAGTTGTTGCTCTCAGCTCCTTTGAATCACATACACCATGAGTGACTTTGGTTAGGAGTATACCCATGTTCCACTTCAATGTGACAGCACCGGTGCCATACGTGTAGCAAAGAACCCAGTTCTCCATTCCAAAACCAAGCACATAGAAGTGAGGTATCATTTTCTGAGAGATAACGTAGAGAAAGGGAAGATAACTTTGATCCATGTACCCACACATGACCAACTAGCCGATATTTTCACCAAACCTCTAGATCAAGCAACTTTCACTCGTTTGCGGGGAGAGCTTGGTGTGTGTTTGATTTCTTGAGTTGGGTGTGTGGGAGCTCCTTTGTAGCATATGTATAGCTTTCCTTTGTGCATTTCTTGTATTTGGCATGGCATATGTAACATGATCTATAGGCATCCTTGTATCTTAGATTGCATGCATTTTGTATCATATGCATTGGATAGGAAAAGCTTCTCCTATATACATTGTTTACCATGGAATGATATTTATGTCTTTGTGAGCTTGTTTGGTATGATATGGTTAGTTTGGCTTAGCTCTTGATAATCTTGGTTTATATCCATGGTTGATGGCTATGTTTTTGAAAAATGACACATGTATGCTCTCTTGTGTGCCTTTATATGACTTGACATGTTTAGTGGCTTGGCTATGCTTAATTTGTGGTTGGATAGCTTATTTTGATCATATGGGGCCAAAGGCTCATTTGCCATTATGAATGTTTAGCCCTCTTGTTTTATCTTGTGGAGGGGCATAAGTTCCTTTTTGTCGCAAAGACATTTCATGTACCAAATATGAATCTGAAAATGAAATGTAAATTGCTTGGAAAATGTGCTCCCATGTCATATGTGCTAAATTTAGTTTGTTTTGGGTGCTAAACCGTTGCATGATGCCTACCAATGAGAAGTCTCATATATAGAAGTAGGCACATGGCTCGGTGGCTTTGACATGACATGAGGTGCTTGTGGGTGTTTGTGATGGTCTTATGATTAGAATGGTCATCCTAGCATGAAGTTTGTGTGGCTTTGCCATTTTGACATGTTTTGCTCATGTTTAGGACTTTGCTCATGAAAGGGAAAATTTTCACAAAATTGCTCAATTCTATCTTAGCTTTGTCCAATGGTTGTGAAACTTGGTGATCATGAAGTTGATGTCATTACAAAGCTATAGAGTATCTAACTTGCTCATTTGGACATGTGTAGCATCCTATGTTGAATTTTGTCTATTTGAGAAGCTCTAGGTTGCATTTTTTCAAAATTTTGGCTTGATTCATACATTGTTAACAAGGAGGAGAAGTTTGAGCATGTTTTGGTCTACTGAATGCATTTGGAAGGTTTTCAGGTGGTTTCGAGCCATTTTTGGGCTCTGTGTGTCACCGGTCTGACCGGTCGTAGTCATAGGTCTGACCGGTAAGAGGGCTGGTCTTGTTCACATGTTTAGCACCGGTCTGACTGGTGGTGGTGACTGGTCTGACCGGTCAGAGCTGAGCTGATGCAGCTACTTTGTTTTCATCAAGAGGTTTGCATGCATTCGTCCAGGGGGAGGTGCATTGGTTCAGGGGGAGCATGCATGTGTGCAGGGGGAGCTCTTTGTGGTTTTCGAGTTTTTGTTTGGTGGTTTGCGCTCTTTGCTTGAGCATAGTTTTGTCTCAGATGTGTCGAGTCGTTTCCCATGCCTAAGGGGTCCGAGACTTGTCTTCTTCAAGTGATCTTGCTCTTTGCCTTTCTTTGGCTTTCGATCACTTGTTGGAGTTTCTTTTATTTGTTTCTTTTATTTTTTCCTTTCTCTCAGGTTACTATATGTGTGTGTTGTCAATGCACTCATCAAGGGGGAGATTGAGGACCATGTGTGGTTTGAGGACCGGTGGATGGTCGCTTCCTGGTGTGATTAGTGATTGACAATGTTGTGTGTACTGTTTCTTGGCTAAGTATTGCAAGTTGCGGCTTGACTGGTGTTGGTGCAGGTGAAGAACAAGCGCGAAAGGTCGTTGCCGGTGAGGCCTCTAGGTGTGGAGAAGACAAGTAGGCTTCGTTCGAGGGACCCGGTGGCCAGTGGAGTCAAGTGAGGGCCGCATGGTGGCAAGAACAACAAGATGAAGTCATGGACGATTTCTTGGTTGAGCCTCAAAACCAAGGTCGAGTCGGGACTACGTGGGAGCCGATTCATGACTGGTGATTGGCGGAGGCTACACCGAGTTCGCAGGGTTTCTAGTGGTTCACCAGAAAACCACTGGGTTCCTTGGTTGATCCACAAAGCCAAGACCGAAGAACCGAAGACGGAGGTGCAGCAGCTCTAGACCGGTCTGACTGGTCTGACCGGTGGGTACTGGTCTGACCGGTGAGGAGCACTGTTCTGACCGTTGTGCGACGACGCAGTCCGGAGACTTCGAAGCGGAGGACACGCGTCGGGATTGCAAGGCTTGCATCGAGGCTAAGGAAGTTTGCGGTCGCTGGGCATCAGTCCGATGGTGTTATGAAGACAATTTCCCAAAGTGCCCTTGGTGGGCGTGTATCCTAGTTTAGAACTTAGGGGTAATTTAGTCTTTCGGGTTGCCTGCATATAACCCAAGGGGTGAGAAGATGGTAGCCATCTCTTGGAACCGTAGCTCATTTTGCTTTGCTATTTTTCCTCTTCCATTTTCCCTTGGATTTTTTAGGACTAGCTTGAGAGCTTCATGGTGAGATCTTGTGAGAGAGTAGGATGATCGGGCGGAAGCTAGACCTTGTATGAACCTTCATGGTATGTATAGATGATTTGGCTTGGTTCCTCAAGGCTTGTTTGATTTCTTCCCGGTTTTCTTTTTTGATGGTTTTCGGAGCTTTTTCTTGGCAATTTTCTTGGAGAGATTTCGAGGACGTTCTCTTGGGGATTTGTTGGGGGATGTATGCATGAACCCTTCGTGGTTCTTTTCCCTTTGATTCCCCTCCCAAGTTCGTGAGAAAAGGGGTTCGATTTTGGGGTTTTCGTTGTCCTAGGGTTTGTGGTGTTCTTGGCGGAAATCCTTCGATTCCTGTTGAATCAACGAGTTTTGGTGGACCATAACTTGGCAATGGAGTGCCCATGAGGTGTTCCTACTATCGCCAAAGTTTTGTTTGGATCCGTGGAGGGAATCGGGAGATCAGGAGTTGGATTTGAAGGAGTTGTCCCGCGGGTTCTGTTCACCCTGAGCTGCCCAGCTTTCACCGGTCTGACCGGTGCTCTTGACCAGTCTGACCGGTGTGAGCCCTTTGTGGGATTTGTCTCGGGTGAATTCCTTGATCCGTGTGTCTTTGGGTTGTGTTGTTGCTGGTCAGTTCATGTTTTGTTAGGCTTCGTGTAGGGTTCTTCTTCCTTGCAAGTTGTGTTTTGGAGATGTTTTTGTTTCAGGGCCTAGAGAAGTCACTTGGGCTCTCGTTGTGCGGCTGCTGCAGCCACCGACCCGACCGGCTCTGTCCACCGGTCTGACCGGCACAGGCCATCGGTCTGACCGGCACAGGCCATCGGTCTGACCGGTGTAGCACAGGCAGCAAGTCGTGCAAGTTTCCACTGTGTGTGTTCGTGAGTTTTGGTTCGGAAGGCTGTGTGTTGGTTCCTAGGACTAGTAGCACTCCAGTGGCTACGTGATCTTGACCAACTTTGGTAGTTGAGTCGGAGACGCGTGTTGGAAGCCGTGTTCATCTTGTTGGAGCCTCCATCTCCTTCGAGAATAATTTTTATCGGCTCCCATTCACTCCCCCCTCTCTGGTTCGCCGTTTCGGTCCTTCAAGACTAAAGGTGGAGTCTTCAAGGAAGAATCCTTTACCAACACCTAAGCGAGTCACCTTCTCAGCCGATCCTGAAGGGCTTCAAGACATGATGAACAAGGTGATGCATCAATCAATGATTGATCAATCTAAGGTTTTCGTCAATACTATTCAGAATTTCTTAATTGAAGCACTCAAGAAAGGAGTAGAGGGAGGATATCTGGGACCTGCATACTTCCAACCAAATCGAACTCCTCCAGTGTTCCAGCAAACCAATCGGCTCCCCACCGATTGATGATCCAATAAAAGGGATTTCACCATCCCCACAGATCAATGCAACTGCTCCTAGATCTTCATCGGACTCCCAGCCGATTCAGAATCAAGGTGTTGGAGATAAAGCTAAAGACCCTACAGTCACAATGCTGGTGGTTCAAACTCACCCAACACAGTCTAACATCTAGGATCAGACTTTCTCGGTGCGGAATCAACATAAAAATATCCTGCAATGAGAGATCAAGACAGAAGGCTTGCAGGATGGAGCTTACCTCGTGATCATTTTGAGAATGATATCTCAAGTTTCCTTGAACCTCAACCTGAAGAAGTTCCAGAAGTAAAGTACCCGCAGTCTTATCAAGCTATGTTTGAGTATGTCTACTTCAATCACGAGAGTAAAGCTTTTGAAAGAGTCAGGATCAGTCCAGCTCATGCTCATATGGCCATACTTACAGAAAGAAAAGCTCATGTTCTACCTCAGAAACTAACACCTGTTCAACCTTAGAAATCGGCTCAGCAGCCGATACTTGGGATGCCTATACAGACTGCCCCACTTCAACAATCAACGACAATGCAACATGTCTTAACCCCAACCAACACAATGGCTCATACAAGATCATCGTTTCAGTAGCCGATCAACCAAGAAGTGATAGGGCAGCCAATAATTCCACATGTGGATTCTACATAAGTATTGCAAACGCTTCTGAATCAATTGGCTATTTCAAGCCAGTTGAATTTGCAGCAATCAACCCCATCGGCTGGTCGGACGATCGGACAAGCTCCACCTATTACAGGTCATTCAAACACGCAAGATTCTTCTGGAGAAGGAGGATCAATGGCACCAAATCCACAACAAGAACCTTAGAAGAACAGACTCCAGAAACTACATCAACTGAATGCAAGTGATTGAACAAGTATCTGCTGAGTTGAAGTCTCACATGAAGCAGGAGATGATTGACGACTTCTCGGAGATGCTGCTGAAGCAATATGGGATAAAACCCAAGCAACAGTCCTACATGTACAGGACAATGTATCCATCTAGCACGATCAAATACCGTTCCCTCCGAGATTCAAGGTGCCAGATTTCACCAAGTTCTCTGGGCAAGATGAAACATCCACTATGGAGCATATCACTTGATTCATCATCCAATTTGGAGAAGCAGAGAACATTGATGCACTCAGGATACAATTGTTCTCTTCATCTCTATCAGAACCAGTATTCTCATGGTTCACTTCATTACCAACTAATTCCATTATCAAGTGGTCTAATTTGGAACAACAGTTCCACAACTGTTTCTTCTTTGGCATCCATGAGATTAAGATTACTGATATGACCAGACTCAAGCAAAGGAACAATGGAACAGTTGTTGGATTCGTTCAGAGATTCAGAGAGGTCATAAACAAGTGCTATAGTCTAAACCTGGGAGACAAAGAACTGGCTGAGTTGGCTTTCAAAGGTCTCTTGCCAACCTTGAGGGAGAAATATGCATCACATGTCTTCGAGTATCTCAGCCAATTATTTAGTCAGATGAGTCAAGAAACTGCAAAGTCCTATGAGCCTAGAAGAAACTTTCAGAAGAAAGTGTCTTATGTAGATTACTCTAATTCAGAAGACGAAGATAATATGATAGGGCTTGCAGAGTGGGTCAAAAGCAAGAAGACAATGTCCTATCCCTTTGGTAAGAAAGAAGCAGAGAAATTCGGCTTTGATATTACTAAGGCCGATAGGATATTTGATCTGTTGCTTCAGCAAGGGTAGATCAAGCTCTCCTAGTTCCATACCATACTACCTGCAGAGGAACTCAAGAGAATGAAGTATTGCAAGTGGCACAATGCGACGTCGCATGACACTATGATTGCAAGATCTTCAGACAACAAATCCAATCGGCTATTGAGCAAGGGAAGCTTAAATTTCAAACTCCTACCAAAGCTGAAAAGTCGATGAAGATTGATCAGCACCCCTTCCCAACTAACATAGTTGAGGTGTCTAGCAAACGTCACTAGTTAAGTTGCTGACGTCTGATTCGGCTCAAAATAAAGGAGCTGTTGATCCCGAAGTACAAGCAACCGATGTCGATGTCAAAGGAAAAGGGTTGCTACTTGAAGAAGGAGATTTGAAGCCACACCACCCTGTCATGTCCGAGATGCTGATCAACAAGTTCAAAAGTCGACAGGAAAAAGCAAGGGGAAGAGAAGAGTGGGCACGGTGCAATGAGGGACATTAGAGATATCCGTTCTTCAAGTATTGCTCGGAAGAAGGGATCAAGCTACCGACAGCAGAAAATTGTCCAGAATGCAACGGGGCTTACAACAATAGCAGCTCATCCAAAAGAGTTTACTTTGATGACAGGAGACCTACAACCAGAGATCACTGTGAATTCAACAATCAACGGGTCTCAGTCCATGATGGGCTGGGAGCAAGGCTAGCATCCACGATCGACTGGGGGGCAAGGTCAGTGTTCATGATCAGATAGGAGGCCGAGATAATGGGGAGGCAAACAATCGGCTGGAAGAGATGGCCGATTCTCTAGTATCTAATGAAGATATCATGTGCCGAGCTTCTGAACGTCGACGCACGCTGCAGTTGGACGATGAAGGGTCAAGCTAAACACGTAAGAAGCCCAATCCACAATGGTGTCCAGATGGCTTGACCAAGTCTCAGAAAGGGAGAGTCCATTGCTTAGGTCAGCTAGAACAGCAAGAAGAAGCAGAGAGACACGTGTTGGACAAGAAGAACGTTCGGTCTAAAGTTTGGTGCCAAAAGCCTAAGGCCGATGATGGGAAAGATGACAAACCACTAGCTAACATAAAAATGGTTGTCTTCCTACCAAAAGAGTTCATGGCACCTGTTGATTTGGATGTATCCGATGAAGAACTTGGCATGGCTCAATAAACTTTGGAACCTAGACAAGCTATCTTGGAGAAGCCAGAAGACGAGAAAAGACAACATTTGAAGGCTTTGTTTCTCAAGGGATTTGTCAATGGCAAGCCAGTCACCAGGATGCTAGTAGATGGGGGAGCAGCAGTTAATCTGATGCCATACACCATGCTTCGCAAGATTAGAAAATCTAAAGAAGATTTGACCCAAACCAACATGATGCTGGTAGACTTTGAAGGCATCATCTCTCCATCTCAAGGTGCACTCTGCGTGGAGCTCACCATCAGTATTAAGACCCTTCCAGCTGTTGTCTTTCTCATTAAGGGGAGGGGATCTTATAATCTATTGCTGGGTCGGGATTGGATACATGCCAATTGTTGCATAACATCTACAATGCATCAATGCATCATCCAATGGATCAGAGATTCAGTGGAAGTGGTCTAAGGAGAAACCTCCTTGACAGTGGCAGCTATGGAAGCACAATGATGGACTTATGACCGAGTAAGTTGCATATCTGGGAAAGCATGGGACACCAAGTGTCTTAAAGTGTCCGATTTTGGACTAAAGCCGGTTCAAGCAGTCGGCTCTGATTGATGAGGACATCACCAACGACGCGGGTACATCTACATCTACACGAGAGCAAGTTCATGCGCCATCTTCAGTTGGACCGATTACGCGGGCTCGTGCGAGAGACTTGAACTACATTTTATTGTTAAAGAATGATGGCTCAGAAGACCGAAGGCCCAAAGGCTAATTTATCAGGCGATCCAACAGGGTCAGGAGGGTGGGACCGGTCCTCCAGGCGCGCCCCATTTTTTTTCTTTTCTCCTGGCGTCGAACCTCTCCTACGGACGGCACTCTCGAGGACGTCTGCGGCTCGTTCGGAAGCGGGCGCGCGGCACCCTTTTTTTTTTTTTTACGGCGTCGATCCTTTTCTACGGATGGGAAGCCCGAGGCCCGTTTTTCCCCGGAGACGGGCACGCGGCACCCCCCCCCCTCCAGACGCCGCCTCGGTTGTTGCGAGATCTAGGGTGCGCCTCCCCCCTAGGACTCTTTATATATAGACTATTTTCTATTTTGGAGACTTGAGTTTTGTTTTACATCTAGCTTTAGCTACACCAGACCACGCACAAATACGTGCTGTCCTCTGTAATTCAGAACTCCACCTTCGAGTGATATTAAGATTGCTCGCCTCAGATTCTTGTTCGTTCTTCGATTGCGCACAGGAATCGATCTTCGTGATCAGGCTGATCTTGCACCAGCAAGGTTGGTAACCATCGGGAGTTAGTTCAGCGATTGCATTGGCGCCTCGAGTTTCGCTCGTCGTAGTCGGATCGTGAGGGTCAACTTCCACCGAATCGGATTTATCTCCTCTCACCGAAAGATCGGGCACTCCGAACCTATCAAGTGGTATCAGATTTCCAGGTTGATCGGTGAGTTTTATCGAGTGTTTTTCATTACCTACAGTCCACAAAAACCAAAACCAAAATTCAGGTTAGACCTTTTGTCCCAGCACCCTTCTTCGCCTCGCACTTTCTTTCAATATTTACATTGTTGAATTTGTGTGCTTTCACGTTGATTGTTGCTAGTTACTTTGTGTTTACTTCCTTAATTTTCTTCCGTCTTCCACCACCGTTTGTTTCATCTTTCTACCGCACGCACGCCACCGTCTTTTTTTTCCTTTTCCTCGTGCGTTTTCAGATCGGTTCCTGCGCACGATCTTTTCCTGCAGCCGCCGGCCCTAGCTTCGGTTAGGTTTCGTTTTTTTTTCCTGTGCCGTGTACGATTCAATCTCCATAAACAAAAAAAAACATCAGACCAGCCGGTCACGCTGCGGCCTTTCTGTTTCGGTCTCTGTCCATCCGGTTGGATCTATCAAAAAAAAAGAGTTCAAAAGGAAAAGACAAAAAAAAAAGAAAGAAAGTTAAAAACAAACGATTTCCAATCGGACACGACCCGTGCCGCATCGCCGTTTTCCTTTCTCTGCCACGTCCTTTTCTGATTGGAGCCGTGGTTGACTTCTATAAAAAAAAACCAACGCGTACAGGAAGGTGGAACACGGCCGGTTGTCCTTTTGTTCAGTACCTTCCTTTGTTTCCTGTGGTCCTCTTTCTCTATATTGCTCCTCTTTGCACTTTGTTCCCAGCAATCGTCGGTACGTTTTAGCACTATTATTCAACTTTGTATTATTGTTAGATTGTGCTAATCCTTGATTTGAGTGCAGCCTACCTACAACTCCACATATTCCTACGACGAGCCGACTTTGTTCTCCAGGCAATCGCTCCTCCAATCTTTCGCGAGTTCCACCGGTTGGTTGCCGGTCGCCCCTGTGTGCGTGGTAAGAACAGATAAGAATTTGATAACGGCATTAGTTTGAGCGCCTTTGTGAGCTGTTCCACCCCTGTGTTGGCATTCGTCTTTGTTTTGTGTTTGCACTAACCATGTCAGGCGACGACGACAAGAAGCAGCTGCAGGACATGCGGGCTGAGATGGATGGCCTTGTCACCGACCTCAAGACGATCTACGAGCGGATGGATTCCACGGCTACTACGACTAACGCGCGGTTCGACCAGCTCGATCTCGCGCAGACAACCACCAAGACGACACTCGACACCATCATGTCCCGCCTCGATGCATTGAACACGGTGGTCACTGATTTAGTGGCCCAAGGATGTGTGGGCGACGATGAGAAAGAGGATGCTGACCGCCGAAGCAAAGCTCGCCGTATACCTCGCCACCCCGCTGGTACCGATTCCTTTTCTAAAATCAAATTTAAAATTCCTCCCTTTAATGGCAAATATGATCCTGCTGCATATCTTGATTGGGAGCTAGAAGTTGAGCAGAAATTTTCATGTCATGATATTGCTATTAGCTCTCAAGTTAAGGCTGCCATTAGTGAATTTACTGATTTTGCGTTAATTTGGTGGCATGAGTATAAAACTGCACATCCCACTACTGTTCCGACCACTTGGGAGCACCTAAAAATTGCTATGCGACATCGCTTTGTGCCATCATATTATGCTCGTGATTTGCTTAACAAAATGCAGCGATTTCAGCAAGGTTCTCAGTCTGTTGAGGACTACTACCAGGAGTTGCAAAAAGGTATGCTTCGTTGTGGTATAGTGGAGGATCCCGACGCTGCAATGGCACGCTTTCGTGGTGGTTTGAACCGCGAAATTCAGGACATCCTTGATTATAAAGAATATGCTGACATGAACCAATTATTTGAGTTTGCTTGCAAAGCTGAACGCGAAGTGCAGGGCCGACGCTCGAGGACATATTCTAACAATTTTGCAGGTCGAAACTTGTCGTCCAGTTCAGCATCTGCCCCCTCTACGCCATCCGCACCTACACCGCGTGAGAAGACAGCTCACCCTGCAGGAACCGCTCTAGCCACAGGCGCCCCTCCACCCACCGGCGCCGCACCCACCACAGGCCGTACGCGGGATATCACGTGTTTTCGTTGCAGCGGACGTGGCCACGTGGCTCGGGATTGTCCGAACAAGCGCACATTACTCCTTCGCGACAATGGTGAGTACTCTTCAGCTAGTGATTCTGACGACCTTGAACATACTTTGCTTGCCACTGACCATGCAGATAAGACGGATATACATGTCAACCCGGGAGACGCGGATAGGTACGAGAGTCTTGTTGTGCAGCGTGTTCTTAGTACACAGGTTGCCCCCGCCAAGAAGAATCAGCGACACACTCTATTCCATACGAAGGGTGTTGTACATGAGCGGTCGATTCGCATCATCATCGACAGCGGGAGCTGCAATAATTTGGCTAGTACTACGATGGTCGAGAAGTTGTCGCTACCCACTCGTAAGCATCCACATCCATATTACATTCAATGGCTTAATGATGGTGGCAAAATTAAAGTATCACAATCGGTGCGTGTTCCGTTTTCTATAGGTGCTTACTCTGATTATGTTGATTGTGATGTTGTTCCTATGGAAGCATGCTCTTTGTTACTTGGTAGACCTTGGCAATATGATACTGATAGCTTGCATCATGGTCGTTTGAATCATTATTCTCTCATGTTTAAGGGTCAGAAAATAATTCTCCATCCTATGACACCTGAACAGATTGTTAAAGATGACTTTGCTCGAACTGTTAAAATTGCTAAACAACAGGAAACATCACCATCCACTTCTGATAAATCTGGAATTAAATTGAATGCTCCTGTTCTACTTGCTACACGTGCTGATTTGGCTGATATTCGAGATGCTTCTTTGCCTTGCTATGCCCTTGTATGCTCTAGTGTGCTTGTTTCCCTTGATGACGCACCATCTGTGGATATTCCGCCTGCGGTTGCTAACCTTTTGCAGGAGTATGCTGATGTTTTTCCCAAAGACTTGCCATCGGGTCTTCCACCGCTTCGTGGCATTGAGCACCAGATCGACCTTATTCCCGGTGCCCAGCTTCCAAACCGCGCCCCATACCGTACAAACCCGGATGAGACCAAAGAAATTCAGCGTCAGGTGCAGGCACTGCTTGATAAGGGTTACATTCGTGAGTCTCTTAGCCCTTGCTCGGTTCCTGTGTTACTTGTTCCTAAGAAAGATGGTTCATGGCGTATGTGTGTAGATTGTCGTGCTATTAATAACATCACCATTCGTTATCGATATCCTATACCACGCCTTGATGATATGCTAGATGAGCTTAGTGGTGCCATTCTTTTTACTAAGATTGATTTGCGTAGTGGTTACCACCAGATTAGAATGAAACTAGGTGATGAATGGAAAACGGCTTTTAAAACGAAATTTGGCTTATATGAATGGTTGGTTATGCCGTTTGGATTGACAAATGCTCCCAGCACGTTTATGCGCTTAATGAATGAAGTTCTACGACCTTTCATAGGATTGTTCGTTGTTGTCTATTTTGATGATATCTTGATTTACAGCAAGTCCATGGAAGAACATTTAGGACATTTGCGTGCTGTTTTTGATGCGTTACGTTCTGCTAATTTATTTGGTAATCTGGAGAAGTGCATATTTTGCACGCACCGTGTCTCGTTTCTTGGCTATGTTGTGACTCCGCAGGGCATTGAGGTGGATAGCAGCAAGATTGATGCCATTCGCGAGTGGCCTACACCGACGACGGTCACGCAGATTCGGAGCTTTCTTGGACTTGCCGGTTTCTATCGCCGATTCGTTCGTGATTTTAGCTCCATTGCAGCGCCTCTACATGAGCTTACAAAGAAAGGCGTGCCGTTCACTTGGAGTGATTCGCAGGAGGTCGCATTCAACACATTGAAAGATAAGTTAACACACGCTCCTCTTTTGCAATTGCCTGATTTTGGTAAAATATTTGAGCTTGAATGTGATGCCAGTGGTATTGGGTTAGGTGCTGTTTTGTTACAAGAAGGCAAACCGTTTGCTTATTTTAGTGAAAAATTAAGTGGTGCTAGTCTGAGATATTCTACTTATGATAAAGAACTTTATGCTTTAGTGCGTACTTTGCAAACTTGGCAGCACTATCTTTGGCATCGTGAGTTTATTATTCATTCTGATCATGAGGCTTTAAAACATATTCGTACCCAAAATAATTTGAACCGTCGCCATGCTAATTGGGTCGAATTTATTGAGTCCTTTCCTTATATCATTAAACATAAAAACGGGAAGGAAAATGTGATTGCTGATGCTTTGTCTCGTCGCTATGCCATGTTGTCTCAGCTAGATTTTAAAATCTTTGGTTTACAAACTATTAAAGATCAATATGTCGATGATGCTGATTTTAAAGATGCTTTTGTCCATTGTATGACGGGAAAACCTTGGGGCCAATTTCATATACAGGATGGGTTCCTGTTTCGCGCTAACAAGCTGTGTATTCCAGCCAGCTCGGTTCGTCTTTTATTGTTACAGGAAGCGCACGGAGGCGGCCTTATGGGGCATTTTGGCGTTTACAAGACGCATGAGGTGTTGACCGCGCATTTCTTTTGGCCACGGATGCGCCATGATGTTGAGCGTCTCGTTGCACGCTGCACTACTTGTCAAAAAGCTAAGTCCCGATTGAACAACCATGGTTTGTATATGCCTTTGCCTGTTCCTACTTCCCCTTGGCTTGATATCTCGATGGATTTTGTTTTGGGACTGCCTAGAACTAAGAAGGGGAGGGATAGTATTTTTGTGGTTGTTGACCGTTTCTCGAAAATGGCTCATTTTATACCCTGTCATAAGACTGATGATGCTAGCACTGTTGCTGAATTATTTTTTTGAGAGATTATTCATTTGCATGGTATTCCTAATACAATAGTCTCTGATCGTGATGCTAAGTTTCTCAGTCATTTTTGGAGATCACTTTGGAATAAATTGGGAACTAAATTGCTGTTTAGTACAACTTGTCACCCTCAGACTGATGGGCAAACTGAGGTGGTTAATAGGACTTTGTCGACCATGCTTCGGGCTGTTCTAGATAAAAATTTAAAACGTTGGGAAGATTGTTTGCCTCATGTTGAGTTTGCTTATAATCATGCGACACATTCTTCTACAAAGCTGAGTCCTTTTCAGATTGTGTATGGTTACATTCCTCGGGCGCCTATTGATTTATTTTCGCTTGATGCTGAGGACACCCCGCATTTAGATGCGGTTGCACATGTTGAACAAATGATTAATCTGCATGAACAAACTCAAACAAACATTGCTGCTGCTAATGCTAAATATCAGGTTGCTGGTAGTAAAGGTAGAAAACTTATTACTTTTGAACCTGGTGATATGGTTTGGTTGCACCCGCGCAAAGATCGTTTTCCTACTTTGCGCCGTTCTAAACGATGCCTCGTGCTGCTGGTCCTTTTAAAGTACTAACCAAGATTAATGATAATGCTTATATCCTTGACCTGCCTGCGGAGTTTGGTGTTTCCACTAGTTTTAATGTTGCAGATTTAAAACCGTATGCGGGAGAAGATGACGAGTTGCCGTCGAGGACGACTTCAGTTCAAGAAGGGGAGGATGATGAGGACATCACCAACGACGCGGGTACATCTACATCTACACGAGAGCAAGTTCATGCGCCATCTTCAGTTGGACCGATTACGCGGGCTCGTGCGAGAGACTTGAACTACATTTTATTGTTAAAGAATGATGGCTCAGAAGACCGAAGGCCCAAAGGCTAATTTATCAGGCGATCCAACAGGGTCAGGAGGGTGGGACCGGTCCTCCAGGCGCGCCCCATTTTTTTTCTTTTCTCCTGGCGTCGAACCTCTCCTACGGACGGCAATCTCGAGGACGTCCTGCGCTGTTCCTGGAAGCAGGCGCGCGGCACCCTTTTTTTTTCTGGCGTCGATCCTTTTCTACGGATGGGAAGCCCGAGGCCCGTTTTTCCTGGAGACAGGCGCGCGGCACCCCCCCTCCAGACGCCGCCTCTGGTTGTTGCGAGATCTAGGGTGCGCCTCCCCCCTAGGACTCTTTATATATAGACTATTTTCTATTTTGGAGACTTGAGTTTTGTTTTACATCTAGCTTTAGCTACACCAGACCACGCACAAATACGTGCTGTCCTCTGTAATTCAGAACTCCACCTTCGAGTGATATTAAGATTGCTCGCCTCAGATTCTTGTTCGTTCTTCGATTGCGCACAGGAATCGATCTTCGTGATCAGGCTGATCTTGCACCAGCAAGGTTGGTAACCATCGGGAGTTGGTTCAGCGATTGCATTGGCGCCTCGAGTTTCGCTCGTCGTAGTCGGATCGTGAGGGTCAACTTCCACCGAATCGGATTTATCTCCTCTCACCGAAAGATCGGGCACTCCGAACCTATCACTGATGGGCAAACTTAATGGACCAGTTCATTGAAGATAAGAGAGAGCTTGGGCACAGAATCACAACCGTCGATGGATTGGTCGCCCAAGTATGTCAATAGTTGTATAAGCCGATTGTCATATCGAGCCTATCGGCCGATTGAATTTTCGAGCTGTAGCCAATTGCAAGTGTAATTATTTCTAGTAGAATAGCCGATATCTATAAAGAATTGCCTTTAGTGCAAAACATATAAAACCAATGTACAAGATTTATATATTCGGTTATAGCCGATACATGTATCGCCTTCAGAACAAAATGAATACATTTTTATCTCTTCTGTTTTGGATTACAACAATGATACTGCAACTCAGATCTACAGATTACATACTTTTTCAAGAGGTTACAAGAGGTGCATTGCCCTAATTCTCAGTATGATGAGGATATTGAATCAATGAATGGGAGAAGGGCACAGCGAAGAGAAAACAGAAGATTAAGATCTTCAGCCGATTCTACAATCTTCCACCAGAAGGAGCTCGAGTTGAAGACCAAGATGGCTGTTCCTTTGGCATGCTCTCCCTCTGATAAATGTGCAGCAAGACACCCTACCTGTTTCTTTCCCCTAAAACTAGATCCTCACAAGGATTCTTCTAGCTATAGTGCCTCCTGGTTTTTCAAAAGGAGACGAAGAAGAAGAGGGGTCACTACACAAGTTCACAAGAATTCTTCTAGCTATAAAAGAGAAAGAAGAAAAAGGGATAGTCATACAACAAGAGTCTATAATCTATCTGAGTTGGTTGAGCCATGGCTGATGAATGAGTTTCTCCATCGAGTTTCAGGCCTATTTATAGCCCCAAATGGCAAAAGGGATAACTACAAGAGGGAATTGAAAAAGGGGAATGAATGGCATCCAAGGCAGTCAAAGTGAGAACAGTTTCCCCGTGAAAGTCTCAGATTGGGCAATGGGCAGGCATGTAGGGATGCGTTTCCTGAAAATCAGGGACTGGCTTTGAAGGAGGATTGAATAACAATGTGTGACCCACTCTGTACTCTAGAAGAAGAGGCTGTCAGGACTCCTCTCCCTCAACATTTCCAGCAACAACGACAAGCTTCAATGTGTTATCTGGTTGCAAGGATACTTTGAGAAGAAACTTGTTAAGGAGTGAAAATAATTATGCTTTCCTGAAAACTCTCTCGGTGGAACATGCCTCTCATTCCAAACAGAAAGGCTATTTGGTTCATAGGCAAAGGATTGTGATGCAACATCAAAGGCAAGCTGCATCTTTATAGTAGAGAAGTTGAACCAAATCATAATAGAGCACCTACAAGTTTGGGTGGAAATTCATCACTAGAAAATGGTGCATTAAATCCATCAAATGCTAATAATGAGGTGGTGATTTTATTCATAAAGGCCGATTGCATCGGCTGATGGTACATCCGAATTTAAAGAAGGCCCTTTGCTTTGTCTAGATCTACCCTAACTTGGATTATCTCTTCACTACATGATCCAGTTCCTGAAGGAGGGCAATCCTCCTAGCTTCAAGGACTTTCAGCTTCTTCTCGTCGTTTGCAATCACCAGACAGATGCCACATTCTTGTCTAGACGGTGGGGTTGGTCGATTCACACCGAAGGCATTGATGTTCGAAACGATCTTTTCCACAGTATCACGATTTGGGGACTGAGAAAAAGAAGAGACATCAGGGAAAGAGATCATGAGAAAGAAGAAAAGTGAAAAGAGCCAACCTGATTCAAAGAGGAGGGAGAAGAAGAGAAAGCCATCACAAAGGAAAGATTACAGTTCGAAGGACCAAAGATATCTAGGCATCTTATAAAGGCCGAGTAGAACATTCGGTCAAAACAATTAATAAGGAGCGTTGGAAGTTGACCAGTAAAGGCCAATCATAGTTTAGGAGAATTACAAATAAAAGTTTAGATATGCCTAAAAGATGGATGGCATTGGTGAGATCCAAACGTAGCTGATCTTCCACCTCTATCTCCTGGCGATCGGCATCAGCCGAACCAAGAATCGTCTGCTCTTGTTCACGAAGAATTTGAGCTTGCTGTGCGATGGAGTCCTTCTGCTGTCGCATAGTGGTTATAGTGCTTGGGAGATCTGCAAGCTTCTGCTCTTCAGCTGCTAGGTCTTGATCAATTTGACCAAGTTCTTTCATCATTTCAGCATGACACCTTTTCAAACAATCAATGTTGTTGTCAAGATCAGCCATATTACTGTCTAGCTTCTCCCTGTCCTCGGGTAAGTTTCCCTTGATGCTTCCTTTCGCCCAGCCGATCTTGGGCTTCCTGGACTATGAGCTGCCGATTCTCGATGAAAGCGACTTGAAGCATCTTCACCTTAATATCTCTAGGAAACTGGCCCTAAATCTACTTAAAGATACCTCTGATCGGCTCAGCATCTTGTACAAGTTGACCAATATCCTGTTTCAACAATGGTAACACCTCGATCAGCTTGGCCTTCACTTCCTCTGGGAGAATAATTGCCAATATGCCGTGAAAAGAAGGCAAGTTTGTTAGAACCTGCAGAGAAAGCAAAAGAGTTGAAGAAGAAATTCAAGAGATCAAGAAGTTTTCCTCTACAACATAAAATGTTGCTTGAATCTGGACAGTTGGGTTTTTAGCCCATGATGATTCAAGAACTTCAACAACTGGCAACTATGATTGATCATCGTTATCTTGCTGAAGATCACCCAAAGACTTATCATGAACTTCAATCATTGTCTCGGTAATATCCTGGAACAAAAATAGGGGTTAAAGGATGGGAGTAATGAAGAAGCAACATTAATGAAGATTCTACCTCGATTGGTTGCTCAGTTTGAGAATTGACCCGTTCAGGAGAATGCTGAAGGAGACCACCAGAATCATCTATAACGTCAATTTTTTGATGGGTTTCAGGTTGTTCAATCGACGAAGTCAAAATGTCATCAACTGGTGTCTCTTCCAAAGACTTGTCCTGACCAAGATCAACAGTGTTGGTTTTTTCTGGCTGGTCGATTAATTCCGAAGACTACGTAAAAGAATGATAAAAAAGGATACGAAGAAAGGAAAAAGTTGAGCAGAGTTCTACCTGAAAAGCACGCGCCAACTTTCCGGCCATGTCATAGATGTCAATGACAATAGTATCAATCTTCTTCTTTTTAGATTTATGGGCAATAACTTTGCTGGCCACACCCTTCCTCTTAAGGGTCGACAGAGGCAGATTATCCGAAGAAAGATTGATCTTGGGGCCTTGCATGACTGAAGAAATCGAGGGAGCATTATAGCCAATGTACGGTGCACGTCTTGGTGGCCAATAATGAATCAGCTTGCAACTTCTGCTAATGGCAGAAGGCTCTGTGGTTTCAGACTGAAAAAGGAAATACAACAATCAAACTACAGCCAATACGGGTGCATGAACTTATTACAAGAAAGTTATCTCATCAGCTGATGCATGATATGCGGGGTCCAATTGCTCACAACAGATTCTTCGGGAAACATAGAACAGGCGATCACACCATTCTGCGCACCAGATGTTAAAAAGGAAGGAAGAAAAGCTAGAAAATCTCCAGGAAGCAAGATCGATAGTGGCAGAATCAAGAACCCGATCCAAAAGGCGCTAATAATAGTACCGCTAGGAGTAATCTCTCGTGGCTTAATCAAATCAGAGAAGTAAAGGCCAATTGGCAACAGACCAAACCCTAGCTGACGCGCACACACTGAGGGGTTGTAAAATTCGTAGATGGCCGATTAATCCTTTCCAAAAACACAAAAAGGGAGGAGCCCCGGCTTGATGATTTCTACAAAACCGATCCTGTCTTCATCATCCTTATGGATGTCATCAAAGCGGAATGTGGTCTCGAAATAAGTGTCATCGTCTCTATATTCAAATTAGATAATGGATTCTGAATTGAAGCCAAGTTAAAAACTTCTGAAGTGTTCTGCTATACGAGAAGGAGTTCTCTTGTGTCCTGGAAAAACAGAGACAACTTCTCCAAAATTTATACATCGGCACCTCACAATTGGAACACCATCTGGTTGGTCTCCCAGAAAGGTCTTGGTAAAAATATTCTGCTCCAACCTATCTCGGAGATGAAGGTTTAGCCACATGTTGATGAACCACCAGGGACCACCCGGAGTGCCTATGGGAGAATTGGTTGACAAGCTAACCGCCACTTGGTGGAGGAGGTTATAAACTACACCTAGAAGATATTTTCCAAGGGGTATACAATTGCCATCGGCCAGACGTTAAGCCACTATATCTAATAGTTGGCAGTGGGGCCAAAAGTTTTGACGCAGAAGACGAATTTCTCAACCCACATGTTTAGAAAAGCGACATGTTCCCTCTTTCTCGTGCTCGGCAACATAACTGGACCATCCACCTATGTTCTTGCTTTTCAAGTGATGAGAAGGTTTATCATTCCGATGACTAAAAAGGATGTCTGGAGAAGATACATCTAGGCCAGTCAGCAGGAGAACATCAGCCAAAGTTGGAGCCATTAGCCCATGACCAAATAAGAAAGCATTAAGCGCGTCAGACGAAACATAGGAGGCGGCTATAAACAGAGATTCATTCCCGGGCATCTTAGATAAAGAATGGGTGATGTATTGATTGATGTTTTACTGCTCCCAAAATTCCCTATTCTTTGCAAAAACTCTATGGTACCCATCTCTCCATCCTTTGACATTACCTGTCCAGGACCTGAAGCAGTTGTCCCAATCGGCCAGATTCAAAGAGGCGTGCTTAAAAGGAATTTAGCTAGTTTCAATATTAATCACATCAGTAGGATCAGTATCACCCATTGGACCGAGAAAAGCCAGGTTTGTCATGGACCGGGATGATGAAATTAGATCTAAGTGCCTGAAGAAATAAATGAAAGAAGTTTGGTCTTCAGACAAAGCAGAGCGGCAGTGTTGAAAGGCAAACAAAAATAGGGGGATAGAAGGAATACCCGGGGAATTGAAGAAAGAGATGCCTTCGAAGGCGCGGAAGCAGACCAAGAACCTCCAGCGGAGCTTAAGATGCCATAAATTAGCAAGAGCTTTGTAGCTTAGGGTTCATCGCCTGAGAGCTTGAACTATTGAAACAACGAGATTTGGGGAGAAAATAAGAGTCGAGGTAGTTGTATTTATGGCCCCTAAGATTTGTTGGGATTCTTCGGCCAACTTCGAATCAAGGGAGATAACAGATTTGATGAAATTTCGGAGCAAAAGATTATTTACTCCGAAACTAGGGGGCATGTGTTGACACCATTTTTTCGAAAAACAGGTCAAAGAGTCAGTTTTTAGGAAGTTTTGACTCCTGCGAGAGTCCATTTTTCTATTATTAGTAGTGTTTGTTTTCTTTAGATGCAAGTAAACAGTGTCGTAATCGGCTAGGAGTCGAGTTGTCCTCAGGACATAAATAGTGACCTTGCGCGGTCGGAAAAAGGTGTACAGACCAATATCAAACAAACCGCCTCTGGGCAAACCCTTTACTTTACAACATCTACTTTTACAACATCTACTTTTCGGTGACATCGCCATTGCGTTTTTCCTCTTTTCTACAACGTCGTGCTTCGAGTTCGTCGGGCTACATCAACTAATCTCCGACAAGATTGTGAGTACCATTTTATCGAATAACTCTAGACTTTAACCTCCATGTGCACCATTGAGGTTTCGTATAGTTCTTTATTCACCCCTTACCGATATTTGCTAGATCTATAAGTTTTCGTACCAATTCTTGTGGTTTTACCTATTATCTTCATTATCCCACTTGACCTAGATCCTATCGGCTTCTAACACCACAACCAATTCCGACCTACTCGAATGCTGACATCACGATCGGTCGATTACAACCGATCCATCTACTCACGCACATGCGCTTCGGTCGCCCTCGAGCCGGCCGATCCCGTTTTACTCGTATCGGCCGATTGGCTGATACATGTGTTGTTAAAAGTCCATTAGTTCTCTAGCCAATCCATAATATTTTTCATTGTCAGTCAACAGATCAGATTGGCTGGCACGCCTCGCTACAGACCGGGGATTCACGTGTGCTGCGCATGGAGGTGACGTTCTATTTTCGCGTCAACAGTACCCATGCAAGAAAGGATGAAGACGGACTCCTACTAGAATTCGTAATCCTACTAGGACTCTTGTTGTGTAATCCTACTAGGACTCCTACCTTATAACTGACTAGAAACTCACCCCCTGAACAATATAAAGGAGAGTCTGGTACCTCGGAGGCCAACTCATCTCAACCAACACCAAGCGCAGGGCGCCACATATGATACCCCAAACACGACGTAGGGTTTGCCACCTTAGCGGCCCGACCCTGTATAAATCCTGTGTGTCATGTCCTTGCACATACCTTCGAGTTACAGGTCTGGCGATCCCCACCACAATCGTCTACCACGGGTAACCCGCTTGGTAGGTTGCCGGGCTAGAACACCGACAGCTGGCGCGCTAGGTAGGAGTGATCGTCATGATCATCGGGTGAATTTGTAGACCTCATCATCGAAATCAATCTATTCAGCGTGATGTGATTGTGTCATGCACCACGACATGCACAACCTGACGCAATAATAAATCCGAAGTCGTCAAGACACATTCTGAAGCAGAGACTAGCAACTCACCGACTTGAATCCAACGTCGAGTCCGAAGCCAATTGATCAAAGAGCAATTACGCCTGTCGTGTTGCTTGGACTGCTTTCCGAAGCAGAAATTCTTTGTCTCGGAGTTAAGCCCCCACGGTGTTGTACATCAAGATCAAAGCAGCGGCATAAGTTCTGTCCAATATCGTGTTCGAGTCTGAACCCTACTCAGCTTCATCTTACTCGAGTTGCTTAGCTAATAGCGGAAATCTTATCTGTTGTACACCGTTCGCTGACTCTGCGATCATCGAGTTCAAAGCAGAGGCAGCAAGACACCTGTAATCGCACTATTGCTGAGTTCGAAGAACGCAAGAGACAGTCAACGATCGCTGTTCCTCGTATCACCTCTACTCCTCGTGGATAAAACAGAATGCTACAACAAGCTCTCATGGCACCAGCGTGAAAAGCAATTATGAGCTCCTTTTCTATCCGTGCATGCAAGCAATCATCAAGCCACTCCAAGATCTTTGCTCAATGAACACACTTTGTGTACACGGGAAGGGCTACATCGTCTCACAGCTGCATCAGCTCTACACAACTACGTCGTGCGCCGCGAGTACTCATCTCCCGGCTGCAACGACTCTACCTCAACTACGTCGCGCGTCCGTGTGCCTCGGCTCCTCGCGCGGCTCGTCGTCGACTACTTCGCTGTGCGGTCGCCTGCGGCCGCAACGGCTCTACTCCCATTACGCTGTGTGCCACCGTGACATCGTCTCGCGACCGCACAGGCTCTACCTCAACCTTACCGTGCACAGTGACTACTTGTCACCTAGCCGCACGGGCTCTACGTCAACCTCGCCGTGCACCGTGGCTACTTGCCTCTGACCTCAGCAGCTCGACTACTTGTCGTTTGGTTGCGCTGGCTCTACTATACCTATGTCGTGCATCCGGACGCGACGTCTCACCGCTCGACTTCTCGTCGGTCGGTCACACTGGCTCTCACCGTGCGCTCGGTCACTCCGTCTCGCGGCTCGACTTCGTCGCCGCTTAACTTGTTGTCCGGACGCACTGGCTCTACTTCAGCCATGCCGTGCGCCGGGACTACTTGTCTCACGGCAACGCCGTGCGCCGCCGCGACTACTTGTCTTGCGGCCACATCAGCTCTACCTCGATTACGCCGTGCACCGCCGCGACATCACCTTGCGGCCTCATCGTCTCTACTTCAAGTACGTTGTGTGCCGCTGCGACATCATCTTCCGGCTGCATCGCGTTGACTACTCATCTCAACTAGTTTTCCAAACTAGTCGATAACGGTTTTCACACCCCCAACAAATAGTCATAATCAACTTCGACTAGTCAACTCCAGCAACAACCATCGCGGTTCCATCATCGACCTCCACGACTTCATCTACAAGACCGCCCAGGCGGCAAAAGCTAAGTTATTTATTTGAATGATTATTATTATTTTTGTTGGCTTGTTTTCCTCATCATGCAGGACAACATATTGACTACCTCTGTGTATGTCTCTCAACAGCTACCTGCTAGTGGAGCTGCACTTCGCCAATTGTTCCTTGGGCATGATGACCGACTCACACATGCTTTGGATCACCAAATTTGCGGTTCTTGCCACGACGTTTCGTGTACCAAGTACTGGAGGCACACATCGACCTCACTCTAAGGAGGCACCACACACGTCACGTGCTATCTTCTTTCCGCCACGCAGAACAGTCTCAATGACTACTTATCTGTGTATGCTTCTCGACGGATTTTCATGAGAACTACACCCTGCTGACTACTCTTGGGATATATCAACCAAACCGCCACGAGCTTACTACACTGAATCTCAGGGACTCCGACAATGAATTTAGTATACTAAGTTTCGGAGGCTCCACCACGAGTTCGGTACATTACATCACGGGGGTTCTGGCCACGACTTTTGGGTGTGTCGAGTTTCAAAGGTCATAATGGTTGTATCCTAAGGAGGCAATCTCCAGTCTGCTCCGCGCGGCAACTTAAAGTCGACTCCGGTCGCACCTTCGCTTGCTTCGGCGGCATACTGCGTGTGCAAGCTTTGATGAAACCTAGCTGTAACTGGCCCTTGCGTCTTGGCAACAATGGTACCTAGTTGCATGTGGTCTTCGCACACCGTTCCATGGGTTTCGTACCCTAAGTACTCACGCTTCGTACCATGGGTTTTGTACCCTAAGTACTCGCGCTCTGTACCATGGGTCATAGTACCCTAAGTGCTCAAGTTGACTTTAACAGTCGTACCTAAGCCCACTCCCGTGGCACAAGTCGACGCTAACGGTCGCACCCAAGCCCACTCCAGTGGCACAAGTTGACTTCTGTAGTCGCAACCTCAAGTCGACTTCAACGGTCATCCCTAAGCCTGCTCGGGCAGCAAAACTACTCATTTTCTCGATTTTTCATTCGATTTTGCCTTCCGGAAGTGCTTTCATTTTTTGCATCTTAAAGTCCACCCCACGTGGCACAAAGTCAACTACTGTAGTCGCATCTAAAGTCCGCTCTGTGCGGCAATCTAAAGTCGACTTCAGTTTTCAAGTCGCATCTCAAAGTCCGCTCCACGCGGCACAGTCGACTTCGATTTTTAAGTCACGTTCTAAAGTCCACTCTGCCAGCATCTAAAGTCAACTCCGGTCGCATCTAAAGTCTGCTCCGACGGCACGACTACTTCTCTAGCTCCACGGCTCGACGCCAAATTACTACTCGAAAACTCTCCAGCTCGGGAGATGCACTCCAATTACTACTTGAGGATAGCTTGTGCAGGCTTCGCTCGCTCTGAAGCTTAGGGGCTCAACACCAACAACTACTCGATGTGTCTCATACGACTCTCTCTCGGGGGCTACACACTGCAAGAGTACTTAGATGATGACTTTCACGAACATTGAAGACCCTTGGATTGATTACCTAATCATTTCAAGGCTCGGGGACTGCTATGCTACACCTATCATTTAAATTTTTCAAGACGGAAGATTCAGAATCAAGGTTGACCCTCAGCAGAGCCTACGACTCAACCTAAGGATCGGGGGCTACTCCATATGGAGTGCGATTTTGCAATCGCACTTCCATATAATCTCGACTTCAAGACTTATGAGCTGGACCACCTTCCAGCCTCGCGACAGTTCAAGTACTATTGAAGACTTCTCTAAGCAGTACTCGAGGACGCTCAAGAACTACTTGAAGAGGCTTCAAGACTACTCGAACTACAACTCTCAACTCCAACATGCTCGGGGGCTTATTGGGCATACACCCGGGTACCCATTCAAGGAAGGATGAAGACGAACTCCTACTGGAATTCCCCTATAATCTTACTAGGACTCGTTCTGTGTAACTAACTAGAAACCCGCCCCTTGGACAATATAAAGGAGGGTCGGGTACCTAGGAGGACAACTTATCTCAACCAACACCAAGCGCCCCTGCGCCACATATGATACCCCAAATAGGACGTAGGGTTCGCCACCTTAGCGGCCCGAACCTATATAAATCCTGTGTCTCGTGTCCTTGCGCATACCTTTGAGTTCCAAGTCTGGCGATCCCCACCACAATCGTCTACCTTGGGCAACCCCTTGGTAGGTTGCCAAGCTAAAACACCGATAGCTGGTGGAAGTGCTTAGTTGAATATGTCAAAGGTGATGCTCGCTATCGCTCATGTGTGTCGACCTTCGCGTCGAACTTTTGTTGCAGGTGCCACTGTTGGGTTAGAAATTGTACTATTTTGGCATAGATATTGAAACTCTTATGCATGAATGCAAATTCTATATTTACACAATGGTACTCGCTAGTTTGTATGATTGACAACACTACTTTCTTTGGCCCCTGATGTGGTGTGTTAAATATTGTATGTTGAGGAAGAGAAAAGAACTTGAACGCTTTATATGACTCAGTTGTTTGGTATTTGGATTTCGATCATTCGACAATTTTGATCATACATGCATAAAACACATATATTCATGAATGCTTGTGTGCTTATAATGAAGGATAAAAGCATCTATGTCCTTGTTGAATAATTTCATGTTTATGTTTGTATGAAAACTTTTGTTCTGGTCTGGCATCTGAGTCATAGAAACTTATTCTTCAGGTCATAGAAACTTATCACTTGGGTCATATAAACTTGTCTCTCGGGTCTTTGAAATAGCATGTCTAGTCATATAAATCTGTTGACCGAGTCATATAAACATGTTGTCGCAGGTCACATAAACCTATCATTCGAGTCATACAAATATGTCATCCCATTCTTACAAGACCGTCGTCTGGTCACAAGAATTTCTATGCTCAATCACAAAGGGTGTATATGATCTCATTATTCAACTTCAGTCATACAAATTAGTGAACACTATCGTAAAAACATGAAATTTACAAAATTCGAGCTCAGTCACACAAATTAGTGAGGACTATCGTCTAAACATGTAATTTATATGCACAAGAATTTCTATGCTCAAACACATTACAAATGATTTTTTTCCATTCACACTCTGTTCAGCTCCTCTTCGACTTGCAACTAACACGAGCATCGAAACCTGCATGACCAAGCGTAGAAACATGTATTCTATAGGAATGGATGTGGTAGGGAAAAGATGGAAGCATAGATTTCGCATAGAAAAACAATTGAATACATGTTTACATCCATATAGACCATTGATATATCTAAAGTCAAAACAACATAAAAAAGATCATGTCATTTTTGGACAACACACATCACAAGAACTCCATATCTGTAGAAAAAAGATGGAGGAATGAATAATCAAATTTAGGCAATCGTATAAACCAGTGAGGACGATCATATATACTTGGGAGGAAAAGTAGCAATCATATATGCTTGGGACGATCATAATCTATTATGAATGCAGCCACAAATATCTATGCATTTTACATGTATATGTGTATGATGGACAAAAGACTAAATATGCCAGTTCGACATGCATAATATCTTAGTCACAGAGCAGAGCATCAAAACATTTCCGCAAATAACATAGAAACAAGTGGACCACAGAAACCATGAAACAATTGTAGAATGTTCTTACGTGTCATACAAACAACATAATAGAACCTTATACTACCAACCGTAGAAACCTAAACTACCAATCGATCTGCAAGAATAAAAATTCAAGAACATAAGATAACATCAATGTGTAGTTTGTTGTTGGCACATTCCATCAAACAATTATATGATTTCAATGACAAATACCTACGCCACTACATATGTATGGTGGAAACAAGCATAAAGGTTAGCGAAATGCTCCGGAATACTCCCAAACATCTTTTACGGTCCAATGTAGTAGAATGGATGCTACTCAACTTCGGTGCCCCGAAAAAGTGCATTCAGGCCCGAAACACAAGTTTTGTATCTTTTTATGTGCCGAAGGTTAGCGAAATGCTCTGAAACACTCCCAAACATCATTTTGGGTCGAATGTAGTAGAATGGATGGTTCGCAATTGCTACCCTGAAATAGTGCATTCAGGCCCAAAACATGAGTTTTTCATCTTTTTAGGTCCGAAGGTTAGCGATATGGTCTAAAACATCCCCAAACATCATTTTAGGTCAACCAGAGTAGAATGGATGCAATGCAACTTCGATACCTCGAAATAGTGCATTCAGGCCCGAAACACAACTATTGCATCTTTTTATGTGTCGAAGGTTAGCGAAAACCTCTGAAAGACTCCCAAACATCATTTTGGATTGAATGTAGTAGAATGAATGCTTCACAACTTTGCTATCCTAAAATATTGATTCAGGCCCGAAACACAAGTTTTGCATCTTTTTGTGTGCCGAAGGTTAGCGAAATGCCCTGAAACACTCCCAAACATCATCTTGGGTCCAATGTAGTAGAATGGATGCTACTCAACTACGGTGCCCCAAAAAAGTGCATTCAGGCCCGAAACATGAGTTTTTCATCTTTTTAGGTTCGAAGGTTAGCGAAATGGTAGATCACTCTCAAACATCATTTTGGGTCAACAAGATTAGAATGGATGCATCACAACTTCGATACCTCGAAATAGTGCATTCAGGCTCGAAACACAACTATTTCATCTTTTTATGTGCCGAAGGTTAGCAAAAAGCTCTGAAACACTCCCAAACATCATTTTGGGTCGACTGTAGTAGAATGGATGCTTCACAACTTTGCTGTCCTAAAATAGTGCATTCAGGTTCGAAACACAAGTTTTGCATCTTTTTATGTACCTAAGGTTAGCGAAATGCTCCAAAATACTCCCAAACTTAATTTTGGGTCGAATGTAGTAGAATGAATGCTTCGATCCTTTGCTGTCCTGAAATAGTGCATTCAGGCCCGAAACAAACTATTGCTTTTTTTTATGTGCCGAAGGTTAGCGAAATGCTTTGAAACACTCCTAAACATTATTTTGGGTCGAATATAGTAGAATGGATGCTTCGCAACTTTGCAGTCCTGAAACAGTGCATTCAGGCCCAAAACATGTGTTTTACATTTTTTTATGTCCGAAGGTTAGAGAAATGGTCTAAAACACTCCCAACCATTATTTTGGGTCAACCAGAGTAGAATGGATGCATCGCAACTTCGATACCTCGAAATAGTGCAGTAAGACCTGAAACACAACTATTGCATGTTTTTATGTGCCGAAGGTTAGCGAAATGCTCTGAAACACACCTAAACATCATTTTGGGTCCAATGTAGTAGAATGGATGCTACTCAACTTCGGTGCCCTGAAAAAGTGCATTCAGGCCTGAAACATAAGTTTTGCATCTTTTTATGTGTCGAAGGTTAGCGAAATGACCTAAAACACTCCCAAACATTATTTTGGGTCAACCAGAGTAGAATGGATGCATCGTAACTTTGTTACCTCGAAATAGTGCATTATGCCCAAAACACAGCTATTGCATCTTTTTATGTGCTGAAGGTTAGCGAAAAGCTCCGAAACACTCCTAAACATAATTTCGGGTCCAATGTAGTAGAATGGATGCTACTCAACTTCGGTGCCCCGAAAAAGTGCATTCAGGGCCGAAACACAAGTTTTGCATCTTCTTATGTGCTGAAGATTAGCGAAATGCTCCGAAACACTCCCAACATCTTATTGGGTCCAATGTAGTAGAATGGATGCTACTAAACTTCGGAGCCCCGAAAAAGTGCATTCGGGGCCGAAACACAAGTTTGCATGTTTTTATGTGCCAAAGGCTAGCGAAATGCTCCGAAACACTCCTAAACATCATTTTGGGTCGAATGTAGTAGAAAGGATGCTTCGCGATTGCTGCCTTGAAATAGTGCATTCAGGCCCAAAACACGTGTTTTACATCTTTTTATGTGCCGAAGTTTAGCGATATGGTCTAAAACACTCCTAAACATTATTTTGGGTCAACTAGAGTAGAATGGATGCATCGCAACTTCGTTACCTCGAAATAGTTCATTATGCCCGAAACACAACGATTGCATCTTTTTATGTGCCGAAGGTTAGCAAAATGCTCCGAAACACTCCCAAACATCATTTTGGGTCCAACGTAGTAGAATGGATGCTGCTCAACTTCGGTGCCTTGAAAAAGTGCATTCTGGGCCGAAACACAAGTTTTGCATCTTTTTATTTGCCGAAGGTTAGCGAAATGATCAGAAACACTCCCAAACATCTTTTTTGGGTCCAATGTAGTAGAATGGATGCTACACAACTTTGGTGCCCTGAAAAAGTTTATTCAGGCCCGAAACATAAGTTTTGCATCTTTTATGTGCCGAAGGTTAGCGAAATGGTCTAAAACACTCCCAAACATTATTTTGGGTCAACCAGAGTAGAATGGATGCATCGCAACTTTGTTACCTACAAATAGTTCATTATGCCCGAAACACAACTATTGCATCTTTTTATGTGCCGAAGGTTAGCGAAATGCTCTGAAACACTCCCAAACATCATTTTGGGTCCAATGTAGTAGAATGGATGCTACTCAACTTCGGTGCCCCGAAAAAGTGCATTCTGGGCCGAAACACAAGTTTTGCATCTTTTTATTTGCCGAAGGTTAGCGAAATGCTCCGAAACACTCCCAAACATCTTTTTGGGTCCAATGTAGTAGAATGGATGCTACACAACTTCGGTGCCCCGAAAAAGTGCATTCAGGCCCGAAACACAAGTTTTGTATCTTTTTATGTGCCGAAGGTTAGCGAAATGCTCCGAAACACTCCCAAACATCATTTTAGGTCGAATGTAGGAGAAAGGATGATTCGCGATTGCTGCCCTGGAATATTGCATTCAGGCCCAAAACACGTGTTTTACATGTTTTTATGTCCGAAGGTTAGAGAAATGGTCTAAAACACTCCCAAACATTATTTTGGGTCAACCAGAGTAGAATGGATGCATCGTAACTTTGTTACCTCGAAATAGTGCATTCAGGCCCGAAACACAAGTTTTGCATCTTTTTATGTGCCGAAGGTTAGGAAAAGATCCGAAACACTCCTAAACATAATTTTGGGTCCAATGTAGTAGAATGGATGCTACTCAACTTCGGTGCCCCGACAAAGTGCATTCAGGGCCGAAACACAAGTTTTGCATCTTCTTATGTGCCAAAGGTAAGCGAAATGCTCCGAAACACTCCAAAACATCTTATTGGGTCCAAGAATGGATACTACTCAACTTCGGAGCCCCGAAAAAGTATATTCAGGGCCGAAACACAAGTTTTGCATCTTTTTATGTGCCGAAGGTTAGCGAAATGCTCTGAAACACTCCCAAACATCTTTTTGGGTGCAATGTAGTGGAATGGATGCTACTCAACTTCGGTGCCCTGAAAAAGTTCATTCAGGTCCGAAACATAAGTTTTGCATCTTTTATGTGCCGAAGGTTAGCAAAATGGTCTAAAACACTCCCAAACATTATTTTGGGTCAACCAGAGTAGAATGGATGCATCGCAGCTTTGTTACCTCGAAATAGTGCATTATGCACGAAACACAACTATTTTCATCTTTTTATGTGCCGAAGGTTAGCGAAATGCTCCGAAACACTCCCAAACATCATTTTTGGGCCAATGTAGTAGAATGGATACTACTCAACTTCGGTGCCCCGAAAAAGTACATTCAGGGCCGAAACACAAGTTTTGCATCTTTTTATTTGCCGAAGGTTAGCGAAATGCTCCGAAACACTCCCAAACATCTTTTTGGGTCCAATGTAGTAGAATGGATTCTACTCAACTTCGGAGCCCCGAAAATGTGCATTCAGGGCCGAAAAACAAGTTTGCATCTTTTTATGTGCCGAAGGTTAGCGAAATGCTCCGAAACACTCCCAAACATCATTTTGGGTCGAATGTAGGAGAAAGGATGATTCGCGATTGCTACCCTGGAATAGTGCATTCAGGCCCAAAACACGTGTTTTACATCTTTTTATGTCCGAAGGTTAGCGAAATGCTCTGAAAGACACCTAAACATCATTTTGGGTCCAATGTAGTAGAATGGATGCTACTCAACTTCGGTGCCCTGAAAAAGTGCATTCAGGCCTGAAACATAAGTTTTGCATCTTTTTATGTAACGAAGGTTAGCGAAATGATCTAAAACACTCCCAAACATTATTTTGGGTCAACCAGAGTAGAATGGATGCATCATAACTTTGTTACCTCGAAATAGTGCATTATGCCCAAAACACAACTATTGCATCTTCTTATGTGCCGAAGGTTAGCGAAATGCTCCGAAACACTCCCAAACATCTTATTGGGTCCAATGTAGTAGAATGGATGCTACTGAACTTCGGTGCCCCGAAAAAGTGCATTCAGGCCCGAAACACAACTATTGCATCTTTTTATGTGCCAAAGGTTAGCGAAATGCTCCAAAACACTCCCAAACATCATTTTGGGTCGAATGTTGTAGAATGGATGCTTCGCAACTTTGCTACCCTGAAATAGTGCATTCTGGCCCAAAACACGTGTTTTACATCTTTTTATGTCCGAAGGTTAGCGAAATGGTCTAAAACACTACCAAATATTATTTTGGGTCAACCAGAGTAGAATGGATGCATCGCAACTTCGTTACCTCGAAATAGTGCATTATGCTTGAAACACAACTATTTCATCTTCTTATGTGCCGAAGGTTAGCGAAATGCTCCGAAACACTCCCAAACATCATTTTGGGTCCAATGTAGTAGAATGGATGCTGCTCAACTTCGGTGCCTCGAAAAAGTGCATTCAAGGCCGAAACACAAGTTTTGCATCTTTTTATGTGCCGAAGGTTAGCGAAATGCTCTGAAACACTCCCAAACATCTTTTTGGGTCCAATGTAGTGGAATGGATGCTACTCAACTTCGGTGCCCTGAAAAAGTTCAATCAGGCCCGAAACATAAGTTTTGCATCTTTTATGTGCTGAAGGTTAGCGAAATGCTCCGAAACACTCCCAAACATCATTTTGGGTCGAAAGTAGGAGAAAGGATGATTCCCGATTGCTGCCCTGGAATAGTGCATTCAGGCCCAAAACACGTGTTTTACATCTTTTTATGTCCGAAGGTTAGCGAAATGGTCTAAAACACTACCAAATATTATTTTGGGTCAACCAGAGTAGAATGGATGCATCGCAACTTCGTTACCTCGAAATAGTGCATTCATGCCCAAAACACAAGTATTGCATCTTTTTATGTGCCGAAGGTTAGCGAAATGCTCCGAAACACTCCCAAACATCATTTTGGGTCCAATGTAGTAGAATGGATGCTACTCAACTTCGGTGCCCCGAAAAAGTGCATTCAGGGCCGAAACACAAGTTTGCATGTTTTTATGTGCCAAAGGATAGCGAAATGCTCCGAAACACTCCCAAACATCATTTTGGGTCCAATGTAGTAGAATGGATGCTTCGCGATTGCTGCCTTGAAATAGTACATTCGGGCCCAAAACACGTGTTTTACATCTTTTTATGTCCGAAGGTTAGCGAAATGGTCTAAAACACTCCCAAACATTATCTTGGGTCAACCAAAGTAGAATGGATGCATCGTAACTTCGTTACCTCGAAATAGTGCATTCATGATTGAAACACAACTATTGCATCTTTTTATGGGCCAAAGGTTAGCGAAATGCTCCGAAACACTCCCAAACATCATTTTGGGTCCAATGTAGTAGAATGGATGCTGCTCAACTTCGGTGCCCTGAAAAGGTGCATTCAAGGCCGAAACACAAGTTTTGCATCTTTTTATTTGCCGAAGGTTAGCGAAATGCTCTGAAACACTCCCAAACATCTTTTTGGGTCCAATGTAGTAGAATGGATGCTACTCAACTTCGGTGCCCTGAAAAAGTTCATTCAGGCCCGAAACATAAGTTTTGCATCTTTTATGTGCTGAAGGTTAGCGAAATGCTCCGAAACACTCCCAAACATCATTTTGGGTCGAAAGTAGGAGAAAGGATGATTCCCGATTGCTGCCCTGGAATAGTGCATTCAGGCCCAAAACACGTGTTTTTCATCTTTTTATGTCCGAAGGTTAGCGAAATGGTCTAAAACACTCCCAAACATTATTTTGGGTCAACCAGAGTAGAATGGATGCATCGTAACTTTGTTACCTCGAAATAGTGCATTCAGGCCCGAAACACAAGTTTTGCATCTTTTTATGTGCCGAAGGTTAGCGAAAAGATCCGAAACACTCCTAAACATAATTTTGGGTCCAATGTAGTAGAATGGATGCTACTCAACTCCGGTGCCCCGAAAAAGTGCATTCAGGGCCGAAACACAAGTTTTGCATCTTCTTATGTGCCGAAGGTAAGCGAAATGCTCCGAAACACTCCAAAACATCTTATTGGGTCCAATGTAGTAGAATGGATACTACTCAACTTCGGAGCCCCGAAAAAGTGTATTCAGGGCCGAAACACAAGTTTTGCATCTTTTTATGTGCCGAAGGTTAGCGAAATGCTCTGAAACACTCCCAAACATCTTTTTGGGCGCAATGTAGTGGAATGGATGCTACTCAACTTCGGTGCCCTGAAAAGTTCATTCAGGCCCGAAACATAAGTTTTGCATCTTTTATGTGCCGAAGGTTAGCAAAATGGTCTAAAAAACTCCCAAACATTATTTTGGGTCAACCAGAGTAGAATGGATGCATCGCAACTTTGTTACCTCGAAATAGTGCATTATGCACGAAACACAACTATTTTCATCTTTTTATGTGCAGAAGGTTAGCGAAATGCTCCGAAACACTCCCAAACATCATTTTTGGGCCAATGTAGTAGAATGGATGCTACTCAACTTCGGTGCCCCGAAAAAGTGCATTCATGGCCGAAACACAAGTTTTGCATCTTTTTATGAGCTGAAGGTTAGCGAAATGCTCCGAAACACTCCCAAACATCTTTTTGGGTCCAATGTAGTAGAATGGATTCTACTCAACTTCGGAGCCCCGAAAAAGTGCATTCAGGGCCGAAACACAAGTTTGCATCTTTTTATGTGCCGAAGGTTAGCGAAATGCTCCAAACACTCCCAAACATCATTTTGGGTCGAATGTAGGAGAAAGGATGATTCGCGATTGCTGCCCTGGAATAGTGCATTCAGGCCCAAAACACGTGTTTTACATCTTTTTATGTCCGAAGGTTAGCGAAATGGTCTAAAACACTACCAAATATTATTTTGGGTCAACCAGAGTAGAATGGATGCATCGCAACTTCGTTACCTCGAAATAGTGCATTCATGCCCAAAACACAACTATTGCATCTTTTTATGTGCCGAAGGTTAGCGAAAAGATCTGAAAGACTCCTAAACATAATTTTGGGTCCAATGTAGTAGAATGGATGCTACTCAACTTCGGTGCCCCGAAAAAGTGCATTCAGGGCCGAAACACAAGTTTTGCATCTTCTTATGTGCCGAAGGTAAGCGAAATGCTCCGAAACACTCCAAAACATCTTATTGGGTCCAATGTAGTAGAATGGATACTACTCAACTTCGGAGCCCCGAAAAAGTGTATTCAGGGCCGAAACACAAGTTTTGCATCTTTTTATGTGCCGAAGGTTAGTGAAATGCTCTGAAACACTCCCAAACATCTTTTTGGGCGCAATGTAGTGTAATGGATGCTACTCAACTTCGGTGCCCTGAAAAAGTTCATTCAGGCCAGAAACATAAGTTTTGCATCTTTTATGTGCCGAAGGTTAGCAAAATGGTCTAAAAAACTCCCAAACATTATTTTGGGTCAACCAGAGTAGAATGGATGCATCGCAACTTTGTTACCTCGAAATAGTGCATTATGCACGAAACACAACTATTTTCATCTTTTTATGTGCCGAAGGTTAGCGAAATGCTCCGAAACACTCCCAAACATCATTTTTGGGCCAGTGTAGTAGAATGGATGCTACTCAACTTCGGTGCCCCGAAAAAGTGCATTCAGGGCCGAAACACAAGTTTTGCATCTTTTTATGAGCTGAAGGTTAGCGAAATGCTCCGAAACACTCCCAAACATCTTTTTGGGTCCAATGTAGTAGAATGGATTCTACTCAACTTCGGAGCCCCGAAAAAGTGCATTCAGGGCCGAAACACAAGTTTGCATCTTTTTATGTGCCGAAGGTTAGCGAAATGCTCCAAACACTCCCAAACATCATTTTGGGTCGAATGTAGGAGAAAGGATGATTCGCGATTGCTGCCCTGGAATAGTGCATTCAGGCCCAAAACACGTGTTTTACATCTTTTTATGTCCGAAGGTTAGCGAAATGGTCTAAAACACTCCCAAACATTATTTTGGGTCAACCAGAGTAGAATGGATGCATCGCAACTTCGTTACCTCGAAATAGTGCATTCATGCCCGAAACACAAGTTTTGCATCTTTTTATGTGCCGAAGGTTAGCGAAAAGATCTGAAAGACTCCTAAACATAATTTTGGGTCCAATGTAGTAGAATGGATACTACTCAACTTCGGTGCCCCGAAAAAGTGCATTCAGGGCCGAAACACAAGTTTTGCATCTTCTTATGTGCCGAAGGTAAGCGAAATGCTCCGAAACACTCCAAAACATCTTATTGGGTCCAATGTAGTAGAATGGATACTACTCAACTTCGGAGCCCCGAAAAAGTGCATTCAGGGCCGAAACACAAGTTTGCATCTTTTTATGAGCCAAAGCTTAGCGAAATGCTCCGAAACACTCCCAAACATCATTTTGGGTCGAATGTAGTAGAAAGGATGCTTCGCGATTGCTGCCCTGAAATAGTGCATTCAGGCCCAAAACACGTGTTTTACATCTTTTTATGTCCGAAGGTTGGCGAAATGGTCTAAAACACTCCCAAACATTATTTTGGGTCAACCAGAGTAGAATGGATGCATCGCAACTTCGTTACCTCGAAATAGTTCGTTATGCCCGAAACACAACTATTGCATCTTTTTATGTGCCGAAGGTTAGCAAAATGCTCCGAAACACTCCCAAACATCATTTTGGGTCCAATGTAGTAGAATGGATGCTACTCAACTTCGGTGCCCCGAAAAAGTGCATTCAGGGCCGAAACACAAGTTTTGCATCTTTTTACGTGCCGAAGGTTAGCGAAATGCTCAGAAACACTCCCAAACATCTTTTTGGGTCCAATGTTGTAGAATGGATGCTACTCAACTTTGGTGCCCCGAAAAAGTGCATTCAGGCCCGAAACACAAGTTTTGCATCTTTTTATGTGCCGAAGGTTAGCGAAATGCTCTGAAACACTCCCAAACATCATTTTCGGTCGAATGTAGTAGAATGGATGCTACTCAACTTCGGTGCCCTGAAAAAGTTCATTCAGGCCCGAAACATAAGTTTTGCATCTTTTATGTGCCGAAGGTTAGCGAAATGGTCTAAAACACCCCAAACATTATTTTGGGTCAACCAGAGTAGAATGGATGCATCGAAACTTTGTTACCTCGAAATAGTGCATTATGCACGAAACACAACTATTTCATCTTTTTATGTGCCGAAGGTTAGCGAAATGCTCCGAAACACTCCCAAACATCATTTTGGGTCCAATGTAGTAGAATGGATGCTACTCAACTTCGGTGCCCCGAAAAAGTGCATTCAGGCCCGAAACACAAGTTTTGCATCTTTTTATGTGCCGAAGGTTAGCGAAATGCTCCGAAACACTCCCAAACATCTTTTTGGGTCCAATGTAGTAGAATGGATGCTACTCAACTTCGGTGCCCCGAAAATGTGCATTCAGGGCCGAAACACAAGTTTGCATCTTTTTATGTGCCGAAGGTTAGCGAAATGCTCCGAAACACTCCCAAACATCATTTTGGGTCGAATGTAGGAGAAAGGATGATTCGCGATTGCTGCCCTGGAATAGTGCATTCAGGCCCAAAACACGTGTTTTACATCTTTTTATGTCCGAAGGTTAGCGAAATGGTCTAAAACACTCCCAAACATTATTTTGGGTCAATCAGAGTAGAATGGATGCAACGTAACTTTGTTACCTCGAAATAGTGCATTCAGGCCCGAAACACAAGTTTTGCATCTTTTTATGTGCTGACGGTTAGCAAAATGCTCCGAAACACTCCCAAACATCTTTTTGGGTCCAATGTAGTAGAATGGATTCTACTCAACTTCGGAGCCCCGAAAAAGTGCATTCAGGGCCGAAACACAAGTTTGCATCTTTTTATGTGCCAAAGCTTAGCGAAATGCTCCGAAACACTCCCAAACATCATTTTGGGTCGAATGTAGGAGAAAGGATGATTCGCGATTGCTGCCCTGGAATAGTGTATTCAGGCCCAAAACACGTGTTTTACATCTTTTTATGTCCGAAGGTTAGCGAAATGGTCTAAAACACTCTCAAACATTATTTTGGGTCAACCAGAGTAGAATGGATGCATCGTAACTTTGTTACCTCGAAATAGTGCATTCAGGCCCGAAACACAAGTTTTGCATCTTTTTATGTGCCGAAGGTTAGCGAAAAGCTTCGAAACACTCCTAAACATAATTTTGGGTCCAATGTAGTAGAATGGGTGCTACTCAACTTCGGTGCCCCGAAAAAGTGCATTCAGGGCCGAAACACAAGTTTTGCATCTTCTTATGTGCCGAAGGTAAGAGAAATGCTCCGAAACACTCCAAAACATCTTATTGGGTCCAATGTAGTAGAATGGATACTACTCAACTTCGGAGCCCCGAAAAAGTGCATTCAGGGCCGAAACACAAGTTTGCATCTTTTTATGTGCCAAAGCTTAGCGAAATGCTCCGAAACACTCCCAAACATCATTTTGGGTCGAATGTAGTAGAAAGGATGCTTCACGATTGCTGCCCTGAAATAGTGCATTCAGGCCCAAAACACGTGTTTTACATCTTTTTATGTCCGAAGGTTAGCGAAATGGTCTAAAACACTCCCAAACATTATTTTGGGTCAACCAGAGTAGAATGGATGCATCGCAACTTCGTTACCTCGAAATAGTTCATTATGCCCGAAACAAAACTATTTCATCTTTTTATGTGCCGAAGGTTAGCAAAATGCTCCGAAACACTCCCAAACATCATTTTGGGTCCAATGTAGTTGAATGGATGCTACTCAACTTCGGTGCCCCGAAAAAGTGCATTCAGGGACGAAACACAAGTTTTGCATCTTTTTACGTGCCGAAGGTTAGCGAAATGCTTAGAAACACTCCCAAACATCTTTTTGGGTCCAATGTTGTAGAATGGATGCTACTCAACTTTGGTGCCCCGAAAAAGTGCATTGAGGTCCGAAACACAAGTTTTGCATCTTTTTATGTGCTGAAGGTTAGCGAAATGCTATGAAACACTCCCAAACATCTTTTTGGGTGCAATGTAGTGGAATGGATGCTACTCAACTTCGGTGCCCTGAAAAAGTTCATTCAGGCCCGAAACAAAAGTTTTGCATCTTTTATGTGCCGAAGGTTAGCGAAAAGCTCCGAAACACTCCTAAACATAATTTTGGGTCCAATGTAGTAGAATGGATGCTACTCAACTTCGGTGCCCGGAAAAAATGCATTCAGGGGCGAAACACAAGTTTTGCATCTTCTTATGTGCCGAAGGTAAGCGAAATGCTCCGAAACACTCCAAAACATCTTATTGGGTCCAATGTAGTAGAATGGATGCTACTCAACTTCGGAGCCCCGAAAAAGTGCATTCAGGGCCGAAACACAAGTTTGCATCTTTTTATGTGCCAAAGGTTAGCGAAATGCTCCGAAACACTCCCAAACATCATTTTGGGTCGAATGTAGTAGAAAGGATGCTTTGCGATTGCTGCCCTGAAATAGTGCATTCAGGCCCAAAACACGTGTTTTGCATCTTTTTATATGCCGAAGGTTAGCGAAAAGCTCCGAAACACTCCTAAACATAATTTTGGGTCCAATGTAGTAGAATGGATGCTACTCAACTTCGGTGCCCCGAAAAAGTGCATTCAGGGCCGAAACACAAGTTTTGCATCTTCTTATGTGCCGTAGGTAAGCGAAATGCTCCGAAACACTCCAAAACATCTTATTCGGTCCAATGTAGTAGAATGGATACTACTCAACTTCGGAGCCCCGAAAAAGTGCATTCAGGGCCGAAACACAAGTTTGCATCTTTTTATGTGCCAAAGCTTAGCGAAATGCTCCGAAACACTCCCAAACATCAATTTGGGTCGAATGTAGTAGAAAGGATGCTTCGCGATTGCTGCCCTGAAATAGTGCATTCAGGCCCAAAACACGTGTTTTACATCTTTTTATGTCCGAAGGTTAGAGAAATGGTCTAAAACACTCCCAAACATTATTTTGGGTCAACCAGAGTAGAATGGATGCATCGCAACTTCGTTACCTCGAAATAGTTCGTTATGCCCGAAACACAACTATTGCATCTTTTTATGTGCCGAAGGTTAGCAAAATGCTCCGAAACACTCCCAAACATCATTTTGGGTCCAATGTAGTAGAATGGATGCTACTCAACTTCGGTGCCCCGAAAAAGTGCATTCTGGGCCGAAACACAAGTTTTGCATCTTTTTACGTGCCGAAGGTTAGCGAAATGCTCAGAAACACTCCCAAACATCTTTTTGGGTCCAATGTTGTAGAATGGATGCTACTCAACTTTGGTGCCCCGAAAAAGTGCATTCAGGTCCGAAACACAAGTTTTGCATCTTTTTATGTGCCGAAGGTTAGCGAAATGCTATGAAACACTCCCAAACATCTTTTTGGGTGCAATGTAGTGGAATGGATGCTACTCAACTTCGGTGCCCTGAAAAAGTTCATTCAGGCCCGAAACAAAAGTTTTGCATCTTTTATGTGCCGAAGGTTAGCGAAATGGTCTAAAACACCCCCAAACATTATTTTGGGTCAACCAGAGTAGAATGGATGCATCGAAACTTTGTTACCTCGAAATAGTGCATTATGCACAAAACACAACTATTTCATCTTTTTATGTGCCGAAGGTTAGCGAAATGCTCCGAAACACTCCTAAACATAATTTTGGGTCCAATGTAGTAGAATGGGTGCTACTCAACTTCGGTGCCCCGAAAAAGTGCATTCAGGGCCGAAACACAAGTTTTGCATCTTCTTATGTGCCGAAGGTAAGCGAAATGCTCCGAAACACTCCAAAACATCTTATTGGGTCCAATGTAGTAGAATGGATACTACTCAACTTCGGAGCCCCGAAAAAGTGCATTCAGGGCCGAAACACAAGTTTGCATCTTTTTATGTGCCAAAGGTTAGCGGAATGCTCCGAAACACTCCCAAACATCATTTTGGGTCGAATGTTGTAGAATGGATGCTTCGCAACTTTGCTACCCTGAAATAGTGCATTCTGGCCCAAAACACGTGTTTTACATCTTTTTATGTGCCGAAGTTTAGCCAAATGGTCTAAAACACTCCCAAACATTATTTTGGGTCAACCAGAGTAGAATGGATGCATCGCAACTTCGTTACCTCGAAATAGTTCATTATGCCCGAAACAAAACTATTTCATCTTTTTATGTGCCGAAGGTTAGCAAAATGCTCCGAAACACTCCCAAACATCATTTTGGGTCCAATGTAGTAGAATGGATGCTACTCAACTTCGGTGCCCCGAAAAAGTGCATTCAGGGCCGAAACACAAGTTTTGCATCTTTTTACGTGCCGAAGGTTAGCGAAATGCTCAGAAACACTCCCAAACATCTTTTTGGGTCCAATGTTGTAGAATGGATGCTACTCAACTTTGGTGCCCCAAAAAAGTGCATTCAGGCCCGAAACACAAGTTTTGTATCTTTTTATGTGCCGAAGGTTAGCGAAATGCTCCGAAACACTCCCAAACATCTTTTTGGGTGCAATGTAGTGGAATGGATGCTACTCAACTTCGGTGCCCTGAAAAAGTTCATTCAGGCCCGAAACAAAAGTTTTGCATCTTTTATGTGCCGAAGGTTAGCGAAAAGCTCCGAAACGCTCCTAAACATAATTTTGGGTCCAATGTAGTAGAATGGATGCTACTCAACATCGGTGCCCGGAAAAAGTGCATTCAGGGGCGAAACACAAGTTTTGCATCTTCTTATGTGCCGAAGGTAAGCGAAATGCTCCGAAACACTCCAAAACATCTTATTGGGTCCAATGTAGTAGAATGGATGCTACCCAACTTCGGTGCCTAGAAAAGTGCATTTTGGGCCGAAACACAAGTTTTGCATCTTTTTATTTGCCAAAGGTTAGCGAAATGCTCCGAAACACTCCCAAACATCATTTTGGGTCGAATGTAGTAGAAAGGATGCTTTGCGATTGCTGCCACGAAATAGTGCATTCGGGCCCAAAACACGTGTTTTGCATCTTTTTATGTGCCGAAGGTTAGCGAAAAGCTCCGAAACACTCCTAAACATAATTTTGGGTCCAATGTAGTAGAATGGATGCTACTCAACTTCGGTGCCCCGAAAAAGTGCATTCAGGGCCGAAACACAAGTTTTGCATCTTCTTATGTGCCGTAGGTAAGCGAAATGCTCCGAAACACTCCAAAACATCTTATTGGGTCCAATGTAGTAGAATGGATACTACTCAACTTCGGAGCCCCGAAAAAGTGCATTCAGGGCCGAAACACAAGTTTGCATCTTTTTATGTGCCAAAGCTTAGGAAATGCTCCGAAACACTCCCAAACATCATTTTGGGTCGAATGTAGTAGAAAGGATGCTTCGCGATTGCTGCCCTGAAATAGTGCATTCAGGCCCAAAACACGTGTTTTACATATTTTTATGTCCGAAGGTTAGCGAAATGGTCTAAAACACTCCCAAACATTATTTTGGGTCAACTAGAGTAGAATGGATGCATCGCAACTTCGTTACCTCGAAATAGTTCATTATGCACGAAACACAACGATTTCATCTTTTTATGTGCCGAAGGTTAGCAAAATGCTCCGAAACACTCCCAAACATCATTTTGGGTCCAATGTAGTAGAATGGATGCTACTCAACTTCGGTGCCCCGAAAAAGTGCATTCAGGGCCGAAACACAAGTTTTGCATCTTTTTACGTGCCGAAGGTTAGCGAAATGCTCAGAAACACTCCCAAACATCTTTTTGGGTCCAATGTTGTAGAATGGATGCTACTCAACTTTGGAGCCCCGAAAAAGTGCATTCAGGTCCGAAACACAAGTTTTGCATCTTTTTATGTGCCGAAGGTTAGCGAAATGCTATGAAACACTCCCAAACATCTTTTTGGGTGCAATGTAGTGGAATGGATGCTACTCAACTTCGGTGCCCTGAAAAAGTTCATTCAGGCCCGAAACAAAAGTTTTGCATCTTTTATGTGCCGAAGGTTAGCGAAAAGCTCCGAAACACTCCTAAACATAATTTTGGGTCCAATGTAGTAGAATGGATGCTACTCAACATCGGTGCCCGGAAAAAGTGCATTCAGGGGCGAAACACAAGTTTTGCATCTTCTTATGTGCCGAAGGTAAGCGAAATGCTCCGAAACACTCCAAAACATCTTATTGGGTCCAATGTAGTAGAATGGATGCTACTCAACTTCGGAGCCCCGAAAAAGTGCATTCAGGGCCGAAACACAAGTTTGCATCTTTTTATGTGCCAAAGGTTAGCGAAATGCTCCGAAACACTCCCAAACATCATTTTGGGTCGAATGTAGTAGAAAGGATGCTTTGCGATTGCTGCCCTGAAATAGTGCATTCAGGCCCAAAACACGTGTTTTGCATCTTTTTATGTGCCGAAGGTTAGCGAAAAGCTCCGAAACACTCCTAAACATAATTTTGGGTCCAATGTAGTAGAATGGATGCTACTCAACTTCGGTGCCCCGAAAAAGTGCATTCAGGGCCGAAACACAAGTTTTGCATCTTCTTATGTGCCGTAGGTAAGCGAAATGCTCCGAAACACTCCAAAACATCTTATTGGGTCCAATGTAGTAGAATGGATACTACTCAACTTCGGAGCCCCGAAAAAGTGCATTCAGGGCCGAAACACAAGTTTGCATCTTTTTATGTGCCAAAGCTTAGCGAAATGCTCCGAAACACTCCCAAACATCATTTTGGGTCGAATGTAGTAGAAAGGATGCTTCGCGATTGCTGCCCTGAAATAGTGCATTCAGGCCCAAAACACGTGTTTTACATATTTTTATGTCCGAAGGTTAGCGAAATGGTCTAAAACACTCCCAAACATTATTTTGGGTCAATCAAAGTAGAATGGATGCATCGCAACTTCGTTACCTCGAAATAGTGCATTATGCCTGAAACACAACTATTTCATCTTCTTATGTGAAGGTTAGCGAAATGCTCCGAAACACTCCCAAACATCATTTTGGGTCCAATGTAGTAGAATGGATGCTACTCAACTTCGGTGCCCCGAAAAAGTGCATTCAGGGCCGAAACACAAGTTTTGCATCTTTTTACGTGCCGAAGGTTAGCGAAATGCTCCGAAACACTCCCAAACATCTTTTTGGGTCCAATGTTGTAGAATGGATGCTACTCAACTTTGGTGCCCCGAAAAAGTGCATTCAGGACCGAAACACAAGTTTTGCATCTTTTTATGTGCCGAAGGTTAGCGAAATGCTCTGAAACACTCCCAAACATCTTTTTGGGTGCAATGTAGTGGAATGGATGCTACTCAACTTCGGTGCCCTGAAAAAGTTCATTCAGGCCCGAAACAAAAGTTTTGCATCTTTTATGTGCCGAAGGTTAGCGAAATGGTCTAAAACACACCCAAACATTATTTTGGGTCAACCAGAGTAGAATGGATGCATCGAAACTTTGTTACCTCGAAATAGTGCATTATGCACAAAACACAACTATTTCATCTTTTTATGTGCCGAAGGTTAGCGAAATGCTCCGAAACACTCCCAAACATCATTTTGGGTCCAATGTAGTAGAATGGATGCAACTCAACTTCGGTGCCCCGAAAAAGTGCATTCAGGCCCGAAACACAAGTTTTGCATCTTTTTATGTGCTGAAGGTTAGCAAAATACTCCGAAACACTCCCAAACATCATTTTGGGTCCAATGTAGTAGAATGGATACTACTCAACTTCGGAGCTCCGAAAAAGTGCATTCAGGGCCGAAACACAAGTTTGCATCTTTTTATCTGCCAAAGCTTAGCGAAATGCTCCGAAACACTCCCAAACATCATTTTGGGTCGAATGTTGTAGAATGGATGCTTCGCAATTGCTGTCCTGAAATAGTGCATTCAGGCCCAAAACACGTGTTTTACATCTTTTTATGTGCCGAAGTTTAGCGATATGGTCTAAAACACTCCTAAACATTATTTTGGGTCAACTAGAGTAGAATGGATGCATTGCAACTTCGTTACCTCGAAATAGTTCATTATGCACGAAACACAACTATTGCATCTTTTTATGTGCCGAAGGTTAGCGAAATGCTCTGAAACACTCTCAAACATCATTTTGGTTCCAATGTAGTAGAATGGATGCAACTCAACTTCGGTGCCCCGAAAAAGTGCATTCAGGCCCGAAACACAAGTTTTGCATCTTTTTATGTGCTGAAGGTTAGCGAAATGCTCCGAAACACTCCCAAACATCATTTTGGGTCCAATGTAGTAGAATGGATGGTTCGCAATTGCTACCCTGAAATAGTGCATTCAGGCCCAAAACACGTGTTTTACATCTTTTTATGTCCGAAGGTTAGAGATATGGTCTAAAACACTCCCAACCAAAATTTTGGTTCAACCAGAGTAGAATGGATGCATCGCAACTTCGTTACCTCGAAATAGTGCATTTATGCCCGAAACACAACTATTGCATCTTTTATGTGCCGAAGGTTTGCGAAATGCTTCGAAACACTCTCAAACATCATTTTGGGTCCAATGTAGTAGAATCGAAGCTTCACAACTTTGCTACACTGAAATAGTGCATTCAGGCCCAAAACATGAGTTTTTCATCTTTTTACGTCCGAAGGTTAGCGAAATGGTCTAAAACACTCCCAAACATCATTTTAAGTCAACCAGAGTAGAATGGATGCATCGCAACTTCGATATCTCGAATTAGTGTATTCCGGCCCGAAACACAACTATTGCATCATTTTATGTGCCGAAGGTTAGCGAAATGCTCTGAAACACTCCTAACATCATTTTGGGTCGAATGTAGTAGAATGGATGCTTCACAACTTTGCTACCCTGAAAAAGTGCATTCAGGCCCAAAACAGGATTTTTTCATCTTTTTACGTCCGAAGGCTACCGAAATGGTCTAAAACACTCCCAAACATCATTTTGGGTCAACCAGTGTAGAATGGATGCATCGCACCTTCGATATCTCGAAATAGTGCATTCAGGCCCGAAACACAACTATTGCATCTTTTTATATGCTGAAGGTTAGCAAAATGCTCTGAAAAACTCCTAAACATCATTTTGGGTTCGATGTAGTAGAATGGATGCTTCGCAACTTTGCTGTCCTGAAATAGTGCATTCAGGCCCAAACCTCGTGTTTTAGATCTTTTTATGTCCGAAGGTTAGAGATATGGTCTAAAACAATCCCAACCAGTATTTTGGGTTCACTAGAGTAGAATGGATGCATCGCAACTTCGTTACCTCGAAATAATGCATTCATGCCTGAAACACAACTATTGCATCTTTTTACGTGCCGAAGGTTAGGGAAATGCTCCGAAACACTCCCAAACATCATTTTGGGTCCAATGTGGTACAATGGATGCTACTCAAATTCGGTGCCCCAAAAAAGTGCATTCAGGTCCGAAACACAACTATTGCATCTTTTTATGTGCCGAAGGTTAGCGAAATGCTCCGAAACACTCCCAAACATCATTTAGGTTCCAATCTAGTAGAATGGATGCTACTCAACTTCAGTGCCCCAAAAAAGTGCATCAGGCCCGAAACACAAGTTTTGCATCTATTTATGTTATGAAAGTTAGCGAAATGCTCTGAAACACTCCAAATATCATTTTGGGTTGAATGTAGTAGAATGTATGCTTCGAAATTGCTACCCTAAAATAGTGAATTCAGGCCCAAAACTCGTGTTTTACATCTTTTTATGTCCGAAGGTTAGAGATATGGTCTAAAACACTCCCAACCAAAATTTTGGTTCAAGCAGAGTAGAATGGATGCATCGCAACTTCGTTACCTCGAAATAGTGCATTCAGGCCCGAAACACAACTATTGCATCTTTTTATGTGCCGAAGGTTAGCGAAATGCTCCGAAACACTCTCAAACATCATTTTGGGTCGAATGTAGTAGAATGGATGCTTCGCAACTTTGCTACCCTGAAATAGTGCATTCAGGCCCAAAACATGAGTTTTTCATCTTTTTACGTCCGAAGGTTAGCGAAATGGTCTAAAACACTCCCAAACATCATTTTGGGTCAACCAGAGTAGAATGGATGCATCGCAACTTCGATATCTCGAAATAGTGCATTCAGGCCCGAAACACAACTATTGCATCTTTTTATGTGCCGAAGGTTAGCGAAATGCTACGAAACACTCCTAACATCATTTGGGGTCGAATGTAGTAGAATGAATGTTTCACAACTTTGCTACCCCGAAAAAGTGCATTCGAGGCCCAAAACATGAGTTTATCATCTTTTTACGTCCCAAGGTTAGCGAAATGGTCTAAAACACTCCCAAACATCATTTTGGGTCAACCAGAGTAGAATGGATGCATCGCAACTTCGATATCTCGAAATAGTGCATTCAGGCCCGAAACACAACTATTGCATCTTTTTATATGCTGAAGGTTAGCAAAATGCTCTGAAAAACTCCTAAACATCATTTTGGGTTCAATGTAGTAGAATGGATGCTTGGCAACTTTGCTGTCCTGAAATAGTGCATTCAGGCCCAAACCTCGTGTTTTAGATCTTTTTATGTCCGAAGGTTAGAGATATGGTCTAAAACAATCCCAACCATTATTTTGGGTCCACTAGAGTAGAATGGACGCATCCCAACTTCGTTACCTCGAAATAATGCATTCATGCCTTAAACACAACTATTGCATCTTTTTACGTGCCGAAGGTTAGGGAAATGCTCCGAAACACTCCCAAACATCATTTTGGGTCCAATGTTGTAACAACCCAGGATTTTAGGTGTGTAAATTTTGCGAAAATTGAAAACTTTTTGCTTGAATTTGAGTGCTATCAATTTTTGAACCAAATTGCTAGCCCTTCTCTAAATTCTCCACCAATTTATCCCATTTATAAAACATATATTTAAAATATGGTAAAATATGTGAGTTGGTTTTTCTCTGGTTCTTTGGAGTTCAAATGTGTGAAGTTTGAATTTGAGTGGGAATCAAATTCAAACCCCTTTTCAAACCCTAGCTCAAAGTTTAATCCTTTAATTTGCAAACTAACCAACCAGTGAGCTGGGCCGCTTCTCCTTTCCTGCGCTTTGCAGCCGGCCCAGCCCGCGACCCCTTTCGGCCCTTTAACCCGCGCAGCCCCTACTCTCTCTTCTCTTTCTCTGTCGCGTGGACCCCAGGCGTCAGCACTCACTTATCCTCATCCACCACACCAGCTCACCGAACCACCCCCTTGCGCCGCCGGTCTCGCCGCACCCGCACGCGCGGGGCGGGGCGCGGGCCGGACCGCCGGCCGGCACGCACGCCGAGGGCCGGTGCGCGCGCGCGGCCCGGGTGCGGCCGAGGGGAAAGGCTAAGGACGGATTTGCCCCGCTCCGCGGGCATCCGAGGCGCTCCAAGCCGCGGCCTCAAGCGCCACCTGCCCCGTCCGGCGGGCGGCCGGGGGGCTTGGAGGGGATTTTCCCCTCGAGGGCGTCGCGGCGTTGATTCAAAAGGAGAGGGCCGGTGTGGCACGGAGGCAAAGCCATCCACCCCCCCTTGGGGTTTCCTCTTCCACCGCTCGGCCGTGTGCACCGGTTTGAGGGAGAAGGCGGGCGCGCCACCGCCGCACCGCTCCGTTGGGGGAAAGGAGCGGGCGCGCGCCGCCGCGACGCGCGGTCGAGGGAGGAGCCGAGGACCGGACCGGGGACGGGACCACTTCACCGCCAAGGAGCGCGCGTGCCGCGCCGGAAGGGGGAAGACGAGAACCGGCCGGGGACAAGGAGCGGGAGCCGAGGCGGCGACCACCGGTGTGAACCCCTACCTCGCCTTCGTACGCCTCTCCACCGAGCCGGCCACGACTCCACCATCGCCCCATCGTGAGCACCGCGGCCCCATTCTCTCTTCTCCCCCTTGGATTCCTTCTGTGTTGGCTTCCCATGTGTGGAGACGCGTCGGCCGTGGGACTTCTTGCCCGAGTGCGGCCTTCGCGCCGCGGGGGTGCCGTGCGCGGCGGATGGGGCTCTGGGCCGGTTGTGCCTCGAGCTCCGCCGTCGCCGCGCGAAGAGCGACGCGGTCTCGTGTTTGTGAAGGTGACCCGGAGGAGGCGTCGTGCGCGGCTACCCCAAGCCGGCGGGCGAGCCCTCCCGGTGCGCGCCGTCGCCGCGCCCCGTTGTGCCGAGCCGAGGGGAAACTCCTCGACGTGCCGCCGTGCCGCGAGTTGGCGGAGCGCCGAGCCCCGGGCTGCGGTTTTCTGGGATCCGGCCTTCGAGCCGTGGAGTCTTGTTCTTGCGGGTTGGGTGGGCGGAAGCCCGGGGTCGGGCGCACCCCGGCGCGTGGACCGGGGGGCTCGCCGCGCTACGGACGGGCGACGCGGCCGCGGCCGCCGGTGCCCGGGCGCCCGCGCGCCACGCGCCGCACCGCCCGGACCCTCCCCCGCGGGCCGGTGTTTGGCAAGTCATGCTGTTCATGGGTGGAACGCGAAGGCGGACCCTCTGCTAGCACCCCAGCGAGATGAGGGAACACGCCGGTGACAGGGAGCTCGCCACCGCAGGGACGCGCCGCGCGGCCGCGGGTCGCCTGGCATTCCGTCGAACACCTGGAACGCGTGTAGCCCCTGAGCTTGTAAACCAACGGTTTGGGCCGCCGGCTGGAAACGGGCCTTAAGCCCAGTCTGCTTTCCCAGCAGGCCGCCGGCCCAGTGCAGGCGAGCGTTTTGGGGGGGGGGGGACAGACTTGTAGCGCAGTTTTGCGGGCTATGACGCCTGACTTTAGTTGGGCTGAAACCCAAATCGAGTGGAAAGGAGTCCGCTGGGCCGCCCACGGCCCAGCAGCGCTTTTGGCCCTTTTGCAGCCTGTTAAACCCGGGAGGCAGACGTCATGCTGATGTCAGCGGCGTAATTTCTGAAAATCCCTTTTCTTTTCTGTTTAAAAATTCCAGAAAATGTTTTTAACCTTTAAAAATTCATAACTAATTCTAGGGAGCTCAGAAAAATACAAAACTAATTTCTATAAATCTGTTTTTGCGAAACCTTGCTGACTGTAGGTAGTTTGGGTTCTTTTGGATCTTCTAAATTGATTTTTATTTGGAGTTTTTGCCTAGATGTGCACCGTATTCTTATTTTCGCGTCGAATCTCGTGTCGCAGACCCGAGCTTCGACCAGGAGGACGTGAAGGACCCCGAGTACACTGCTCCAGACAGCGACTGCTTCAACGGCAACGAAGGTGTCATGTCACTCCCAACCATATAGATCCCATGTTGTTAACTAGCTGCTAGTGCTTTACTTTAATGCATTGATCTGATGAATTGCATAACCAGTTTAATAGCCATGCCTTGATGCTTTGATATATCCTGTTTCCTTGTTCTTCTACCTGCTGGACTAGCTACAGACCCCTAGCTAGTCCCTTACCTCAACTATCCATACTTTTGTTGCTTGATTATGGATGGTACTCTGGGCTTGGACCGAGATGTGGGTATCTCGGTGTGTTTCTAGCGTGTGTTTTGGGTGCGTATCTCCTTGCTGTGTTTTGGCGGGAGCGAGCCGCTTGGTTACGTGTGAACGGCTACCGAGGGAAGATGCGATCTGGCCTCTTACTCGAGGGTCGTGTCGTGTGGGATGGAGATGTTGAGTGCTCGCTCTCGGCCCCTTAAGGACCGATCGTCAGTTGACCTTGTTTCGGATGACTATTTTCGTACAGACCGCCCGCCTTGTATTGGGCGGGGGTGCGGGGTGAGACTTGTAGTGGATAGCACCCCTCCTGTAGGAGGATCGGTGTGATCGTGTCGGGAGGGGTCGTTCCCTCCTTAGTAGACTTTGCCCCGGTGAGGCCGGGAAGGGTTCCACGGCTTCGAGGGACCTCTCGCGGGTAGTATGAGCTGCGCGGAGGGCCGGGCCGGGCGCTCGGAGATGCGGGGAGGGTACTATCCACTTACTTGGGCTTCGGCCGTATGGTAGGGTCGGACACGGTGACGGCCGGGTTTCGGACCTATTCGGGCGGGTACGGTTGTACAACCTCTCGCAGTGTTATACCTATAGCTATAGTCCGTGTCCACCGGTTATGGACAGTCTTTCGATCTCTCACCTGACTAGCTACACTTCTCTTATGCTTCTTCTCTCCCCCGAGTGTGTGAGCCCGGCTTCGGCCGTTGAGATGTGGGGATAGGAGCCGGTGGGCCCCACATCGCAGATGAGAGTTGGGTACTGGATCGTGGTTGAGATCCGGTGTTTTGGTGTGGTATTCCTTGAGCGGGGTGTGGACCCCTGAGGTGTGGACCTCGGAAGCGGAAGCTTCCCCGAGGTGTGGACCTCCTAGCTATATTCTACTTACCTTGTACGTTGCAATGCTGCTTTGCTTAAGCTTTCTACAGCCAGAATAGGGATATCTCATGCATAGTAGAACATACACCGCTTTTGCCTCTTTGTTGGGAAGCTGACATGACCTACCCGCTTATCGGGTAGACCCCGGTGACTCGACGCGAGCCGGACTACGACTTCGACAACGACGGTTGGGTGGACTAGGGCTCTTCCTACACTTGAGCCGCTGCGGATATGGAGTTTCCCCGCGCCTTCATGGAGCCGCTGCTAGACGTTTTACTTATGTTTGATTCGGTCCCGATGGACTTGTACCGGCATGTGCCGAAGAGATGTACTACGATTAATGTAATAAAATAAATGTTGTACTCTACTTTCTTGTTTTTATCTTTCGTATGGATTTTGGCATCGGCGAGACGGGGATTGCACGTGGTAGCCCTCCGGGACTACCACCGAGGTGCTAAGATTCGGGGCTCCGTTCGCGGAAATACGGGTCGTTTCGGTTGGTACCGAGCCATGCTTGACTGTAGGACGAGCCCCAGGAATGGTCGATAGCATAGGAAGCCGTTTCTGAACCTTGAAACTTTATATAAACCCCTTGGCTTCCGTATGTATATAACTATACTTATATATATGCATTACCTTGATTAACTTTCACTAACTATCTTACTAACTACGCTCTAACAACGTTGTGCAGATGGCGGAAGAAGCGTGGATTCCTTTAGAGTCGGACGGCAAGAGCTACGGAGGCTTCTGCCGCTTGCTGAGGGAGTGCCTGGAGGCAGCTGGAGTGGGGACCGACCGAGTCAGCTACAAGGGGAGGACCATGGGGCACAGGGAGGAGACTCCCACTTTCCTGACCGTTACGGTGCCGGCAGACCCACGGGTGCCAGAGTTCAAGGAGGTTAAGGTGTACTGTTTCGAGAGTTCGACCAAGGAGGCACACCAGACTGGCGCACGCAGAGCTCTCAAGATGGTTTGTGTCCAGCTCAGGGAGAAGCTTAAGGACACCCCGTTCAGCGTGCTTCCGACAGGGATCTACGACCCGGGTCGGCCGGGACACGAGCGACCGAGCGCAGTACCTTGAGGTGACTTCTGTGGAGGAGGACAAGAAGATGCACGCAGCCAGACGGTGCATCCTGGCTCAGGACCAGGCGCTTTTCTGGGCAGACAGTGAGATCGCGTACCTTCGGTGGAAGTGGTATGATACCCTGCGGCGGGTTCAGGACCTGGAGGGGGAGAGAGAGGATTTGCTCGACCAGTTGGAGGAGTCGCACGAGAGGAACGGAGAGCGGTACGGCTTTGGGCGGCAGCGACCACGGCCCGGCACCGAGAGGGACGCCGGGAGGATCGCTACACCGGAGGCACGGGCGAGGACGAGCAGGGGAGTTGCACCGGGCTACGGTGGGGGCCACGCGTGAGGACGAGTGAGGCTTGCCGAGGCCGGGGGACCGGTTGGAGTCGGTTGGAGGCTGCAGCGACGTGACTATCAAGTAAAGATGTGGGATCTTCAGGAGGCGAGTCGACACAACTACCACCACTTGTGTTACCTCGGAGGACTGGTCTACGAGGAGAGGGACCGAGCAGCCAGGACCCGCACGGCCTGGGAGCGTTCCGACCAGCAGAGGCTGAGAGAGTTGGAGGAGCTCTCCGCGTAGCTACCGCCTAAGAAGAGGCCCCGACTGAGGACAGAGACCTTCGAGCTACCCCCGACGCTCCTACCACGTGTACGCCCGTACCCGAGAGGTTCCCAAGACACAGCAGAGATGGACCGTGCTCTTCAGGATACCCGAGACTACTACGGAGGACCGGCGATCAGGGTGCCGGGTTACCCAGGGATTCACTCACTGCCGTTCTACTCGGTTCCACCAGACTCCAGCCCAGAGGCACCTCAGTGTACCCCGTGATGGGAGTTGAGATCTAGTAGTAGATTCTGAGTGATGTAATGAGTTAGATGTCATGCCGCCACTTATGGTTACATGCCTGTAGTAGCTACCCCATGATGTACCATGCGTTAGCGTGATGTGTTGCCGTGTACCCTCGAAGGTCGTTGGAGTAAACCTCGAGGTGCACCCCTTTTGTATGGTGGCATTGATTGAGTGTCATGGATCTTTATGGATTTTCTCGGAGTTCATGCTTCTTTATGTCTGAATGAAATTCTGTGATTGTTAGCAGGATTACTCCTTTATAGTTAATAACTTTATTAAATACATTCTCCCTACCACTACTAACTCTTGCAACTGGAACAGATGTCAGGAGCAAGGAGGTCCGGGCGACTCCTGGCCCGTTTCGAGGAGGTCGCTGGGGACGACGGGGGGGAGGATGCCCCTAACCCAGCGGGAGCGAGAGGCCGCGGACGCCGTGGAGGTCACGCGCCACGAGGCGGGCTCCGCGGAGGCCCGGCGGGCGGCGTAGGCCGAGGAGGCCGAGTTGGCGGTCGAGGAGCCGCGCACGACGACGAGGGAGCTCAGGAGCAGGAGCTCGAGCACGAGCAGGTACCCCAGCCCGAGGGAGGAGCAGGCCAGGCTTAGGGACACGAGGTGCCACCACCGCCACCTCCCCCGAACTTGGCCGACGTGATGGCAGTGCAGACTCAGCTGATGCAGACGATCACCCAGATGCTAGCTCAGAACAACAACAACAACCACAGGGGACAGAACCGCAACGCGCCAGAGGGTTTCCAGAAGAAGGTTGAGAACTTCAACAAGCTGAGACCGCCTACTTTCGACCACTCAGCAGACCCGATGGACGCAGACAACTGGCTACGTGAGATTGAGAAGAAGCTGGAGCTGACTGAGCTTACAGAGGAGGAGTGTGTGACCGTGGCAGCACACCAGCTGATCGGCACAGCCAGTGCGTGGTGGGACAGCTACTGTGACTCGCACCGGGACCCGTTGCACATCGGGTGGGACGAGTTTGTGGAGGCCTTCAGGAGCCACCACATCCCAGATGCAGTGATGGACAGGAAGGCTGACGAGTTCAGGCACCTCAAGATGGGAAACATGTCAGTGCAGGAGTACGCCAACCGCTACCAGGAGCTAATGAGGTACGTGCCAGACGACACCGTCACAGAGAAGAAGAAGGTCTACTGGTTCAGAAAGGGGCTACACAAGGGGATGGCACACCACTTGTCCGCACACGACTGCCCGACACTTCGCTCCATTATCGACAAGGCACTGATCGTGGAGAGGTCAAGGCTTGAGTACATGGAGGTTCGTGGAAGCAAGTCCAAGCGCACAGATCAGGCAGGCCGCTCAGGACCACCTCAGAGGCAGAGGACAGGTTACGCTCAGGGCCACCAGTCACAGCAGAGGCACCACGTCTCTCAGTCTCAGCCGCAGAGCAGGGCCAACCCAGGCGGGAGTGGAGGACAGAACAGCTGGAAACCGAGGCCACCACCGCAGTCGGCGGAGACGATCCAAGGTGACTTGCTTCAACGCCGTCGGGTTGGGCACAAGTCGTTTGAGTGTCCACGGCGGGCGCCACCAGGGAGTTAGAACCGCGGCTCTCGGTTCCGGACCCCGGCCAAGCCACCAGCACCAGGGGGACAGCCACCCCGTACACAGCAGAGGACTGCTCAGTCGCCAGCTACACGAGGCCGTCTGAACCACCTCACCACCGAGGATGCAGCAGCCGCACCCGACGTCACACTTGGTGAGTTCCTTGTTGACTCAGTTTTGGCAACTGTTTTGTTCGATACTGGAGCTCAGTTTTCGTATATTTCTACCAAGTTTGTTAAAGTAAGGTCTTTACCAACTAATCCTCGACCAAGGCCTATCTTGACTAGCTCTCCGCTAGGAGAGAAGAGGAGTACGTTAGAGTGCAGGGGAGTGAGGATGGTGTTTGAAGGGCAACAGTTCACGGCGGACTTGACGGCTTTGGAGTCTACCGGGATAGACGTGATCCTAGGGATGGATTGGTTGGCAAAGCACAACGGGATAGTCTCTTGCAACCCCAGAGTTATACGGCTAGAACACCCCCAGTGGAACTATAGTGCGGATCGAACCACAGAGTCCGATGGCTGCTACGATGATGTGCAACATGAGTGGGAAAGAGATTGAAGAAATCCCAGTGGTCCGTGAGTTTCCTGACGTGTTCCCAGAGGAGCTTACGGAGTTACCCCCAGACCGGGACGTGGAGTTCGTGATTGAGCTGATGCCAGGGGCGGGGCCCGTCGCAAAGAGTCCGTACAGGATGTCGTCCGATGAGCTGGACGAGTTGAAGAAACAGCTCAAGAAGCTGCTCGAGCAAGGGTTTGTTCGGCCGAGTGCCTCACCGTGGGGTTCCCAGTGCTTTTCGTGCAGAAGAAAGATGGCACCAAGAGAATGTGCATTGACTACCGCACGCTCAACTCGATGACAATCAAGAACAAGTACCCGCTACCCAGAATCGAGGATTTGCTGGATAGACTCAAAAAGGCAAGGTTCTTCTCTAAGATCGACTTGAGGTCAGGTTACCACCAGATGAAGATCCGAGAACAGGATATTCCCAAGACAGCCTTCACCACACGTTACGGCTTGTACGAGTTCATGGTGGTTTCTTTCGGGCTGACCAACGCCCCTGCTTACTTCATGAACTTGATGAACAAGGTCTTCATGGAAGAGTTGGACAGGTTTGTAGTGGTGTTTATCTATGATATCTTGATCTACTCTGAGACCACTGAGGAGCACGAGGAGCACCTGAGGGTCGTGCTAGAGAGGCTGAGGCGGCGAAACCGTACGCCAAGTTCGGCAAGTGCGACTTACGGATGGAGAAGGTCGCGTTCTTGGGACACGTGTTGTCAGCAGAGGGGATAGCCGTGGATCCGACCAAAGTAGAGTCAGTGACCAAGTGGGAGCAGCCGTTGAACGTGACAGACGTCAGAAGCTTCCTTGGGTTGGCAGGTTACTACCGGAGGTTCATTGAGAACTTTTCCAAGATCGCCAAGCCGATGACAGAGTTACTCAAGAACAACACAAAGTTCTAGTGCTCAGAAGCGTGTGAGAAGAGCTTTCAAGAGCTGAAAAAGAGACTCACCACAGCCCCAGTGCTTACCTTGCCAGATATCAAGAAAGACTTTGTGGTCTACTGTGACGCTTCAAGGCAAGGACTCGGATGTGTGCTGATGCAGGAAGGGAAAGTTGTGGCTTATGCTTCCAGGCAGCTGAGAAAACACGAGGAAAACTACCCGACACACAACTTGGAGATGGCAGCTGTTGTGCATGCGCTCAGGATCTGGAGACACTACCTGATAGGGAACAAGTGTGAACTGTTTTCCGACCACAAGAGCCTGAAGTACTTCTTTACACAGACAGAGTTGAACATGAGACAGAGGCGATGGCTGGAGCTGATCAAGGACTACGACGTCGAGATCAACTACCACCCAGGCAAAGCCAATGTCGTGGCAGATGCACTGAGCCGGAAAACATATTGCAACAACCTCATGGTAAGAGAAGAGCAACCTGCTCTACACGAAGAACTAGAAAAGCTGAGAATCGAAATTGTAGACCAAGGCCAAGTCAACGTGATGCAAGTGACCTATGACCTGGAGGAACGAATCCGTACAGCCCAGAAGTCGTGTGCAGAAATCAAAGTTCTGCGAGAACTGATGAAACAGGGTAAAGCAGAGGACTACCGGGTTGATGAACAAGGCACCGTGTGGTTGAAAGAACGGATCTGTGTACCACAAGACAGGGCACTCCGGGAGCAGATCATGAGAGAAGCTCACGACTCGAGGTACTCGATTCACCCGGGCAGCACCAAGATGTACAGAGATCTAAAGGTCCGATATTGGTGGAAGGACATGAAGAAGGATATAGCACACTACGTGGCCTGTTGCGACACCTGTAGCAGAGTGAAAATCGAACATCAGAAACCTGCTGGTTTGTTGAAGCCGTTGGCTATTCCAGTTTGGAAGTGGGAGGACATTTCCATGAACTTTGTGGTGGGACTTCCTCGAACACCAAAAGGAAACGACTCGGTTTGGGTCATAGTGGACCGACTGACCAAAGTGGCTCACTTTGTGCCGGTGAAGACCCGGTATGCAACCGAGAAGTTGGCAAAACTATACGTGGAGCACATACTCAGGCTGCACGGGGCACCCAGAAGTATTGTATCTGATCGAGGACCACAGTTTGTCTCCAAGTTTTGGCAGAGTTTCCACAAACTCATGGGCACCACTCTCAACTACGATCTGACCTTTCACCCGCAGACAGATGGTCAGACAGAAAGGGTCAACCAGGTGTTGGAGGATATGCTACGAGCGTGTGCACTCACCTATGGTACCGATTGGGAGAGCAGTTTGCCATTTGCAGAGTTCTCGTACAACAACAGCTTTCAAGCAAGTCTCCGGATGGCACCCTTTGAGGCCCTTTACGGGCGAAAGTGCAGAACCCCGCTAGCTTGGTCAGAGGTGGGAGAGCGGACACTGTTTGGGCTAGCAATCATTGAGGAAGCAGAGGGGAAAGTTGAGAACGTTCGTGAGAACCTGAAGATCGCTCAAAGCCGTCAGAAGAGCTATGCCGACAAAAGAAGAAGAGAGTTGACTTTTGCAGTTGGCGACCGAGTGTACTTGAAGGTCTCACCGCTTCGAGGAAATAAGAGGTTCTTGGTGAAGGGAAAGCTCGCATCGAGGTACGTGGGGCCGTACCAAATCACCCGGAGGATTGGAAGTTTGGCCTACCAGCTTGCACTACCCGAGACAATGGAAGGAGTTCACCCAGTGTTTCACGTGTCACAGCTGAAGAAGAGCGAGAAGGCAGTGGAGGCAAAGCAAGTGCCCATGGAGTTGCTTGATCTGCAAGACAACCTTGACTATGCAGAGTATCCTGAGAAAATCTTGGACCGAGCTGTCAAGGAGACACGGAGAACAACTATTCCTTTCTGTAGAGTGTTGTGGAGCAACCATACAGAGCGAGAAGCAACATGGGAGAAGGAAGCTGATCTCAGGAAAGAGTACCCGCACTTGTTCACGGAGGAGGACGAGGACTAAATCTCGAGGACGAGATTCTCGGTGGTGGGGGAGAATGTAACAACCCATTATTTTAGGTGTGTAAATTTTGCGAAAATTTAAAACATTTTGCTTGAATTTGAGTGCTATCAATTTTTGAACCAAATTGCTAGCCCTTCTCTAAATTCTCCACCAATTCATCCCATTTATAAAACATATATTTAAAATATGGTAAAATATGTGAGTTGGTTTTTCTCTGGTTCTTTGGAGTTCAAATGTGTGAAGTTTGAATTTGAGTGGGAATCAAATTCAAACCCCTTTTCAAACCCTAGCTCAAAGTTTAATCCTTTAATTTGCAAACTACCCAACCAGTGAGCTGGGCCGCTTCTCCTTTCCTGCGCTTTGCAGCCGGCCCAGCCCGCGACCCCTTTTGGCCCTTTAACCCGCGCAGCCCCTACTCTCTCTTCTCTTTCTCTGTCGCGTGGACCCCAGGCGTCAGCACTCACTTATCCTCATCCACCACACCAGCTCACCGAACCACCCCCTTGCGCCGCCGGTCTCGCCGCACCCGCACGCGCGGGCGGGGCGCGGCCGGACCGCCCGGCCGGCAAGCACGCCGAGGGCCGGTGCGCGCGCGCGCGCGCCGGGTGCGACCGAGGGGAAAGGCTAAGGACGGATTTGCCCCGCTCCGCGGCATCCGAGGCGCTCCAAGCCGCGGCCTCAAGCGCCACCTGCCCCGTCCGGCGGGCGGCCAGGGGCTTGGAGGGATTTTCCCCTCGAGCTGCCGCGGCATTGATTCAAAAGGAGAGGGCCGGTGTGGCACGGAGGCAAAGCCATCCACCCCCCGGTTTCCTCTTCCACCGCTCGGCCGTGTGCATCGGTTTGAGGGAGAAGGCGGGCGCGCCACCGCCGCGCCACACCGTTGGGGGAAAGGAGCGGGCGCGCCGCCGCCGCGACGCGCCGGTCGAGGGAGGAGCCGAGGACCGGACCGGGGACAGGACCACTTCACCGCCAAGGAGCGCCGTGCCGCGCCGGAAGGGGGAAGACGAGAACCAGCCGGGGACAAGGAGCAGGAGCCGAGGCGGCGGCCACCAGCGTGAACCCCTACCTCGCCTTCGTACGCCTCTCCACCGAGCCGGCCACGACTCCACCATCGCCCCATCGTGAGCACCGCAGCCCCATTCTCTCTTCTCCCCCTTGGATTCCTTCCTGTGTTGGCTTCCCATGTGTGGAGACGCGTCGCTGTGGACTTCTTGCCTGAGTGCTGGCCTTCGCGCCGCGGGGTGCCGTGCCGCGGCGGATGGGGCTCCTGGGCCGGTTGTGCCTCTGAGCTCCGCCGTCGCCGCGCGAAGAGCGACGGGGTCTCATGTTTGTGAAGGTGACCTGAGGAGGCGCGCGCGCCGCGGCTACCCCAAGCCGGCGGGCAAGCCCTCCTGGTGCGCGCTGTCGCTGCGCCCCGTTGTGCTGAGCCGAGGGGAAACTCCTCGACGTGCCGCCGTGCCGCGAGTTGGCAGAGCGCTGAGCCCTGGGCTCTGGTTTTCCTGGGATCCGGCCTTCGAGCCGTGGAGTGCTGTTCTTGCAGGTTGGGTGGGCGGAAGCCCAGGGTCAGGCGCACCCCAGCGCGTGGACCCGGGGCTCGCCGCGCTACGGACGGGCGACGCAGCCCGCGACGCCGCCGTGCCCCGCGCCGCGCGCGCGCGCGCCGCACCGCCGGCCCCTCCCCGCGGGCCGGTGTTTGGCAAGTCATGCTATTCATGGGTGGAACGCGAAGGCGGACCCTCTGCTAGCACCCCAGCGAGATGAGGGAACACGCCGGTGACAGGGAGCTCGCCACCGCAGGGACGCACCGCGCGGCCGCGGGTCGCCTGGCATTCCGTCGAACACCTGGAACGCGTGTAGCCCCTGAGCTTGTAAACCAACGGTTTGGGCCGCCGGCTGGAAACGGGCCTTAAGCCCGCCCCCGCTTTCCCGCGGGCCGCCGCCCCGATGCGGTGCGAGCGTTTGGGGGGGGGGGGGAAACAGACTTGTAGCGCAGTTTTGCGGGCTATGACGCCTGACTTTAGTTGGGCCGAAACCCAAATCGAGTGGAAAGGAGTCCGCTGGGCCGCCCACGGCCCAGCAGCGCTTTTGGCCCTTTTGCAGCCTGTTAAACCCGGGAGGCTGACGTCATGCTGATGTCAGCGGCGTAATTTCTGAAAATCCCTTTTCTTTTCTGTTTAAAAATTCCAGAAAATGTTTTTAAGCTTTAAAAATTCATAACTAATTCTAGGGAGCTCAGAAAAATACAAAACTAATTTCTATAAATCCGTATTTGCGAAACCTTGCTGACTGTAGGTAGTTTGGGTTCTTTTGGATCTTCTAAATTGATTTTTATTTGGAGTTTTTGCCTAGATGTGCACCGTATTCTTATTTTCGCGTCGAATCTCGTGCCGCAGACCCGAGCTTCGACCGGAGGACGTGGAGGACCCCGAGTACACTTGCTTCCGGACGTCGATCGCTTCAACGGCAACGAAGGTGTCATGTCACTCCCAACCATATAGATCCCATGTTGTTAACTAGCCGCTAGTGCTTTACTTTAATGCATTGATCGATGAATTGCATAACCGAGTTTAATAGCCATGCCTTGATGCTTTGATATATCCCGTTTCCTTGTTCTTCTACCTGTCGGACTAGCTACAGACCCCTAGCTAGTCCCTTACCTCAACTATCCATACTTTTGTTGCTTGATTATGGATGGTACTCTGGGCTTGGACCGAGATGTGGGTATCTCGGTGTGTTTCTAGCGTGTGTTCTGGGTGCGTATCTCCTTGCTGTGTTTTGGCGGGAGCGAGCCGCTTGGTTACGTGTGAACGGCTGCCGAGGGAAGATGCGATCTGGCCTCTTACCCGAGGGTCGTGTCGTGTGGGATGGAGATGTTGAGTGCTCGCTCTCGGCCCCTTATGGACCGATCGTCAGTTGACCTTGTTTCGGATGACTATTTTCGTACAGACCGCCCGCCTTGTATTGGGCGGGGGTGCGGGGTGAGACTTGTAGTGGATAGCACCCCTCCTGTAGGAGGATCGGTGTGATCGTGTCGGGAGGGGTCGTTCCCTCCTTAGTAGACTTTGCCCCGGTGAGGCCGGGGAAGGGTTCCACAGCTTCGAGGTACCTCTCGCGGGTAGTATGAGCTCTGCTGCGGAGGCTGGGCCAGGCTCGGAGATGCAGGAGGGTACTATCCACTTACTTGGGCTTTAGCCGTATGGTAGGGTCGGACACCGGTGACGGCCGGTTTCGGACCTATTCGGGCGGGTACAGTTGTACAACCTCTGCAGAGTGTTAAACCTATAGCTATAGTCGGTGTCAACCGGTTATGAAAGTCTTTCGATCTCTCACCTGACTAGCTACACTTCTCTTATGCTTCTTCTCTCCCCCCGAGTGTGTGAGCCGGCTTCGGCCGTTGAGATGTGGGGATAGGAGCCGGTGGGCCCCACATCACAGATGAGAGTTGGGTACTGGATCGTGGTTGAGATCCGGTGTTTTGGTGTGGTATTCCTTGAGCGGGGTGTGGACCCCTGAGGTGTGGACCTCGGAAGCGGAAGCTTCCCCGAGGTGTGGACCTCCTAGCTATATTCTGCTTACCTTGTACGTTGCAATGCTGCTTTGCTTAAGCTTTCTACAGCCAGAATAGGGATATCTCATGCATAGTAGAACATACACCGCTTTTGCCTCTTTGTTGGGAAGCTGACATGACCTACCCGCTTATCGGGTAGACCCTGGTGACTCTGACGCAGAGCCGGACTACGACTTCGACAACGACGGTTGGGTGGACTAGAGCTCTTCCTACACTTGAGCTGCCTGCGGATATGGAGTTTCCCGCGCTTTCATGGAGCCGCTGCTAGACGTTTTACTTATGTTTGATTCAGTCCCGATGGACTTGTACCCGGCATGTGCCGAAGAGATGTACTCTGATTAATGTAATAAAATAAATGTTGTACTCTACTTTACTGTTTTTATCTTTCTGTATGGATTTTGGCATCGCTGAGACAGGGATTGCACGTGGTAGCCCTCCTGGGACTACCACCGAGGTGCTAAGATTCGGGGCTCCGTTCGCGGAAATCCTGGTCGTTTCAAATGTGGTACAATGGATGCTACTCAAATTCGGTGCCCCAAAAAAGTGCATTCAGGTCTCAAACACAACTATTGCATCTTTTTATGTGCCGAAGGTTAGCGAAATGCTCCGAAACACTCCCAAACATCATTTAGGGTCCAATGTAGTAGAATGGATGCTACTCAACTTCAGTGCCCCAAAAAAGTGCATCAGGCCCGAAACACAAGTTTTGCATCTATTTATGTTATGAAAGTTAGCGAAATGCTCAGAAACACTCCAAATATCATTTTGGGTTGAATGTAGTAGAATGTATGCTTCGAAATTGCTACCCTAAAATAGTGAATTCAGGCCCAAAACTCGTGTTTTACATCTTTTTATGTCCGAAGGTTAGAGATATGGTCTAAAACACTCCCAACCAAAATTTTGGTTCAACCAGAGTAGAATGGATGCATCGCAACTTCGTTACCTCGAAATAGTGCATTCATGCCCGAAACACAACTATTGCATCTTTTATGTGCCGAAGGTTAGCGAAATGCTCCGAAACACTCCCAAACATCATTTTGGGTCCAATGTAGTAGAATGGATGCTTCACAACTTTGCTACCCTGAAATAGTGCATTCAGGCCCAAAACATGAGTTTTTCATCTTTTTACGTCTAAAGGTTAGCGAAATGGTCTAAAACACTCCCAAACATCATTTTGGGTCAACCAGAGTAGAATGGATGCATCGCAACTTCGATATCTCGAATTAGTGCATTCCGGCCCGAAACACAACTATTGCATCATTTTATGTGCCGAAGGTTAGCGAAATGCTCTGAAACACTCCTAACATCATTTGGGGTCGAATGTAGTAGAATGAATGTTTCACAACTTTGCTACCCTGAAAAAGTGCATTCAGGCCCAAAACATGAGTTTTTCATCTTTTTACGTCCCAAGGTTAGCGAAATGGTCTAAAACACTCCCAAACATCATTTTGGGTCAACCAGAGTAGAATGGATGCATCGCAACTTCGATATCTCGAAATAGTGCATTCAGGCCCGAAACACAACTATTGCATCTTTTTATGTGCTGAAGGTTAGCAAAATGCTGTGAAACACTCCCAAACATCATTTTGGGTTCGATGTAGTAGAATGGATGCTTCGCAACTTTGCTGTCCTGAAATAGTGCATTCGGGCCCAAACCTCGTGTTTTACATCTCTTTATGTCCAAAGGTTAGAGATATGGTCTAAAACAATCCCAACCATTATTTTGGGTCCACTAGAGTAGAATGGACGCATCGCAACTTCGTTACCTCGAAATAATGCATTCAAGCCTGAAACACAACTATTGCATCTTTTTACGTGCCGAAGGTTAGGGAAATGCTCCGAAACACTCCCAAACATCATTTTGGGTCCAATGTAGTACAATGGATGCTACTCAAATTCGGTGCCCCAAAAAAGTGCATTCAGGTCCGAAACACAACTATTGCATCTTTTTATGTGCCGAAGGTTAGCGAAATGCTCTGAAACACTCCTAAACATCATTTTGGGTTCAATGTTGTAGAATGGATGCTTCGCAACTTTGCTGTCCTGAAATAGTGCATTCAGGCCTAAAACACGTGTTTTACATCTTTTTATGTCCGAAGGTTAGAGAAATGGTCTAAAACACTCCCAACCATTATTTTGGGTCAACCAGAGTAGAATGGATGCATCGCAACTTCGATACCTCGAAATAGTGCATTCAGGCCCGAAACACAACTATTGCATCTTTTTATGTGCCGAAGGTTAGCGAAATGCTCTGAAACACTCCAAAACATCATTTTGGGTCAAATGTTGTAGAAACAGTGAGCCCAAAACACGTGTTTTACATCTTTTTATGTCCGAAGTTTAGAGAAATGGTCTAAAACACTCCCAACCATTATTTTGGTTCAACAGAGTAGAATGCATGCATCGCAATTTCGATACCTCGAAATAGTGCATTTATGCCCGAAACACAATTATTGCATCTTTTATGTGCCGAAGGTTTGCGAAATGCTCCGAAACACTCTCAAACATCATTTTTTTGAGTCGAATGTAGTAGAATGGATGCTTCGCAGTTGCTACACTAAAATACTGCATTCAGGCCCAAAACACATGTTTTACATCTTTTTATGTCCGAAGGTTAGCGAACTGGTCTAAAACACTCCCAACCATTATTTTGGGTCAACCATATTATAATGGGTGGATCGCAACTTGGATACCTCGAAATTGAGCATTTAGGCCCGAAACACAACTATTGCATCTTTTTATGTGCCGAAGGTTAGCGAAAAGCTCTGAAACACTCCCAAACATCATTTTGGGTCGAATGTAGTAGAATGGATGCTTCACAACTTTGCTGTCCTGAAATAGTGCATTCAGGCCCGAAACACAAGTTTTGCATCTTTTTATGTGCCGAAGGTTAGAGAATGGTCTAAAACACTCCCAACCATTATTTTGGGTCAACCAGAGTAGAATGGATGCATCGCAACTTCGATTCCTCGAAATAGTGCATTCAGGCCCGAAACATAACCATTGCATCTTTTTATGTGCCGAAGGTTAGCGAAATGCTCCGAAACACTCTCAAACATCATTTTGGGTCAAATGTAGTAGAATGGATGCTTCGCAACTTTGCTACCCTGAAATAGTGCATTCAGGCCCAAAACATGAGTTTTTCATCTTTTTACGTCTGAAGGTTAGCGAAATGGTCTAAAACACTCCCAAACATCATTTTGGGTCAACCAGAGTAGAATGGATGCATCGCAACTTCGATATCTCGAAATAGTGCATTCAGGCCCGAAACACAACTATTGCATCTTTTTATGTGCCGAAGGTTAGCGAAATGCTCTGAAACACTCCCAAACATCATTTTGGGTCGAATGTAGTAGAATGGATGCATCACAACTTTGCTTTCCTGAAATAGTGCATTCAGGCCCAAAACTCGCGTTTTACATCTTTTTATGTCCGAAGGTTAGAGAAATGGTCTAAAACACTCATCAACCAGTATTTTGGGTAAACCAGAGTAGAATGCATGCATCGCAACTTCGATACCTCGAAACAGTGCATTCAGGCCCGAAACACAAGTTTTGCATCTCTTTATGTGCCGAAGGTTAGCGAAATGCTCCGAAACACTCCAAACATCATTTTTTGAGTCGAATGTAGTAGAATGGATGCTTCGTAGTTGCCACCCTAAAATAGTCCATTCAGGCCCAAAACACGTGTTTTACATCTTTTTATGTCCGAAGGTTAGCGAACTGGTCTAAAACACTCCCAACCATTATTTTGTGTCAACCATATTATAATGGGTGCATCGCAACTTCGATACCTCGAAATAGAGCATTTAGGCCTGAAACACAACTATTGCATCTTTTTATGTGCCGAAGGTTAGTAAAAAGCTCTGAAACACTCCCAAACATCATTTTGGGTCGAATGTAGTAGAATGGATGCTTCACAACTTTGCTGTCCTTAAATAGTGCATTCAGGTTCGAAACACAAGTTTTGCATCTTTTTTTGTGCAGAAGGTTAGCAAAACGCTCCGAAACACTCCCAAACATCATTTTGGGTCGAATGTAGAGGAATGGATGCTTCACAACTTTGCTACCCTGAAATAGTGCAATCAGGCCCAAAACATGAGTTTTTAATATTTTTAGGTCCGAAGGTTAGTGAAATGGTCTAAAACGCTCCCAAACATCATTTTGGGTCAACCAGAGTAGAATGGATGTATCTCAACTTCGGTGCCCCGAAAAAGTGCTTTCTGGGCCGAAACAAAAGTTTTGCATCTTTTTATTTGCCGAAGGTTAGCGAAATGCTCCGAAACACTGCCAAACATCATTTAGGGTCCAATGTAGTAGAATGGATGCTACTCAACTTCGGTGCCCCGAAAAAGTGCATTCTGGGCCGAAACACAAGTTTTGCATCTTTTTATGGGCCGAAGGTTAGTGAAATGTTGTGAAACACTCACAATCATCATTTTGGGTCGAATGTAGTAGGATGGATGCTTCGCAACTTTGCTGTGCTGAAATAGTGCATTCAGGCCCAAAACACATGTTTTACATCTTTTTATGTCCGAAGGTTAGAGAAATGGTGTAAAACACTCCCAACCATTATTTTGGGTCAACCAGAGTAGAATGGATGCATCGCAACTTCGATACCTCGAAATAGTGCATTCAGGCCCGAAACAAAACCATTGCATCTTTTTATGTACCGAAGGATAGCGAAATGCTCTGAAACACTCCTAAACATCATTTTGGGTTCAATGTTGTAGAATGGATGCTTGGCAACTTTGCTGTCCTGAAATAGTGCATTCAGGCCCAAAACACGTGTTTTACATCTTTTTATGTCCGAAGGTTAGCACACCGGTCTAAAACACTCCCAACCATTATTTTGGGTCAACCAGAGTAGAATGCATGCATCACAACTTCGATACCTCAAAATAGTGCAGTCAGGCTCGAAACACAAGTTTTTCATCTTTTTACGGGCCGAAGGTTAGCGAAATGCTCCGAAACACTCCAAACATCATTTTTGAGTCGAATGTAGTAGAATGGATGCTTCGCAGTTGCGACCCTGAAATACTGCATTCAGGCCCAAAACACGTGTTTTACATCTTTTTATGTCTGAAGGTTTGCGAATCGGTCTAAAACACTCCCAACCATTATTTTGGGTCAACCATATTATAATGGGTGCATCGCAACTTCGATACCTCGAAATAGAGCATTTAGGCCTCGAAACACAACTATTGCATCTTTTTATGTGCCGAAGGTTAGTAAAAAGCTCGAAACACTCCCAAACATCATTTTGGGTCGAATGTAGTAGAATGGATGCTTCACAACTTTGTCATGTCCTTAAATAGTGCATTCGGGTTCGAAACACAAGTTTTGCATCTTTTTTTGTGCGTAAGGTTAGCAAAACGCTCCGAAACACTCCCAAACATCATTTTGGGTCGAATGTAGAGGAATGGATGCTTCACAACTTTGCTACCCCGAAATAGTGCAATCGGGCCCAAAACATGAGTTTTTAATATTTTTAGGTCCGAAGGTTAGTGAAATGGTCTAAAACGCTCCCAAACATCATTTTGGGTCAACCAGAGTAGAATGGATGTATCTCAACTTCGGTGCCCCGAAAAAGTGCTTTCTGGGCCGAAACAAAAGTTTTGCATCTTTTTATTTGCCGAAGGTTAGCGAAATGCTCCGAAACACTGCCAAACATCATTTAGGGTCCAATGTAGTAGAATGGATGCTACTCAACTTCGGTGCCCCGAAAAAGTGCATTCTGGGCCGAAACACAAGTTTTGCATCTTTTTATGGGCCGAAGGTTAGTGAAATGTTGTGAAACACTCACAATCATCATTTTGGGTCGAATGTAGTAGGATGGATGCTTCGCAACTTTGTCTTTGTCTTTGAAATAGTGCATTCAGGCCCAAAACACGTGTTTTACATCTTTTTATGTCCGAAGGTTAGAGAAATGGTCTAAAACACTCCCAACCATTATTTTGGGTCAACCAGAGTAGAATGGATGCATCGCAACTTCGATACCTCGAAATAGTGCATTCAGGCCCGAAACACAACTATTGCATCTTTTTATGTGCCGAAGGTTAGCGAAATGCTCTGAAACACTCCTAAACATCATTTTGGGTTCAATGTTGTAGAATGGATGCTTGGCAACTTTGCTGTCCTGAAATAGTGCATTCAGGCCCAAAACACGTGTTTTACATCTTTTTATGTCCGAAGGTTAGCACACCGGTCTAAAACACTCCCAACCATTATTTTGGGTCAACCAGAGTAGAATGCATGCATCACAACTTCGATACCTCAAAATAGTGCATTCAGGCTCGAAACACAAGTTTTTCATCTTTTTACGGGCCGAAGGTTAGCGAAATGCTCCGAAACACTCCAAACATCATTTTTGAGTCGAGTGTAGTAGAATGGATGCTTCGCAGTTGCGACCCTGAAATACTGCATTCAGGCCCAAAACACGTGTTTTACATCTTTTTATGTCTGAAGGTTTGCGAACTGGTCTAAAACACTCCCAACCATTATTTTGGGTCAACCATATTATAATGGGTGCATCGCAACTTCGATACCTCGAAATAGAGCATTCAGGCCCGAAACACAACTATTGCATCTTTTTATGTGCCGAAGGTTAGTAAAAAGCTCTGGAACAATGCCAAGCATCATTTTGGGTCGAATGTGTAGTAGAATGGATGCTTCACAACTTTGCTGTCCTAAAATAGTGCATTCAAGTTCGAAACACAAGTTTTGCATCTTTTTTTGTGCCGAAGGTTAGCAAAACGCTTCCGAAAGACTCCCAAACATCATTTTGGGTCGAATGTAGTCGAATGGATGCTTCGCAGCTTTGCTACTCTGAAATAGTACAATCAGACCCAAAACATGAGTTTTTCATCTTTTTAGGTCCCAAGGTTAGTGAAATGGTCTAAAACACTCCCAACCATTATTTTGGGTCAACCAGAGTAGAATGGATGTATCGCAACTTCGGTGCACCGAAAAAGTGCATTCTGGGCCGAAACACAAGTTTTGCATCTTTTTATTTGTCGAAGGTTAGCGAAATGCTCCGAAACACTGCCAAACATCATTTAGGGTCCAATGTAGTAGAATGGATGCTACTCAACTTCGGTGCCCCGAAAAAGTGCATTCTGGGCCGAAACACAAGTTTTGCATCTTTTTATAGGCCGAAGGTTAGTGAAATGTTGTGAAACACTACCAAACATCATTTTGGGTCGAATGTAGTACAATGGATGCTACTCAACTTCGGTGCCCCAAAAAAGTGCATTCGGGCCGAAACACATCTTTTTATGGGTCGAAGGTTAGTGAAATGTTGTGAAACACTCCCAAACATCATTTTGGCTCGAATGTAGTAGGATGGATGCTTCACAACTTTGCTGTCCTGAAATAGTGCATTCAGGCCCAAAACACATGTTTTACATCTTTTTATGTCCGAAGGTTAGAGAAATGGTCTAAAACACTCCCATAATTATTTTGGAACAACCAGAGTAGAATGGATGCATCGCAACTTCGATACCTCGAAATAGTGCATTCAGGCCCGAAACACAACTATTGCATCTTTTTATGTGCCGAAGGTTAGCGAAATGCTCTGAAACACTCCTAAACATCATTTTGGGTTCAATGTTGTAGAATGGATGCTTGGCAACTTTGTTGTCCTGAAATAGTGCATTCAGGCCCAAAACACGTGTTTTACATCTTTTTATGTCTGAAGGTTAGCGAAATGGTCTAAAACACTCCCAAGCATTATTTCGGGTCTACCAGAGTAGAATGGATGCATCACAACTTCGTTACCTCGAAATAGTGCATTCATGCCCGAAACACAACTATTGCATCTTTTATGTGCCGATGGTTTGCGAAATGCTCCGAAACACTCTCAAACATCATTTTGGGTCGAATGTAGTAGAATGGATGCTTCGCAAGTTTGCTACCCTGAAATAGTGCAATCAGGCCGAAAACATGAGTTTTTCATCTTTTTACGTCCGAAGGTTAGCGAAATGGTCTAACACACTCCCTAACATCATTTTTGGTCAACCAGAGTAGAATGGGTGCATCGCAACTTCGATATCTCGAATTAGTGCATTCAGGCCCGAAACACAACTATTGCATCTTTTTATGTGCCGAAGGTTAGCGAAATGCTCTGAAACACTCCTAACATCATTTTGGGTTCAATGTAGTAGAATGCATGCTTAACAACTTTGCTGTCCTGAAATAGTGCATTCAGGCCCGAAACTCGCATTTTACATCTTTTTATGTCCAAAGGTTAGAGAAATGGTCTAAAACACTCATCAACCAGTATTTTGGGTAAACCGGAGTAGAATGCATGCATCGCAACTTCGATACCTCGAAATAGTGCATTCAAGCCCAAAACACAAGTTTTGGATCTTTTTATATGCCGAAGGTTAGCGAAATGCTCCGAAACACTCCAAACATCGTTTTTTGAGTAGAATGTAGTAAAATGGATGCTTCGCAGTTCCTACCTTGAAAAAGTGCATTCAGGCCCAAAACACGTGTTTTACATCTTTTTATGTCCGAAGGTTAGCGCACTGGTCTAAAGCACTCCCAACCATTAGTTTGGGTCAACCAGAGTAGAATGCATGCATCGCAACTTCGATACCTCGAAATAGTGCATTCAGGCCCGAAACACAAGTTTTGCATCTTTTTTTGTGCAGAAGGTTAGCAAAACGCTCCGAAACACTCCCAAACATCATTTTGGGTCGAATGTAGAGGAATGGATGCTTCACAACTTTGCTACCCTGAAATAGTGCAATCAGGCCCAAAACATGAGTTTTTAATATTTTTAGGTCCGAAGGTTAGTGAAATGGTCTAAAACGCTCCCAAACATCATTTTGGGTCAACCGAGTAGAATGGATGTATCTCAACTTCGGTGCCCCGAAAAAGTGCTTTCTCGGGCCGAAACAAAAGTTTTGCATCTTTTTATTTGCCGAAGGTTAGCGAAATGCTCCGAAACACTGCCAAACATCATTTAGGGTCCAATGTAGTAGAATGGATGCTACTCAACTTCGGTGCCCCGAAAAAGTGCATTCTGGGCCGAAACACAAGTTTTGCATCTTTTTATGGGCCGAAGGTTAGTGAAATGTTGTGAAACACTCACAATCATCATTTTGGGTCGAATGTAGTAGGATGGATGCTTCGCAACTTTGCTGTCCTGAAATAGTGCATTCAGGCCCAAAACACGTGTTTTACATCTTTTTATGTCCGAAGGTTAGAGAAATGGTCTAAAACACTCCCAACCATTATTTTGGGTCAACCAGAGTAGAATGGATGCATCGCAACTTCGATACCTCGAAATAGTGCATTCAGGCCCGAAACAAAACCATTGCATCTTTTAATGTGCCGAAGGTTAGCGAAATGCTCGAAACACTACTAAACATCATTTTGGGTCCAATGTTGTAGAATGGATGCTTCGCAACTTTGCTTGTCCCGAAATAGTACATTCGAGCCCAAAACACGTGTTTTACATCTTTTTGTGTCCGAAGGTTAGCACACCGGTCTAAAACACTCCCAACCATTATTTTGGGTCAACCGTAGTAGAATGCATGCATCACAACTTCGATACCTCAAAATAGTGCGGTCGGAAAACTCGAAACACAAGTTTTTCATCTTTTTACGGGCCGAAGGTTAGCGAAATGCTCCGAAACACTCCAAACATCATTTTTGAGTCGAATGTAGTAGAATGGATGCTTCGCAGTTGCGACCCTGAAATACTGCATTCAGGCCCAAAACACGTGTTTTACATCTTTTTATGTCTGAAGGTTTGCGAACTGGTCTAAAACACTCCCAACCATTATTTTGGGTCAACCATATTATAATGGGTGCATCGCAACTTCGATACCTCGAAATAGAGCATTTAGGCCTGAAACACAACTATTGCATCTTTTTATGTGCCGAAGGTTAGTGAAAAGCTCTGAAACACTCCCAAACATCATTTTGGGTCGAATGTAGTAGAATGGATGCTTCACAACTTTGCTGTCCTGAAATAGTGCATTCAGGTTCGAAACACAAGTTTTGCATCTTTTTTTGTGCAGAAGGTTAGCAAAACGCTCCGAAACACTCCCAAACATCATTTTGGGTCGAATGTAGAGGAATGGATGCTTCACAACTTTGCTACCCTGAAATAGTGCAATCAGGCCCAAAACATGAGTTTTTAATATTTTTAGGTCCGAAGGTTAGTGAAATGGTCTAAAACGCTCCCAAACATCATTTTGGGTCAACCAGAGTAGAATGGATGTATCTCAACTTCGGTGCCCCGAAAAAGTGCTTTCTCGGGCCGAAACAAAAGTTTTGCATCTTTTTATTTGCCGAAGGTTAGCGAAATGCTCCGAAACACCGCCAAACATCATTTAGGGTCCAATGTAGTAGAATGAATGCTACTCAACTTCGGTGCCCCGAAAAGTGCATTCTCGGGGCCGAAACACAAGTTTTGCATCTTTTTATGGGCCGAAGGTTAGTGAAATGTTGTGAAACACTCACAATCATCATTTTGGGTCGAATGTAGTAGAATGGATGCTTCGCAACTTTGCTGTCCTGAAATAGTGCATTCTGGCCCAAAACACGTGTTTTACATCTTTTTATGTCCGAAGGTTAGAGAAATGGTCTAAAACACTCCCAACCATTATTTTGGGTCAACCAGAGTAGAATGGATGCATCGCAACTTCGATACCTCGAAATAGTGCATTCAGGCCCGAAACACAACTATTGCATCTTTTTATGTGCCGAAGGTTAGCGAAATGCTCTGAAACACTCCTAAACATCATTTTGGGTTCAATGTTGTAGAATGGATGCTTGGCAACTTTGCTGTCCTGAAATAGTGCATTCAGGCCCAAAACACGTGTTTTACATCTTTTTATGTCCGAAGGTTAGCACACCGGTCTAAAAAAATCCCAACCATTATTTTGGGTCAACCAGAGTAGAATGCATGCATCACAACTTCGATACCTCAAAATAGTGCATTCAGGCTCGAAACACAAGTTTTTCATCTTTTTACGGGCCGAAGGTTAGCGAAATGCTCCGAAACACTCCAAACATCATTTTTGAGTCGAGTGTAGTAGAATGGATGCTTCGCAGTTGCGACCCTGAAATACTGCATTCAGGCCCAAAACACGTGTTTTACATCTTTTTATGTCTGAAGGTTTGCGAACTGGTCTAAAACACTCCCAACCATTATTTTGGGTCAACCATATTATAATGGGTGCATCGCAACTTCGATACCTCGAAATAGAGCATTCAGGCCCGAAACACAACTATTGCATCTTTTTATGTGCCGAAGGTTAGTAAAAAGCTCTGGAACAATGCCAAGCATCATTTTGGGTCGAATGTGTAGTAGAATGGATGCTTCACAACTTTGCTGTCCTAAAATAGTGCATTCAAGTTCGAAACACAAGTTTTGCATCTTTTTTTGTGCCGAAGGTTAGCAAAACGCTCTGAAACACTCCCAAACATCATTTTGGGTCGAATGTAGTGGAATGGATGCTTCACAACTTTGCTACCCTGAAATAGTGCATTCAAGCCCAAAACATGAGTTTTTAATATTTTTAGGTCCGAAGGTTAGTGAAATGGTCTAAAACACTCCCAACCATCATTTTGGGTCAACCAGAGTAGAATGGATGTATCGCAACTTCGGTGCACCGAAAAAGTGCATTCTGGGCCGAAACACAAGTTTTGCATCTTTTTATTTGTCGAAGGTTAGCGAAATGCTCCGAAACACTGCCAAACATCATTTAGGGTCCAATGTAGTAGAATGGATGCTACTCAACTTCGGTGCCCCGAAAAAGTGCATTCTGGGCCGAAACACAAGTTTTGCATCTTTTTATAGGCCGAAGGTTAGTGAAATGTTGTGAAACACTACCAAACATCATTTTGGGTCGAATGTAGTACAATGGATGCTACTCAACTTCGGTGCCCCAAAAAAGTGCATTCTGGGCCGAAACACATCTTTTTATGGGTCGAAGGTTAGTGAAATGTTGTGAAACACTCCCAAACATCATTTTGGCTCGAATGTAGTAGGATGGATGCTTCACAACTTTGCTGTCCTGAAATAGTGCATTCAGGCCCAAAACACATGTTTTACATCTTTTTATGTCCGAAGGTTAGAGAAATGGTCTAAAACACTCCCATAATTATTTTGGAACAACCAGAGTAGAATGGATGCATCGCAACTTCGATACCTCGAAATAGTGCATTCAGGCCCGAAACACAACTATTGCATCTTTTTATGTGCCGAAGGTTAGCGAAATGCTCTGAAACACTCCTAAACATCATTTTGGGTTCAATGTTGTAGAATGGATGCTTCGCAACTTTGTTGTCCTGAAATAGTGCATTCAGGCCCAAAACACGTGTTTTACATCTTTTTATGTCTGAAGGTTAGAGAAATGGTCTAAAACACTCCCAACCATTATTTTGGTTTAACCGGAGTAGAATGGATGCATCGCAACTTCGTTACCTCGAAATAGTGCATTCATGCCCTAAACACAACTATTGCATCTTTTATGTGCCGATGGTTTGCGAAATGCTCCGAAACACTCTCAAACATCATTTTGGGTCGAATGTAGTAGAATGGATGCTTCGCAAGTTTGCTACCCTGAAATAGTGCAATCAGGCCGAAAACATGAGTTTTTCATCTTTTTACGTCCGAAGGTTAGCGAAATGGTCTAACACACTCCCTAACATCATTTTTGGTCAACCAGAGTAGAATGGGTGCATCGCAACTTCGATATCTCGAATTAGTGCATTCAGGCCCGAAACACAACTATTGCATCTTTTTATGTGCCGAAGGTTAGCGAAATGCTCTGAAACACTCCTAACATCATTTTGGGTTCAATGTAGTAGAATGCATGCTTAACAACTTTCTTTGTCCCGAAATAGTGCATTCAGGCCCGAAACTCGCATTTTACATCTTTTTATGTCCAAAGGTTAGAGAAATGGTCTAAAACACTCATCAACCAAAATTTTGGGTAAACCGGAGTAGAATGCATGCATCGCAACTTCGATACCTCGAAATAGTGCATTCAAGCCCAAAACACAAGTTTTGGATCTTTTTATATGCCGAAGGTTAGCGAAATGCTCCGAAACACTCCAAACATCGTTTTTTGAGTAGAATGTAGTAAAATGGATGCTTCGCAGTTCCTACCTTGAAAAAGTGCATTCAGGCCCAAAACACGTGTTTTACATCTTTTTATGTCCGAAGGTTAGCGCACTGGTCTAAAACACTCCCAACCATTAGTTTGGGTCAATCAGAGTAGAATGCATGCATCGCAACTTCGATACCTCGAAATAGTGCATTCAGGCCCGAAACACAAGTTTTGCATCTTTTTATGTGCCGAAGGTTAGCGAAATGCTCTGAAACACTCCAAACATCATTTTTTGAGTCGAATGTAGTAGAATGGATGCTTCGCAGTTGCTACCCTGAAATAGTGCATTCAGGCCCAAAACACGTGTTTTACATCTTTTTATGTCCGAAGGTTTGCGAACGGGTCTAAAACACTCCCAACCATTATATTGGGTCACCCAGATTATAATGGACGCATCGCAACTTCGATACCTCGAAATAGAGCATTTAGGCCCGAAACACAACTATTGCAACTTTTTATGTGCCGAAGGTTAGTAAAAAGCTCTGAAACACTCTCAAACATCATTTTGGGTCGAATGTAGTAGAATGGATGCTTCACAACTTTGCTGTCCTAAAATAGTGCATTCAGGTTCGAAACTCAAGTTTTGCATCTTTTTTGTGCCGAAGGTTAGCAAAACGCTCTGAAACACTCCCAAAGATCATTTTGGGTCGAATGTAGTGGAATGGATGCTTCTCGACTTTGCTACCCTGAAATAGTGCATTCAGGCCCAAAACATGAGATTTTAATATTTTTAGGTCCGAAGGTTAGTGAAATGGTCTAAAACAATCCCAAACATCATTTTGGGTCAACCAGAGTAGAATGGATGTATCGCAACTTCGGTGCACCGAAAAAGTGCATTCTGGGCTGAAACACAAGTTTTGCATCTTTTTATTTGTCGAAGGTTAGCGAAATGCTCCGAAACACTGCCAAACATCATTTAGGGTCCAATATAGTAGTATGGATGCTACTCAACTTCGGTGCCCCGAAAAAGTGCATTCTGGGCCGAAACACAAGTTTTGCATCTTTTTATGGGCCGAAGGTTAGTGAAATGTTGTGAAACACTCCCAAACATCATTTTGGGTCGAATGTAGTAGAATGGATGCTACTCAACTTCGGTGCCCCAAAAAAGTGCATTCTGGGCTGAAACACAAGTTTTGCATCTTTTTGTAGGCCGAAGGTTAGTGAAATGTTGTGAAACACTCCCAAACATCATTTTGGGTCGAATGTAGTAGAATGGATGTTTCGCAACTTTGCTGTCCGGAAATAGTGCATTCATGCCCAAAACACAACTATTGAATCTTTTTATGTGCCGAAAGTTAGCGAATTGCTCCGAAACACTCCCAAACATCATTTTGGGTCCAATGTAGTAGAATGGATGCTACTCAACTTTGGTGCCCCGAAAAAGTGCATTCTGGGCCGAAACACAAGTTTTGTATCTTTTTATGGGCCGAAGGTTAGTGAAATGTTGTGAAACACTCCCAAACATCATTTGGGTCGAATGTAGTAGAATGGATGCTACTCAACTTCGGTGCCCCAAAAAAGTGCATTCTGGGCCGAAACACAAGTTTTACATCTTTTTATGGGCCGAAGGTTTGTGAAATGTTGTGAAACACTCCCAAACTTCATTTTTGGTCGAATGTAGTAGTATGGATGCTACTCAACTTCGGTGCCCCAAAAATGTGCATTCTTGGCCGAAACACAAGTTTTGCATCTTTTTATCGGGCGAAGGTTAGTGAATTGTTGTGAAACACTCCCAAACATCATTTTGGGTCGAATGTAGTAGAATGGATGTTTCGCAACTTTGTTGTCCTGAAATAGTGCATTCAGGCCCAAAACACGTGTTTTACATCTTTTTAGGTCCGAAGGTTAGAGAAATGGTCTAAAACACTCCCAACCATTATTTTGGGTCAACCAGAGTAGAATGGATGCATCGCAACTTCGATACCTCGAAATAGTGCATTCAGGCCCGAAACACAACTATTGTATCTTTTTATGTGCCGAAGGTTAGCGAAATGCTCTGAAACACTCCTAAACATCATTTTGGGTTCAATGTTGTAGAATGGATGCTTCGCAACTTTGCTGTCCTGAAATAGTGAATTCAGGCCCAAAACATGAGTTTTTCATCTTTTTACGTCCGAAGGTTAGAGAAATCGTCTAAAACACTCCCAAACATCATTTTGGGTCAACTAGAGTAGAAAGGATGCATCGCACCTTCGATATCTCGAAATAGTGCAGTCAGGCCCGAAACACAACAATTGCATCTTTTTATGTGCTGAAGGTTAGCGAAATGCTCCGAAACACTCCTAACATCATTTTCGGTTCAATGTAGTAGAATGGATGCTTCGCAACTTTGTTGTCCTGAAATAGTGCATTATGGCCCAAAACTCGTGTTTTACATCTTTTTATGTCCGAGGGTTTGAGAAATGGTCTAAAACACTCCCAACCATTATTTTGGGTCAACCATAGTAGAATGGATGCATCGCAACTTCGTTACCTCGAAATAATGCATTCATTCCCGAAACACAACTATTGTATCTTTTTATGTGCCGAAGGATAGCGAAATGCTCTGAAACACTCCTAAACATCATTTTGGGTTCAATGTTGTAGAATGGATGCTTGGCAACTTTGCTGTCCTGAAATAGTGCATTCAGGCCCAAAACACGTGTTTTACATCTTTTTATGTCCGAAGGTTAGCGAAATGGTCTAAAACACTCCCAAACATTATTTTGGGTCAACCAGAGTAGAATGGATGCATCGCAACTTCGTTATCTCGAAATAGTTCATTCATGCCCGAAACACAACTATTGCATCTTTTTACGTGCCGAAGGTTAGCGAAATGCTCCAAAACACTCGCAAACATCATTTTGGGTCCAATGTAGTACACTGGATGCTACTCAAATTCGGTGCCCCAAAAAGTGCATTCAGGCTCGAAACACAACTATTGCATCTTTTTATGTGCCGAAGGTTAGCGAAATTCTCTGAAACACTCCAAATATCATTTTGGGTTGAATGTAGTAGAATGTTTGCTTCACAATTGCTACCCTAAAATAGTGAATTCAGGCCCAAAACATGAGTTTTTCATCTTTTTACGTTCGAAGGATAGCGAAATGGTCTAAAACAGTCTCAACAATTATTTTGTGTCAACCATAGTAGAATGGAAGCATCGCAACTTCGACACCTCTAAATAGTGCATTCAGGCCCGAAACACAACTATTGTATCTTTTTATGTGCCGAAGGTTAGCGAAATGCTCTAAAACACTCCTAAACATCATTTTGGGTTCAATGTTGTAGAATGGATGGTTGGCAACTTTGCTGTCCTGAAATAGTGCATTCAGGCCCAAAACACGTGTTTTACATCTTTTTATGTGCCGAAGTTTAGCCAAATGGTCTAAAACACTCCCAAACATTATTTTGGGTCAACCAGAGTAGAATGGATGCATCGCAACTTCGTTACCTCGAAATAGTTCATTATGCCCGAAACACAACTATTGCATCTTTTTATGTGCCGAAGGTTAGCGAAAAGCTCCGAAAGACTCCCAAACATCATTTTGGGTCGAATGCAGTAGAATGGATGCTTCGCAACTTTGCTACTCTGAAATAGTGCATTCAGGCCCAAAACATGAGTTTTTCATCATTTTACGTCCGAAGGTTAGCGAAATGGTCTAAAACACACCCAAACATCATTTTGGGTCAACCAGAGGAGAATGGATGCATCGCACCTTCGATATCTCGAAATAGTGCATTCAGGCAGAAACACAACTATTGTATCTTTTTATGTACCGAAGGATAGCGAAATGCTCTGAAACACTCCTAAACATCATTTTGGGTTCAATGTTGTAGAATGGATGCTTGGCAACTTTGCTGTCCTGAAATAGTGCATTCAGGCCCAAAACACGTGTTTTACATCTTTTTATCTCTGAAGGTGTCGGTGCGGAATATGGTCCCGACACTAACCAGTAGATAGCGCCGAGGTCTATCCCTCAATGGTCGATGCTAAGCAACAAGTGACACAGGGTTTTTATCCTGGTTCCGGCCGAGGGGGCCGTACGTCCAGCAGGGGTGTGCTCGCGGCACTATATTGCTCAGCACCGGGGTGCCTGTAGTGGGGCTGCTACAAGCGAGGCGGGAGAGGAAGCGTGGCTTCCAAGTCCCTGGTGGAGTGGCTGAAGATGTTGTGGGAGAATTAGAGAGTGAGTGCACAACGTATGTCAAGAGCTCTTGGTCTATGGCCTTGAGTGTGTCGCTGTTCTGTGTGTCCTCCGTGTCTTTTTCCCCTGCGGCTGGGGGGTTCGTCCCCCTTTTATAGATCAAGGGGGAGGCGAACTACATGCATGCCGTGCTATCTAGCTACGTGGAGAAGCGTGACGTGCTATGCTGGAGAATGGGCGGCCATCCGGGCGATCCTTGCAGCGATCCGGTCATCATGGCCTGACTTGTACCCGAACAGTGGCAGTTCGAGGGTAGGAGAGCAGCGGATGGTGGTGATGTCCTCTGATAGGCTCGAGGGAGGTGCTGACGCAGGCCCGTACGGCGTACAGGAATAGTCAGAACGGCGTTCCTTCCCGACGCGCTTCACGGGGCTGGAGTCGTTGCTACAGGGCCCGGCGTGCGCCTGCACGCGCGGGTACGGCGGGCACGCCCGTTACAGTGGCGGGGATGGCAGTCCACCGGCCTAGCGCCTCCACCTAACCCTGTAGGGTCACAAGAAAGTGAATCGAGGGTGCGCCGGCCCCCTTTCGAGGGCTCGGCGCGTTAGCCATATGAGGACCATGTGTGGTTCGAGGACCGGTGGATGGTTGCTTCCTTGTGTGATGAGTGATTGACAACGTTGTGTGGACTGATTCTTGGCTAAGTATTGCGGGTGCGGGGTTGCGGCTTGACTCATGTTGGTGCGGGTGAAGAACAAGCGCGAAAGGTCGTCGCGGTGAGGCCTCCGGGTGTGGAGAAGACAAGTAGGCTTCGTTCGAGGGACCGGTGGCCGGCGGGGTCAAGTGCGGGCCGCATGGTGGCATGAACAGCAAGATGAAGTCGTGGACGGTTTCTTGGTTGAGCCTCAAAACCAAGGTCGAGCCGGGACTACGTGGGAGCCAAGTCATGAGTGGAGATTGGCGGAGGCTACACCGAGTTCGCAGGGGTTTCGGTGGTTCACCGTAAACCACCGGGTTCCTTGGTTGATCCACAAAGCCAAGACCGGAGAACCGAAGACGGAGGTGCGGCGGCACGGCACCGGTCCGACCGGTGGGTCGGCCGGTCCCGCCGGTGAGGAGCACGGTCGACCGGTGTACGACGACGTAGTCCGAATCTTCGAAGCGGAGGACACGCGTCGGGATCGCATGGCTTGCGTCGAGGCTACGCAGGGTGCGGTCGCCGGCATCCGTCCGATGGTGAAGACATCAAGAATTCCAAATCCGCCCTTGAGGGGCTTGTATCCCTAGTTGTTAGAGAAGGGCATTTTAGACATTCGGTTGCCTCCATATAACCCAAGAGGTGAGAGGATGGCAGCCAACTCTTGGAACCCTAGCTCATTAGTTTTCCTATTTTCCACCTATTTTCTCTAGGTTTTCCTTAGGACTAGCAAGAGAGCTTCACGGAGAGATCTTGTAGAGAGGGATGGATGATCGGGCGGCTTGCTAGACCTTGTACGAACCTTTGTTTCATGTATAGATGATTCGGCGTGGTTCCTCAAGGTTTGGATGTGTTTTCCCAGATTGTTCTTGGTGGTGATTTTCGGAGCCCTCTCTTTGTGATTTCTTTGGGGTGTTTTCGGGGCTTTTCTCTTGGGGATTTGATGGGGGAAATTTGTGGGAACCCTTCGTGGTTCTTTGGGCTGTGATTCCCCTCCCAAATGAGTAAAAGTGCTCGATTTTGGGGTTTTCTTGAGTTCTTGGGTTGGAAGTGCTTTCGGCGGGATTTCTTCGATTCCTCCTTTTTGGACGAGTTTTGGTGGGATTAAACTTGGCTATGAACTCCTCATGAGGTGTTCATGATATCCCCAAAGTCTTGTTCAAGTCCGTGGAGCGATTCGGGAGATCAAGATTTGGATTTGGGGGAGTTGACCCGCGGGTGCTGTTCATCCCGAGCTGCCCAGGCTACACCGGTCTGACCGGTGCTCTTGACCGGTCTGACCGGTGCGAGCCCTTGTGGGTTTTTGCTCGGGTGAACGTCTTGGTGTGTTCGTTGTTGTCCCGTGTTGCTGCTGTTTTGAGTTTGGGTCCGTTTGGTGGTCGGTTGGCCTGTTTGGTGCCTTGGGGGCTTTCAGGCTGCCATCGGTCTGACCGGTGTGTCTCACCGGTCTGACCGGTGTAGAGCCACTTAGTTAAAGTTGCTCAGTTTCACCAGCAGGGACCGGTCTGACAGGTGGTGCTCACCGGTCTGACCGGTGTGGGTCTGTAGACTCGGGGTTTGTTGTTCCGCTGCGTTCTCGAGTCGGAAGGCTGTGTGTGTTGGTTCCTAGGTCCAGTGGCACTCCAGTGGCTACGTGGGCTTGGCCAACTTGGGTAGTGAGTCGGAGACGTGTGTTGGAAGCCGTGTTCGTCTTGTTGGAGTTTTCATCTCCTTCGAGAAGAATTTTTATCGGCTCCCATTCACTCCCTCCCCCCCCTCTCGGTTCGCCGTATCGGTCCTTCAAGTGGTATCAGAGCCGGTTCGGGTCTTTATTGACTCTAACCGAGCCTAAGATCCAAGGATGGCGTACCAGGAACGGGGTTCGGGTCCTCCACACTTCGATGGCAAGAACTACCAGATGTGGAGCAAGCGGATGGGTGCGTTCCTCCGCGGAAAGGGTCAGCGCTTTGGGATGTCACGGTGGACACGGGCTATGTCCGGCCGATGGATTTCCTTGCTCCGTGGTCGAGGGACAGATTCGACGCCAACAATAAGGCGGTCGACTACTTGTTTCGTGCTTTGTGTCAGCCTGAGTTCGATCGGGTGCACACCGAGCACTTGGCTTGTAGGATTTGGGCGGTGTTTAAGGAGGCTCATGTTGGGAACGCCCAGGTTCAGGCACGGTTGTATGCGACCTACCGGAGAGAGTACGAGAACTTCACTCATCTCCCTATGAGTCCATCGATGCCTTGTTTCAGAGGTTCACGGTGGTGGTGAACAACATGAGGGCCAATGTGGACGTGCTCCCGTACGATGATCATGATAGAGCGGTCAAGCTCTTACACTCTTTGGATCGTACGATATGGGGCGGAATGTTCGAGGCCATAGTCGAGTCGGAGAGGTATGATACTCTGACGGTGAACGAGCTGTTCTCGAAGCTCAAGTCGGCTTAGGTGGATAGGGGCATGACTGCCAAGCTTGAGGGACCGACTGATTCCCATAGTCTTGCCCTCGTTGGTGGTTCCAAAGGAAAGACTAACTCTAACCCATCCACCAGGATGTTCTCGTTTTCCTCTTCGATGTCTATGCCAGATGAGGAGTTTGATGACCTTGGAGAGGACGAGCTGGCACTGTTGACGAGGCGGTTCGAGAGGCTGCACGAGAACCGCGTGAACATGAGGAGGAACACGAGGACTTGCTTCCAGTGCGGCAAGCCGGGACACTTCGTCGCCGACTGCCCGGAGAAGGCCAAGAATAAGGACAGCTACAAGCACAAGCCGAGGATGAACGATGGCAAGTACCGTCGAGGCGCGACCACAAGAGCAAGCACAAGAACAAGTACAAGGACGAGCGACGATCGAGGAAGAAGGAGGGCCGAGGCAAGGCCCGAGCGATGGTTGGAGCGAGCGACGTCGACTCCCGGTTCCGCGTACTCCACCCTCGAGCTCGAGCGGCGGTGAAGACGAGGGAGATCGCCGCAAGAACAAGAAGTCGTCCAAGAACCCGAGTGGGCCGAGCGCGCCTCGCGAGAGATGGCTTCGCACCATGGCGTTGAGCTCCGGCAGCAAGTAGAGCACACAGAGCGACTCGGACTCTGAGTTCGACGACGAGGTGCGTGATGAACTTCCCTTCTTGCGTCAGGAGAATGAGAGGCTTGGCTCTTTGCTTGATAACCGTGATGACATGCTTAGAGAGGCCAAGAAAATGAGGAAAGAGCTTAGGGCTTCACTCGAGGATGCTAGGACTAGAGTGGCCGAGCTAGAGACACGGAGTGCTTGATAGCAAGCTTGAGATTGATTCGCTTAAGGCTAGCCCCGTTGTTTCGATGAGAATGATTGTGCTTGATTGCTCCATATTCCTTGCTGATCTTGCTTTGTTCAAGGAGAAGCATGCCTCCAAGTGTGAGGAACTAGATGTGCTTAGGGTTGAAGTGGCTGAGCTTAAGTCTAGACCTGCTTTGCTAGGTGCTTGCACTTCTTGCCCTGTTTTGCATGCTAAGATTGATAAGATGCATGCTTATACTAGTTCGCTCGAGGCTAAATTGAAGGAACCCATGCCCACATCTTGCTCTACCTGTGAAATGCATGCATTGAAAAATTTGGAGCTTGCACATTATGTTGATCGTTTGCAGGATGAGAATGATGATTTGAGGAAGTTGATGGGTTGGTTGTCCGGTCACGAGCCTCAGTTGAGGATGATGATCGAGGCCTTTAAGAGGCAAGATGGTGAGGGGCTTGGAGCAAAGAAGGTTGGTGAGGGAAGTGGAGAGAATATCCTTGAGCCACCAAAAACCCACCACAAAAATGATTTCCCTCCAAAACCTAACCATCTAAGAAACCGACTAGACACAACCTCAGCTCCACCCGTGTTTCCTACACCCACAAATGACCTACAAAAGCCTATCAAGTTTGTGAGCACTTCGGGGAAAGTGTTCTTTGGGAAGGAGAGTGAGAAGGCTAGTGGTGAGAAACCGGTGGAGGGCATCCCAAGCCAAAGCCTAAGCTTGTGAGGTTCCATTGTGGCTATTGTGGGAGAGATGGCCATAAGGAGGAGTTTTGCTTCAAGAGGAAGCGAGAGGAAAGAATGAAGAAGGAGTGGGCTAACAAGGACAAGTACCACCCTTCCGATGGTGTACTTGAGCCTCGTATGCCGATGCCCGGGGGCAAGGCGATTGTGAGGAGCGCGTTCGGGCTTGGGGAGAGAAGAAGGCTGCAGGTGGTGCTCGCTGTGTCCGGGTCACACCGTCGACCGGCAGTGGGGGCCTGGGCGGACCGGTGCGGGCACAGACGACCGGATGTTCGGTTTCGGGCTCGTACAGGTGCGAGGGTTGTTTCTGGTGGTCGTGGTTCTGGTGGTTGGGCTGGAAAGGGTGCAGGTGGTCAGTTTGCTAGGCGTTCTCCTCCTCGTGCTCAATACGGGGATTGGAGGTGTAACAACCCAGGAATCTAGGTGTGTAAATTTTGCAAAAATTTAATACTTTTTGCTTGCATTTGAGTGCAATCAATTTTTTTAGCCAAAATTGCTAGCCTCTCACTAAATTCTCCACTAATTTATCCTATTTATAAAACATATGTTAAAAATATGGTAAATTATGTGAGTTGGTTTTTCTTTGGTTTATTTGGAGTTCAATTGAGTGAAGTTTGAATTTGAAAGGGAATCAAATTCAAACTCTTTTTCAAATCCTAGTTCAAACTTATTTATTCTAATAGGCAAAGAGCAGCCAAGTGCTTTGGGCCGTCTTCTCCTTTTCCTTGCGATGCAGCCGGCCCTGCCCGCGTCGCCATTCAGCCCACTAACCCACACCGCAGCACCCTCTCCTTAGCCACTGGCCAGCGGACCCCACGCATCAGCCCTTCCCTTTTCACCTACCCACCGAACCAGCCAGCCGCACCCAACCACGCCGCCGCCGGTCCCGTCGCACCCGCTCGCGCGGCGCGGGCGCGGCCCGGCCGCCCGGCCGGCGCGCACGCCGAGGCCCCGGGCGCCCGCGCGCGAACCAAGCCGGGGGCCGGCGGGAGGGAAAGGCTATTTTACCCCCGTGCCATGTCCCGCGTGGCGGCGAGAGCACGAGAGAGGGGCGAGCGCCGCCGCCACGGGCGCCCGCGGTCCAAGCCGGGAGGGGGGGGCAGCACCGGAAAATCGCCCTGCCCTTGCGGCGCCGCGGATTCAAAAGCAGGGGAAGAGCAAGCGCCAGAGGGCCACCGCCACCAACCCGCATTGGGGTTTTGCCCCTTCCAGAGCCGCCGCCGAAGGGGAAGAAGGGGGGGAAGTAGAGAAAGGAAGGGGGAGCGGGGAAGGCTGGTGAGCCGCGCCGCCGCCGGCGCGTCGCCGTCGTGGAGTGACGAGTTCGCGGGGAGCCGGACGAGGGGGAGGCGCCGTACGGGACCGAAGAGGAGCCGGACCGGAGCAGAGGATCGAGCGCCGCCGTGAACCTTGACGCCGCACCGCCGCCCACGTCGAGCCTGCAACGACTCCACCGTCGACCCGCTGTGAGCACCAAAGCCACCATCCCTTCTTCTTGCACCGCACCTCTTCTTAGCCTGCCTGTGCGCGTGCCTTCGAGCCGCCCGTGTCCGAGCGCGTCGCGCCGCCGCCTCCCCATGGGCGACGCCGCGTCGCGTCGAGCCGGCGGAAGCCCGGGGTCGTGGCTACCCCCAAGCCGCGTCGTCCCGGTTGCTTTCGCCAATTTTGGGTTCGGGAGAACATCTGCGAGAAAGGGCCGGGGAACACCGGCGCGCGCGGCGTGCACCGCGCCGAACGCGCGTCGCGCCGCCCGGCCCGGTGAGCGGGTTCGCCCTTTCCGCCGCGTCGCGCCTCGGGGCGAGCCGCCGCGGGGGCTTGTGAAGCTTCGGCGACGGCCGGCCCTCGTGCCGTGGGTTTTCCGTCGTGTGCGGGTGTGCGCGGGCCGGCCGCCGCACCCACGCGCGCCGTGGCCGTGGCCTCGCCACCGGTGGAGCTCCGCGTACAGGCGTTCCACGCCATGTTCCGTGCCGAGCTGAGCCGGCCTTCGTGCCGAGGATGTGTTTGTGCAGGTGAGCGTGCGCTTGACCCTAGTGGGCCGCACCCCGCCGCGCCATGGGCGTGGCCGCACCGAGGTGACGCACGCACGCGGGCCGATGTCGCGCCGCGCGCGCGTGGCGGGAGTGCGGCGGACCGCCTTCGAGACGTGTGTGTGTGTGCGGGCGTGTGAGTTCGGGGGGAAGAGGAGGGGCGAGAAGCACCCCCGGCGCCGTGTCCGGGGCGCGGCGCCGCCGCCGATGCCGGCGTGCGGCCGCGCGCCGCCGCCCGGCGCGGCGAGCGCCTAAGGGAGGGGCAGGGAGCCTCTCCTGGCTGCAGTGGAATAAGAGGCCGCTGGGCCTCATGTGGCACCCGGCCCATCGGGCAGCCGTGTAGGCCCACCGCTAGAATGAGACCTGGACCAGGAGATCAGGGAGGATTAGAAGACTTCCTCCATCTGGGCCAGTGGGGCCGAGCCCAGTGGGCCACTTTCGGCCCAGTAAGCCTTTTAGCCCATCAACAGCCCACGAACCCTGGAGCGCTGACGTCATGCTGACGTCAGCAGCATATTTTTTCTGAAAAACCCTTTTCTTTTCTGTTTAAAATTCCAAAAAATGTATTCAACCTTTAAAAATTCATACTAAATTCTAGGAAGCTCAGAAAAATACAAAACTAATTTCTATAAATCCGTATTTGCGAAACCTTGCTGATTGTAGGTAGTTTGGGTTCATTTGGATCTTCTAAATTGGTTCTTATTTGGGGTTATTGCTTAGATGTGCACCGTTATCTTATTTTCGCGTCGAATCTCGTGCGCGTGGACCCGAGCTTCGACCGGAGGACGTGGAGGACCCCGAGTACCTTTTAATCGCTCCGGACAGCGACTGCTTCAACGGCAACGAAGGTGTCATGTCACTCCCAACCATATAGATCCCATGATGATATTTAGCTGCTAGTGCTTTACTTTAATGCATTGATATGTTGAATTGCATAACCCGTTTACTAGCCATGCCTTGATGTTTTGATATATCCTGTTTCCTTGCTCTACTACCTGCGGGACTAGCTACAGACCCCTAGCTAGTCCCTTACCTCAACTATCCATACTTTTGTTGCTTGATTATGGATGGTGCTCTGGGTTTGGACTGAGATGTGGGTATCTCAGTGTGTTTCTAGCGTGTGTTCTGGGTGCGTATCTCCTTGCTGTGTTTTGGCGGGAGCGAGCCGCTTGGTTACTTGTGAACGGCTGCCGAGGGAAGATGCGATCTGGCCTCTTACCCGAGGGTCGTGTTGTGAGGGATGGAGATGTTGAGTGCTCGCTCTCGGCCCCTTAAGGACCGATCGTCAGTTGACCTTGCTTCGGATGACTACTTTCGTACAGACCGCCCGCCTTGTATTGGGCGGGGGTGCGGGGTGAGACTTGTAGTGGATAGCACCCCTCCTGTAGGAGGATCGGGGTGATCGTGTCGGGAGTGGTCTTTCCCTCCTTAGCAGACTTTGCCCTGGCGAGGCCGGGGAAGGGTTCCACAGCTTCGAGGGACCTCTCGCGGGTAGTATGAGCTCTGCCGCGGAGGTTGGGCCAGGCTCGGAGACGCAGGAGGGTACTATCCACTTACTTGGGCTTCAGCCGTATGGTAGGGTCGGACACCGGTGACGGCCGGTTCCGGACCTATTCGGGCGGGTACGGTTGTACAACCTCTCGCGCAGTGTTAAACCTATAGCTATAGTCCGTGTCCACTTGGTTATGGACGCTCTTTCGATCTCTCACATGACTAGTTACACTTCTCTTGTGCTTCTTCTCTCCCCCGAGTGTGTGAGCCCGGCTTCGGCCGTTGAGATGTGGAGATAGGAGCCGGTGGGCCCCACATCGCAGATGAGAGATGGGTTCTGGATCGTGGTTGAGATCCGGTGCTTTGGTGTGGTGTTCCTTGAGCGGGGTGTGGACCCCTGAGGTGTGGACCTCGGAAGCGGAAGCTTCCCCGAGGTGTGGACCTCCTTGCTATAATCTGCTTACCTTGTACGTTGCAATGCTGCTTTGCTTAAGCTTTCTACAGCCAGAATAGGGTTATCTCATGCATAGTAGAATATACACCACCTTTTGCCTCTTTGTTGGGAAGCTGACATGACCTACCCGCTTATCGGGTAGACCCTGGTGACTCTGACGCAGAGCCGGACTACGACTTCGACAACGACGGTTGGGTGGACTAGAGCTCTTCCTACACTTGAGCTGCCTGAGGATATGGAGTTTCCCGCGCTTTCATGGATCCGCTGCTAGACGTTTTATTTATGTTTGATTCGATCCCGATGGACTTGTACCGCATGTGCCGAAGAGATGTACTCGATTAATGTAATAAAATAAATGTTGTACTCTACTTTCTTGTTTTTATCTTTACGTATGGATGTTGGCATCGGCCGAGACGGGGATTGCACGTGGTAGCCCTCCCGGGACTACCACCGAGGTGCTAAGATTCGGGGGTTCCGTTCGCGGAAATCCGGGTCGTTTCAGTTGGTACCAGAGCCATGCTTGACTGTAGGACGAGCCCCAGGAATGGTCGATAGCATAGGAAGCCGTTTCTGAACCTTGAAACTTTATATAAACCCCTTGGCTTCCGTATGTATATAACTATACTTATATATATGCATTACCTTGAATAGCTTTCACTAACTACCTTACTAACTACGCTCTAACAACGTTGTGCAGATGGCGGAGAGTACGTGGGTTCCTTTGGAGTCGGACGGCAAGAGCTACGGAGGCTTCTGCCGCTTGCTGAGAGAGTGCCTGGAGGCAGCTGGAGTGGAGACCGACGGAGTCAGCTACAAGGGGAGGGCCATGGGGCACTTGGAGCAGACCCCCACTTACCTGGCGGTCACGGTGCGGCGGACCCACGGGTGCCGAGTTCGAGGAGGTTGAGGTGCCTTTGTTTCGAGAGTTCGACCACGGAGGCACACCGGACCGGCGCACGCGGGGCTCTCAAGAAGGTTTGTGTCCGGCTCGGGGAGAGGGCCGAAGGACACTCCGTTCGGCCGTGCTTCCGACAGAGATCTACGACCGGGTCGGCCGGGACACGAGCGACCGGGCACGGTACTTGGAGGTGACTTCAGTGGAGGAGGACCAGGTGATGCTCGCGGCCAGACGGTGCATCCTGGCTCAGGACCAGGCGCTGTACTGGGCAGACGGTGAGGTCGCGTACCTTCGGTGGAGGTGTGACGCTGCCTGCGCGGGTTCGGGACACGGGAGGCGGAGAGAGAGGATATACTTGACGAGTTGGAGTCGTCGCACGTGAGGAACGGAGAGCTGGTGCAGCTTGGATCGGCAGGCGGCCGCGGCCGAAGACGAGAGGGATGCCGGAGGATCGCTACTCCGGAGGCACGGGCGAGGGCGAGCGGGAGTTGCACCGGCTTCGGTGGAGGCCGCGCGTGAGGACGAGTGAGGCCGCAGCGAGAGGCGAGGGACCGAGTTGGAGTCGGTGAGAGGCCCGCGGTCGACTATCAAGTCAAGGTGTGGGATCTTCGGGAGGCGAGTCGACACAACTACCACCACTTGTGCTACCTTGGTGGAGTCGGTCTACGAGGAGAGAGACCGAGCAGCCAGGACCCGCGCGGCCTGGGAGCGTTCCGACCGACAAGGCCGACAGGCCGGAGGCGCTCTCCGCACAGCTACCACCCAAGAAGAGGCCCCGACTGAGGATAGAGACTTTCGAGCTTCCCCCGACGCTCCTACCACGTGTGCGGCCGTACCCGAGTGGTTCGCAGGACACAGCGGAGATGGACCGTGCTCTCCAGGATACCTGTGACTACTACGGAGGACCGGCGATCAGGGTGCCGGGATACCCAGGGGCACACTCACCGCCGTTCTACTCAGTTCCACCAGACGCCAGCCCCGAGGCACCTCAGTGTACCCCATGACGGGAGTAGAGTCTTCGCTGTAGATTCTGAGTCGTTGTAATAAGTTAGATGTGATGCTGTCGCTCATGTTGTCATGACCTTAGCAGCTACCCCATGATGTACCATGCTTTAGCGTGATGTGTTGCCGTGCACCCTCGAAGGTCGTTGGAGTAAACCTCGAGGTGCACCCCTTTTGTATGGTGGCATTGATTGAGTGACATGGATCTTCATGGTTTCTTTTGGATTTCGTGCTTCTTTATGTCTGTATGAATTCTCTGACTGTTAGCAGGATTACTCCTTTATAGTTAATAACCCTAAATAGATACATTCTCCCTACCACTACTAACTCTTGCAACTGGAACAGATGTCTGGAGCAAGGAGGTCCGGGCGACTCTTGGCCCGTTTCGAGGAGGTCGCTGGGGACGACGGAGGGGAGGATGCCCCTAACCCAGCGGGAGCGAGAGGCCGCGGACGCCGTGGAGGTCACGCGCCACGGGGCGGGCTCGCGGAGGCCCGGCGGCGCCGCGTTGGCCGAGGAGGCCGAGTGGGCGGACGAGGAGCCGCGCACGACGACGAGAGAGCTCAGGAGAAGGAGCTCGAGCACGAGCAGGTACCCCAGCCCGAGGGAGGAGCCGGCCAGGCTCAGGGACACGAGGTGCCACCACCGCCACCTCCCCCGAACTTGGCCGACGTGATGGCAGTGCAGACTCAGCTGATGCAGATGATCACCCAGATGCTAGATCAGAACAACAACAACAACCACAGGGCTCAGAACCGCAACGCTCCAGAGGGTTTCCAGAAGAAGGTTGAGAACTTCAACAAGCTGCGACCGCCTACCTTCGACCACTCAGCTGACCCGATGGACGCAGACAACTGGCTACGTGAGATTGAGAAGAAGCTGGAGCTGACTGAGCTTACTGAGGAGGAGTGTGTGACCGTGGCCGCGCACCAGTTGGTCGGCACGGCCAGTGCGTGGTGGGACAGCTACTGTGACTCGCACCGGGACCCGTTGCACATCGGGTGGGACGAGTTCGTGGAGGCCTTCAGGAGCCACCACATCCCAGATGCAGTGATGGACAGGAAGGCTGACGAGTTCAGGCACCTCAAGATGGGAAACATGTCAGTGCAGGAGTACGCCAACCTCTACCGGGAGGCGATGAGGTACGTGCGGACGACACCGACACGGAGAGAAGAAGAAGGTCTCTTGTGGTTCGTAAAGGGGCCGCACAAGGGGATGGCACACCACTTGTCCGCGCACGACTGCCCGACACTTCGCTCCATTATCGACAAGGCACTGATCGTGGAGAGGTCAAGGCTTGAGTACATGGAGGTGCGTGGAAGCAAGTCCAAGCGCACAGACCAGGCAGGACGCTCAGGACCACCTCAGAGGCAGAGGACAGGTTACCCTCAGGGCCACCAGTCACAGCAGAGGCACCACGTCTCTCAGTCTCAGCCGCAGAGCAGAGCCAACCCAGGCGGGAGTGGAGGTCAGAACAGCTGGAAACCGAGGCCACCACCGCGGTCGACGAGACAGATCCAAGGTGACTTGCTTCAACCGTCGTCGGGTTGGGCACAAGTCGTTCGAGTGTCCACGAGCAGGCGCCACCGGGGAGTCGAACCGCGGCTCTCGGTTCCGGACCCCGGCCCAAGCCACCAAAGCACCGGGGAGGACGGCCACCCCGTACACGGCGGAGGGACCGCTCGGCCGCCGCTACTCGAGGCCGTACGAACCACCTCACCGCCGAGGATGCGGCGGCCGCACCCGACGTCACACTTGGTGAGTTTCTTGTTGACTCGGTTTTGGCAACTCGTTTTGTTCGATACCGGAGCTCGGTTTTCGTATATTTCTACCAAGTTTGCTAAAGAAAGGTCCTTACCAACTAAGCCTCGACCAAGGCCTATCTTGACTAGCTCTCCGCTAGGAGAGAAGAGGAGTACGTTAGAGTGCGGGGAGTGAGGATGGTGTTTGAGGGGCTACGATTCACGGCGGACTTGACGCTTTTGGAGTCTACCGGGATTGACGTGATCCTAGGGATGGATTGGTTGGCAAAGCACAACGGGATAGTCTCTTGCAACCCCAGAGTTATACGGCTAGAACACCCTAGTGGAACTATAGTGCGGATCGAGCCGCGAGTCCGAAGGTTGCTACGATGATGTGCAACATGAGTGGGAAAAAGATTGAGGAAATTCCCGGTGGTCCGTGAGTTCCGGACGTGTTCCCGCAGGAGCTTACGGAGTTACCCCCAGACCGGGACGTGGAGTTCGTGATTGAGCTGATGCCAGGGGCGGGGCCCGTTGCAAAGAGTCCGTGCGGATGTCGTCGACGAGCCGGACGAGTCGAAGAAACGAGCTCAAGAAGGCTTGCTCGAGCAAGGGTTTGTTCGGCCGAGTGCCTCACCGTGGGGTTCACCAGTGCTCTTCGTGGAGAAGAAAGACGGCACCAAGAGAATGTGCATTGACTACCGCATGCTCAACTCGATGACAATCAAGAACAAGTACCCGCTACCCAGAATCGAGGATTTGCTGGATAGGCTCAAAAAGGCAAGGTTCTTCTCCAAGATCGACTTGAGGTCGGGTTACCACCAGATGAAGATCCGAGAGCAGGATATACCCAAGACAGCCTTCACCACACGCTACGGCTTGTACGAGTTCGTGGTGGTTTCTTTTGGGCTGACCAACGCCCCAGCTTACTTCATGAACTTGATGAACAAGGTCTTCATGGAAGAGTTGGACAGGTTTGTGGTGGTGTTTATCGATGATATCTTGATCTACTCTGAGACCACTGAGGAACACGAGGAGCACCTGAGAGTCGTGCTAGAGAGGCTGAGGCAGCAGAAACTGTACGCAAAGTTCAGCAAGTGCGAGTTCTGGATGGAGAAGGTCGCGTTCTTGGGACACGTGTTGTCAGCAGAGGGGATAGCCGTGGACCCGTCCAAAGTAGAGTCAGTGACCAAGTGGGAGCAGCCGTTGAACGTGACAGACGTCAGGAGCTTCCTTGGGTTGGCAGGTTACTACCGGAGGTTCATTGAGAACTTTTCCAAGATTGCAAAACCGATGACAGAGTTGCTCAAGAACAACACAAAGTTCGAGTGGTCAGAAGCATGCGAGAAGAGCTTTCTGGAACTGAAGAAGAGACTCACCACAGCCCCAGTGCTTACCTTGCCAGATATCAAGAAAGACTTTGTGGTCTACTGTGACGCTTCAAAGCAAGGACTTGGTTGTGTGCTGATGCAGGAAGGGAAAGTTGTGGCTTATGCTTCCAGGCAGCTGAATAAACACGAGGAAAACTACCCGACACACGACTTGGAGGTGGCGGTGCTTGTGCATGCGCTCAAGATCTGGAGACACTACCTGATAGGGAACAAGTGTGAACTGTTTTCCGACCACAAGAGCCTGAAGTACTTCTTTACCCAGACAGAGTTGAACATGAGACAGAGACGATGGCTGGAGCTGATCAAGGACTACGACGTCGAGATCAACTACCACCCAGGCAAAGCTAACGTCGTGGCAGATGCACTGAGCCGGAAAACATATTGCAACAACTTCATGGTAAAGGAAGAGCAACCTGCTTTGCATGAAGAGCTAGAGAAGCTGAGAATCGAGATTGTAGACCAAGGCCAAGTCAACGTGATGCAAGTGACCTATGACCTGGAGGAGCGAATCCGTACGGCCCGGACGAGTGTGCGAGAAATCAAAGTGCCGCGAGAACTAATGAAGCGAGGGCAAAGCGAGAGGACTACGGGTTGATGAACGGGGCACGGTGTGGTTGAAAGAACGGATACGTGTACCGCAATACGCAGCACTCCCGGGAGCAGATCATGAGAGAACCTCACGACTCGAGGTACTCGATTCACCCGGCAGCACCAAGATGTACGAGAGATCCGAAGATCGGAGGTATTGGTGGAAGGACATGAAGAAGGACATAGCACACTACGTGGCCCGTTGCGACACACCGTAGCGGAGTAAAGATTGAACATCGAAACCCTTTGGTTTGTTGAAGCCGTTGGCTATTCCGGTTTGGAAGTGGGAGGACATTTCCATGGACTTTGTGGTGGGACTTCCTAGAACACAAAAAAGGAAACGACTCGGTTTGGGTCATAGTGGACGGTCGACCAAAGTGGCTCACTTTGTGCGGTGAAGACCCGTATGCAACCGAGATGTTGGCGAGAAGCGTACGTAGAGCACATACTCGGTGCCGCACGGGGGCACCCGAAGTATTGTATCCGATCGAGGGCCACCGTTTGTCTCCAAGTTTTGGCGCAGCTTCCACAAGCTTATGGGCACCACTCTCGGCTACGGCACGGCTTTTCACCCACGGACCGACGGTCGGACGAGAGAGGGTCAACCGGGTGTTGGAGGACATGCTACGAGCTTGTGCACTCACCTATGGTACCGATTGGGAGAGCGGTTTGCCGTTTGCGAGTTCTCGTACAACAACGGCTATCAAGCAAGTCTCCGGATGGCACCCTTTGAGGCACTTTACGGGCGAAAGTGCAAGACCCCGCTAGCTTGGTCGGGAGGTTGGAGAACGAACCTTTGTTTGGGCCAGCAATCATTGAGGAAGCGAGGAGGAGAAAGGTGGAGAAAGTTCGTGAGAACCTGAAAATCGCTCAAAGTCGTCAGAAGAGCTATGCCGACAAGAGAAGGAGAGAGTTGACCTTTGCAGTTGGCGACCGAGTGTACTTGAAAGTCTCACCGCTCCGAGGAACTAGGAGGTTCTTGGTGAAGGGAAAGCTTGCACCGAGGTACGTGGGACCGTACCCTATCACCGAGGATTGGAAGTTTGGCCTACCGGCTTGCACTACCCGAGACAATGGCGAGAGTCCACCCGGTGTTTCACGTGTCACACCGAAGAAGAGCGAGAAGGCGGTGGAGGCAAAGCAAGTGCCCATGGAGTTGCTTGACTTGCAAGACAACCTTGAGTACACGAATATCCCGAGAAGATCTTGGACCGAGAGTCCGTCAAGGAAACAAGGAGAACTACCATTCCTTTTACGTAGAGTGTTGTGGAGCAACCATACAGAGCGAGAGGCAACATGGGAGAAGGAAGCTGATCTCAGGAAAGAGTACCCTCACTTGTTCATGGAGGAGGTCGAGGACTAAATCTCGAGGACGAGATTCTCGGTGGTGGGGGAGAATGTAACAACCCAGGAATCTAGGTGTGTAAATTTTGCGAAAATTTAAAACTTTTTGCTTGCATTTGAGTGCAATCAATTTTTTGAGCCAAAATTGCTAGCCTCTCACTAAATTCTCCACTAATTTATCCTATTTATAAAACATATGTTAAAAATATGGTAAATTATGTGAGTTGGTTTTTCTTTGGTTTATTTGGAGTTCAATTGAGTGAAGTTTGAATTTGAAAGGGAATCAAATTCAAACTCTTTTTCAAATCCTAGTTCAAACTTATTTATTCTAATAGGCAAAGAGCCAAACAAGTGCTTTGGGCCGTCTTCTCCTTTTCCTTGCGATGCAGCCGGCCCAGCCCGCGTCGCCATTCAGCCCACTAACCCACACCGCATTACCCTCTCCTTAGCCACTCGCCAGCAGACCCCACGCGTCAGCCCTTCCCTTTTCACCTACCCACTGAACCGGCCCGCCCGCACCCAACCACGCCGCCGCAGGTCCCGTCGCACCCGCTCGCGCGGCGCGGGGCGCGGCCGAGCCGCCCGGCGGCGCGCACGCCGAGGCCCGGGCGCCCGCGCGCGAACCAACCCGGGGCCGGCGGGGAGGAGGAAGGCTATTTTACCCCCCGTGCCATGTCCCCATGGTCCACGGTCGCGAGCACGAGAGGGGGCGAGTGCCGCCGCCACGGGCGCCGGGCGGTCCCGCGGGGGGGGGGCAGCCACGGAAAAATCGCCCTCGTCCCTGCGGCGCCGCGGATTCAAAAGCGGGGGAAGAGCAAGCGCCGGTGGGCCACCGCCACCAACCCGCATTGGGGTTTTGCCCCTTCCGCAGCCGCCGCCGGAGGGGGAAGCGGGGAGGGAAGTAGAGAGGGAAGGGGGAGCGGGGGAAGGCCGGGTGAGCCGCGCCGCCGCCCGGCGCGTCGCTGCGTGGAGTGACGAGTTCGCGGGGAGCCGGACGGGGGGAGGCGCCGTGCGGGACCGAAGAGGAGCCGGACCGGAGCGGAGGATCGAGCGCCGCCGTGAACCTCGACGCCGCACCGCACCGCCGCCCACGTCGAGGCTCGCAACGACTCCACCGTCGACCCGCCGTGAGCACCAAAGCCACCATCCCTTCTTCTTGCACCGCACCTCTTCTTAGCACTCGCTCGTGCGCGTGCCTTCGAGCCGCCCGGTGTCCGGGCGCGTCGCACCGCCGCCTCCCCATGGGCGACGCCGCGTCGTGTCGAGCCGGCGGAAGCTCCATGGGTCGTGGCTACCCCAAGCCGCGTCGTCCCGGTGCTTTCGCCAATTTTGGGTTCGGGAGAACATCTCGGGGGAAAGGGTGGGGAACACCCGCGCCGCGCCGTCGTGCACGCGCCGAACGCGCGTCGCGCCGGTCCATGTCTTGGCGAGGTTCGCCCTTTCCGCCGCGTCGCGCCTCGTGGCGAGCCGCCGCGGGGGCTTGTGAAGCCGGCGCACCCGGCCCTCGTGCCGTGGGTTTTCCGCCGTGCTTGGTGTGTGCGAGCCGGCCGCCGCACCCACGCGCGCGTGGCCGTGGCCTCGCCACCGGTGGAGCTCCGCGTACAGGCGTTCCACGCCATGTTCCGTGCCGAGCTAAGCCGGCCTTCGTGCCGAGGATGTGTTTGTGCAGGTGAGCGTGCGCTTGACCCTAGCCGGCCGCACCCCAGCGCGCCATGGCTGTGGCCGCACCGAGGTGACGCATGCACGCCGGGCTTCGATGTCGCGCCGCGCGCCGTGGCGGGAGTGCGGCGGACCGGCCTTCGAGACGTGTGTGTGTGCGGGCGGGTGAGTTCGGGGGGGGGAAGAGGAGGGGCGTGGAAGCACCCCGGCCGCCGTGTCCGGGGCGCCGCAGCTCGCCGATGCCGGCGTGCGGCCGCGCGCCGCCCCGGCGCGAGCGCCTAAGGGAGGGGCAGAGGAGCCTCTCCGGCCGTGTGGAATAAGAGGCTCGCCGGGCCTCATGTGGCACCCGCCCATCGGGCGGCCGTGTAGGCCCACCGCTAGAATGAGACCCTTCTTCGGAGATCGGGGAGGATTAGAAGACTTCCTCCATGGGGCCGCCGGGGCGAGCCCGGTGGGCCACTTTCGGCCCGCAAGCCTTTTAGCCCATCAACGGCCCACGAACCCTGGAGCGCTGACGTCATGCGGCGTCGGCGGATATTTTTTCTGAAAAACCCTTTTCTTTTCTGTTTAAAATTCCAAAAAATGTATTTAACCTTTAAAAATTCATAATAAATTCTAGGAAGCTCAGAAAAATACAAAACTAATTTCTATAAATCCGTATTTGCGAAACCTTGCTGATTGTAGGTAGTTTGGGTTCATTTGGATCTTCTAAATTGGTTCTTATTTGGGGTTATTGCTTAGATGTGCACCGTTATCTTATTTTCGCGTCGAATCTCGTGCCGCAGACCCGAGCTTCGACCAGGAGGACGTGGAGGACCCCGAGTACACTTTCTCGGGCGACGGCGCTTCAACGGCAACGAAGGTGTCATGTCACTCCCAACCATATAGATCCCATGATGATATTTAGTCGCTAGTGCTTTACTTTAATGCATTGATATGTTGAATTGCATAACCCGTTTACTAGCCATGCCTTGATGTTTTGATATATCCCGTTTCCTTGCTCTTCTACTGCGGGACTAGCTACGGACCCCTAGCTAGTCCCTTACCTCAACTATCCATACTTTTGTTGTTTGATTATGGATGGTGCTGCGGGGTTTGACCGAGATGTGGGTATCTCGGTGTGTTTCTAGCGTGTGTTCTGGGTGCGTATCTCCTTGCTGTGTTTTGGCGGGAGCGAGCCGCTTGGTTACTTGTGAACGGCTGCCGAGGGAAGATGCGATCTGGCCTCTTACCCGAGGGTCGTGTCGTGAGGGATGGAGATGTTGAGTGCTCGCTCTCGGCCCCTTAAGGACCGATCGTCAGTTGACCTTGCTTCGGATGACTACTTTCGTACAGACCGCCCGCCTTGTATTGGGCGGGGGTGCGGGGTGAGACTTGTAGTGGATAGCACCCCTCCTGTAGGAGGATCGGGGTGATCGTGTCGGGAGTGGTCTTTCCCTCCTTAGCAGACTTTGCCCGCGGCGAGGCCGGGGAAGGGTTCCACGGCCTTCGAGGGACCTCTCGCGGGTAGTATGAGCTCGCCGCGGAGGGCCGGGCCGTGCTCGGAGATGCGAGGAGGGTACTATCCACTTACTTGGGCTTCGACCGTATGGTAGGGCCGGACACCAGGTGACTCGGTTCGGTCCTATTCGGGCGGGTACGGTTGTACAACCTATGCGAGTGTTAAACCTATAGCTATAGTCCGTGTCCACCGGTTATGGACGGTCTTTCGATCTCTCACCCGACTAGTTACACTTCTCTTGTGCTTCTTCTCTCCCCCGAGTGTGTGAGCCGGCTTCGGCCGTTGAGATGTGGGGATAGGAGCCGGTGGGCCCCTCATCGCGGATGAGAGTTGGGTTCTGGATCGTGGTTGAGATCCGTGCTTTGGTGTGGTGTTCCTTGAGTGGGGTGTGGACCTCCGAGGTGTGGACCTCGGAAACGGAAGCTTCCCCGAGGTGTGGACCTCCTTGCTATGTTCGCTTACCTTGTACGTTGCAATGCTTTGCTTTGCTTAAGCTTTCTACGGCGAATAGGGTTATCTCATGCATAGTAGAATATACACCGCCTTTTGCCTCTTTGTTGGGAAGTCGACATGACCTACCCGCTTATCGGGTAGACCACAGTGACTCGACGCGAGCCGGACAACGACTTCGACAACGACGGTTGGGTGGACTAGAACTCTTCCTACACTTGAGTCGCTTGCGGATATGGGAGTTTCCCGCGCTTTCATGGAGCGTGGCTAGACGTTTTATTTATGTTTGATTCGGTCCCCGATGGACTTGTACACGGCATGTGCCGAAGAGATGTACTCTGATTAATGTAATAAAATAAATGTTGTACTCTTCTTTACTGTTTTTATCCTTCTGTATGGATTTTGGAATCGCTGAGACAGGGATTGCACGTGGTAGCCCTCCTGGGACTACCACCGAGGTGCTAAGATTCGGGGTTCCGTTCGCGGAAATCCGGGTCGTTTCAGCTATCAACCATGGATTATTCATCAAGATCATCAAGAGCTAAGCCAAACTAACCGTAGCATACCAAACAAGCTCACAAAGACATATATCTCATTCCATGGTGAACAATGTATATGAGAGAAGCTTTTCCTAACCAATGCATATGATACAAAATGTATGCAATCTAAGATACAAGGATGCCTATACATCATGTTACATATTCCATGCCAAATGCAAGGAATGCACAAAAGAAAGCTATACATATGCTACAAACCGGCTCCTCGAGGGGAGGCAAAACGGGCTCGACACCACTCGGCAAAAAAGAGAGCTCCCACACACCCAACTCAAGAAATCAAACACACACCAAGTTCCCCCGCAAACGAGTGAAAGTTGCTTGATCTAGGGGTTTGGTGAAAATATCGGCTAGTTGGTCATGTGTGGGTACATGGATCAAAGCTATCTTTCCTTTCTCAACATTGTCTCTCGAGAAAATGATACCTCACTTCTATGTGCTTGGTTTTGGAATGGGAGCATCGGGTTCTTTGCAACGCTTATGGCAACGGTGCTATCACATTGAAGTGGGACATGGGTATACTCCTCACCAAAGTCACTCATGGTGTAGGTGATCCAAAGGAGCCGAGAGCAACAACTAGCGGCGGCAACATACTCGGCTTCGGTCGTGGATTGAGCAACACTCGACGCTTACGAGAAGACCAAGACACCAACGAAGAACCCAAAAGCGGCAAGTCCCAGAAGTGGACTTCCTATCCAACCGACACCGGCAAAATCCGCGTACGAAAAACCATGAAGCGCCAACGAAGAGGACGCGGAGTACCAAAGGCCGAAGTCGGGAGTGTGACGCAAGTACACTGAAAATTCTCTTCACCGCTTGCCGATGCGAAGTCCTCGGAGACGCTTGAAAACGAGCGCACGGACACACCGAGAATCGTATGTCGGCCTCGTCGCCGTCAAGTAGAGGAGTGACCCGATCATGCTCGGTACTCCTTCGGTCCACGTGTTCACCTTCCTCGTCGCATCAAGAGCCGTAGTCGTACTCATCGGCGTCGTCATAGCCTTGGAGTCCTCCATCTTGAACTTCCTCACAATGTCCTTGGTGTACTTAGCATTCGGTGCACAAATGTTCCTTCCTTTGATTGCTTGATTTGTAGCCCAGAGGAAGAACCGCAACTCGCCCATCATGCTCATCTCAAACTCCCTGCTCATATCATCTCGCAAACCTCGCAACAAGAGAGTTAGACGAGCCACCAAAGACAATATCATCCACGTACACCCGCACAATCGGGATATCTCTCGCCTCGCCTCGGCAAAAACAAGGTCGATCGACCTTCCCCATCTCAAAGCCTCTCTCAAACAAGAACCCCCTCAACCTTGCCATACCAAGCTCTGGCGCCCTGCTTCAACCCATACGAGCGCCTTCCTCAACTTGTACACCGGTGGGGGTACTTCTCACTCTCAAACCCCGGGCCGCCTCACATACACTTCTTCCTACGGCACACCATTCGGAAAAGCACTCTTCACATCCATTTGGTGCAACTTGAACCCTTTAGCCACGAAAAGGCTAGAAGGATCCTAATCGCCTCCAAACGAGGCTACGGGAGCAAAGGTCTCCTCGTAGTCGATCCCCTCCTTCGGCGGAACCCACGAGCAACAAGTCTCGACTTGTTCCTCACAACCTCACCCTTCTCTCCCTCTTTGTTTTTCCACACCCACTTTGTACCAATCGGCTTACACCACCGGGGGAGGGTCAACCAACTCCCACACCTGATTCCTCTCAAAGTTCTCCAACTCCTCATGCATCGAGTTAACCCAATTGTGATCAGATAGTGCGTGTCCAATGTCTTTGGGCTCAAAAAGAAGCAACAAACACAGCATGAGCAAAGTGGGAATTGTTTCGAACCCTCGGCCGGTGTGGTGCGTTCATTCATGTCGCCGATGATCCTCGAAGTCTGGGTGATTCACCGAACTCGCCGGGGAGGTTCTCGCCTCGAAGCTACCTCCCCCTCAACATCGGCTTCTCCTCGTTCTTGGTTTGTCGTCGTTGGTGTAGCGAGGGGGTCCATCCATCATCGTAGTCGAAGTAGTGGGTACATGTTCGGCGGGGCACCACACCGCCATCTTCATCATCACCATGTTCATGCTCCTCCTCCTGAAAGATCTCCTCGCCAAGCTCATCATCACCTGCACACTCAAAGACAAGCTGACTACGTGGCTCGGTCTCGTCGAAGGTTACCTCGCAAGTCTCCACGATTTGGTTAGTTTCAAGATTGAGCACACAATATGCTCTAGAATGAGATGCATAATCAAAGAAAATGCCATCGACAGACCTAGCCTCAAACTTATCCAACTTCCCCGCCTTTCTTCGTAATGAAACACTTGCAACCGAAGACATGGAAGTGACTCACCTTGGGTGTGCGGCCATGCATCAACTCATAGCATGTTTTCTTCTTGTGCACTCCGAGTTATATCCTCGTTCGACACATAGCATGCGGTATTCACCGCCTCGCCCAATACCTCCTCGGAGTCCTATGCTCATCAAGCATCGTCCGAGCCATCTCGCACAAGGTCTCGTTCTTCCTTTCCACAACACCATTCTCGGGGAGGCGTATACGGACTCGAAAAGCGGGTGCTCAAGACCCAAGTCATGACAAAAGGTTTCAAAACGAGAGTTCCTGAATTCCGAGCCATTATCCTTCGTGGATAGCTCGTATGGCATCTCCGTGCCTCTCGTTCCTCAACCTCAAGACTAGATCTCGAACAAAACCAAACGTCTCCCCTTTATCCTCGAGAAAGAACACCCAAGCATGCGAGAATAGTCGTCCACCACAACAAGGACATACCACTTCCCACCGCGCATCGCACACGAGCCGGGCCAACAAGGTCCATATGGAGCGACTCGCATGGACGCTCGGTCATCACATCGGTGAGAGGCGGGTGAGAAGAGGCCACCATTTTGGCATGCCTACACGGAGCACAAACCAACTCTTTCTCAAGCCTCAAACGTGGCAATCCTCGGACCAAATTGAGTTTACTCAAGCGAGACAAAAGGTCAAAGCTCAAGTGACCCAACTTCCTATGCCACTTCCACAACTCACTCGAAGAACCAGCCAAGAAACAACGCTCCACACCCGAAGGCCGAGAAAAATCAGCACGAAACACCCGACCCTCGGGAACGACCATACGGACAAGGTCCCCTCGAGAGTCCACAATCCGAGAACCACCAGGCGAAACAACACCTCAAAGCCCTCATCCAACAAGCGGGACACGAAAGCAAATTGTACCCCGGCGATTGAACAAGAGCAACACGCCTCAGAGTGATCTTGTCACTCACTTTTATCTCACCTTCTGAAAGCACACGCCCACGCCCATTGTCCCCAAAAGTGATGTACCTCTTCGTCACCACCGGGACAAGACTTGAGAACCACCCCCTGTCTCTAGGTCATATGCCTCGAACAACCGGAGTCAATCAACCAAATGTTCTTCAAGTCTCCCACCTGAAATTCAAAAATAGGCACGTGAGCGAACAAACGACTCGGCTTAGGGGTTAGTACCAAAAGAGGAAAACCGAGTGCGGAGCCATTTGCTCGAAAGTGGGGTTAGCACCAACCAAAGCATCTCTCCTACCAAAGCTACCTCCACGAACACCACCACGGTAACCACCCCCGAGGGAACCACCCCTCTCTCGCCCGGAGGAGGACCAAAACCACGCAAGAAAGCCCGTGGAACGTCCTTCCTCTCCCAACTCAACGCCACGACTCCTCCAATCCCCGTATTGAGCACGAGGAGGAGAACGCCTAGCAAGCCGACCACCCGCACCCTTTCCGGCCCAACCACCGAACCACGACCACCGGAAACAACCCTTGCACCGTACGAGCTCGAAACCCAAACGGTCGCCTCTGTCCGGTGCCCTGACCGGTCGACGGTGCCCCACACCGGTCCGACCGGTGTGACACTGGACAACAGCACCACTGCAGCCTTCTTCTCTCCCCAAGCACTCGAATCGTCCTCACAATCGCCTTGCCCCTGGGCATCTGCATACGAGGCTCAAGTACACCATCGGAAGGGTGGTACTTGTCCTTGTTAGCCCACTCCTTCTCCATTCTCTCCTCTCGCTTCCTCTTGAAGCAAAACTCCTCCTTATGGCCATCTCTCCGACAATAGCCACAATGGAACCTCACAAGCTTAGGCTTTGGCTTGGGATGTGGCTGCTCACTCGGTTTCTCTCCACTCAAACCCTCCACCGGTTTCTCACCACTAGCCTTCTCACTCTCCTTCCCAAAGAACACTTTCCCCGAAGTGCTCACAAACTTGATAGGCTTTTGTAGGTCATTTGTGGGTGTAGGAAACACGGGTGGAGCTGGGGTTGTGTCTAGTCGGTTTCTTAGATGGTTAGGTTTTGGAGGGAAATCATTTTTGTGGTGGGTTTTTGGTGGCTCAGGGATATTCTCTCCACTTCCCTCACCAACCTTGTTTGCTCCAAGCCCCTCACCATCTTGCCTCTTAAAGGCCTCGATCATCATCCTCAACTGAGGCTCGTGACCGGACAACCAACCCATCAACTTCCTCAAATCATCATTCTCATCTTGCAAACGATCAACATAATGTGCAAGCTCCAAATTTTTCAATGCATGCATTTCACAGGTAAAGCAAGATGTAGGCATGGGTTCCTTCAATTTAGCCTCGAGCGAACTAGTATAAGCATGCATCTCATCAATCTTAGCATGCAAAACAGGGCAAGAAGTGCAAGCACCTAGCAAAGCAGGTCTAGACTTAAGCTCAGCCACTTCAACCCTAAGCACATCTAGTTCCTCACACTTGGAGGCATGCTTCTCCTTAAACAAAGCAAGATCGACAAGGAATATGGAGCAATCAGCACAATCATTCTCATCAGAAACAACAGGGCTAGCCTTAAGCGAATCAATCTCAAGCTTGCTATCAAGCACCTGTGTCTCTAGCTCAGCCACTCTAGTCCTAGCATCCTCAAGTGAAGCCCTAAGCTCTTTCCTCATTTTCTTTGCCTCTCTAAGCATGTCATCACGGTTATCAAGAAAAGAGCCAAGCCTCTCATTCTCCTGGCGCAAGAAGGGAAGTTCATCACGCACCTCGTCGTCGGACTCAGAGTCCGAGTCGCTCTGTGTGCTCTTCTTGCTACGGAGCTCAACGCCATGGTGCGAAGCCATCTCTCGCGAAGCGGCTCGGCCCCGCTCGGTGTTCTTGGACGACTTCTTGTTCTTGCGGCGATCTCCCCTCGTCTTCGGCTGGCCGCTCGAGCTCGAGGTGGAGTATGCGGACCGGAGTCGGCGTCGCTCGCTCCAACCATCGCTCGGGCCTTGCCTCGGCTCTCCTTCTTCCTCGATCGTCGCTCGTCCTTGTACTTGTTCTTGTGCTTGTTCTTGTGGTCGCGCCTCGAACGGTACTTGCCATCGTTCATCCTCGGCTTGTGCTTGTAGCTGTCCTTGTTCTCGGCCTTCTCCGGCGGTCGGCGACGAAGTGTCCCGGCTTGCCGCAACGAAAGCAAGTCCTCGTGTTCCTCCTCATGTTCACGCGGTTCTCGTGCGGCCTCTCGAACCGCCTCGTCGACGGCGCCGGCTCGTCCTCTCCAAGGTCATCAAACTCCTCATCTGGCATAGACATCAAAGAGGAAAACGAGAACATCCTGGTGGATGGGTTAGAGTTAGTCTTTCCTTTGGAACCACCAACGAGGGCAAGACTATGGGAATCAGTCGGTCCCTCGAGCTTGGCGCTCATGCCCCTATCCACCTCGGCGGCGACTTGAGCTTCGAGAACGGCCTCGTTCACCGTCGCAGTATCATACCTCTCCGACTCGACTATGGCCTCGAACTTTCCGCCCCATATCGTACGATCCAAGAGTGTAAGAGCTTGACCGCTCTATCATGATCATCGTACGGGAGCACGTCCACATTGGCCCTCATGTTGTTCACCACCACCGTGAACCTGCGAAACAAGGCATCGATGGACTCACCGGGAGATGAGTGAAGTTCTCGTACTCTCTCCGGTAGGTCGCATACAACCGTGCCCTGAACACGGGCGTTCCCAACATGAGGCCTCCTTCAACACCGCCCAAATCCTACAAGCCAAGTGCTCGGTGTGCACCCGATCGAACTCGGGGCGACACAAAGCACGAAACAAGTAGTCGACCGCCTTATTGTTGGCGTCGAACTGGCCCTCGACCCTCGGAGCAAGGAAATCCATCGAGTCTGGACATAGCCTCGTGTCCACCGTGACATCCCAAAGCAGTCGACCCTTTCCGCGGAGGAACGCACCCATCCGCTTGCTCCATATCCGGTAGTTCTTGCCATCGAAGTGTGGAGGACCCAACCCCCGTTCTCGGTATGCCATCCTTGGATCTTAGACCGGTTAGAGTCAACAAAGACCCGAACCGGCTACGATACCACTTGAAGGACCGATACGGCGAACCGAGAGGGGGGGTGAATGGGAGCCGATAAAAAATTCTTCTCGATGGAGATGAAAACTCCAACAAGATGAACACGGCTTCCAACACACGTCTCCGACTCACTACCAAGGTTGGTCAAGACCACGTAACCACCGGGAGTGCCCCCGGACCTAGGAACCAACACGCCACCTTCCGACCCGAGAAACGCGAGCGGAAAAACCAAGCCTCGAGTCTCTGAGACCCACCGGTCGGACCGGTGAGCACCACCGGTCGAGAGCGGTCCCTGCCGGTGAACCGAGCAACTTTCACTAATCGGCTCTACACGGTCGGACCGGTGAGACACACCGTCGGACCGATGGCAGCTGAAAGCCCCCAAGGCACCAAACAAGGGCCAACCGACCACCAAACGGGACCCAAACTCGAAACGGCAAGAACACGGGACAACAACGAACACACCAAGACGTTCACCCGAGCAAAAACCCAACGGGGCTCGCACCGGTCGGACAATCAAGAGCAGCGTCGAGGCCGTGTGCGCACAGGCGACTCGGGATGAACAAAGCACCCGCGGGGTCAACTCCCCCAAATCTAAATCTCGATCTCCCGAATCGCTCCACGGACTTGAACAAGACTTTGGGGATATCGGAACACCTCATGAGGAGTCCATAGGCAAGTTTAAT